>JAMKCF010000005.1:19387284-19987284 GCA_023634235.1 Pisaster brevispinus
TCTTGTTCTTGTTGTTGTTCTTGTTGTTGTTCTTGTTGTTGTTCTTGTTGTTGTTTGTTGTTTTATCTTGCAATTAAAAAAGAGAAAGAAAAAAGAAGCAAATGGCACAACAAGAGCGCTGATTTGGGCTTGTGTAAACCCTCCGAGCAGCCACAGGAAAAAAATTACATGCTGGATCCACTGGGCGTGATCGGAAGGCAGATTGTGTTACTGGAAATAACTGTGAAATTCTTGTTCTAATGGTCTGAACAGATGAATATATGTTCCCTGGACCTACACACTAAAGATTGAAGCATTCTGAAAATTTACACACGGGTTCACTACTAATTTTTCAAAAAATAGTACATTTCAAAATCCGCACCCCAGGATTTTTTTGTGCACATTATAATGGGTCCATATACTAGACTAATCTGCCATCTCACACTATTTGTCAACCTCTGATTTTACCCACCCAAATATCACTACGGTATATGAAAGAGTGATGTTTAAGCGTAGTTTAAAAAAATCAGCGGAATTTGATCCACACATTTTGTAGTTATTAAAAGTATGAATCTTGTCCTTCCGCCCGCGCCCCGTGGCTGCTCCGAGGGTAAAAGAATTGCAAACGGACACCATAGTTTGAACTGACCAGTAGTGCCCCCTAGAAAAAATTGTGCACCCCTTGCGCCCCCTTAAAAAATGGTACGGCTTAGCATCCTAGTTTCGGCGCTGTTTTAAAATCAAGCCAAGGCTCAACGCATTGAAATGAAATGTGTTTCAATAATAACAAAACGCTTCTACTACATTTAGTGTTGACATTATTTTTAGAAATCTAAAAGGAAATTGAAGGTTACATCAGCCTATACAATTATTTTAAAAGCTAATAACAAATCTTTTGCGTAACCGACTCAACCTCTGAGGATATTGTATTATGAAATGGCTTGGCAAAGGGAATCTCTTGTGGAAGTCTCCGCTCACAAAGCTTTTAAAGAGGTCTCCAAGGTAAGGTCTAAGGAGGGGGGGTGAAAAGCAACAACAGAATGGTGATTTAATTTCAAAAAGAATAAGTTGGGTGAGTCGCGGGAAAGCGGGAAACAAAGTATAGGAAATCCAGATTGAAGCTCTTTTCGGGCGAAGACGCCAGATGAAACTTCGTAATATTTTCCTTGGTGACGGTCGCAACGTTGAACTGAATGAGAGGCGAGAACGTTTGGTCAAACATTATAGCTCTACTTCTTCTCCTTCTTTCAATTTTGATTTCATCACACGCATACACCAAAACATGTGATTGAGTAGTATACTATATAAAACATAGTTGAAATGACTTGCACCTTTTTCGTGGATGGATGGAAGTCTCGAAAAAGCATAGCTTGTCGAGTGGAGATCCCCTCTTTACACAAAACAAATATGAAGACAAGTTCCCGTAGTACAGGTCTACACAGCACGGTAGATATATTTTGTAATACACATGGTGTTACTGCAAACTGAATATACAAAACAAATAAAACAAATAACTAATTATGATAACAAGGTAAACTTAATACCTTTTGAACAACCATTGGATCATATTTGACTGAAAATGCGTTTGATATGAGACAGGGTAGGGTGCGGGCATGACGGGCTTGTGTATGTTCAGGTGGTGCGTCTGACAACTAGAAGTTATCTGCTTCTCTGTATATTAGAGAAGAGGGCGCCCCATCGTTGTATCAGACAGTTCAGGTCGTAGAATGGGCAGCGGTAGAATAACATTCTTTATAGAGCCATTGTTAAGCTCGTGCAATGGTAACTAATTTGTACACTATGGACTGACTGTGGTGTAATGTTTTCGCGCCCATTTCTCGTGGGGGAAATCTTTAAAAGGCTGGAGGCTAAAACGAAGGCCGAGGTTTTATATAACTGCTTCCTACACATGGCCAATCACAATGCTGTGTGATTCCAATTGTTGTGACTCATTCCCTGAAGACTTTCATCATTGACTGGTATTTCGTTTCCCAATCCTAAGAAATTTCCAAACATGGCTACCGGCATTTTTACTGAACATTATTGAAAGACAGAACTACAAGTTTTACGACAAACAACCTAACCCAATCCCGCCAGCTACGGTCAAAGGTGACAAACAGCGCTGGCGGGCAATCAAAATATCCCATGGAGAAAAAACAATAAGAATAAGGATCTAGGAACACGTATATACAGCAACATAAATATAAGGAATTTAAAGAGGAAAAAACAGAAACGTGCTTGGGCAATTCTGATTTCGTATACATGACGCAGGGGACTATGTACGGCCTATCAAAAATGATCAGGGGAAGCCTATTCCTGATGTTTACAGTGACTGGTAGAAAACTCCTGTCACAATCGAGTAGGGTTTGCATGGGCTCTTCTAACGCCAGGGGGGATACTGCTGGGAGCATAACTCAGACAGGGACATTTGTCTCCTGCATCTCTAAAACGTTTTGAACTATTCATTATTTTTATAACGTTAATAGTTTCCACCAGCTCAGTTTCCAGATATCCACTACCTATATACAAGTGTCTGTATGGAATGTGTCCATATTCTGTTTTGCCTCTTATCTTCCTCCCACATTTTCCTCTTTCTGGAAGAGAAAACCTAAGAATTCTCCTCAGTACCTGTAAAGCATTGTAGCTCTGATATCTGTAAGATACCCTTCAAGATGCGATGACAGACATAAGGAGAGAAACCTAAGCTCTTGCCCATACGCCCTCAAGCGGTGATCTAGATAACATATCAAGTTCCCACGCAAATATCGCGCTGTTGAAACACAGGTAGGATGACGAAACGAGTTCAATATCCTGCACATTGTGCCACCCGGGAGATTGGATTGCTTCGATATCCTTTATATTGTGTGCGTGTGGGGGGGGGGCAGAATGTAGCCCGAGACCGATCTGTATCCTGGACCTGAATGCAGCCCTAACTCTGTACCTAATGAAGCCATTTGGCTTCTTACATTGGTGTACGCTCCTAAAAGCATTGCTGCCGTACTGGAGAGGGCGTGTTGGAATTCCATGTAAATGATGTGTTTATGCCGTGTGTGTTTGTTGGGGGGGGGGGGGCTTATCAGATGGTGGGATTGTCGATTTGTCCCGGAGGAGATTGGTAGCTCCATGTCCTGGTTACATTCAGCAACAATATCTATAAGTTGCATTTTATGGCTACGCAACCGTTCGATACAGCAGGACACATTTTCATGTTTATCTCTGAGCAAGTTTTCCTCCAACAAGTTTCACTCCCCAAAAAAGTAAAAGAAAGGAGTTTTAGTTTCTCAGCATAGAGTGTCTAGAACGCAAGTTGCCAGAGAGGCCAACGCTTTCGTAAAATGCTTGTAATATCTAAACATATTTTTGCAAAACCAGTAACAGTATAAGTATTTGATGATTCCATCTTTCAGCAAACAGATTATGCCTTCAGACCGTTGGACACTTTAACATTATCACCATTCTCATTACAATCTAGTTGTAGATTCATTACTGAGACTACTTATTCATTACTATTCGTTACCCACTCTTGTTTTTTAAGTATGTGTCAATATTATGTTTCAATTTTCAAGTTTTTCAGTCCTGGTGGGGGAACAGCCTAGTTGATTAAAAACTCAAGACCAAAGGCTATACGGTTTTACACCAAATGTACATGATTATGTTTGACACCCCAAAATTTAACCCCTGACCTAAATTTAGCCCGTAACCTTAGTCTAGCACGTGACATATGGCTAGGTAATAAATGTAGCCCAAATCCCGGACAGAATAGTCTCTATCCTAACCTGAATGCAAGGAATGTAAAATCTAGCCATGAAATATACATTTTTTTTTTTACAAAATCAACAAAGAAAGCCCGGAAATAAGACTTAACCTCGGTTTAATGCGGTTACTTGTGAATAATGAAAATGTTTACCCAACTGACGTCCATGTGTACTTTAAACGAATGTAATGGTCCAAACGATTCGAGCGTGATTCCCCTAGGGGGTTTCTAAAAACACCATGAGGGGTTTCTAAAAAAACACCCTGAGGGGTTTCTAAAAAAACACCCTGAGGGGTTGCTAAAAAACACCCTGAGGGGTTGCTAAAAACACCCTGAGGGGATTCTAAAAAACACCCTGAGGGGTTTCTAAAAAACACCCTGAGTTTTTTTTTTTAAACACCCCTAAGGGGTTGCTAAAAACATCCCTGAGGGGTTGCTAAAACCACCCTAAGGGGTTGCTAAAAACACCCCTAAGGGGTAACTAAAAACACCCACAAGGGTTTCTAAAAGACACCCTAAAGGGTTATTAAAACAATCATCTTCGTCTCAAAGTTTAACTTTTGTTTCAATGTTAATTTGAACAAATAATTTGGACTTCATAAAAAAAAGAAATAGGATTGATAACAAGGGCCATGGGTATTTTACTTTTTAAGAAATTGATATAAATAGAATTGAAAAAGTAGATTTGATTTCAAAGATAGTCTTTGGTCGAGTTGTATTCTCGTGTTCAATACACGCGAGACTTGCACAGTCTATTCTCTAAACACGTAGCAGTGGATCGCCCCAGTGCTTTCTTAGACTTGACCCAAGTCCCAATCCCGTGTAAGGCCCTTCCTTGCCTCATCGTCAGAAAACTATTGTTTTGCACCACAGACATAATAATAATATTTTATGTCTGTGGGCTGCATGCTGGCGCGTTACATGTGTGTTAGGGACCTCGCACGAGAAAGGGACTTGAATTAAGTCTAGTGCTTTCTAGACCCGTGGGGTCAATTTATTTAGGATCTGCATGTTTGGGTATTATCTAGTGGCTGTATTTATCACCCAAAGAATAACTGAGCAATGTTCAAATTCATTAAGGGCGATGTTACAACACTGCGGCTAAACCGGATTTCGAAATTTCCATTTAGAGTTTAGAGTACATTAGTCATACCACCGTCTGAGACAAATCTCGCCTATAGGGAATCTTTTAGCAGATGAAAAATGGATGTGAAGGAAAAAGTAAAATCAGCAAATAGTTCAAGTGGTTTCTTAAAATGTGCGGACTTTCTTTGATGAAATGCTTCACAAGTTAGGGTAATCGCACCTATCAATATTTTCTCTCCCCCCCCCCCCCATCAATGAGGATAAAGTTAAGACAAGTTTGTAGTAAAAAGTTTAACCGTGAATGTGAGAGGCGTGCCTTGTGAACTGCAAGTGCGGTGTTTCGGCTTCGAGATGATGAGCAATGAATGGAAGAACCTCCTTCGGTGACTTCTTTAGGGATGCAATTTCCATTAGGAGCGGAGCCATCGGAGCACGTAATGGATGCGACTGAGACGTCTGGTACATTTCGGTCGCGAGGACAGTGCAGTTCGATATCTGTACACGCACACCGACATTAATAAGATATTGAAAAGTAGTAATTTCGATTTTTTTTTTCTCGGTGGTCTTGATATAAATCGTGTGTTCTTGGAGCAAATTCCCTTGGCTGTGATGAGTAGGCTAGACAGAGCGTTATGGCATTTTGTGACCTCCCTCCATCCACCCACAACAAGACAATTACAACAAGTCTGACAGTCTGTAATTACACATACCATCCCACCAAGTGTTAGGTACATTTATTGGAAGCTTCCTTGCAAGTGTTTACGTTGATATTTAAATTTGTCAACATACACAATGAGAAGAGGTGGTTATTAGTAGCAACATTTGTTATTGGTGAAACCTTTCGTCTTTGGATGGCTGGACCTACGGTTGACAGCATGGGGCGGGGACCGGGTGGGGTAAGGTTGGGTATGCACTTATCCATTTATCGACACCTCGTTGCATTTCATTGTTATAAGAAACCAAGAGGGGTAAAAAATAATATGCAAACCAAGTTTGTCACCAGACGTCGACATTATGTTCTCGTGATGTTTCAATGTTTTTACTGTACCGGTATGTACCCTTTATGGCATATAATTTTAAGATTATGTGAACTGAATTGGATTGAACTGATTTGAATAAACTGTTATCACATCAGCATCGATTACTGAAGGACTCGAGTCTGCTCTCGGAGTTGAGTCTGGTCTCGGACTTGAGACTGGTCTCGAGTCCATTTTTGGTGGACTTGACTCGGAGTCAGACTCGGACGGCAGGGGACTCAACTACAGCGCTGTTGTTTATTATAGTAGTCTTGTTTACTGAAGTGTCTGTGGATGAATTCTACTGAAAGAAGCGTCAACAAAGTCGTTCTCTTTGCGGCGGACTTATCATCAGCTCAAATGAAATGCGGCTACGGCTGTTTTTGGATTTAGGGCATTTTAGAGGGAAGAGACAGAATTTCCTGGAGGGTTTTAAAGGATTTACATTTTAATTAAAGACCCAATTATGATCAGACAGTGGCCAATGTAAAAGTCAATCCGGTTGAAGCTGGGATGACCAAGAGCGTGTTTTGAGAATCAACGCATCGCTGCTAAGTAGCCAAATAATTGAAAGGGCCCCGAGACTCAAATGGATCTATTTGCCAAATCTTCAAGACGTGTCAAAGATGAATATCCAGATTGAATCGTGGACAGTTTACCAATTAGGTTTGATCATGCATTTCCGGTTTGAAATAGTCTGGCATCGAGACGTGAATATAAAACATCGGTTCCTCTTGTGTTGTAGACTCCTCGCTGCCGTCTTTTTGAGATGTGCGTCTGTAAGGCTTTCTGTGTGATCCTAATACGTTCTTGGAGGTTGCCGCTAATTGGTGTATAAAACCTGCCATGGCTCGTGTCTGTTAAGCCACCTTTTTCATGTTTGTCCTAACCCACTTCTTCTTTTTGTTGTGTTCGTGCAATAAAAGTGCACGAACACCTCGTGTGTTTTTTTTTTTGTTTTTTTTGGTTTTTTTCTTTCTTTCTTTCTTTCTTTTAATCCTCCCTTTTTGCTTTACTTCCTTCCGAAAGGCTTATTCTATGTTTGGGTGTGTTGCTTTTGTTTTGTTTTTACTCTTATGGCTCGTTGTGTACTTCTTAGAACTCTGTGTGTTCTTTTAGGTACATTCTAGCTGTTTTTGTATTTTATTCTTACTAGGGTATTTTGTGTTGTATGCTATCTAGGGGGCCCCAGGGAGAAACAGTTCATTGGAAACTGATGGGGCTACCTTGGTTAAATAATGAAATAAATAAATAAATAATCTGTGATTGTGAAGAATGTAGGGTCAAGTGTACATAACGACGTCTTCTTCTCGTGAGATTACACTGAGATCCGTAGCTGGGTAGCAGGAGACGGTAGTTTTTTCATTTAACTGCTAGGTAAATATTGACTGGATTCCTCATCGCCGTGACCCAACAGCCAAGTCATTACAGCGACTCAGTGACCAACTCCTCGGTCGAAATCGACCTGTATCCGCGCTGTGATTGACAAGCAGTGGGGTCATTCCATTTTTTTTAAACCTTAAGTTGTTGCGATTTTGTTTCAATTAAAATACTCTTTTTTTTCTTTTCTTTTTTACAAATCACACTCAAGGCGTTGAATTTGTTAAAAGGAGATGTGTTTTTCTTTAACATAGCGCTCAACGCCAGGCTGATTTACTGCTCCGTTTGTGAAGGCCAATGGATTATATCTATAAAAAAATTCGTTAAACGTTTTATACCAGGAGTACCTTACCATTACGTATTCGCTTTGTTTTTCACAGGTCAGTTGTTTAGTTTACTTCGGAAGCGTTGCCATTTAACCAAGCTACCCATCTGTCCGTGTTTCCTATTCAAAAAGTTCTGACCTTGATATGCCTCGTATACGTAAGACCATCACATCTGCGTAGGCTCTTCTTTGCTAATGGGCGTTGCTTCAATGCACATTTACGTGGACAATTAATCCATTTACTGCGTGCGCTGCTCTTTTATTTTACTGTCAAATAAACCGGTATTTGGTGGTATCTCAAATAAAATTAACCGCCTAAAGCGATTATATTTGTTACTGGTGTTGTAGTGTGTTTGATTGAAAATGATATTTTCACTCCTCCAAAATGCTAATGGTTGATCTTACCTGTTAAAAGCTGTGCATAAACATTGGTGAGACTGGAAACTAAAAATGTTCACAGTTTTAGACATGAAGGACATGGTATAGGATTGTCACCGTAGAAAACGTCCCTTGAAATGTTTTTGCCTGAAATGTAGCTGTTTTAGTATTTGAGAAACGATTGAAATAGTTAGTCTGGATCTCGTGAGTCTGATACTACGATGTTTGAAAACAGTGATTTTTTTCCTCTCCCTATTTTGCCGTGATTCGTGTTGAGGATTGAGCTAAAACTTGCCCAGGTTTAGTTTTTTGTTATGTATAAGTTGGTAACAGCAAAAAGAGATTTAAGGTAATCAATGTTCGCCTAGTGCTTTATTACAATTAGACTATGATATCATGCTACCATATCAAACTGATAAAAGCTAACATTGCACCTTTAAGGTTGCCAGGACAAAATGCCCCGAGGCAACAACGTCATCGACCAATCACCATTGCTATTCCAGATAAAAGAAATCCATTTTGGTAATTCCCATCCGGCAGACCTACATCGCTTTCCCGGATAAAGCTATTTGAATGAATTCCAGCGGCAAGTAATTCGGATTTGTTTATGACGGGCTAGAATTGGATCAATTCACCGAAATTCTTCAATTGACATATCGCTATCAGCAAAGCAATCCGACCATTTAGAAGACTTAAATTCGAAAGGCTGTTCTCTGTGAATCTCCATACCATTTTTGTCACTTAGAGTGATAAACAATAAAGTGACGGCGGTCCTAACAGGTGTAAGTCACTCCAAATGTCATCACTCGTATCCCTCAGTGGCAAGGCTAAAAACGAAAGGTGCGCCAAAATGAAGGGAAAAAAAACCGCTGTCAGCTTCGTGCACGCCCCACATCCCAATTAGTTGATGCACCGGTGAGTATGGTGCAGTAGTGACAAGGGCACTCCTGCAACTAGCTCTGGTCAAATGCGTCATTCCACTTTACTTTATAGGCGAGCAAACATTTGAATTGACACTACGCCATTCACTGCTGGGAAAACAGTCGATCCTTGCACGTGGATCAAAAGAAATAACTCCGAAATCGGTCCGGTGACATTCACAACCAAGTTTCCATTAAATTTGTTCCAATTGATCTCTGAATGCAGATGTCCAACAAATAAAGGCTGACATATTGAATTTGAAATCCTTGATTAACAAGAACCTGCGTTGTCAAGACGCTTAGATCATGCTTGTGTTTTGATTGTAAATACGAGTGTTTTCTCCATCCCCACCGACCTTGAGAGACAAAACAAATTAATTAGAAAAATAAGGTCAGGGGTAAAGTGAAAATTAATTACTTTGATGTCCAGGGTTTTTAATTAACGACCTCTACACGACAGATATAAATTGCGTCAAAAGGCCTTCTTACATTGTACTATGTTTTCTATAAAAATACATTAACCAAAAGGACTATATCAAAATTAACTAATTTCTTCACGAGAGACGAAATTAAATGTTTTTAATGACATTATGGAGATATCATTTCTTGACTAGATTGCTCAAGAAAAATGTATGTACGCCTGAGCCATTATTGCTTCCCCGCATCATTCTTAGTTCTATACACGTTCAGATTTGTGTACATATACACTATTAGTGCACCATCTTGTCTTAAGAAGGACTCGATCATTTAATAAATCAAGACTCTTCCAATTACCGTGTCCTTCCCTACTTTACTACCTGATCTTCATCCCCGCCACCCTGGTTATGGATGTCCAAGAAGAACGTTGACGTCTTGCTCCGATTCCCCAAGTTCAAGCCAAGTGCTTGATTTGTAGGAAGCGAGGTAATCAAACTACCTGCCGTCCTGCGAGCCAAGACTCTTCAATTATAAGGAGCACTCATCAAGACAGTGGATAAAAAAGTTCGTTGTGGGGGAACCTTTGCTTACAGAACGAGTCACTTCTTATAAACACGCAGTTTCTTCTCATTGACGTCTACCGTAAATCAGTTTTCTGATTACTGGGTGAGACACATCGCTTTCAGTTACTTATATATATATATATATATATATTTTTTCTTTTTCTTCTTGTTTTCCTGATTTGGGGGAGATGTCTTTTATTTATCTGTTTTCCTCACTCTAGCGCGTGTTTTTTGAGGTGTTGTGGTGATACTGGGATTTATCGTCAGTCTAGTTCTTGAATTTAATGTTGTTGCTGTTGTTGTCGTTGTTTTTGTTGCTGCTGTTTTTGTTTTGTTTTTGTCGTTGCTGTTACTGCTGCTTGTTGCTGCTGTTGTTGTCGTTCTCGTCGTCGTCGTCGTCACCGTCGCCATTGTCGTTGCTGTTGTTGGTGTTATTGCACTATTGCTGATGTCGTTGTTGCTGACTTAGCATTTTCCTCCATGCCTTCTTGCACTTGTTATTCTTGTTCTTGCAGACGTTTTCGGACAACCTTCACTGTCCAGATGTTTTCCAAACCAACGTTTTTGGTCTTCTTTCCGGCAACTGCAGATGCGAATTGACTATACTCTGAAGACATAGGCCTGTACCCGTCTTGCAACATTTCTGAAAATGGTCGTCAGGGGATTATCGAAGATAAATCTATGGATGTCTTCAAGTGATGTTAATTTCTTTGTAAGAGGGGCAGCTGTTTCTATCTTGTCTGTCGGCTTGGGATAAAAGGCTGTCCTTTCAAACAGGTGTTTCATACAGATCGATATGACAAGCTGGCAGTGTTAATTGATTAACTGGAACAATTTAAAATATGAAAGCAAGCAATGAACCAGGTGACTCGTCTGTAGATATCAAAACAATGAAAATATCTCTTTGCCCTTTATCGATGTTGTGATGTAATATATATGCAGGAGATTCAAGAACAGATTCGAGCTTTTTTTTCCTCTATATGGTTCGAATTACATCAAAATCGCTTTTTGTAGCTCAATGCAGAGTGTAGAGTGTTACACTTTGCAACCAAACTCTACACGGACAGACATGTTAATGATCCTAAAATAATAGAATTTCTTTACATAAATTTAACACATTTCCAGATCATTGCACATCTTATGGCCTCAGGGCTCGACTTCCACAAAGAGATAAATTAATCTCAACTGCAACTCATAATTACTAAGCAAAGTGTGATGTCACAATACAAATCACTGCAGCAATACTGACATCTCATCTTCAGATGAATCTTGGTGCTTTATGAAACCAGCCCCATCCCCAGACATTTATAGTATATGATTTTGTTTAAATCCCCAACACCTATCATGTATTTTCTATAGGCACACTAAATGCAGCAGCAAATTGCAACAGGGGATTCAGTTGCAACGAAGTGAACTTAATTGTTTACGTCAGCCTTGTTCAGTTAACCATGTTGTACAGTGCAACTAACCATGCTAAAACAGCTTGCTGTGCGGATTTCAACTGCGCATGTCAGTGCCTTTACCCTGCTCAATGCAACACAAAGCAACAGTGTATTGGTTATGAGTTGATTGCTAATAGAAGACTTTTGGGGACACTATGTGGGAGTAGACTTTCCAGGTAAATCCACTATTTTCGGTGCGCATGCTCAGAACTACGTCAACAACGGAAATTTACCTGGTAAGTCTGCTGCCACCAAGCGTTCGAAGGTAATATTTTCCTGTCTTTATCCGCAAGGATAAAGACAGGCAATGGTCTTACAGGCCCAATGATATCAGTGGATAAACTTGCAGTGACGTAAGCTTTTAATTTCTGCGTTGTGATTGGTCTGCACCGAATTGACGTAGTTTGTCACCTTCATACACCAGCACTTAAGTGTACTATTGATCATGTGCTGCTGCGTGTATATAATGTTTGTATGTAATCAAGTGTAATATGTGTGTTAACGTGTCAGTGGGATGCAAAGTCCAAAGGTACATCTGGCAGGATCCCGTCAGGTGCTTCAAGGCTGGTATCTGGCGTTATTCACAAGCCTCGAAGTGAGACGCCAGATGTTCAGGCTATACTCACTGTTGCACTTACCTGTTGAGTCTACTGCCACCTAGCGTTCCAAAGTAGCACAATAAAGAAACCATTACCTACTGTTGCATTTTGTCTCATTTGGCAGGGTTGCTTTTTTTTTTTAAATTCAAACCATTGTATTCTTAAATGGAACTAAACTCTACTCTCTAAACGCGTCTGGGTCACTATTGACCCAGATCCAGATCTCTTGGAGTCTGACACATTTCTGGGTCAGTATTACCCAGAATTTGTGCCAAAGTGGTCCAGAAATGGCTCCAACTGACGTGGAATCCGAGTTAAAATCCCATTTTTGAACCACTTTCCGAGTCAGCCATACCCGGAAGTGGGTCAGGCAACCGGACTGCAGGTCAGTTCTGACCCGGGGAGTCGTTATGAGTGTTGTTTAATAGAAGTCTTAACCTTTTATCTAAAAGACGCCAGTTTCTAAAATTCAAACAAATACAGCATTTTCATTCTCGACAAAATGGCACGCTAGTAAAAACACATGAGTCATAAAAAAACAGATAATGGAACCTTCTACTCATGTCATTTGATTCCACTGAATTCCCATGGCGCAAGAGCGTTCATTGGTGCTGAAGACACTTGTGTCTGTGATGGAAAGTTATGATCTTGTGCCAACAGAAAGAGTGTTAAATCAGTATGCGATCTGGTAATGGGAACGATTCATGGACGAAAGTGACAGAATTACCTGCAAGAATCACAACCCTCCGCAGTTAAAAGATTAAAAATGTTAATAAATTATATATCAATACGAGAAACAGAGTGAGTCGGCTGTTGGCCTAGGCTTTGTTTTTTCCCCTTCAAATACAAGTTGAAAGGGGCTACACATCTCGATCCTAAGAAGTGAGAGGTAGTATGATATTCTCAAGACCGATTGGTAAGACATCGTACTTAAAACGGAGCTGTCGTACGTGTAACGGTCAAAGCAATAGCGAACCGGGGGTACGGAATGAATTTTACCGCCGTGTATGTGACTCCTCGCACTGACGTCACACAAAGCTACTCTTTGGCCACGGTCTGCCATTTTTGGAGTCAGGTTGTATGTAAATATGTGGTAAACGTGTAAGCCCGCATGTCACATAACATGTGAAAAATTGGAAACTGGGGCTACGGCTATGGCTGTTGTTAAGGTGGTTGCTGTGGGCAGCCCATGCTTTGTCACGAGACGATCAAGCCGCAGCCGTTTTTTATAGCCGTAAATTCAGACATTGCCTAATACACGGGGTTTCATTTCAAATAAAAAAAAATTGCACATAAGTGATTCTGGTGAATTTGGATAACAATGTTAGACGGAGTCTGGTCAATGTTAGACGGAGTCTGGTGCCAAAGATTTGCTGACAGATAGACGCTATACTGACAACCAGAGGCGGGGGAGAGAGACGAAACGGTACGCAGTTAGGAATACCTGACATTGCACCTTGAAACAGAATGGAGAATGACAGCAAGATAAACGAATATGCTTCAAGAGGGTCTATATACGATCCGAAGCGGGGTTCACACGGACAGTATACGGTGATCAAGATTGGCCATAAAGCTTGCCTTGCAGGAAAGTGTTTTTAATTTGGCAAACTCAGTCATCGGGTTCTCTGAAAGATGAGAGGTCCTCACGCGGAAAAATTTGTCAGTGGGTGATTGACACCCGCTTCATCAAAGATAGATTCGGAATTAATTAGATGAAATTGAAGGCTTTTTCCATCACTCTGAGATCGATAAGTACCTCTAATGATATGCGAGGATTCTTTTAATATCACGCGCCGCCAAAATGCCTGATTTTTCTTCTTCTTCTTTTTTCAACGAGAGGCTGTATTTGTTTTAAGACTTCGTCAGGAAATCCTACTCATTCCCGAATGCTATTACTTGAAGCTGAAGAGCTCGGTAAATTACGATTTGTAGTCGGCAGTGCTGTGAGGGTTTACTTTCCGTTTGCAATCACGCACCACTTCTTCCATCTCTCCAGAACTGACTATTGCCTCAGTGATTCGGCAACCAAGGGAATGTTTGATTTGTGTGTGCCTCGCGCGGTCTTTTGTGGGTTTTTTTTTTTTTTTTTTTTTCATTCACCAAAAAGCCTTGTTTGTATTGTCGCGGTTGGATGAGAGTGTCGTGCATTGCCGCGATTGGAAGATGAAAGAAGCACACTCCAACACCTGCCTCCAAACCAACGTCTCCAAAGCGCACCTTTCATTTTTCCCTGAATGCATTTCTAATAATAGTAACAATAATACAAAATTTGTAAAGCGCCATCTATCTATGAGCAAACATTAATCCGAGGCGCTGGAAAAAAAGGAAATTTCATAAAAGCATACATTAAAAGATGCTTGAACAATCAAATTATACACAGGGGCTGTACAATTTAAGGGCAAATTAAAGAGAGATTTGCACACTAAAAAAAAACAAGTTGAAGTTGATAAACACAATATATAGGGTCAGTCATAACCATTTTAAACATGCTTTTAAAATCAACGAGATAAAAAAAAACTGTTGCTCAGATATTGTAATGGTAAAGAGTTCCAGCGTAATGGAGTTATACTGAAAAGGCGCCATTGCCATGATGTGGTTGTTTTATGGACAGTTAAGAAGAAGTTTCAAGATCGTAGAATGCGACTTGGAGTATAAGTAGAGAGAAGTTCCATGAGATACAGTGGTGCCTTGTCATTCATAGTTTACCATGCGAGCAATATTATTTTGAAGTTATATTCTTCGACAGACTGGAAGCCAGTGGTTCTTTTTTTTTTATATGACGTGTGTGATGTGATCATGTTTACGAGTTTTTTGATAAGACGAGAGCGGCAGCGTTCCGAACAATTTGAAGAACTTGTTGTTGATACCATAGAGCAATGAATTTCGATTATCCAGACTGGATGCAATGAACGCATGAATAAGGATAGAGGCAGACTCTTGACTGAAGATCCTACGAAAGCTGCTGATGTTGTTTATATGATAAGATGGGTTGGTTCTGCTATAAGGAAATCCTATCGGCCCAAGAAATCCAATGGCGCCAATTTGTATATCACTTTTAACTATAGTCAGACGATGCCTACGCGGCGTTCCATGCAAAAACACATCAATGCACGTAATGCAGCAGAAATATATTCGATGTGTAGGAGTCTTGTTGTTCCGTTTATTTTGTGTAAATAAACAACGTCGCCAAAAGTCCACACATTTCATCCCAAGTTAATAAACTCTCAAAATCATGACACTTATATGTTCTTTATCTCCAAACGCCGGCCAAGAAAAACACCATCCTATCATACGTATAGCTGTTAATATGAAATCAATACTGAAACGCCTTGGGCTGAATGGATATGTGGACAGATAAAATAACAATGTATTTAAAACAGTAGGTATCAGTCGATAACAGAATATATATATATAATTTTACCCGAGACGGAGCTCATCGTGAGCAGATTTTTTATTTTTATTAAAGCTGATCACATCCAATGTGTCGCTTCGCTGGTACATACGGTATCGTGACATGCGCTTCTGATTTTTTAAAGAAAACAAAACAAATACAATTTGTAAAAGGACGCAACACAAGACGCAATGTAAGATTCAGTCGTTTCCAGGCAATCGTAAAGAAGTCACTTTGAAATCTTAACAAAAAAATCTTGAGGACAAAGACAGTGTTATGGTTGCGTCTTGTAGCTGCCTGTAAAAAAAATACCTCTACTCTCTAAAAACTCCTGGGGTCAGAAGTGACTCAGATTCCGGGTCACAACCGACCTGACTTAGCCCGGAATCTTTGCCAAAGTGACAGGGAACTGTCTCAAACTGGCGGAGAATTCTCATCAAAATCACATTTATGAAACAGTTTCCGGGTCACTCTCTCCTAGAAAGAAGTCATGCCCCCCCCCCTTGGACCCAAAATCCGGGTCGATTCTGACCTGAGATTTTCAAGGATGTATGACAGAATTTTAAAGCTTCTTTGGATGCTCAAAGAGTTTTTTTATTGTCATGTTTGATTCAAATCTAATTATTTATCTTCATCGCAAAAAGCGAGAAATAAACGTCCATTCTCAAAACTCCCGGCGTCAGAATTGACCCGGGTCCCCGGGTCACAGCGTACCTGAACCATTTCTGGGTCAGGCTAGACTTGACCCAAGTCCCAATCCCGTGTAAGGCCTTTCCTTGCCTCATCGTCAGAAAACTATTGTTTTGCACCACAGACATAATAATTTTTTTTTTTTTTTTTTTACTGCTTCTGTGACACTGGTATGCCTATATTTGTATGTGTTGTGAAAGACTAAGCTATAGGGTCAAAGTGTGAGGCCATTGTTAAACAGTGTTGTTGTTTTCTTTTTCTTTTCGTTTTTCTGTCCTCCCCCCTTTTATTTCTTTTTTTTCCCCCTTTTTTTTCCTTCTTTTCCATTTCCACCATAGGTCCTTTGGTTAGTAAGCAGTTTGCGAAATCTAAATTTATTTTTTCAACAACAACAAAAATTAAATTTTAGGCATCATTGATCCAAAAAATAGCGACTATTTTCGATCCCTTTAAAAAACGAAATTGCATTGTTGTGTTTGGTAATTACATGATATCTAATCAACGATGAAGTTGGAGTTATTGTAGCACGGGGTTACATTGAACAACAGCATTCAGCTACATCAGTCATGCCTCGCTTCTCGTCTGCGTAATTAATCATGAACACACATCCAGGGGTTTTTTTTATGATACAAAGTACTAGTTCTCATCTCAGCCTCTTTATGAAGGCTTTGATTCGAATGCTGGAGAAACAAGATAGCTATACCTTTGTCCGCTGTTTACTGTTCTGGTCAATTGAGCTTTGGTCTTTGGTCTGTTGTCCAAGGTCTTCTGAAGCAGCTTCGAAGTCTGTCCCCGCAAGCATTTTGACTGAAGAAGAACAAAATAAGATGCTTCAAACGGAGTCCCAAGAAAGGTATTTTTAGTTGTTAGGAGGAATCTGAAAGCTTCCTCCTGGGACATATTCTACAATGCTACAGAGTGAGGAGCAACATTATGTTCTAACAGTGTTGTCTGTGAGTCACGTGTCATGCAGCTGGAGTGCAAACCACCCACGGGTTCCCATTCCATTTATCTCCATTACTTAAAATTATAATGGAGATAAATGGTCAGATGGCACGAAACATACAACGGTGGTTACTTGTGTCGAGCCATCCACTTTCCGCCTTTAAAGGTATTGCATAGGATGGTCATCAGGAGCTGACAAAATAGTCGCAGGCAGTGTTCATTTTGTGGGTGATCAACATAATTATACAATATGAAATAACAGACCTGTGAAAATTCACTAGCTATAACCGTTGTGTGAGGCAGGCGAAAATGCAAAAATAAGTTAGCGGCCTGACGTTTCGACCCTAGCAGAGTCTTTCCCGAAGGCTTAAATTAAAACAAAATTATAAAATAGTGAAAAACCATGCCGAATTAAACACATTGTTCTTAATTTTGGCATGTAACAACTGAATTCAGTTGTTGCGGGTCTTCTAAATTCTTCTTCTTCTTCTTCTTCTTCTTCTTTTTAAGGGTTTTCAGATACAGTTTTCTTGAATATGGTTCATTTCAGAGAACAATATTTTACCCACACAAAAATGGTTTTAGACTAAAATTAAACAATTATGTTTTTATCCCTGTTTAATACCAATCATGTATAATACCTCTAAGTCTAATGGGAGACAGAATAGTCGTGTTTGGCTCATAGGTATTGATTTCCATGTCGTACATGAAATAGCGATCATGCGATAATGTAAACATATGCTGTAAACCAAATTTCGTTCTGGATGGAAAGTAAAGTAATTTAAAGGTACACGGGGCCTGTGCCTGTATAAAATGAGTGCACCTCGGTCCATTGGATGGCAAATTGGCAGATCGTGTGTGGTATGCCTTGTTTTCCAGTCCTTTTTAGGGGGATGTTTTTACAGTCGTGAATAGAAAAAGCAAAATCATTTCTCCGGGCGTTTTCTTATGAACGTAAACGGCAGCTGTTCAGATCAATTTCTAGGTTTACCCTTCAATCAAATAAAGATCATTACAGACCTTTGCTTCTGACTTTCAGCCACATTACTTTGACCTACAAAGTTAATATAATTCAATAACCTTCGATGATATTTTACCCCCTTTTTCGTTCCTGACGCGGTCTAAAAAAAAAATCCCCAGATACAATAACGAATTCAGAAATGCCCCTTCTAAAAATGGAACACACGTCAGTTCTTCATCGCCCATGACCTAGTTTGATTTAAACATGGAAGATTTGTTTTATCTAGGGAAGGGGGGGATATAAGATTTTCAGAAAAATCTTCCTTTTTTTTGTATTTCCTTATTCAATTGAATGACCTCGGGAATTGCAAACACCAATTTGCAAATAGATAGGGGAAAAGGGGGCAGCGTAGATTCATAATGACAACGCCGTCTGGGGATTAAGTCTTACCGATCATACACCGTTTTGAGATCTGCTCTCTATGTCTCTATTTATACACGTGGATCTTATAATTATTGTATTGCGTATCGTTTACCGTGAATGAGGCGTCGTGGAAATTGACACATAAGTGATGCCGGGTCTCGGTGGTGTTTAAAAACGAAGGGTTATTTCCCGACGGTAGAGTTACGTACAATGTGCCTATCCCATTACTGACAAATTAATGCGGTTTTGTATACCACGATCAAGTTCCGCAGGTAACGCAGAAAATGTGTCTTTGACCCACGTGACCGGGTAGGTCTAATAGGCTGACAGGAAAATGGGGGAATACATACATCGGCCCTGGGCTGATTTGCATTTTTAAAGACATCCATGTTTGTTTTTTGGGTTTTTTTTGGTGGAGGGGTGTTGGGGTGTTTGTTTGTTTGTTGGGGTGTTTGTTTGTTTGTTTGTTTGTTGGGGTGTTGGGGTGTTTGTTTGTTTGTTTGTTTTTGTTCTGCTTTTGTCAAAACCCAACATGTCTGCGGTTACGGCAACTTAATGTGGTTGCATGAGCGAATGTCACTGAAGTCATACATATCATTTTTATTCATTTATTTGTTTACTTATTTATTTATGTATTTTTAATTTTTATTATTAAAGGTAGGTCCATACTTTGCCAAACTTCAAATTCTATTCTCCCCGGATTTTAGAGAGGCTAGATCTGATTCTTTGGCAGATTTGACACGTAAATTTAGATTTAAATTCTAAATAGCTATTTTTGTAGATTCGAGAAAGTCATAAGCTTTCAATGTAAAGTATTGCAAGAAAATAATCTCTGATGGTAAAGTGATACCTTGTAGTTAAATAAAACCTTAAAATGAATTATTTCCAGAATCCCGACTGTATCTCATGTCCACAGCTATACACAAACAATTTTGAGCGTTTTTTTCTTTTGCGTTTTGCGTTTTGAAACAGCATCATCTGTCAAAATTCGCGTTCAGAGAAGAAATTCTTTCGGCGAAAACCGGGCCATGCAACTTAAACATTAATTCAGAAGGACATATCGCTGTATTGATACTGGTTGTAATGGCAAATTGACCTTCCTTTTTGTGACGAAGAACTATCAACCATGTTTTTGTTATTATTTTTATTTCAATGAATAAAAACAAATCAGAATGTTGAAAAATGTTGTACTGATATAACCATTGTACGAACTATTTCACTGTGGCAAGGACTGTGCTTAAATCCGACATTGTTTTATTGGCCTGCAAGGCACCAACATAAGACCGTATGTTCCAACACCCCTATGTTCCGATACCCCTATGTTCCGACACCCCTATGTTCCGACACCCCTATGTTCCGACATCCCTATGTTTCGACACCCCTATGTTCCGACACCCCTATGTTCCGACACCCCTATGTTCCGATACCCCTATGTTCCGACACCCCTATGTTCCGACACCCCTATGTTCCGACAACCCTATGTTCCGACACCCCTATGTTCCGACACCCCTATGTTCCGACAACCCTATGTTCCGACATCCCTATGTTCCGCCATCCCTTGTTCCAACATCACTATGTTCCGACACCCCTACAAACGTATGTTCCCAATCCTAACCCTAACATAAACCCTCACCCCAAACCCTACAGCATGTTGCACATTACGAGAGGTTCTCGGAACATAGGTTGTCGGAACATAGGAGTATCGGAACATAGAGCAGCCACGGCAAAGAGCATAATTAAAACCAACCACATCACCATCGACACACGACCACTTTAAAGCAATCCATACGTAGACTGCATGTCTACTAGTACAATATAAAAAATTGTATATCCCGCGTCATTTAAAATGATTGATTTACTGAAAATGATTTGAGATAACCAAGTGCAAGATTTACATTGGTTTAATTAAAATCAATCATGGGGAAACACCCGCGATCATTAAGGCTCTAATTGATTGATGTTCGGCAGAGAACTTCAGGGTCGACGAACAAGGATATCCTCTGAATACATCGTGGTTGTTTTCATCGTGGTTTTGTTCCAAGATGATGGGGATCTGCATTTGATCTCCCTACGGTAATTTCCCGCGGTTTAATACAAACTCTAACGGGGATTTCATGCAAAGACGGTATGTGTTGTGTTTAGTTGCTACATTAGCGAGCGTATACATGCGACTATATGAGTGTTAAATCAGTCGTGAAGCTTCGAAATTGAGGTCATCGAGGAACAGTGACCTGAAATATATAGGAACATCCCTCTGTCGACAATCAAATAGATTGGGATCTAGCCAGTTAAAAGGGCAGCAGATATCATTATTAAAAACAATCACAGGAGACCAGTTTCGTTCAATGGTGTAATATTGCAGTGTAACTTTAAACTCGACAGTGGCGCATTTTGCGGTTCAACTACCATTGGCTCGACGCTCTATTCAGACCCGGTTTGATTTTCCTACACGTTCTGGTGAGTCTACACTTTGACGAAAAGAAAATGTATCCATTGTCTCTTAAAAGGACGTGGACTGAGATGTGTAACACTAAATTGTAGCGCCATTCCCTTCATTTTTCGACCTGTGTGTTTTTGTAGTCAGTGTTCTTTATAATGGGAAACCCGTGCCGTCTTGTGAAATCCACAGATACAATTACATTCAGATTAAAATTAATGTTTGTTCAGTCACCTGATTACAATTGCAAAAACATTGGGATGTTTTCCTCCATCGCAACACAGCGGAAGGTATTTGTCCTTGTCAATAAAGTCCTTGTTGACCGCCCTCTGTATGGATTCTTCTGTGATGGTAAATTTCACTTTATTTAACACTCTTTATTTTCATACTCAACACACGCGTAAACTGCAGCGCGGACAGGTTTGTAAGCCAGGCGCTTATAGATCGTATCAATCCCCTAGCAATAAAAACAGGTCATAATAGTCCAGTGCGGCATGGATTGAAAATTTGGAGTCTGACTGCGTGGCAAGAGCTTGGGCATATTAGGGTAGGGGCCAAATTGCGCCGACCTGCCCCTCCAGGTATGAATCCGAAACTAGAACGACATGCCAAGTGTCTCGGATTGCACGTAAAAAAAATCTCATCAAAAACATTCTACTTCTTTCATACGAGGCTCTGAAAAAACATTTCTCAACCGTAAACACTGATTAGATTTCGAAGGAGTTCAAATAATTTTAAATTGCTTTTTTTTCTTCCTCTTCTTCTTCTTTTATTTTTTGGTAGTGATATAAGCATTTGTCCGGACGTTGAGAGTTAAGCGAATCGCAAGCAGAAGCTCCCTTTTGGGGATAGATTTGATACGACGAGCAAACAACCCTTGTGTGTGTGTATTGTTGTGTGTTTTTTGGGGTTTTTTTTTGTTTTTTTTAGAGTGAGTTCATGAACAATTGTTTATCTCTGCGTCTAAAAGGTCAAGAGTTGTTTTTTGGAACGATGCGTGTTCTCCATCGCCTTACTGTTTTAATCTGGGTAATACTGTCAACAATGTTTGTGCGCCAACAGACGGAAATTAAGTCTCATCACTGTTGCACTCCCGACTCTAGTCTGGATTCGGACGCAGCAGGGCAGACAACGGAAATTAACTTTGTGGTAAATTCCCCTCTTTATACTCACTAATTGACGCTATTTATTCTGAAGAACACTCCGAAGAATTTCCTGTCAAATAGAGTTATATCCGTTGAAGTCTCCTGGTCTTTCTTACTTACCGCGTCTCCTGCATTATCTCCAGCCCCCTTCGTAGGGATTTATTAATTTTAATTTCTGCCTAAGATCCTGCATTTTAATATTTTCACGCTCAGATTTGCTTTTGATACTAGTGAGTTCTTCAGGCGAGTTGCCTCAAGTAACGGCAAATTTAGCCACAGATTTTGTCTGCTAACTGACTAAGCCTTCGCGTTCCTGCCGCAGGTGAGTTGCAGATACCGAAGTAGTCGATTAAAGAAACTGAGAAAGATGGATGAAAGCAGCAATAACGAAGCCAAGTCCGGTAACAAGTGGAGGGTCCAAATCACTTGATGGTCCTTGTCGAGCTCCTCGGTTCCGTCATGAAACTTCTCCGGGCACTTAAGCATTCACGTAGTTCCCTTCGTCCTGGATCTGTAGATGCGTTTAGGAAATTCTCACTTCTCGACGAGACCGGAATCTGACGTGGAATTTCACTTCAGATTTGCCATTAACAGAAGTCAGTCGTAAGCGTTGGTAATTGGATAGCTGTTAATGAGAGCATTTGAATTGTCAAATTAATGTTCTTGCTCGTCGTACTGACTTCAAGTTGAATTCCTTAAATTGCTACAAGCATAAAAGGTCTTGTTACTCATTTATGGCATACAGTTAATAATTGAATCAATTTACGATTCGGGATGTATTTCCTTTATTTCCTGTCACATAAAGCCTGGACAGCGTATTCATTATCGTTATTTTAAGTAGAAAGTTTTCCCATATGCAGCACAAAAACACAGCCGAAGGGTTATCGTGAAAATGCAACGTGCATAAAAATGTTGTCTTCGGTTTTTGGTGGTTTTGTGTGAATGTTTTGTTTTTTATTGTTGTTTTTTTATGTTGCGTTGAGACATACGCAGCTTTATGTGTTAAAGATACTCATCAAATGAACGCAGTGAAGTACAATTTACAATAAACTAACCGAAACGAATATATTCAAAATTCCAACGAATGGAAACAAACAACAGTAAACATTACAGTTAAAACATAAAAATACCATTGAGAAAATTTACTCCCCTTGAAATCAAAACTTTTGTCAGATTGCCTTCTAAATTAACCCACAATACTTTTACTAGAAAACAACCAAATACCAGGAAAAAAAGTGGCAGACAATTTTCTAACCCAGAGGGAACACGTGGCTTTGATCTTTGTGTACCGGTATGTAAAGGATTTTTCTGTTAATGTTCGAAATTAGAAAATGTTTCAACTAGCTTTTTGGGTTTTTTTTTTTTTTTTTTTTTTTTTTTGGGGGGGGGGCTCTCTTTCGTGGATTTGGGCTGCTTTTCTTTTAAGAACACATAGTCAAATAATTAATACAAGCAACATTGTTCACAACAGATATTGTTAGTACATTGGATCTAACGAAAGATAGCAAAGAACAATAAATTAATTGATTTTATACAATTTAAAGTGATAATAATCACTAGACCTGACGAGGAATAATCAATAACAATTTAAGTTAAATAAATAAAACAAAATAAAAAATGTCCAGAAAAATAATTAAACAACTTAAGAACAAGTAGATACGATCATTTATTTGTGTATTTTGGTATTACATTTATTTATTTATTTATTTATTTATTTATTTTTTGTGTTAATTTATTTATTTATTTATTTATTATATGTTTTTTCTTTTGTTTGTTATTTCTTTTTCTTGTTCTTGCTTTATTATTTATGTTTTTATGTTCATTTATTTACAACCACCTTCGTTGTAGTCAACCCATCCACTTCTGCTGATCATTGAGGGACCTCAATATCGTTGTTTTTTTTCAAAAAACAAGCACTTTTATAAAACAACACATTGCAATACATGGTTCCTGTTATACTTATTCCATATAAACTATTCCATATAAAACAGGCATGTAGCTAGAACTAAGCATGGATTGCGAGCCAGAGCAACAAACAAACAGATCCTTCGAGCGATTGTTGTTTTTATTTGATCTTTGTCTTGAGATGCGAGTTTGGTTTACTGTTTGTCAGATTTGATTCCCACCATCCCCCACCCCCAATAAATATACATGAACCTAGATGAGAAATTTGCGCGTTTTCAAATTTGGAAGGTGATATGCTGAAGACTTTTTCCACTTTCCCCCAAAGCAATCTTTCATGAATATAAAGCTTCAACTAATATATTACTTTTTGGGGGACAACGTGGGCCTTCGAGCTGTTTTCATTTGTGCCACTTCTCGGACTTCGGTTAGAGGTAAATAGTAACCTTTTAACACGTCTGTAATTTGTGCCACATTTTGTAGTTATCAGAAGTCAATTTCATTGAGCTGTTAAACACATCAATCTGCTAAGCAGGGACAATTAACTGCTTTGTAGAGTATGGTACCAGCCATTAAATCATGTCTTGTATACCGTGTGTTGTGCAGGTGACTGGTCCCCTGCTGATGTTTATTTAGCCAATGACTTTGCTTCGCAATGTTTTCTGCTTTACATTGGTTTCAAGCGGAATTATATTAAGTGATGTCTGAAGCTTTGCATGGTGTAAGGAACAAGAAGTAAATATAGTCGTCCCCATTTCATTCAATGGGGGACTTTTGGGACGATAGGTGGCAGCAGACTTGTCAGGTAAATCCATTGTTCTCAATAATGTGCGCATGCTCAGAACTACGGAAATTTGCCCGGTAAGTCTGCTGCCACCCAGCGTTCCAAAGTCTCCCATTCAAGTAAGTTTGACTTCATTAACCCTAACGGAAAATTAATTTCAGCCGTTACATCAAATAGTAAACTAGCGGGTACAGCCATGTGTAAATCTCTTGTGGGAGGAGCCTTTGCTCTGAGAGGAGGCATTCAGCGTGGTCTCGACGTTTCGAACTCTGCTCATTTCGTCTTCAGGAGAAGACGAGATAGAGTATACAGTTCGAAACGTCGAGACCACACCGGCTCTTCTCAGAGCCAACGTTCCTCCCTCAAGAGATTTACATAATAGCTGCACCCGCAGTTACTTTTTATGATAATAATTGTTAACATTAGAATATAAACGATTTCTGCCTTTAGATGAAGTGTAGAGTAGTTTCGTAGACCACCCTTTAGTTTTCTTTTCCCTCTTCAAAGTAATTACAAATAATAACCGAACTATGTATAAAACTAAGAAGAAACGGCCTCACAGAGGCTTGTGGCGTTTAATCGCGCCCATTTCACTAACAGTTTTCAGGCATAGCTTTTACATAAGTTTCTTGACCTGTAAAATAAATTGTTTTCACTAGAATAAAATAAATTGACATGACATACCACCACTTAAGATGTTATTGAAAACAATTTTGACTAAACATGGAGACGGCTTCAAGATAATTTTCAGGATTGGTTATTATAGAACAATGATTGCATTCTAAAACTCTAACAACGGATTCCGGATCCAAGGGGGGCCCTGACCCATTTAACGTGGATTCTGCGTCAGTTTGACCCAGTAGGTGGGGTTTTTTTTACAAGTATTCCAGGTCATCGAAGAAATGGGTCAGACCCCGTGTGGCCGGGATCAACTGAGACCCGGAAATTTTTTAGAGTGTAGTTTGAATCTGAGAACTCATTGGTAATATAGTTTGTACCAGTACCAATCCTCAAGAGAAAAATGTGTTGTCTGAAATACTGTCAAAGTTAGGAAAATATCATCAATGGAGGGTAAACCATTGGTACTTACTGTACTCCAAAAATTAATTACCGTAATAATTACTTGGTTAAGAGCACTGGGGATAGCTGTTGATACAATAAAATGTTGTGAGAAACGACCTCCTTTGAAGTAATGTAGGTTTAAAGAAAGAGGGAATTTTCCACCCAAAAAATTCATATCTGAGAAAGGCTTCAGGCATGAGGCCTTTATCAGGAGTCTGAAAACAAATAATGCAACAAAGGTGTTTATTCTTTTTTGTAATTTTTGGAATTGAGCCTAAATTTGCATAGGTTTGTTATTGTATGTCTATATTGAGATACACCCAGTGAGGGTCTTTGACAATTACCAGAAATAAACCCAGCCTAAGACCACAGTAATTATTGAGGAATGTTTCGGTTATTGCTGTGTCAAACTAAGCAAATAATTCACAAAAACGCAATCACCTAATTTGATAACATTTTCACAGGTTGGTCGAAATGTGTATTTGTCGACAATGACCGGATGATATTAAACCTGCTCTTTTCAAAAAACAGTAATGTAATATACCTTTAAAATCAGATGTCAAAATTCCGTTTTTCTTATACGGAGAGACATTGACTATTAATCGTCTAGCTAGAGCCTACTTCGGAAACTAATCACTAAAGACTCATCCATCGTCATGCTACAGCCACAGGAACATATACCTCTTGTAAACTAATTAGACCTTCACGTTGTGGATGATTTAAACAAAAAAGGCAATGTCATGTATTCCTTCAACCCTCATATAGGCCTAACCTCAAATACCATGAGGTTACTTTCAAATCTTTTCAAGAAGCCACTGCGGCCATGGAGTAAATTCAGGGGACTTTAGTGTTTACTAAATGGCTTCCGGTAATATTTCTAATACTGATCTAAACATGACCACGGTCAGCTATTGTTATCACTAAACAAAAGAGACCGTAATGTGTGTCAAATGAATAATATATTTTAGAACAAACTCGTCAGAAAATAATTTTGAAAAGGCTGTAAAGACTTTTTGAGAGCAGACTGAAATAAACTACATTCCTGAATATCCATTTGCTCTGGATATGAATTGGAGTCTAACTTCATTAACCACAAAACGAACCTTAATATAGGCACGCGGGTCTGGGTCGTCCAGAAATAATGATAATTTAATGGTTCCTTCGGTGCAGATAGGAAATGCCTTCTTTAATGAAGATTCAAAGTGAGAGACTTTAAAGGGTGCCTTTTATCTTCGTCAATCATCTTCATCCTGTCTCGTCACACTACTGGGTAACTGCCTCTCCCGTATCACACCAGTTAGGCCTATCTGTCTTTACAAAACTTCTTCAAGTCTACCTAAGCGTCAGACTACAGTTAGGTGTAGAAACATCATCTTAATTACTTGATGTGGTCCCGTTTATTTCCAATCGGGCGTTGAAATTAAACTTCCGTTAATTGTTGCCGAAGCAATTAAGTTATTAAGACTGGACATTCGGTCAAGGTTAACTTTCAAAGGCTGTCAATCAATACTCAATCAATTCAAAACCATGTCTAAAAAGGGTTTCCCCGTCTTCAATTAAGTCTATGTCAAGTACCGGGTACGACCAGACGGTCGGGTTTAATTATTACAAATCAAAACCTTCGTATAGTCTTTGCTCTGTTCGTTCTAGACTTGGAGTCGATAATTTCACGACTAAAAAAAGTATCTCGTTGTATACGGTCAAAAGAAAGAAACAAACCCAGAGGCGATCGTGCAAACATTTCAACAAATCAATAACACATCACCTTAAAGACAGACTGACATTTAACAGGACGACACAAAATTACTGGATGGAAAATCAAAGGTCGCCTGGATGTCTGAACCCACTCTCAACCAACATCTCGGTTGGGTGGGGATTAAAGGATACACATGATGTGCCATCTTCTTCATATAGAGCTGCTTAAAAAAATGTTCTGCTGAACAAAAAGAAGCAGGATACCAGTCACAGACTGGTACATGTGACATTGTACTTTGGCTGGTAGCCGTATTTTGGTAAGGATAATTCTTTTTGTGCTGAGCTACTTTTTGTGCTTAAGCAGCTCTATGAAATTTGGTCTAGGTTCAGCCAAGCAGCAACAAGACACTATTACCAAATGACGTACTGTACTGCCTTGAAACCACCCATAATCATTTGTAATTATTATACAAAACATACCAATACAAGTATAAAACATATCAATGACAGCTACACTTTTTTTGTTTTAACTCCCGCGTCAGAATTGCCCCCAATTCCGGCTCACGGAGGGGTCTGACGCCAGTTTAAAATAAGACGAAACTGTAATTTATTGTGATGCAATACAAACATCTCTATGGAAAGCACCCCCTATGTGGTCAAAAATATTTACAAAAAACTGTGATAAACTGACGTAGAATTCGAGTCAACTTCCAAGAAATCGGTCAAGCCCCTGAAACCTGGAATCAGGGCTAGTTCTGACCCGGAAGTTTTCTGGAGTGTACTTTCCTTACACTCACTTCCAACGCGTACATACATTATCTTTAGTCAAAGGGAGCTTATACACCGTGGGAAGGTTAAGGCAATAATGTAGTACTAACAATAATTATTAGTTAATAATTATTATATATATAACATGTGTCTACCTACCAAGTAGGCGCTCCAAAAGGCCCGACTACAAAAGCAAAACAAAAACAGCAAATCGAAACATTTAAATTAAACTGTGCCATTGTAGGCAACTGTCTTTAGGTGGATTTTGAAAACAGTAAAAAATACTGCGCCTTGTCTTGATTCAAAGAATGTAATCAGATAATAAAAGAAACCACCCTGCTCAGTTGTCATTAAACATTTTAGAATGATACAAGTATAACAACGTGTACCGATGACAGCTACAATGTAAAAAAAAAAACTCCCAGTAAGAATTGACCCAGATTCCGGCTCACATGGGGTCCGGTCCATTTCTTGGTTAGAAATGGATTAAACTGACGCACATTCTCAGTAAAAGATCCCACTTTTAATCAATTCCCGAGAAAGCCTGACCAAGGAAATTGGGTCAGCCCCCCTGGGACCCTTACTTCGATACAATTCAGACCCGGCAGTTTGTAGAGTGCATGCTATGTTGTTGTGGATACCTAATGTACATCGGAAGTTTTACCACCGAGGGTCAAAGGTAGGGGGTGGGGGCTAGTAGGAGTAATTGATCAATTCGTTACCTTGTTATTATGAACAGCAATACCCATCTTGAACTTTTGTTCTGAGATTCAAGAAAAAGTTTGTTGATTTATTTTTTTAAATGAGATCATGAATTGCTGTATTTTTCGGATGGTCTCGTTCTGCAAACATGGACTTTGCACTATTCCATCAATGTACGGTCTCATTAATCATTCAGATGATAGAAAACCCTGTGGTAAATTTTGATGTATTCAACTCACATCACTGCCTTACACTGACTTAATTTACACGGTGAGACACAGGCAGTATGAGTTTTGACCTTATAGACTCTTGCAATTGTAGAGAAATGTTCAATTTGGCTCGATTTTATATCGTTACAGTGGTATAATGTATGTTGGGAATAAACAGTGCGACTTTTTGCTGGGTTTTTTTTAGACAAAGCAAAGGCTGCGCTCTTTTACACGCGGTGGAAATTAAATCAAACAAAATTCATAATCCAAATGTGACGCAGTAGCTTACGTCATTCAGTTCTATGTCGCCAGTGCCACTGATTGGGTAAAAATGAGCTTGACAAAAGCCAAGCTAATGTAGCCTACACTCGTCACCGCGTCACCAGATATTCCAACCAATCAGAACGCACGCTGTGGCCTTAATAAAAGCGGCTCCCTTTCCTACAGGTAATCATTGAAGGCAGGATCGCCGAGCAGGATGCGATCACGGAGTCCCGAAGCGATGAACTTTCCTTGGCACAGTGATGACTCGCTCGATCGCGCTGTGTAGAATTAAACTGACGGTAAAAATAACACGGTGAAGAGCTGTACAATAAACGTGTGTTTCTATAGTAAATGGTGAACGATAGAATTACGCTGATGGGAGGCAAATGATTTCAAGACCTCGATGTCAACGTCTTTTCATGCCCGTTTGAAGGCAGGTGATTAAGAACACAATCGTGACGAGGTGCGTCTGTAGACGACAAGGCGAACGAACCACAACCGTCCGTTAACTCACACACAAGGAGATGTTGGCTTGAAAACGCGAACTGCTTCGAAGTTTCACCGGGAGAAAGGATACTTCAGTTATGGTGAGATTTACTACCGATATCACGACAACAATGAGTTCGTACAAGGCCGTAAATGTGACTGCTGTCATTAATACATCATTGGATGCTTCCTATGATGGATCATTCTGCTATAATTTTTCAAACTTGGATGATGATTATGTTAAAAGTATGGTGTCCTACACTCCAGGTGACGATTTCTTTCATTCGGTATTTCTACCTATTGTGCTTGTAGTTGGTGTCCTCGACAATGCTCTTTTTATATACGTTGTTTTGCGCATTCCCAGAATGCGGACTGTCACCAACTGTTATCTCGTAGGACTTTCGGTAGCTGATATAATATTCCTTGTGTTTGCTATTGGCAGCAAGCTTTGGGCTTACGCTAACTCCCCCATATACGCTGATGATTATCCCCTCGGCTTGTCCGGATGCCAGCTCAACCAGTTCATGGTAAATACATCGTACTTCGTGTCCCTCTGTTTCATCACGTTGGTGTCGTGGGAAAGATATAACGGAGTGTGTCGCCCTCACAGACGGCGAGATACCACATTGAGAGTCGCTGCTAACGTGGTTCTCTCCACGTTGATCTCATGCCTACTCTCGGCCTCTCTCCTTGTCAGCTTCAGTCAAGAGGAGATCCGTTGCTTCATCTGGCCGTCAACTCCAACCTTCTCAACGTGGCCTGACAAAAAAATGTCCTGCTTGTCCGATTTCGCGTGGGCCGATTGCTACTCTTACGCCACTCAAACTGTCCCGTTTTTCCTCTCTTTACTCGGGAACACATTGCTGTACTATAAAATCATCCGAGGGTTAGATCAGTCCATCAAACGGACACAGTCCAACCACCGTAAAGCCAAAGACTCAACCCGAAACCAAGTAGCTAAAATGTTAGTCATCAACGGCGTTGCGTTGTTTGCCCTCCTCGCACCCTTCGAGGTTATGTCGCTCTTCAACCTCGTCGCCCAAGTCCGAGACGCAGTCTACATCCTTCCTCTTGAGGCGCGCCAGGGTCTAGCTTACTTCGCTCGCGTAGCCTCCTACTTCAACTCTATCATAAACCCTATCATATACACCGTCCTTAGCAGTAGGTACAGAGAGGCATTTCAAATAGCACTTCTTCCGGCCGCATGTCGTCCCCGTCCGAAAGGTTCCGATAATGCTACTCCGGGGAGCACTGGAAGAAGCGGTACCATGACAACCAGGGCACATGAGTCTAAGATGTAAGCCTCTGAGAGCCTCGTCGAGGTGGTCTTGTTGAACCAGAACGTAATGTAAATAATAAGCTTTTATGGCGATGGTATTTTATTTCAATGTTATAATACGAACGGCCCCTGGCATCTGTATGTATGCATATTATGTTGTAAAGGAAATATAAACTCTAGAAGTGCGTGTGCAGAAGCATTACATAGTTGCATACAACATGCAACCACCGAAGCTTTTGTCTATGGCCGTCCTACTGTTCGGTTCCAAATTGTACAAACTTTACGTGTGTCGTTCGAATATTGCAAAAAGTGGGAAAATGTTAACCTTCTTTATATTTTTCTCGTGAACGACATTGAATCGTTTCATGCGGAATATTTTCTTACGTGTGTTTTCACCTTTTCGCGAAGAAGGCCTTGGTGGGGTTTTTTTTTATAATGAGGAATTAAAATCAATACCTACCAAATCACCATGACGACACTTCTTCTGACTGCATGACTCATAACAGGCAAATATGGAAAGTAAAATTACATCTATGCCAAACGAACCGTTGGTTGAAATTCATTAGCTTTTTGTTCACCTTTGAGCAAGAACATGCTCTTGTGCAAGGCATGAGCTCGGTGGCCTGACTGCACTTGTTGATTCGTGTCACCACATAATTCGAGGTATCGCATAATACTCAATGCTAACATAAATTAGGAAGATTTCAAGTAGTCTCGCTTTGTTTTGGGTGAATGAATTCATTCCGATCCCCCGAGAGTCAAACAGTTGATTATGCGTGAAGCCAAATTGATGCCGCCGATGAGAGATATAGGCTGGTCCAATTTTGTTGAATGTATGTTTGGGGTTTTTTATGATTGCGTTTTATAAAACTATATTATACAATTAGTGACTATCGTGCTGTAAATTTTCTATTTTGCAAAACAGTAAGGATGCACTGGTATTATTTGCCAAAAAGCGTGATACGAAATTGGCTTTTGCATGAGTCAACCATACTGTCCTTTTAATCTATGTTAGAATATAAATTTGGTTTTCTGAAAGGCGACTCGTAAGGGTCACATTTTATGATATATTTTATAAATTAATCAGTATCCTACCACGCCGAAAATATATCAAACCTCTTGCCCAGAGATACATTTTGCTACAAAAATCTCGCAAAAATAATAATTTAGGTATAACTGATAACCCTTTTTTTTAATTCCACTTTTCCACTTGAATTTACATCGAAAGTCTGATACAAGTTTCCCCCGTCTTTCATAGTTCGTAGCACAACTGAAGAACAGAACCTTATCTCAAAAGTGCCCAGACATCAGATCATCGTGACCTTACCGAATCAACATTCTCTACCTCAAAATACGGTTCTAATGTATAACTAATTCAAGTCATATCTGAGAAACATGTGAGAATTCCATTTTTAAATTGGCCACACGCTTCAAAAGCGCATCGGGGGAGATCGCTCGTAGTTTTTTTTTTCTTTCTTTACCCGTGCAAAGTGCACCTCGCCGAGTGTTCGTTCTATTGCTGATGACGTTCTGTATTGATCGGCATCAGTGTTAAAGGTAAAAATCAACTGCAAAGCGACTGAAGTATGTGTTTAAATACCTCAGGCAAAAACCATCCTGGCAGTGTTTGATTTACCACCGTGTTAAAAGGTATGATACAAGACAAGTGCGTTCGTTCAAGAACAAACTGTCAAAAGTTCCTTAACCTGGTTGTCGCGATGGAGTGGGCATTTTGATTTATGAAAACGGTACAGATTTTATTTTTTTTAAGACTTCTAAAACAAATACGGATTTATTATTTCTTTTATTATTTTATAGTGGTAATTTATTCTCGGTTTTCTTTGGAAATGAAAGAACATTAACCTTTCCAATGGTAAATATTTGACACGTGAGTTGATTCAAACAGATGTAAGAATGCAGAGTCAAATCATGGCATATGGTACTGGAATTCATCCAAAGAGACTAAACCTACCAGTGAACGTAGTTGTCTGGCATTCTAAAAAGAAGTGTATACCTTATCTTGGTTTATTCATTTCAATAGGCTACTAGAATAGCGTACCTTGTCTTAATTAATTCATTTCAATACTAGATACCGCACCGTACATTGATTCATTGCATACCAGTTACCGTACCTTATCTTGATCCATCGCAATACTATAGTTGCCGTACCTTATCTAGATTCACATTAAACCGAGCGGTAGTTTGACTGGCTTTATCAATGATGTATATATTCAATGAGGGTAGGCATGTCGTACAAGTTGCAATGCAATTTGAAGCAAGCAAATCAGTATAAGCCATGTACCTTATATTGATTAAAGACACTAAGCATACCCGTGAACGGCAGCTTTCTGGAAGTGCTTGGCTTACACTGAATACGAAAAACAAATCCTACCGGAAACCTAGGAAAATCTCCAACATTATCTGCGCTTTATGTCAACTTCAATGAAACGCAAAACTCGAACTTACATTGATTGGTGAGAGAGAATCGTGTGTTGTAGCGACGGCGTACACGTTAGTATCGGAAACAAATTAGTATCTTGGGGCATCCTGGGAAGTCTTAACCTAGTTCTGATTAATTTTACTGTTTTGGGCATCAAGACTTGCCGATGCGTGATAAAGGTCTGTATATAAGTCGTCAATAAAACAAGCAATGGGGCTCTATAGCGCATGCACCAAGTGGATTTCCTTTTGTAACCGCTAGATGAGGTAATGAGGCATCCATCGTGATATAGGTATTGATGTGATGTCTGGATAATTTTCGAATCCCCGTATAATACAATGGGACAGGCCTATATCAGTTTACTCGACAACCAATTAGTGAAATGCACGCTTTACGACCTGTGAGAGGCGAAGTCAGGCTTATTTCGTTTCATTAATCTGTGATTTTGTTTAAAGCGAAGACATGTGTTGTCGGTTTGATTACAGATTATGATATTGCACTGAGAGTGATCTATCACCATTCGGACAGGTTTCCTGTATCTGCAACTTAGGTTCATATTAAGCTGATTAGAGCAAACAACACGGGACCAGACTATAATCGCACCCAGCCTCGTTTCAGTGACATGCGTTTAACGAAGACACACACAGAATGGCTTAACAGCAATTTAATATCCACCAGAGTTCTGGCTGCTCAACTTGTTACAAATCACTTACAATTTGTCGGATGTTGACGTGGAAATAGACTCGCGTCGTGAATAATAATTCCTTTTTTCTTCAGTTTCGTGACACATTCATCAAACAGTGTCTGATATCGCAACTGGAATCTGTCACGGAAACAAAATCTCTCGCATTGATGACACCAAGTTGTGGAACTGCCTACCTATTATTTAAGTAAATATATCTAGTCAATGTTGTTTACGGAGTGACAATGTCATAAAAAGCACTTCGCCTCTCGTAATTGAAAAACCATGCATGGGTCTCTTCCGCACCAATTGATCAGAGGGTCCTGAATTTATTGGCTACGTGCTCGCCTTGTTTAGCTTGCGTTGCAATACCGCGACTCGTATTATTTATGCAGCGATGCCAAATTATTGTTCTCTTCCGTTAAGTATTTCTGAAGGTTGTTTCTATATCACAATATTGTCTTGTCCATAACTGCGTGCGGGTATCGCGCGTATTTGAACGGTTTGGGGAACCGTACATTTACATGGCTGTGACGTGTGAAGAAAACTCGCACGCTTTTAAATGGGCCGTAACTGTTCAATTGTAACGAGGTTTCGGCTTGTGCTTGGGCTTGGGCTCCGGCCTGGGCTAAGGCTTAAAGCTCTGTCTGTTATTTTGAAAACTTGTTGTTTCGGTACGGGGTTTCAGACAGGCGGACGGGGGTCTTGGCCGGAGCCCCAAGCCCAAGCTGTGGCTTCGCAAGGGCCAGGTTCCCGATAGACGCCATCTTTAAGGGCACTGTGGGTTTTTGCTTTAATATAGGGCCGCGTCAGCGTTCTAGTTCATCAATGCAGCCAAGCGTAGGAAATGTAAGAAATTTGATAAAACGCGGGATTTGATAAAAACTCCCCCGTGCTGCACGTGAAATAACTGGATAATTGTGCGTTCAAAAAATGTATGCTATTTTCATTGCCTGTAAAGATGGCTAAACGTGGGAACTGTCTTTAACGTAGATTTGAATGGGAGTCAAAACTGAAATAAAAGAACAAGATGGCTGTCCCTTGATTCAAATTATTTGTCCAATAACATAAGAGGGTGTGAAGTAGATGTGATTTGTGTCTACCCAGGAAATAACGATATTTGAAAAGTATTCGAGATTGAATTGAACGAAATGAAATCAAATCGTTGTCAATAAACGGTGTACAATGAAGGCACGGGCCATTTCATACGAGATAATGCACAGGCAACCGGTCAGAGTCAGTCTCTAGAGACGTAAGAACATTCACATTTCTGTGTTCACATAAGTTTCCCTGGGACAGAGACGTTAACAAAAAATACCTCTAACCTTCTGTTTTGTGTAATGTCTGATGAAGTGCAGTTGGCTGCCTGTATAAAACATTGCCACCTGTAACAAGGCCCTAGGGCTCGTACGTTGAACAAAAGTATACTATTTAAAAATATATAGAAAGGTCCGAAGTGACAAAAACTGAAAGCCCCACAATACGTCGTATATAGCCCGGAATCAGACTAACAGTATTTTGAATGCATTTGCACTTTCCCTCCTCTGACAAACACTGGACACTTTTTTCCCTTATCATCGGTGTCTTTTTCACCTATCTTGATTTTTTGTCTAGAACATGATGGACATTTTTAGCCGGAGTGTTCAGCAATTTTTCAAGCTATAAGACGTAACTTGAGATCGGTATTCGGTATCCTAACGGGGAATTGGTGTCCGAACCAAATGTAGGTAAATGGCTGTATAACAGTGACGAGTCACCAGTTAAAATGTTGATGCATATTGTTTTCTCTCAAATTTGTGTCAAGCAGCTGATAAGTTGCAATAAAAGGGGACTGTCGTCGCGATCATAGCAACAGCCCCCCCCCCCTTCTTAGTTGACGTTTATAGAAGCCGTGAGCCGTGGCCAAAAGATTGGTAACTTAGTTAGCGCAAGTCATTAATAAAAGCAAAGTTGGTTTTTAGACGAATGCATTATAATCTGCTAATTCTCATGTTGCGTTTCATTAGAAACTAGTGTAACATGAGAGACGTTTACAAAATTGAGTGGGTTGGTTGAGGACAAAAGTATAACAGTGACATTTTTTAGTCGTGTTTTAAGTGTTGTCTTGTTTACTTTTCGTACAATTAGAAACGGGCCGTTCGTTGAGGATTTGATAAATATATATATATAATTATATATACATTTATTGATAGTTTAACTTTCGGTTAATAATTAAGAATTTGTTATTGTTACCAATTCTGTGCCAACTCTTTCACCGGTGTGTACCGTCTTTTAGTTTCGATTGCCCGTTGATATAAATAGCGCAGTATTGTGTCAAGTGTATATACGTATAATTAGAAAAGGGGTTGCTATCGTGAATGGCCTTGCTGCACCTCCGTAACTGTGTGACGTCACCTCGCTTTGACCACCTCCTCCTTGTGTGAATGAAACGGTTACCAACCAGTATTGATTATTTTTGAGTCATTCAATGGCGACGTTTCACCAAGACTCTCTTTAGTGAAGCTGGGGTTTGGGAAACGGCGTCATTTTGTTTTCTGTGTTAGTTCACTGTTGTTTTTATTTGTACACGAATGTGAAAGCAGCAAGCTGTAACAATCTGGCATTTTGGGGGTATTGTACGCGTAATTCTATATCGAGATGCAACAAAGTAATCAAGTCGAATGTGAAATACTGTATCGTATAACGAAGTGAACAGCTGTGGTGTCTCTTTATTTACACTTCAATGTATTTGAAACGTACAATTGAACTGCACATCCTGACGGTTTTGCACGCTTCATATTTCTCATGATTGCATGTGTGTAGGTTTTCAACCAACATCTGTTATGTTCTTTTAATTCCAGTTTAGACCAATATTATTGTATTCTATTCGTAGACAATGTTTAGATAGCATTTATAGTTATTGTTATTATTATTGTTATTATAATTATTATTATTATTTTTCATGTCAGTGTCTTCATTATGTAGTCCAAAGTAACGTGGTCGCTATCTATCTTCACAAATACAGTATAGCTTCGAATATATAGTTGGCCTAGACGATGACATTATATTAATCCATGCTGGCTACCGGGCTTTGTTATTATTTCGACAACAACTTGAAGAAAACAAAAGAAAGGGGGGAGACAAGATAATGGGTTTTATAACTTTGCTTGTTTAACATTGATTCAGCTGAAAGGGGTCGAGGTTGGAGTTAATGAAACCTCAAGTAGTATAGTTTTAAGCAGTGGCGTAACCAGACATTACTTTTGAAGGGGAAAGCTGAGTCACATACACAATGCACTCTTCTGTGTGTCAGGGGGGCGGGGCAAAAGGGGCAAGGTTCTGAACGAGGGGGCTACGTACCACCCCTACCATTTCTACATTATTTTCTATCTGTGTATTTAACAATCCTCCTTTTCCGAAATGTAATATCTAATATTTACCACGCACACATTTCATTTCCGATATCTGACAGTTTTACCTGGATATTCAGGTATTCCTTTATAAGTTGATTCTGATACGGAAGATGAAGATGATTTAAGCCTGTAAAAAGGACAAATGAAATGTTTTTATCCCACTCATGTTGTCAACTTCTCGAAGAAACTCCTAAAGTGGACGTGACATTAAGTTGTATTTTAGTAGAAATATCTTCTTCTTTTTTACGAAACGGCAGTGTTGCCTTTGAACCTTAAAATTGATTCCAAGGCGTCAGAAAGCATTGCAGAAAGACATTTTGTGTACTTCATTGTTTAAAGACCGGTTGTATTGTTGTTAATTGATACCAAAATAAGCCTTAGTTTTAAGCTAAGTGATTATTATTTCGGTAGACAATAGGCCTATTGTTAGTAATAGAAATCTCTCGCTGTCAAAAATCCGGGCACAAATTGGTGCTCAATCCGAATCTTATTAAGCCTATGTGCATAACCAGTCAACACAAACGGAAGTATACGTTGTGCACTAATGTAAAAAAAAACTTGTGAACGTTTATGTTGCATACCGCATGAAATATCAGACGTTCCAATTAAACTATGTACAGGTTGGCTTTATGACGTCTGAGCTAAAAAAACAAAAGTTCCAAACTACACTGAAGTAATCAATACACCGTGCCGTGAAAAGCCTTCATGAATGATTTGTAAACCCGCACCTTTTTCCCGTAAATCATGGATGTGCAGGTCATGGCTGTAAGAGAGTGTTGAAAAAATAGCCAATGTTGTGTCTAGGGGGCAATTCTGTTACACTTGCCCTCGAAAATATACATATGTTGGTCACAAGCGTGGGGCCCTTTTTCCAAGGTAGTGTCTGGCTAAGGGTGGTTTCATTTAGGATGAGCAAAGCTGGGGGAAAAAAACAATTGATAACCTACCCCAAAAAATGAACAGAAATAAGAAGTTAAGTTGTGTTTTATTAGCAATTTTATATAGGCCTAGCAATTTTATTTGGTTGATTTCAAGAGGCTGAAACCTAACATTATTTTAACGATATCATTGTTTTTAAATAGTTACCATAGCAATGATTAATATGGGGATCTTAATTTATAGTGTTATGCAGAAAGATGTGTAGAACCGAAATCATTGATGTACATTACTGGTCATGTAAGTGTAAATTACACAAATCGAGGCGTATTATTGACATGCACCTTATATATCGATATCTATCAGCGCAATCTACTTAACCCAAGACCCCTGGAAAGATTTACGCCCGGGTTCAGCTCCTAAATGTCTCCATTTATCAAACTAAGCTAGATGCATTGGTGCCACTGATTGGAGGGCTGTATTGTTTTAAACACGAGTTGTGATTGTGCACACAATGTGAGTTGTAAACCTCTAATAGATGAAATTGCGTGTGATGGTTTTCACGGTAGAATGAAAGTGATCTATTTCGGGTGGGAAAGAGTTGGTTTCAATTTGCAGCTAGTTTCATTATTAAACCTATCAATTTTTTCCAGAAAAAAAGAGGAAAATTAAATGAGAAACTCTATCATGACGGCAACGGTACAGGTTAGCTCACAACAGCGATTGAAAATGTATGCCCTCTCATATGTCAGCTCTTGGCTTCCTTCCATTGCCTTTTTCCTTTTTTCAACGCGTAATCCAGAATTCTCAAATAAGTCTTTTATAAACAAAATGTATGCGTAGCTTTACAAAATGCAAGATCGAACAGTATAGCATGGGCCTTCATTTCCTGCAAGTCACCCAATGGCTCCAAGATGACAGTAGAACAACAAATAATATTGGGCATTTTCCTTCTCGTACCGGAACTAGCATTTTCTGCCTGCATAGCTCGGACAACCTCTGAGCAATGAAACCAACCACACTGGCACTCTTCAATGTCCAAGACGTGAAGTGAAGCCTAACCAATATTGATATAATGCAAACGGGCTCGGATACCCCTCCACAAAATGGCCGTGCATTCAGTAAAGTGCCCCGTGTATGTTTCATACTGTAACACCCGGAAACCAGAGGGGGCTAGACACGGGCATTTCTCAACCAGTGCTGCACACAGCTTCGCCCCTGTAGACATTCAAACACAACAGTTCATTTAAAAATATCAAAATATGTTTAAAAACGTCAGTTGTCATGTTGGCTTTTGTCAAACCTTTGAAATAAATTTGTTGATATAAGTTCCTCGCAAGACCTAGTCAACTGTGCTCAGGAAGGCATATACCCTCAAGATGTGTTTACAACCACAGTGCAGCCTCCAATATTGTGTCATCTCTCTGCATATCGAAAGCACAAATTGACTTTTTTTCTTTTCTTTTTGCAGCTTTGTTTGTAAGGCCACTGATTGCTCTCACATGATGCATGATTTAATAACGGTTTTCATACCATTGTGCGTGCGGAATGTATTAGTATAAGATTCTCCGTAATGTACCTGATAGAGAACCAATCACTATAATTAAGACAGTGTTAACTTAACGTGAGCTTCTCCAGATTGTTTCTTGAGAATCTTCTTTACCATATACTTGTAATTCACGTCAGCAGAAAGGACAAAAAGACGTGCGTGACATTCATATTTTCTCCTCGGTTAATGCTTGTCACTCGTGAAAGAAACCCTGAATGCCTTTTGGGAGGTTTAACACGTGCATGAAATAGCGTGTGCGGAGCTGAATATTTGTTGGGCATGTATTATGCTACACAATGTGGATGTTCCAAAGGGCACCCAAGCCTCGTTTCCGCTTCTATAAGACAAAGTAACCATCTCCCCTCTGGCAAGAAAAAGGAAGAAGAAATATTCAGTCTGCAAGACACTGCCATTAAATTAAAAAACTTGAAGTTCGCGGCACATTGCAACAGTCTGTCCGGAGGGAGTGTCGATGCTAATGGGGCAGCTAGACGCTCACACTCCCACTGGTTTCAATACCTTTGACGGGAAGGGAACATCTGGACGGACTTTTACAACTACGGACGACTCGACCTTGAACCGACTGACAGACTGACCGACAAGATGGGCGAAGTGTCCCGTGTCCATGACCAAATCAATACGGGATCTCAACATACCTTACAGGTCCTGCCCTTGTTCTTGGTTGATAGAAATTCGGTCTGCTTATTTTTCTGTTCCTGTTTGTTTTTCGATCTGTGTTTCCTTTCTTGTAGTATTTTTTCTCGTTTTTGTTAGTTTATATTTGTCTGGACAATGTAAAAATGCTACCGGTACAAATTTAAGTGTCGAGTTGACCAATTGCGACGACGGACAGACACCAGCGGTACCGAGTACCATTACATGTACAGTAACTAACTTCGACTGATGTTTGTTTGTTTGTTTGTTGGGGTGTTTGTTTGTTTGATTGTTTGTTTGTTTGTTTGTTGTTGTTGTTGTTGTTGTTGTTGTTGTTTTTGTTGTTCTATTGTTGTTTGGGGGGATGTTTTTTGACAAGCCTAACCAAAAGATAATTGAGAATAACTTTAAGTAAACTGTGAATACTTACAAATGGCTGCAAAAAGTTATTGTTTAATACTATTTGGTCATGTAACATAATTTATAGCCCTGTGTATTACTGTGCAATTAAGTATTTCATTTTTAACTAATTCTTAAATCAGTCGATGTATTTATAACCAGTGTTGTTTGTAAGAAACAGAACTACCTGTATTACGTAAATTGTAAACCCCTTGCATATGACGTCACTCACACGCAAAAATAGCGCCCTCATTGAGGTCAAAGAAGACCTATTGGCTGAGAGTTGTGCGCGGCGCGTTCACGCGTGCACGTTTCCCTGCCCTCAGCGATGACGGCCATTGCAAGGAGTCTATTTCATCGGTATTGTTACACAGATTGATGGCTTGTATATGGCGTTATACACATGCATGGACAAGGTTGTGAGATAACATAAATTAAACCATGGACATTTTAATTTAATTTAGTAGCGTGATGGATTGTTGGGTTATTTTAATCAACATCGTGCGACTGCCTCCGACCTACTTACTACATCAGAAATATCACGTCTATAATTGGTACAGATTTTGTTTTGTTATTTTCTGACAACCTCCATCCCCTGTAATTTGAATGAATTATCCCCTTGTGAATCCCCTGAGATCGTCTACGCGTGGTCGTTAGCATCATCCGAAGATACTTTGTAAATCCTGCCTTTTCTAGATAAATGACAGTATTTTGACCGCGTGGACGTTGACATATGCTTTCGTGTCTCCAGGGCGTCGTTGCCGTGTGCAGCTGATTCAGAAGTTGGAGGTAGACGCAGAATCATCGGTTAACTTACGGGGGGGGCGCTGTCTCAGGATTTCGTTCCATGATTCTACATTTTAGTGATTTACGGATAACAACAATAATGACAGCAGTAAAGTTTCCCTCTGTTGCCACCTACATTTAATGGAGTACACGATTGCTCTTTTTTTTCACTTTAAATTCATTCAATTCTTCGGGGATTTCAAGAAGCATTCACCTTAAGGCAAGCCAGTGAAAATCAGTTAAAAGTAGGGTCCTAGGTTGGTAAGTTCTTCAAAGATTAATGACCATAAAAACTTACTTGATGAGAAGCAATACAGCTGCTGATATTGCAAACTGTTTTGAGAAAGGATTCTCTTTGAAGTAGTTATGGTTTCTATAATTTGTCACCCAAATAATTTGAATCAGAGAAACGATTCGTGCATGAATCGTTTCTCAGATTTCTGAGAGGTTGGTGCCCGCCCGTTAGTGAATGCTATGGCTGCAGGTGCGGTTGGTTACCCACATGCTGCTAAACGTGGATTTTTCCCCCTCTTTTATTTATGGATTTATTGCTGTTTTCTCAGCCAGATAGCTTAGACACTGTATTTAGCTGAAAGTTTCGCTAGTGACTTTTATTGTATATTTCTTGATTTTGCCCATAAATCAGCAAACGTTAACAAAAAACAACAACAATTTATTACCCTAAGGCAAGCCAGTGAAAATCTGTTAGCTCGATTTGAAAATGTTATATGTAAATCGGCTGTACTTTTCTCCTCAGGGATTTGTTTCAATGTTTTGTTACATTGCCATGCGGAAACTTTTGTTCGATCTTTTCTTTTTCCCGATCTCATAAGTCAAAAAATTCAAGAAGCCCGACCGAAAGTTTGTTTCACTTTGTTCAAGCGCCTTCGAGTGCTTTCTTTGGTCGTAAGCTAAACAAAATTTCGGCATTCAAAAGAACGCCCTTCGGGTGAAGGAGTGACCTGCTATCACTTTACATCAATCCAGCTTTCAAAAAACTTTTTTTTGTGACAGTTTCAACACTTAGTTTTCTAAAAGTGTACTTTTATGACTTACAGGAGCGTGGTTCTCCCCCCTCGAGGTTTTCCAATGACGTGTTCTTAATAATGTACTCAATTTCAGACCTTCTTCTGGAGGAAACCTTTTAAGTACGTGACCTTTATCTTTAAAAAGAGACGGGGCTAAACAAAATGGCAATAACTGAGGGGGATACACCGGACGAAAATTGGGGACTCGTCAGGAAACGTTTTCGGTTGTCAACACGCTCAACTCAAGACGAGAAGGGTCACGCCTTCTTTCCGTGCCCCCGTGTCTGCAGAGTTCCCAAACCAAACAGACGAACCCTGCGAATGTTGACACTCTCCAGGGGCCTATCCGTTTTATAATCAGTTCACTTGACGGGCTTCGAATGTTCAGTCTATCAAATTATCAGCACTGGTGTGCAAAGGGCGGAACGTTTAGACTAATTGCTACAGGAATTAACACCTTGGACAACGGCGCACGATCGATCTTCGGTGAAGCTGCCCAGACGATGACGGGCCGGTGTTACCTTTAAAGGGGAAAAAAGGACATCTTCCCCGGGACGGGGCGAGAAGAAACTTCACTTGAGATGTTACGCAAACACCCAGACACAGTGAAGAGTTCAAGGCGAGCATCACTGAGAGAACATGGAAAACGCTGGCACTGTACTACATTGAAGAAAAAAAGCCGGGGTTAGACTAGACAAAATAGCCTGGTGCAATCAAAGGCAGTGTTTGTTTATTGCTTTTGCACATAGAGAACACGACGAACATGTTACTGACAGAATGACAAAGTTACTACAAGCAGGGTTTGCCCTAAACTTTTTTCAGCGACGCCAGCAGGGGCAGTAATTTCACTAGTCCGTCAGCTTTTTCAATAATTGTACATTATTTCAAATGAAATGTGGATGCTTTTCAACACTGAACTAGCCAGCCGGACCACTACTGTTAACGGAGAACACTGCACAGCCGGGGATCAGATTGGTGCACTTGTGCGTTCTTCTTGACCCTAGCCATGTACGGATCTCGAGTTGAGCCTTGCCCTGTAGTATTGTAGGTCTCGCCATTCTGCAGAACCTTCTCATGACCTCGTCCCACCTCTTAACACGACACCTATAGTAAGAGGAGATTTCATTCCTTTTAAAGAAAAGACACGAAAGTCGCCTGGTATAATTTATAAAAATTGTAACTCTCACTCCAACGACAGCACTTCAAAAATCCCTCCTAATTGCCAATTATTTTTCATCCGCCATCTACAAACTCGTATCGCAAACACAGACTGTGGCCAAAAGCAAACCCAATTAGCTATCAACAACGCCAACATATAGCATTTTGTTTAAACACAAAATGTGCCCCTCCCCCACCACGATCATTATAACAAAACATTTATAAAAATAGCTAATCAACAATTGAACTATAGGGCTTAAACAAACATTTATTTTAAAATTCATCGTGCACAATCCGTCAAACAACGCGGCGTTGTAAAATAAGCCACCATGAAAACAGGGTTTCAGTTTGCCACTCCGCCTTAATAACTGAAACATTTTCATGACGGCCCAGCAGACAAATTAGCGCATGCATAATACAGCTGAATGGCACGGGAGTCAACAACTGGTTTGTGCAAACACTGTCTGGTTAGGTGCGATGTTCATAGATTAGATTAGAGATGCAAATAGGGCAAGGGCAAACTGAGGACCTTCAGCCTTGTGCTACTTTCTGTTTCCATTTACAATTAAATGAATATTTTCCCGAAGAGAGGCAGGGGGGGGCAACAAACCCGTGTTATTATGGCGCAACCATGCTCCTACTAGAACCAATGTAAACCATAACGAGGCCAAAAGGTTGAGTAGTACGACCCCATAAGTTTAAACACAATCAGGATTCATATTTTTGCTAATTCGTACAAAAAACATAGAGCATAAAAAGGTCTGTAGCTCGGTCCTTTTATATGACATGTATTGATTGCCCACTTAGAGAAACAAATTTGTGTCTTTTTATTTTTCACGCCGTCAAACAATTATTTTAAGAAGAATCTGAGTGGTGCTGCTGGTGAGCAGCAATTAGACGTCTCGGTGTCAGGACTGGTGCTTTTCTATTGATTATACAACCTTTTCTAGACTAGAAACGTTAAAGGGGGTGTAAACAAGAAACATGTGGGTTGTTTTAAAAGAGAAAATAAACCTTCTTAGAATTAAGACGGCCTAACGATGAGAGCTGCTCACGTCCAACGAAGCACCGACAACACTCATCAGCGCCCCGCCTCGACGGATCCTCATAATAATATACGACCGTTCAGAACTGCTCGCAAAACTCTGCATGTTTCCCAACACTGGCTTTGCTCAATTTTAGGGGGAAGAACTTTGGGGGAAGTACAAGCTCTTTGAGAATGCCAGAGCTGGAAAGAATGCATCTTGATTAATACTATCACGGCAGGCGGCAGATCAGAATCGACAAGCATTGCTACATTAACGGTGCCCAAATGCTGAAGAGCAACGTGACGTTATTTGTTTCAAAATTATTCAAAAGCAGAAACAATTTCCTTCTAGATTGGGTTACATGACCTCGGAAATAAACTTAGTGGATCACTTTATTAAAAAAACACGAAGGCCAACCTGATACCCGAAAAACAAATTGGTAACTGCTTTTACTGTACTTTATATATTATCACTCGGGAGCCCTCGTCCTGCAATGTATAATCCTAAACAATCACTATCGTGTCTGCTCCCCGAATCTGATACCAACAACTGTACTTTCCTTTTTTCTTTTGACGCAAAGATTCCATTTCCCGAGCTTTCCACAGCGCTTCTTTCACAGAACAAAAGATATCCATAAATTAAATTAAACAGGCTGATCCAGCTCAAGCGTTCACACTCTCCTGAATTTGGGTCTCAATCATTGGACTGTTACGAAACACCCATTCACCGGGTGAATAGATTTTCTTCAAAAAAGAAGAAATGTGGTCATTCTCTACTTTAAATGCTTTCAAGTAGAGTGGTTGGTGCTGGTAATGCTGTCCTGCCGACTGCCGTCAGGGGGCCGTGAACATTACTCCACCAGTGAGTTCAAATGTGTCGACGAAAATATGGCGAGCGAGTCTCTAAAGGAACCGTCACTTCTCATCACCGTTTCATCTGACAGAATGCTAGATAAAAAGGTCAGTGGTCTCTCTAATTGTCAGAGGTACCTCCTCAAAACTCGATTTCAATCATTCCGATAATCTCATTTCCTCGGAGATGGATAGGGACGGACTGTAAAATGACGGGAAGAGTATAGCGCTAAATTTAAGCAGCCATTGAACATGAGCGCGGCGTGAGATGGGCAATAGTGGGAAGGTGGGGGTGTTGCAAGCTACGCATTAACCCCTTGAGGTATTTTCCATGCAAATAAAGTGTGCTGGATCATTTTTAAAGAGCAGGTAGTGATGCAAAGGGTGTTCATGATAACCGAGGGCCATAACCTTCTTCCTTTTTTAATACCGTAGGCCGGGGGGCTTGGTGCGTTGGACACGAAACCCAATTTATTACTTTCCAATTTGACATTCGGCCGGCATTCAAGCGCCACGGTGGTTTTATAGCGTATCGAATACTGACTTTAGTTTGGTTGTTTTAACACTCTCAGTCGTTTGACAGAGATGTTTCCCGCCGGTCATGTCTACTCTACACGGCCACACTTCACAATCAGCACGATTTGAATCAGGTGGAGTTTTTAAGAACAACAATTGGAACCACCTTCCAACAGCAACACTCCCCAAAACTGGGTTGTTCAAACTGATACCGTGGGTGCTGTCACACATAGCCAAGAGAGAATCCAAATTAACACCATGGGGTGTTAAAGTAACACCAATGTAGTTATGTTAACAGAAATTAGTTTTATTTTAACACCCTGTGTTGTAAATTTTGATTCTTTTTTTTTAAATATATTTTGTATCTATACGTGACAACACCCGTGGTGTCAATTTTAACACCCCCCGTTTTTGAAGTGTACATAAAAATGTGGTCTTACTAATCGCTTTTCTATTAAAATATCCCTAAGCCTGCACTTCTTCTCCTAATAATAAATCAACTTTTTTCAATATACCGGATAATGGCAATAGTGCCAGGCAGACAATCATCCTTGGGGATGGTTATATTGAAATCCATCTCACAGGGGGGAAAGCGTAAAAGGGGGAAAAGCGAGCGAAAGTGATGGCTGATCTTCTACAGGGAAATAAATCCCGAATCGCGGTTTCTGTAATTCCAGGAGTGGTTTCATCACCGCATCCCCGCGCAATGTTGAGTCAATAACGTTTGGCTCAAGAAACAATTTGCGAGAGGAGTTCGAGCGCAGTCTCTCTCCCTCGGTGCCTGATCCTCGGCAAGGTAGAAGCAATATATATAATTCAAGTGGAAAATATAATACAAAAATATTAAGTTGTAGGTTGAGAAGACACGGGGATAACTGTCGATATCTTTATTGCCTCGACCCTACATTGACTAAAGCAGTTGTGGAAAAGAAGATAAAGCCACTTTCTGAAAACGATGCCCGGTAAAACATTCCCGAATGCGACCATATGAAAAGTACACTTATTACAGGCTTTTCTACCCAAGGGCTCGTATTAAACTGGTAAATACACTTTGTAATCGATAGTCTTCAATAGTACGCAAGAAAGAGGAAGTAGAATTTCTCTCGGGTGTAATATTAAATAACAGAATGAAGCAGCGATGGGAGAAGGTGTTTGACTAGCGATAAAATGCCTTCCTGCATCTTTTCTCAAGGCAGTAATCTTCGAGGTTTACCCGTTTACTCGTTACGAGGAAAAGAGGACAAACAGAGAGCAAAGAAAAAAAATACTATACTGAGCGACTTTAACGTATATTGAGCAAACTTTATCAATCAGATACTTCATGGAGATAGTATCACACCTCCGATTTTCATCCCTTGTGCCTCCTTGTTTGCACACCGGATCAAAAATTCACTATCTAATTTCCCATAGCTTTGAAAGCACACGTTGTGCATGAGTTTAGCAGTCCCTAGTGCCTGGCATTGGTGTTGTGAAATCTTGGATCAAACACGGGCACTTCTTTGTAGATATGGGGCTTTACTTTGTAATTAGAAACGGGTCACACCTGAAAGTTTTTGAGAGTAAAAGATGAATTAATATGTATAGCCATGCCTCGTTCAGTATTTCAACACGTTCGAAGGAGACTATACTGAGTAATTCTCAAATCATGCTACACTCGTTGAATGAAACTTGTTGAATTGAGGCTACTAGTTGATATGCAAAAGCCGTGCTTCATCAAAATAGACGATGTTACGTGTTGAAGTCAGAAATGATACATAGCCACACTGTTTTATAATATCTTCGTCTTGTTCCCTGGCTCCACATGAATGTCATTAATGATTCTACTCAGAAGAGGTCTGACCATCTTGCCCTTCCAGCCTTGATAACACATATAGGCCTACACTCTTTTGGAAACATTTGGCTTTTGGCTCCGGCTCTGGCATAGGCTCCGTCAACAATTTTGAAAACGTGCGCATTTGGTACAGAGCAGACGGAGCCTAAGCCCGGAGCGAAAGTCAAAGCCATGGTTTCGTAAAAAGAGCCATAGCTAGGCTGTGTGCGAATTGGGAGTTTTGGCTGCGGCTGTGGCTGTTGCTAAGGGCAGCCTATGCAGATTCGTATGTAACGTGGTGATCAAGCCGTCTGAGCCGCAGTCGATAATTCGAAAATGGCCATAAACTGGTTTGCATGAATGGCAGAAAATCAAAGTGGCTGTACTATAGGTGACTGTGTCCGTATACACTAATAATAACTACCGTAGTTTTTATGTAGCCCTTTTGGGCGTTCAAAGCACTATTTGTTTATTTGTTTTCTAGAGAGGTTTTAGAAGTTTTTGACTTTTGATAACCATTTATGTAGCACCTTATACGAGTTTACGGGGTTCTGCGGCACCAAAGCCTAATAAAAATAATATAGTGCACTTATGTTGCGCCATCTTTAGTAAAGTTATAGATACATTATGATAAAGAACGAATCTACAAAACCCTATTTACAATTGTAGAGGATTGAGTAAATTACGCCTTTGAGAAGAAAAAAAAGTGTTTTCAGATTGGACAATTCAGAAATTGATTCCACGTGTATGGCTCTGCAGCAGATCGGTCCCAAAAACGACGACCTCGTTCTCTGAGCTACTAGTCGTTATAGTCTTAGCGTGAGACGTTACCTCAAAGAGGCGGTACCAAAAGGGCATAAAAACAGGGGTGCTCCGGGAAGGAGGTTATATCAACATGTACGATGACAGAGAAGTATCCGCCCATTCCCCCCATTGGATCATCAATCAATAAATGGTAAAATAAAAGTGCCTCAACACTGAGTTGTCCAAAGGCAGCACCTTATAGGGCGGTTCTATTTTCATATAATAAGAATTTCAATAAGGTGGGCTTATATCAAGGTTTGCATTTGGATAATATGATATTGTGATGGTAACTGCGGGGATGGACGAATCAACAACTACGCAATGAGATTCATTTTAAACGTATTGACAAAGTGAATCGAGTAATTAAATTTACCACCTGCGGACAGTGGTGATGAAACCTTTCATAATAAAGATGCATTTGCTGATCTCGAGATCGGTCTCCCATTTGCAAACACTCATGTATTCCGTTCTCGGTCTAGTTCTTGGTTTTCGTTTATTGGTGTCGAACGTCTTGGGTCGGTGTTTGGACGCCCCGGTTTGTTCTCATTCTTGGTGTCGAACTTCTTGATGTCGAACTCGTTTGTATCTTTTTGTGTGTCGGTGTTGAACTTGTGGGTATGGTTACTTGTGGGTACTTTCAGTCGTCTCCAGGTTTGACCATCTGGAGTCGATCAGCCCTTCGGTGTCGAAGTTGGTTTCCGTATTTGGCATTTAGATGTCTGTCGGTCACGGTGTTTTGGCCTGGGGCTTTGTTTCTTTTTTTAACTTGCGGGTCTCGGCTTTATACCAAAAAAGGAAAAACACACATGCATAAAAGTATATAGAGTATGTACATAGTATGTATAGTGTACGAATTGTCAAACTTGACGCGCGTGTACATGTAGCAAGTGTAAGAATTTACAAAGACATTATTACGATGTGCTGAACAAAATCTGTCCAAATATCAAGTTGATCAATCTTGATTCACCGTTTTCGAAAATTGTCATGCTTTCGAAATGCGTTTAAACACGTCCTGAAATCAACGGGACCCCTCCACGGTTGGGAAATCAGGTCGGGCGTCACGTACGTCCCTGTCCACTCCAAACGTTGCATCACGTCATGTGGAATAACTGGTTGAAAAACAATATTTTAATTCATCTACGGAATTTTTTTAAGGATGATTCCCCCCCCCCCCCCAAAAAAAAAAAAAAAAAAAAAAAACAATTTGGATAAGTACCACTGAGTTCACAGCCCCTTTTACGAGAAATCTCGTTAATAGTTTTTTCTCTAATCGTTCAACTCCGGCACGGTGCTCTAGAAAATTAAATCCCACCATCCCAAAGGGAAACTATGTTCAAATAATTCCACACAGAGTGACCAGGCTGATTCTACCTCACAAAAATTGCTGCCTCCCTCGCTAGATTCAAGGCAGACAGCCTGCACTCTTTACCGGTCTCACGAGACGAGGTGCTGTTGTGCGCCACTGGTTAGAATCTCCCAGTGTTAAGATTTCTAAGAATGGAATATCGACCCAATTGTCGTATTATACATTCTCAAGAGCATGGCAAGTACAGGTTCCAATTTCGACCCTTAAGTGAAGTAGGTTGCACTTTTTTCCCATCACATATGCACTTTACCGTGGTCTGTCCAACAGCATTAATGTCCCCACATTATTGTCTTGTAGAATATTACTAACTGAAGGTTTGTTCAAGATATTGTATCAAGGCTTGGAGGCAATTATGCTACAGCGGGCCAGGGTCGATCTGTAAGTTAACTCCTACTCCTGTGTGCGGTTTGATTCCAGACCGTTCCCGCTGGTGCTCACGTTCCTACACCTCAGTCAACAGCGTAGACATGGAGGTTAAAAAACCAACATGGCTCATTACGAGAGTGGGCTGAAAATTGCCGCGCTGGAATAGTAAGAGTAAGGCCTGCACCGTTATCTTGATTGTGATGTTGGCTACAATTTTATTTGATTTTTTTAGCCTCGAGCAAACAGCAAAAAAAAAACTGACTACCAATACAATTAAACAGGTACGTCGGCTCATTAAACACATTGCAAATGTAGTGTTCACAACTATTCAGTATTTTTTTTTTAATGGAAACTATGGTCTTACAAGAGTGTGTATATCTACCAATAACGTACTCATGGCACTTGAATAAACAGAAACATGAAATTGTTTGAATTTGTTTAAATTATGAGACCGATGTATGTACTGGTGCCACCTTATAAGGGTGTACAAGGTGCTGAGGCGCACTCAGCAGCCACTGCCCGAAACACCGGGGCAAACCCCTTCTCTTAGCGAACGGGACATACGGCTTTGTGTCCCGTCTGAAGGACAACGTGTACATCCGAAGTGTGCATCTGATGCTGTTTGATTAGCATAATGTTTTATCTTTGACATCTGACGTTGTTTGAAGCTTTTCCATTTAGAACAATTTATCGTCAATAAATTGACAAAACCACCCAATAGCGTATTGTTTTGTTAAATTACAGCCGCGTTAATGCTGTGTTAAAAATACACCAATCGAGTTTACGCTTAACACTTCGGGGAATCATCTGAAAACACTGATGTTATGTTAACACGCTCGTTCGGAGCTTTGGTGTTGAAGCTGCAGGTCATCACGTCCAGAAAGGTGTACATGTGTTGAAAATGATAAATAAGAAAGTTGAAATCTAAGTCTTAAACTTAACACATGTGTCGTGCAACGTCATGTAAATCGAAACCTCCCTACAAAATGTCCGCTAAAAAAAAGAATGATCTTTTTTTGGGATAATGTCCGAGATTAAATTAGATTTTTTTTCCGAGCCCAAAGAAACCTTCTAAGAGATTTTGTTTTTTTGAAATAAATTACAAAGCGGCTGCGGAGTACAGACTACAGTCCTTATCCTTTTAGCTTTAGATCGGGTACAGACGGCTGGAACGCAAAACACCAGTGACTCATTAAATCAAAGTACCGCATGTTTTGTTTTATATCGATGTTATGAATATTTCAGAAATCATCGACATGAATTTTTCATGTTGTATTCATCGAAGCCACCAGCTTTCAGATGGTAAAAACGTTTACACCATCAAACAACCGAGACTGTCGGCCTATTTCGTCTCAACAAAGACATTGATTTATGAACAAATGCCGGTATGAACTCAGAATTATTTCGATGGAGGATAGAATTTTGTGTCCCTATAGGCACCGTGGAGAGAGAACATCATTATTTTGTCGTTGCGTTCCTTGTGTGGAGAAATCGCAACAGTCCTACATTAAAAACCTGAAAGCAATTAGTGTCTCCAATATTGTGTTCTCAGGTCACAGAATATTCGGTCGGTTTTTAAACCCGCTCCGATACGAGCACTCGTGTAAACTAATGTAGCCACAAGATTTTAAAAAACAGACTTGCAACCGAAAGGGATGTTATCAATAAAATAGTATAGAATGGCCTGTCCATAATAATGTGGCATTTCAGCGTGCACCGCTGAGTAATTTGAGGAGAGCTCAGCATCAAATTAACCGGCACCGATGGCCAGAGCTTGTATCATTATTGCCATGGATCCCTAGATGCAAGCCCGTCTTCTGGTGTTCTACTATTAATGAAAACTTGGAATACTCTATACATTGATTTTAAGCACAACATTCCCCCCCCCCGAAACACAACTAACCCGCAACATGTCGCAGGCATGCAGAGTATTGCGAAAAGTGTTTACCGCTTGCCACACTACCATTTTGAAATGGATCGAATAGGCACGTTATATTTGCCGCGTACTGGGGTTCGAGTGGAGTGGATAGCCTGACATCGGCACGCCTGCCACTGCGAGGGTATAGGCACGTTTGTGTGAGCGGGGATTGGTTTTCCCGTAACCTAGACCGCGTCGTGATTTCTGTAACCGTTCACTGTTTAACTCTCAAGTATGCCCCGGCGGTCAATAGTTTAACTCTCAAGTATGCCCCGGTGGTCAATAGTACATGACCTCCGTTAATGACTCCAATAGACTTCGGTCACGTCCCCCGTTTCACCCTGTGTACATGAGGCTTCATGAACATTTTACTCCAACCTGTGTATGTGGGATACATGTGAAAATAGTCAAATCGAGAATGACCTTTCTTGAACTATAAACATTGTTATTAAAGCTCTTTCATAAATTGGTGAACTAAACGCATTACAAATCGCGTTAAAGCCTTCTTGTGTTTGTTTTTTCATACTACATTATATCGAACACGACACCATAAAAAAGTAGATTGGAGACGAAAAATAATCAGTTACATTATAATACTGTTTTCATTAAAATATTTAGGAAATTTGACACAATGGCCACCGTATTATGACCAAAACTGTCCTATGAAGGTGGAGACGGTCTAGATATGGACTTATGGTGGATGGCTTGGCACTGTCAGACAAAATTGTTTCGGGTGCAGATGAAGGACAATGGTCCTTTTCTACAGAAGTCTTTTGTTATTTTCTTCAGTGAATCTTGTTTTTTCTGTTTGATGTCCATGATCCAATCCATGGCACTGAGCGAGCTCGTTGTTCCAATGGCGACATTGTTGCTCCTGCAGACAGCGGCTCATCAGGTTGCTGGGCAAAGTCTTCCAATGAAATGCAACCCCGGGGTAGTCAAATAAAATGGTGTTCTTTGAAAATATGCATAACTCTTCCTTTTATATCACCACACCTTCACTAATATCTGTGTCGAGTGGTGATCGGTTTTCAGACCCCTGTGAAGCCTCCAAGAACATGAACGACGAGTTCAGCACGAACACGATATTTCTATCTATACATCTTTTCATCCCGAATCTTACCGAAGGGTAGGGTTAGAGTCGAACAAATCTGTTTTCACTGTTCTGGATGAATGCCAATGTTTATCATGGTCTATTTATGAGAGTTATTTCAAAGGGTTGTAACGCTATACCCTGATCTTCGATGACACCTATGTTTAATTTCTGTCTCCGGTTTTACCAAACTTAGACCAATACAAAGGTTTGCAGCCACCGTGAAAATATTGGTGGGTAAGTCTTGGGTGACAAACTCAATACGTTGTGGACTCAGTTTTGACAAACATTTTGTTCTGAGGACGTATAATAAGGTTTTTTTTTCAATATAACGGATTGTCATATAAAGTTAAGCTTAATGCCAATAATGGCTGCAACATAATGCCTTCTGCCAATATGTTAGGACTGATGATGGTTGGCTCGTAAAATATTCAACTTTAAAGGTACCGGGTCCGATTTTTGGATGATTTGATCCCAAAATTTAATTTAAATTTTAAATAGCTATAGGCCTATCTGTATAGATGCGAGACAGTTATCAGGTTTCATTTAAGGTTTTGCACGAACAAATCTACAAATGAATAAGTGATAGTTAATTAAAATCTGAAAATGAACCATTGTTGGGATCCCGACATTCTCTCACATCCATCAGCCATGCACAAACAATTTTGCACGTTTCTATGGTGTTCTATGCAGTACACTTCAATTATATATTAAAAAAAGAGCGCTGTCCGTAAGTTACATGTATTTTGTGCACTGTCTGTGGCAGTTTCGAAAGTGTATGTTTTTTTAGATTTGAAACAGTATCATCTGTCAAAATTCGTTCAGAAAACAATTGCCAATAAAATATTATTTCGGCGCAAATCGGGCCGTGCAACTTGGATCCAGTGTCTCACAGTTCTTCACGATAAATATGGCCGTATACTTCGTGTGTTTCGGTACAAATTCCAAATGTTGACCTCAAACCGTTTCTACATTTAAATGGCTAAATGGTAATTTAAAAGAAAAAAACTGAACCCTAACATAAACTCAGCCATGTGATTTTTGTTTATGAGTTTTGCGCTGCAATTTATCTTTAAAGATTCATATTTCTTTTGCCGTGGCCGCTTTCACCTGAATGCATAAAATCAATCAAAGCATTAATCTGAAAGCAAAGGAGACAAAAAATTGAATATCTGCTGAATTTACTTGGCAGTCCTGGAGGGGCCGTGACCGATTTCACATGTGAGTGAAGTGAGTGCCCGTCTGACCGTAACAGCCAGACTTGAGTAAAAGCTATTAAGTCATTGGTCTTCGGCATCGGGGAAGACAGTCTTAACAAAATGCTGCAGTGAAAACAGATCATAAAAATAATGATAAATATGATTTAACCCTGCATTGTGGCGTCGTACACTCCGTGACTGTACCGTTGTAAACAAATTGTGTTTAGTCATTAACGGTACACTCAAAAATCGCGAAATTTCGCAAGATCCCTAATGGAACATAGCCGGATAACACTAATACCAGTGGAATTAGCTTGGGGTGAGTCTTCGACCTACAGTCACCTTTAACTTCGAAGCCCCTTAGAGAATACATTGACTATTGATACACTCTAAGGTCAAAGATCTTAGCCTCTGTTACCGCAGTACCACTAAACAACCAATCATTCTGTCACTGGCTTTGCTATTGCAGACATCATGCAGACCCCAGCTGTTTACTGTATGGCGACCAAGCTGTGGTTTCAGGGTAGGCCAAGTAAATAATATAGCTTGTTTCTCAAAAGACTGGTAAGCAGTGCAGTCAAATGTAAAAAAAAAGTTGGATTTGAGTAACATTTTTTTTCTTTTTGAAGCGACTGTGTGTGCTCACCCATATGAACACACAGCAAAATTTTATTTGAGTTCACTTTATCACGATGGCTTTATCGAGCAGGATGTCAGCTGCTGATGTTTTGGAAGGAGTTTTGACCCATGGAGGAAGAAAATAGACTCCATGGTTCGCCTAAACAAAGTTATATAACACGCTATTCACATGCACAGTAAGAAACAGCGCAATCAAGTGACCGCCTGTGTATATTGGCATGATGCACACATTGAATTTTTTTTTTTGCCTTTTGTGGGTTCTTTCGATTTAGTGAACCTGTGTAAGTCTATTGATACCATGTTAGAAGAATTGGAAGAGCTTGTGAGCAGCCAAAATCAGTTTTGCACGTAATTTGTAAACGGTACAGTCGACGGATGTACGACCATGGTGCGTAGTCTGAAACTGTATCATACTGCAGCGCAGGGTTAAAGCGAAGAACAGCGTCCAATGTTTCACTGCAGTCTTCTTCTGACTTAAACTTATATAGTTTATAGAAACGCATTACCAGATTATCTTCTATTCTTTTGGGAACGGGCAATACATACCGTTCCCAAAAGAAAGTAACACTGTGCACTTTCACTTTGACATCCTCCTTTCCTCCCCAACCAACCTTTTTCTCACTATAATTAACTTTTACGACTAATAGCATTGCGAGGTGGGCCTTGTTCTGACGCTTTTCAATGCGATTGCTGCCTAGTGCTAAAACCTGTTAATTTATCGACAGGTCTGCAGGTGTACTGACGAAAAGCGCGACGGGACTAGAGCGTCATGCCACGCCAAAACTAGGGTAAACTTTTACGGGGGGGAAAGGGATGCACCATTTTTTTTTTCCTTCTTTTAGGGGGCACATCTAACCAATTAAAACTGTCCTGTTTATATTGCTCTTAAACAAACCCCCTTTCTGTGCTCTTTTGATTACAGTATTTTCTATAAGATAACCTGGTCGTGAGTGTAAAAACAAATCACATTGCGTGTAAATGGAAAAATAGTTTTAAAAACATTGACGTTATTTTATTAAAGCTTTAAAATGTAAATTTTATTACTCTGGATGTTTTTAATTTCGAAGTCCAGATTTCAATTGGTGGCAAGGGGGGCACGGACATCAATTGGAAGGCACGTGCCTCCCCCCCCCCCCGCCCCTCCCCGTAGTTACGTCACTGGCTCCACGCTTTCCTAGTGACATTCATAACCATTGAGGTTTGTGACATGACGAAGTATAGCGCCATTTAGAACTCTATGATTCATCTTACGTCATGACCAGGTAGAATTCCACTTGACCGCATCAATATATCACTCAAATCGTTCTTTTGATTACAGTACAAAATCGATTGCCTTTTATATTTTTTGTATTCGGGACTTTAGTTAAATACACATGGATTTTGCACAAATTCTATATAAGTATGTTCAATCTACATACTCAAACAAGGGCAAAGAGAAAATTATAGATTGTTTCCTTTCCAAACAATTTCGAATCAGACTTCAGTAATGGTTGTCGAGACAAACATGGACAATATAAGCCTAATGGGTATTCTATTAATAAAGTCTAAACTGAAACTCATTCCAACTGATCGCAATTTGACGGACAAACCGAATCTGTTTTTGCCCGCATGCCTTCGATCGGTAGCGCTTATACTTCAAACATTTTAGTAGAATCATTACCGAATCAAACACAAAGTTTCAAAAATTTGCGTCAAAGTTGTGAAAAGGTAGGGCGTTGGCTACAGCAGAATAGTAAGTGTTGTGCATAACTGCAAACTAATCTTGTTTTTCTACTGCAGGGTTATTGACGTTCTTTATTTTTTTAAAGCATTTCGTTCGGCGAAAATCGGGCCATGCAATTTTGATGTTTTCTTCATCATTATTATCAAGGTAGCAGCCAAGGTTGACGTCACTTTTGACCGGACCCAGTTTACATCTCTCCGCCTCTTCTGCCATTTCAAAAATGCACAGATATGAGAATTGGGCCGTGTCGAAATTGGCGGCTACAGGTATTGTGTCTGCATTATGTGTGCTTGGAATCTCAGGACTTCCTTGGAGGGTTTTAGGGGAGGGAATACTTTTGTACAAGAGGAAAAGAATGTGTTTAAGAGTGTGAAGATTTGGGGGAGGGGAACCCTTTGCCCCAATCGGGTATGGTATATAGCTCCAGGACTAGTGCGTCATGCTAAGCATAACAACATAAAACGTATTTGGTTTGTGTATTTATAAAATGGGATTGATTGCGGTTTGTTTTTCTTGATGAGTGTGGCAGGGCGACGTCCAGCAGGAAGGATCGTGTATTACCTTTAAAAGCGTTTAGTTCTAACTTTTGTTTGCATTACTTTCATAGGTGATCAGCCTATAAAGGAGATCAGCCTATGAAAGTGTGTTTATTTTGTGTTGATGGTGTTGATGGTGGTGATATGTATTGAATGGAATTGTATTGTATTGTATTGTCCATCACCAGCCGGTGTCAGAACCGTAACTCACGAATCTGTTGATTCGCAGTACGTATGCGTACATTCATCAGCAAAGCGTTTTCAGCTTTACCTATACATGCCGCAGTAACAGTTGATACAGCGTTTGGTAGGACCACATTTATTATGTGTTGATTTGAAGTCCTGGCTATGTGAATGTTTCATACTTAAATTAACACCAGTTGTGTCCAGCTTGACAATAACAGAAACAAACAGATCACAGAATAGACAAGTTACAATCCAAATCCAATAATGTCCCATTCTTAAACAACTGAACCTATCCAAAAATGAAGAATGTTTTAACAAAAGGGTCAAAAGTCGAGATTGTTACGTATAAGTCAATAAATGCATAAATAGCATAAACTACAGGTGTGTTTTACCTGCTGAACAGTGTGTTTTTGTAATACACCGTGCGGTCGTGCATGTTGCTGTGACAATAATCTCTCGGGTCCCATACGTTCATGTACACAACACGATCGCACATACAACGCGGCACGATTTGACTAACCTGTTAATACTATTATTATCAAAGCGACGATGTTACAAAAACACTTTCATGATTCGCTTAAACTACTTGTAACAGCTACACCACAACAAATACAAGACATTTGTCTTAACAAAGCTCTGTTTATAAATTTACGATTGATATTATTATTAATATATGTATGTCTGCTGAGTTAGAGGAAATCAATGCTACGAATAATGAGTTTAAAATGAATGCTTTTGCTCATTCTTCCGTCTTGAAGTAAACCATAGTTGTATCGTTTTAAATATTGTTGCTCCCTTCCTTAGGATTATGGGGTATGTTCTTTTTTTTGGGGGGGGGGGGGGGGAATCGAATCAGTTACTATAATTTCATACCAGAGTGTAAACGTTTGACCTCGTGTCTAAAACGAAAATATAATTTTACCTGAACGTCGGTTCTGATTGATGCCAGTTTTGTTGCCTTTTCGGAAATCTTAATTGCGTCATTGAAATATTTGCTATAATATTTCTCCTAGCCTAAACCCGGAAATTGACTACTTTTAATTTATGTAAGGGCGTTAACGATGCTAGAATCGATATCTGGCCGGTTTGCCACCAAAATTTGAAATTATATTTTAAATATCTGCTTTATAAAGTTTTAAGCTTTCATTTAAGGTATTGCACAAAGAAATCCACCCATTAAAAGTGATCGTTAAGTAAAGACTAAAAACTAATTATTGAGATCCAAAAGTTATATCCCGCCACGGTACATGGTATTGCGCGCACTTTTTGTGACTATAACAAGTGAAAGTTGTTGTTCTTCGGTTTGAAAAAGCATCATCTGTCAATATTCGTTCGTGTAAAATTCCTTTAAATAGCATTTCTTTTGGTAAAAAAAAACCGCGCCATGCAACTTGAATTGTTTTCCTCGTCATCATTTTAAGATACACTCTTTTGTCAGAATTGACCCCTATCTAGGTCCCGTGGGGCTTGAACCATTTCTGGGTCAGTACTGACCCGGAATATGTGTCAACAATTTTCCAGAATCTGAGATTCCATTTTTAGGTCAGGCTTAAAATTGGTCTGTGGCCCTGGTACCCGGAATCTGGGTCGACTTTGACCAGGGAGTTTTTAGACTGTATACCCAGTCTAGTATCGTAACTTTTGACTGGAACCATTTTACATCTGCCCGCCTCTTTTGTCATTTCAAAAAAACAATAAATTCCGATTTGAGATTTACCACGAAAGATGCCATATTTGCTTGAGGCCATCTTTATGGGGGTCATCCGGATTTGACCTGAGATCACGATCAGAAACTGTCGCGGAACAATAATTTCTGACATTTTATTTTAATGTAATAAAAAGAAGAAGTAGATAACAAATAATTATTAAATTAAATGAAGAATTATAAAAGTAAAGAAAATAACATTTAATTAGATCATTTCTTATGACAATAATTATTTTATTTTTATTTTTATGTATTTGTTTATCTTGGGGGGGGGCTTGGGGCACGAACATTATAACTTTTTTTCCTGCCTGCCTTTCTTTCCCCGCTCCCTTTCTAAGATGTTCCCTACCCCAAGAAGTCTCTCACCTTGTTCTGGTCCAGGTCAATTCCTCACTTTGTTCATCACGAAACAGTCGTCGACATAATAACGGCCATTTTGATGGATAGGCCTAGACCTTCTCCTGAAAGGGAAAACTACTAATTGAGGAGACCGTCGATTTACACTCAACTCGATTAACATTCCTTTGAGGAAACTCCATCGGAGTGGTAGATAGAAATAGATTGGCAATAATGAGCGGTGTGTCCCTATGTGATTCATAGAACTCCTTGACCTTTTAACATTAAACCCCAAAAGTCAAATTTCGCCCCTGGGAACATAATTCCCGCGTTTATAAGTTGATTGGTTTAGGGAATAGATTGACGCGTGTCCTTGAATCCTATAACGCAAATTAAGCGTGCTTGTACGTCTGGGTATCGAACTTTCTTGAATTACAAGCGGGGAGCAGAGCTGTGGGAATGTTTCGTTTGACTGTTTAGATTTTACAACTGTTTCCAGTCAGCGGTAGAGGTCATTTTCCCATTACGTAATACCATCTTTGAAAGCATTGCATCTTCACGGAGTCGTGAGGCTGTGTCGATCATATATAAAATGGTTGACCTTTGACTGTTAATTAATAGTTATAGTATGTATGTGTTTTTTTTTTATATAGACAAGCAGTACACTTATATTGATTATCGAACTAATACGAACGTGAACATGGAACATTTTTTGTTTTACAAAAATTACAAAATGACTATTGCTGAACATTTCTACTTGTTTTCACATTGTCGAGGCCTAAACGCTGGCGGCCCGTTCGACAATTACGTCTGAAATCGTAAAACCATACGTCAATATTGATGAACCATGTAATCTACACATTTAATTGTTTTCACAGGACTCGGGAAAGTGCTGTGTATACCGTGCTTTACACACACACACACAAAATAATAATAATATATAATCTGCATTCGTTGAAACATTAAGTTTTATCCCTGGAAAAAAATTAACCCAATTAATCTTTCTCATTGAGAAAGACTCAGCTAGGGTTAAAACTTGAGGCATTTAGCAACTGATTGCATTTATACAAATGTCATTTCGATTGGCAATTACTTTGCAACAGCTAGTTCACTTTTTTTTTTTTTTTTTTCTTCTATTTTTTTTCAGTTTAATTCCTGTTAGGTTTAGGCCTATTCCATAACATATGTTCCCTCGAAGTTTGTAATCTTCACAATGTTTTTTTTCACAGGACTTGGGAAAGTACCAAGTATAAGGTGCTTTACACCGGATAGTACCAATTAATATGAAATCAATATTTGTTGAATCATTAAGTTTGCACCGGTATATAGTATTGCCAGTCTATATTGAATATCAATATTCTACTTTGAGTTCAAGGGAACGCATGTGTGAAACGCTATACAAACTTGTTTCCACTATTTTGGAGCTAAAGTTGAGACTTTTTTTTTCAGCGAGGGCATGGTGATTAAATAACAGCCAACCGACCGAGGAAATGTGTTAACAATTTGCCTCGTTAAATAGTTTCTAATTTGTTCCATTAGTGACTTGTGATTTTGAATAGTCCCCACAATTGCCCTTGATTGTATGAATAGGCCCCCGTGTTTGAATGAAAATTAGGCCCAGTTTTTCAAGCAGATTTTTTTTTTTTTTTTTTTTATAATGCAAGTTCGCCCCAAACAAGGCCAACAGCCACCCTTGGTAAGGTGCAAACATTTAAGAAAACATTTTACCGATGAAAATAACTCAAGGTAGGAAATGATGTTCCTCTTAAAAGGTTTCTCATTCAATTTTAATTTTTACAACCGAGAAACCGTGGCTTTTTGTGTATGTGTGTTGACAGGATGGAGTCGCTATAAACTTGACTGGGTTTTTTATTTAACAGAACAGTTGAGGGTCACATTTTTAAAGTGAGAAATGCACGCGGATCTGAGAACAAATAGCTGCGAAACTAAGTGGAGTGCCTTTGCAAAACCCAGACCACAAAAGGCATGCAAACAATGGAGACGTGTTGGCCTTTCAGATTTTCCAATCAAGTCCCCACATTGTACGTATTTCTTTTTCTTTCTTCTAGGATGAGTTGTGAAAATTCCTTAAAACTAAGGACTTCGGGGGGAATTCGAACAACATTTTCTCGGGCCTAGCACCCCGTTCGTTGCTTTGTATTCATCTGCACGCTCTATTCGTCGTACTAAATACGTACATGGTTTTCCCCCTGAAAGAAGCGTCCGAATGCCGGTGATTTATGCCGCGAGTGCGCCCATAGGGTTTGCACAAACCTAACCTTCAAGTCACAGTGCTATACAAGTTGTAGTGATCTTAATTGCATGGCCATTGAAGTGTACACGCTTCGATCTCTTGTGCATCGTGTCATCACTGGCATACGTAGTTGGATACTTTTAGCATTGTATCGTGTTACGGTCGTGTACTGTCCGAATACACCTCTGTCATTAGCATCCATCTTGTATAACTCTTATTCAAATCAAGAGTTACCGTAGTGAGGCTGGAAGGGCAAATAGTCTGGTCCGTTTTTTGTTTATATTTGATTCAGCATGCATGCACACAGGGGACTGGACAATGGTGGTACCAGCGTGATAACGGTCTAAAAGCGGCTGTGACGTGGCTTGATTGTCACATGAAGCGTATGACGATCATAGCAACACCCTTAGCAACAGCCATAGCCGTAGCTGTACACAGCCTCACTTTCAAAGTCTATCTGAATCTTCCTCTGGTCTACTTTTACTGAGAAACATGCGCAAATGTTGTGATGAAACTCGTTGTGTTTTCGTTTTTCTTCTTCTTCTTCGTATCCATTTTCTGAAAGAGTACCTTTCGAAAATCCAAATTTAATTTACATCAACTTTTATGTAATTTGCAGAATATCCGACAATACTTTATTTATTTGTTTGTTTATTGTTTCATTATACATCGAAAAGAATGAATGTTAATTATTAAGACGCAGTTTAATGTTCTGGTTGTCATGTCTTTTATATTTTGAAAACATTTATCTATATCTATCTACATGTATCTATCTATCTATCGAATAGAGAACGAAATGTTTAGTTAGATGTTGGAGGACAGCCCCAAATTGAGAAAATCCACCGCACTCGTGTATATGGGACTGAAAACCCAATCCACAATCAAGGCTCCATGTCTAAGGTAGGATTCGAACTGGTGTCCACTGATATGAAACGGCTGGGGAAGAAACCACTCAGTTTCCCAGATAGGGAACATCGATTTTTGTCCATACATCGCGCAAGTCTCGTTCTTCTTGTTGAGCCGTGGTTTGCCCACGTACATTGCTTGTACGTGTTAAGGAATGAGCATCGCGCACTCTAACATGTCCAAATGTTGAAATCGTGCGAGATTTTGACATATTATGGGATATCTGACATTAAAAACTAATGTAGTAAATCTAGGAAAACAAATCTTTATACATATTTTTTCCTAAATGCCGAGAAATACAATACTCTTAAAAATCGCACATAAAAAGAAATGACGCTCATTATTCTAACTATACAGCCCAGCATTCTCCGAATCAATGACGTCGATATTCCTCACGCTTGGACTTCCTCAAGCCTAGAACCAGTGGTTGTTTAGCATTTATCGATACTCTCCCGGGACTGGAACCCCCGGGGTATACTGAGCGAGCACCGGGAAGTCACAGCAACAGAGCTAGCCCCGGTTGATCTCGACCAATACAAGTCACTAAATCCTCCCGATGAAAGTATTAGCCTTCTCTCAAAGGCCCAGTGTTCAATAAGACTTCGCGAAATGAATGATTACCATAGTAACATTTTGGAAAAAATATTCTGAGTTAAGTCTTGTTACAAGATTTAGAGGGTTGGTTAAAGCTCCCTTTTCTCTTTCTCTCCCTCTCTCTCTTTTCCCGTCCTTTTTTCCGTTTTGTTTTGACACTCTTTGCTCCTCGTCTCCCATATATTCCGCATTAAATATCGGGCCCTACATTGTTAATACAGCTTTATGCAGATGCCTTACTTAAAATGCATCATAAGACAATTTCCGATAGGTTAAACCGGACGGAATTGAATAAAAATGCAAAATCCGTCTCCGAAATAACACACTTCCAAAGGACTGAAATCTATTCCCAGTTACCACCTGCGTCTCGCGACCTCATGAAACAAGATTACAAGAGCAGGGGAAGATTTCTAACGCAATAACGCCATGGTCACACCTGATGATGTAGAAGTGCCATTATCACTCCAAAAATCGATGTCAAAATGCTGTGCCGGGTTCCATTTTCCACTTGTCATTGAAATCAGAAGTAAAAAAAATAATAAATAATGCGGGGTTGCCAGTGTTAGGTGATAAACACATGACTGATCATTTGGACCGTTGTGTTTGATTAGCTGCAGAGTACCAAGCACTCGTTCTGACAGCAATATGTTTTCGCAGGTACCCGAGATAAACAGTCGTGTAGATCCCCTCGGTCATCTTGTCATATTGATTTGTATTAACTTAACAAAAGGTGGTGGCACTTTGGTAATAATACTGCTTTTACACCCTTCAAACGTTACAAGTGATAAACGTACTTAAATTGAACCCTTTGAAAACGGTAGTGACACGATCGTTTTACGTATTCAACGTATTTACGTATTCTACGTATTTACGTATTCTACGTATTTACGTCTTTTACGTAGCCCTTGAATTAAAACTGTGGGGAAAAGATGGCAATGCCTTTGGAAATGTTTCCTCTTTGTCGTTTTTTGTCAGTAGGCATTGCACTCGTTAGATTTTTGATGACATAAAACAGCTTCACAACTTACTTTTAAAAAAATGATGAACATAACAGTTGCAGTTTTTTGCCAATATTACTATACCATACCTTATCTTGATTCAAAGAGAGTAAGCATCAGTAGCAATATTGCCAACGTTGTCAATGATGTAACTTAACTGCACGCCAGTGCTAACACAAGTAATCAAATAAACAAGGTTTACTACCTGAAGTTTTAGTTCGTCCCAGCACGCCTTACCAACAGAGATGACTCGAAGCAAGTTTACAGGTATCATGTACTATATGGTGTCATATAAAACCCGTAGACCACGGCATCTGACGGAATGAAAGACGACAGGTCTCGTCTTATCCGTGAGCTACAACTCCAAAGAGACAAGCTCCCGTGTAATGGCCAGATACTACAGTATCCATAACAGCGGTAGGAGCACGAGACCGACTGGTCAGCGCCGTGGGCAAGTCAGGCCACCCTCCGTATTAAAATGGTTTTAATAACAGCATGATAGCAAGGGAAAACTACTCCGTTGTATTCTGTTTCATCCTGTCTCATTGATGGGAAGTAGAGCAGGGTATAGTGAGCGCTTTAGTGTTAAGTTGAATGTTTAAAAATTATTATTACGATCGTTGCTAATCTCTTCAAAATACCTTCGGGCAAATGCCTCTGAATAGCCTAAATCACATAAAGAAAATGTTAATACCTTTTTGTCATAGAGGCAAAGTGTTCACTCGCCCATTCAACCCTCTTTCTAACTACTGGGGCCTGCAACATGAATTGCTCTATACAAAAAAATAATCGATCTGACAAAATGGCCTCTGACTAACGAAATCTATGCTGAATTCAACAAAATGCGTTCTATGTGACTAGAGCATAGATCCTACGAGTCGCTTGTGAATAGACTGTGCATGTCTTTGTGTATTTGAACATTTGGACCCGTTAAAGTGAGCGAGTTTGTTTCCTTCGCGCGTTAAAGTAATGTACATGGAACCAAAGTGGTCCCCAAAAAAGGTTCGAATACGCAGGAGACTTGCACGGTCAATTACGAAGTGTTATTGATACAGTCACTGTACACATTTTATTTTCACACAAAACATACAAAATATAGACTTCAATCATTCATTCATTCATTCGTACTTTAATCTATCAAAAGCAATTTGAGAGGGTAACTGTAATGGAAATAACTTATGTTTATGAGTGAAATGATGGGAATATTTTCATGAGTTGAAAGATGGAATGCCTCATTCAACGCGTAACGAGGCGAAGCAAAGTTGAATGGAACATTTTGTCTTTCAACGAACGCAAATATGCTGCCCCATTGCACGAATGCAAAACAGACATTAGTTTTTATATCGTCACCGTTTTCACGAAGAGGCACTTCAGCCCCTCAAGCCAAACTTTCATGTTTGGAGAAAAACCGCGTTGTATTAAAAGTCTAACTACTTTCGCAATCATTGTTTCGGAGACTGTTTGCCAATTAAACCCTTGGCATTTTTACCAACCATGAAAGTGGACATCTTAAAGAGGAAGTGAAATGTCAAATTCAATTTTGTGATGTATTCATTTTCCAATAGATAGAGTCATCATGTGAGTGGGGGAGAATACAAGTCTCTAACCACACGTTAAGATGGTGCAAATTGCCATTCGATACCCTTCCAGCAGGTGTCAGCGTCCAAAACATCTGATGACATTTTTCTGAGAAAAATGGGTGTCTGACGTTTTTGTACGGGGATGTTTTGGTTCATAACTGACTTTTTCAGATCGAAATTTGAAACGTGATGCCGTTAGATTTCAACAACTAATAAATCTTTACTTTCCAATGAGGAATTTGTTGCCAGTCAAAATGTCAAATTTAAGACGTTTTGACTAAATTGTTTCGAAAGACAGGAAAGAACCAAAACATCCCCGTACAAAAATGTAAAATCCTTCTTCTTCTTTTTTCAGAATGATGTCATCGGACGTTTTGGATGTTGACAACTTTTTTACTGGAAGGAATATCGAAAACAATGGCAATTTACACCATTTTAACGTGAGGTTAGAAACTTGTAATTTTCCCCACTCAAATGAGGAATCTATCTATTCCAAAATCAGTACATCGCAAAAATGAATTGGTCATTTCCCTTCCTCTTTAAATCATGCAAATCCATAGTTATTTTAATCATAGTAACTTTAGTTAATTAACTGTTTAATACAAGAGTGCCTGTTCGTGAAAACTGCGCGAACTAGATCTGTGCGCAGCGCGCCGTGTACAAACCAAAGCGTAAACGAAAGTGCCGCTTCGTAAAAACTCAAAACGCAGAACACTCGTTACTGCTGGTACTTCAATGTAAACAATGGCAAAGGTGTTCGGGAAACATCAAAACTGTAAATGTTGTGATATTGTCCTCGTGTTTATTAGTGTAATTAGGAAACTGTAACGTTTTATGACTTGAAACTTGGGGGAAATGTTTATGTCAATGATAACATCCGAAATGTGTAACACCTATTTGCCGAAAAAAAGCCTCTTAGTGAAAACGGCGACGATAATAGCAACCAAGAAGGTCTTTCTCGTTTTTGAGAGAAAAAAAGGTATCATCAACATGTACCAGATTGTGTTCTGACATCCACTCTACGAGTTTGTACCACTGTGTACAACGTTTACACGCGCGTGGTGTGTCTAGCATGCAGTGGTCTTCTTCTTCTTCTTTTTTTTCATTTTTCGATGTAATAATTTGTCAGGTATAAAGAATAATATTCGTTGGTTTTTACCCTACATTCTAAAAAAAACCTTCCAGCTCCGAACTGACCCGGGATCCTCGTCCCCCGGGGCCTGACCCACATTTGGGTCACTATGACCCGGAATCCGTGTCAAAATAACCAATAAATGTGTCAAAATGACGCAGCAACGGAGTTAAAATCTAATTTTTTAAACACTATCCTGATCAGCCTGACTGACCCTTTTCTTTGGGTAAGGCCCCCCGTGAGACCCCAAATTCCGGTCAATCCTGACCAGGAAGTTCTTAGAGTGTACGCCTACGTTGATGTGTGGTTGAAAACGAGGGTCGTGGGTTCGAATCCAACACTTTGTGCGTTTTCGGTTGTTTTTTCATCGTTTTACCTTTAAGTTGGCGGCCTGTACGTCAATGCAGAAGGTCCATGAATAAGAAATGAATTTAAACTACTTTGGGATCGTACAAAATTTGGAAACGGCTGTAGTGGGTGGGGCATCGTGACTATCTGCTTCATTGTAACTGTTGAACACTGAGGGCGGGCCATAACGGACAGAAGAAAATGATCCAGGTTGTCTACACGTTATAATGAGAGGAGGTGTATCAGAATGAAAAACACATAGGTCGTAAAAAATGAGACAGGTAAACAGGTCTCTGAAATGAAAATGAGAAAACCGACTGTTTTATCAAGATCGACGTGATGTTTACCTGAAATGCAAATAAAGCAACTAATGGAATGGTCGGATATCTTAACCATGATATCTCCTTCTACTGCCTCGGGCTGAATATTTTAAAAACCATCGGCGCTTTTGTCAAACATTTATTACAGATCACGTGACCTCTCTTCAAATTCTTTTTACTTTTGAGGATACGGTTTGCCGACCTTTTATCTTGACCTGCTTGCATTAATCAGCTCTTGAAAACATTTGTTCGATTTTCACATTAGTACTGCGTATAACCTGTAAACTTAAACGTGTGAAAATTTATTACAGTGGAAGTAGGCCTATGTCTCTCAATTCTTAAAGGGTTTCTCTTGGTGGAGTATAAAACCCCAGCCTCGCTACCATGGGCAGCGCGCCGTATCGATACCTCTAGTTACTAAACCCTGGTAGGGAAGTGCGTGTGCTTGTAGGGTGCTTAGCACGCGTATGTCAAAACGCAAGTAATTTTGACGCAATCCACTCCAAATGAATCATGTTACGCGCGCGTTGGCCGTGAAATGAGTTGCATGCTGGTCTAGATAATGACGACATTTGTCATTATCTAGACCATGGTCTAGATGATGACAAGGCTGACACAAGCGCAAGTAGCCCGTGGAGATGTCTAGTTACTCCATTGTCTATAGCTAAAGGGCTAAGCCAAACGTCAGCAATCAAATAAAGTGAGTTCTAAAACCTTAAAATGCTACTCTCTTTTTTGTTAACTAAATCCTCACCATCAGGCTGTGTTTGTCCATTGTTCGATGAAGCCCTCCTCGTGCAGTTTCCATTCTCTTCTTCTTCTTGCTATTCTAGTCCAAGTTGTCGTGTTTGTGCATGTTTGGATTTCGTCTCTCCATCTTCTCTTCTGTCTTCCTCTTCTTCTCGTTCCATTTCTAGGTTGCCATTCGGTTAGTCTCTTGGTCCACCTGTTGTCACGTCTTCTTGACAAGTGTCCTGCCCATCTCCATTTCATCTCCTTTATTTTGTCCGTGATGTCTTTGGTATTAGTGTTTTTGCCTTAAAATGGTATGTCTATCTTTGTCGCTTTAACTAAAGAATGCACGATGGAAGTTTAGATTCAAACTAGATGTCTGAATTTCTTACAACGTGAACAGTCGTTAACGTTCGGGATGTTTTGTTCAAGGCCAACTTGTGTTTTAACCGGTTGAATTAAGTCAAATAGATACTGCTTCATTTCAGTACAGACCATAAAAGCAAAGAACATTTACCCGAACAGACCAATCCGGCCAGTTGCAAACAGACAACAAGATAACCCTAAGCTGCTCCTCCCTTTGCAGGCCAACAGCAGCAGGCGATTTGTTATGTAAAATTGAACTACTAGTTGCCTAAGTCTTTCTCGTGGTCATTTTGGTCAAGTCATGTCATGTTAATGCATCCCACCGGTGCACCCGCGTCGTCTTTCCCTTCTCACCTCACTGCTTCAACTCGTCTACTGAATCAGCCGCCGGTGTTATATTTGGACCAATTTGACCTACTATCCAAGTATAAACACAAATTGCAAACTGCCTCCGACCAAATTCCATCCTGTGAAACTAATATGAATTGGAAATTATGTTTCATTGTCGTTCCATATGCTCTGGATGCTAACAGGCTAAATTTCATTATTTCTGTACACATTCTACGAGGCGTTGAAGCCAAATATCGACCAAAATGCAATAAATCTTCTTTTCTCCAGAAGTGTAGACCTAGACCGGATACATATATAGATATTGCGCAGTAACTTGGTAAAAAAAAATATACCGGAAAATGGCGTCGTACGTGCCAATATAAAAGAGGCAATGTTTTACCAGTCAATATTTCTTGACACTTTTGTTTCTCCATCGATGTCACCGGAGACGGCCTCCGTTGTTCGCATGGATTGATCTACCTAGTCTGGGCAAATTCCGTGCTTTTTGATCGCAAACCTTGTATTGAGATTTTAATTTGCAACTCAATATTTTGTTCATCGTCGTGATGCAAAAGGATAATGCATGACATTGACCGGATGGTTTAGCAGATGTATGCTGGTCAGTCGCTATTCCGAGTAACAGACAGTGTGCGGTTGATACAAATAAAACTCATACAAGTGTAGAATCTATAGGTATACAGCTTTAGAAGCTAGGTATACAGATTAAGAATCTAGGTATACGGTTTTTAGAATCTAGGCACATAGTTTTTTAATCTGGGCACACAGTTTTAGAAGCTAGGTATGCAGTTTTAAAATCTAGGTACACAGTTTTAGAATCTAGGTATTCGGTTTTAGAATCTAGGTTTGTTTTTTTGGAATCTAGGTTTACAGATTGAGGATCTAGGTTTACAGATTTAGAATCTAGGTATACCAATGTTGAATGTAGGGATACCGTTGTAGAATCAAGGTGTAACGTTGTCGACTCTATATACAGTTGTCGGATGTAAGTATACATTTGTCGGATCTAGATATATAGTTGTCGATCTACCTCACATTTGTCGAATCTAGGCAAACAGTTGTCCGTTCTAAATAGCTGTAGCTGTCGATCTTCCTCACAGTTGTCGAATCTAGATATACAGTTTTCTGATCTAGATACAGTTGTCGATGTACATCACAGCTTTGTCGAATCTATTAATAATTATCAAAGATAGATACTAGGTACAGTGTTTTTGAATCTTAAACCGGTGTCGACTTCAGATACACACAGTTGTCGAGCTAGATATACAGTTATCGGATCGAGATATATATACAGTTGTCGGTCTGCACCATAATTGTCGAATCTAGATATACAGTTATTGTTAAATATATATACTATAGCGTTGTCGGATCTAGGTCTACTGGTGTCGAATCTAGATAAACACAGTTGTCGATCTAGAAATACAGTTATCGAATCTGGATTCTATATTGAGTCTGTAAAACATCTATCAAATTGTGATACACGATTGATGTTATCTGCGGATTTTTTGGCTGTAATTTTACATTTACTGATTGGTGTATTCGTCTCTATTGGATTCACTGATGACCAGACCACACTTAATTAATTAAATTTAAATTCATTTCTATAAATTGGGGGTATGAATCAGATTGCATTCAACTTAATTAAGATGAGTTAAACTGAATTCAACTCAATCGTTTAATCCTGCAATGGTCATTATATTTTCAATCTGTTAGTTTTAAAGAACACGACTCCGGATCTTTACGAGAGTTGACCTGAACAAAATAATTTAATTAGTTTCAGATTTTGTATTAAATTTAACAAAAACCTGTAAAAGTGTTTCCCCTTTGAATGAAATTTCTCACACAAAACTTTTTCAATCATTTGGTGTCATGTTTTTAGCAATTCAAACATTAGTCCCGAAAGTGAAGTAATCCAGTCTCGTATTCTGTCCTTTAGTACAAAAGTAAAAGTTCTTTAGTAATTTTTCCTAAAGGCCATGTATCGATTTTCTGTTGCTAGTAACCCGCGATTCAATCTGTCCTGAAGGGTTCAGACGAAAGAGTCAAGTATTAACAATGAGGCTTCCATCACCCCCAGCCTCTGGCATTTCTTTACATAATAGGCCTCATGGACGGCTGGAACACATTCTTATTGATTTGCGAAAAACGAAAGAGATGATAAAACAGCAAGACCCTAGCGCTACAGTGTTTCTGTCGTACAGTTCAGTTTCCCTCCAGACTAAGTTTTCTTTATTGAATGATATCACCGACCTTATCACACCATACTCCCCGATCTTATCTCTTAGGTGTCTTCTTATGGTTTCCATCGTCCCACTTCTCATTTGCAAACATTGTCACTTGTCATTTACTCTCTTGCGGTAATAGGCCCGGCAACGCCTGTTGCCAATTTGCAGCCAGCGAAGTGAGTATGCTTTTAACCCAGTTTGTTATTAGAGTGGAAATAATTTGAATCGGGAAATGTGTAAATTGAAGCTGCAGCTCGTGGCAAATAGTTACTTTCCTTCCCTGAGATCAATATCGACTTCTTGATGTGGTTGTGTTTGCGGGGTCGATTACAACACATGGTCAGTTTGCTCTTGATGAAATTGACAAAACATGAAGTAGGCACGACTTTCTAATATCCAACTTCCGAAAGTTTCTGAGAATCGAGACTTTTAGATCGAAGAGTGCTCGCAATGAGGATCTGGACACAAGTATTTCACCAAAGACAAAAAAAATGGAGCCGACAAAATGTTTAATAAAAGTACCCACTCATTTTTTTTAGAGACTTTAGTTGTGCATAATAAGGATAGGGGATTGTTTGTCCCCCCCCCCCCCCCATCACCTGTCCATGTGTTTGTTACTTCCTCGATCGGTTTAAAATGTTTTATTATCTGGATCGTCCTTAAGAAAGATTGGCTTCCTTAATCATGCATTAATCACCTGGGGGTGATAAGGAAGACCGATTCCTCCATCCATCTGATTACTTATCGCTAGAAAAATCATAAATTCATTTCCTGAAGGGCCCCCCCCCCTCCCTTCCAGAATGACTTTTTCACTGACCCCCTTTGTAAAACCTTCCACCTCTGCCATATCACGGTCTTGAATGATGAGTTTATTTCAGTGTTCCCCCAGGTGGCATGCAACATTCATCATTCAGCTCAAGACAGACGAGACTTACTCCGGGGCCATTTCCAGTAAGCCGTTTGGCAGCGCGTGCTCGGAATCCACTCCACGGGCCTCGCGGCTCGATCACACCGGGGAGATGTTCCCAGTGATCGGATGATAGCGTCCTCGGCCTTTCTGTCCAATTGGAAGGGATTTTCCACGACATTCGTGGGATTTCATGAACAGAATGTTCTAAGAAATGAACTGATGTACTTTGCAAGCTGTCAGTCGGGGACAAATGAAATACAAATAACGCAATGCCAACACGCTCAGTTCGAGCTATGGAGTTTTCCCACAACCGTGCTTTTCATGAAATGACGCGTACAGAACGTGCTACTTAATTTTAAACAGCGAGGGACCCGTTTGGTTTCAACGCCCCCGTGGCTCCTTGTCAGCAGTTGTTGACAAGTTTTTTCCATAAGTTAAGAGGGTTTGTTTCTTATTTTTTCAACGATGTTTTATAGTTTACGTGTCACCCGGATTTGCCTGGAATAGTTTAAGCTTATTCGTTTGCTAAATGTATTACACGCTAAAATCAAACTGTTACTCAGCAAGTAAGGCAGGGTGAAATGGTGTGATTTATTTATTTTTATTTTTTTTGATGGCGTCACGCAGAGTTAATTAATTAAGATTAAGGCCCCTATAATTTAGTTTCACTTACCATTGACAATTGACATACCGATTTTGTACACACTGGACGCTGGCAGAGTTTTGTCCTGTCCCCTCCTAACCAAATCACTGACCCCTGTTGATTTACACACCCTCTAGGACGTGTGGTATGGTCCAGCTTAGGATATCATGGCATATGAGCTGACCAGTGTGTACGACGTGTTAAGACAATGGACATATTAAAACTATGTCAGCACTTGCTGACAGCGGCCCTCACCGCTGGGTTTTAACCAGTGTAACTATAAAAGCAAGTGTAAAGCTCGTAATTCTCTGCGTTTGTATGGTCATTAATTTTTGGAGTAACTACCAAAGGTGAACCCTCCCTTTATAGTTATCAAGCTGCTGCAGATCAGACTCAGTCAAATATATTTCTGCTCACGCTCGTGATATCCTCGATTAACTTAAGATTGTTTGTTTGCTTAATTAATTAAGTTTTATATTTTGGTTTTATAAAACCAATTGTGTACACAAAGGGTGCTGGCAGAGTTTTGTCCTGCCCCCTTCTGACCAAATCACTGACCCCTGTTGATTTACACACCCCTCTAGGACGTGTGGCATGGTCCAGCTTAGGATATCATGGAATATGAGCTGACGAGTGTACACGATGTGGTGAAGACAATGGAAATATTAAAATATGTGCATGCGCTGACAGCGGCCCGCATCACTGCAGGGTTATGTTCATATAGGCTAATAGGTTTCCTATACTAAACTCGTAAAAGGACAAGATTGCTGTCACCGTCCCCTCGAAATGTTATTTCGTTCCCCCAAATGTTATTTCGTTCCCTCGAAATAATATTATTTAGGCCTGTAACCTGTTCATATAACGTTCTGAAAAATGTCATCTCGCCTGAGGGGTTCAATAAAGAGATGTTTAAAATGGTGAGAGTTGTTCCACCTGCTGTGACTTTAAAATAGATACTGTACAATGTTAAATGGAACGGTAACAGCGGAAAGAATCGCCATCTGCAGGAGGGTGCATTTTAAGCTATTCTTGGAAAGGTTTAATCAATGAAAAAACCTGACATTTTGCACAACATGAACAAAATCTGTGTTCAGATCAAATCAGTGGATTGCATTTTCTTACAAAGAAACTGTTATCAACAGCAGCGAAATGTAAAATTAAAAAATGTGTGGTCCTTATTTTACTACCTTCAACATTTAAAAAAAATAGTATTAGCTGTTGCAAACTGCTTTATACCAACCAAAATGGCCTATGATATAAATGCACAAAAATAGTCAGTGGCCTGACGTTTCGACCCTAGCAGAGTCTTTAGCCTTCGAGAAAGACTATGCTAGGGTCGAAACGTCAGGCCACTTACTATTTTTTTACCTTCAACATTGTATTATTTGTTTACACTAATTTCAACCGAACATCATTTTCATAAAACATCATTGTGTCTCGGTGCAATCTGTTATGGAACAATCTTAATCCGGATCTCAAAAAGTCTCTTACACTTAAGCCCTTTAATAACCAACGAGCTTTTACAGCATTTGTTTAATCAATACCAAAAGAAATTTATTTTGTATATGTAAACTTGCAGATGATTCTTACAAATGGTTATTGTCATCTCACATGTATCTATTTGGTCTCTGTCATTGTTTGTTGCTGTCCTTGTCGTGCCCAAATCATTGTCTGCCTATAGGGAAAAGCATAGAAGCACCATGCTTCACTTTTTGTTCCTACATGTTGGCTATGATTGTATAATGCTGTATGTTTATAGGGTATCTGGAATTTCCATAGATTTGTTGTTTATTATGTGACGTTCATTATTCACACCTACATAATAATGTAATAATGAATAACTTGAACATGTCTTTGTTACCGCCATCATGAAATAAATGCTTATTGAATTTAAATTTCTTAATTAACCATGGATAAATGGGAAACAAGAGCCTGTTATGCATTTTGTAATCTGCACTTCGTTTTTTTAATTTTTGTTTAATTTTTTTTTTCCAGTTGCCATAATTGGAACACAAAAGTGTGACGATGAACCGAAAGACCATGGAACTTTTTTTTCATTTGAATTTTTTTTTAAACCTTTCTGCTCTGAATTTAAAGCCGCGGCTGCAAACTTGCACACACACAATTGAACATTCCGATTAACTGCTGTTCATGTTGTTTTAATGATACAAACTGCAAAATTGGGGTGTGAAAATTGACACCATAATTGTTGTCACATATAGGTAGATACCGAAAAAGAACCAAACTTTACACCATAGGATGTTAAAAACAACACTTATTTCTGCCAACACAAAAACATTGGTGTTATTTTAGCACCCTAATATGGTGATAATTTGATTCTCTCTCGGGTATCTGTAATATGTAACAACTACCATGCATGGTGTCAATTTGACAGCCCCAGTTTTTACGGTGCACCGATGACCGCAAAACGAGGCGACAAATATAGCAGATGAAATGCTCTCAACCTTGCCAACTATGCAAGCAATAGCTGGGCAAAACCCTTTTTCTTAGCGACTGTTACTTTTATACGTGTATGGGGACCTTCCTCCATGGTATGACACAACACATTGAACCGAACGGCTTTACGTCCCATCCGTAGGATGAAGCAATAATGGTTAAGTGTCTTGCTTAGGGCCCTGTCGCATAGTAGCGCATAGAGCTAACTTGTGCCTTTCAGCGTGCTGAATGTTTTCCTGAAAATTTGGCAAAGTGCAGATTGATACACTCAAATTCTCGGCCAAAATATGTTCCTGAAGGCCCTGTTACATAGAAGCGAATGTAGTTAACTAATGCCTAGCGTAGTAATTTTTTTCTGAAAATTTTGCAAAAATCTCGGCCAAAAATCTGTTTCTTAGCGAATGCCCAACGAATGAGGAGCGAATGCTGAGCGTATAGCTAGCGTCCATGTAACGAATGACAGCGCAGGCGTAGCGTCCCTGCAACGAGTGCTGAACGTACGCAACGAATGGACGACAAATGCCCAATGTATGGCGTATTGATCACTACGTTGTCACCCGCTCAAAATTGTTTAACATGTTCAATAATGTTTCTAAAGCCCAGCGCACCCCTGCGAATACAACTTTCGCCAAACGTGTCACGAACGAATGACAAGTTACACAAACGTACAACCAAATTTCGAAAAACATCGGGCACATTCGTAACAGTGTCAACACGTGTCACGATGGGATTTGAACCCACGCTCTGCTGATCAGAGACACCAGAGCTTGGGTCCGGTGCTCTATACCACTCAGCACGACACCAAATGACGCCAATCTATCAATTATTCTTGCCAATTTCTAGGACCTGGTTCACTCTAATGACCTCACATACGCTCTCAGTGATGCCGACCACAAACCTTCCTTTTGAGAAATCGTGTCCGTCTAAATCATACAAAGTCAACTTCGGCATGTAATAAAGACATCCGCCACGAGCTTGCTTTCAACTCGAGTTTATAAACTAGCGCTAATTCCAGTTGAGCGATGCGATGACTGATGCAGACAGTGAACAACCATATAAGTCCGTCTATAGCTTTACTGAAGCCTGCAATAACATGTTGTTGTTGTCGGTTTGTTTTGTTTCTTATTCATAGTAATCAAATTTTAATGATTTCTCAAAACTGTCTTGACCCACCCCACCAAACCCAAACTTGGATTTCTAATTATTGACTGATTGTTCAATGTCTACCATAATATACACAGAACAACGTAATTCTCAAACGAAGCCGGTGTTTATAGAAGATTGGTGTTCTCCCAGATCAGGATTTTCAATGGCTTTTCCTGGCTTTCAACATGCAGCTTTGTAGAAGAAACAGAAAGGAAAATTGTCAACCACACAAAGTTTTTGGTTTTCTTGTTTTAAGACAGACGAATTCTTATTTTCAGCTGTTTATTTGGACCCAACCCCCCACAACACTGATTATTCTGAATAGCCCCAAAGAAATTAATTGTTTTATAACCGATCGTAAAAAATTGCATTCTGCAAATTAGTCACGGCAAAATTAAGACCGACTGACGGAACAGTTATTGTGGGCTAACCTAATCAGTTTGCAGGCAGCGGCGGCGCTTTGGGGGGCAGGGGGGAAATGCCCCCTAATTACTTTCTCTCTCCCCATCCTCCCCCTTCCAACCTGATTTTTTACCCCAATGGCCAAAATTTAATTTAACCCCAAACTCTTGCACCCACATTAACGTAGCTATTTTTGCGTTGTAATACAAACGTAGTTTTATACTTTTCGTTATTTGAAATTAGCACCACAAAAAACAACAACAACAACTCTTAACATCACCGGCAATGTTATCCAACATTATATTAAAGATTAATGTTTTCCTTAAATTTAAGGTTGCCCCCCCCCCCCCCACCCTTGCCCCTTCATTTACCGATCTTGTGCCGCCGCGGTTTACAAGGAAATTGTTTAATTAGGTAAAAATCTAAAGTTATCGTCGGGAATAAGAAACCAATGATAACGCTAACGGAAACTTCTATTCATTTCTTTATATCTTAAATCAGGAATGCTCGATATACTTTGTTTGCATCTTGAGGAACAATCTCACAAACCCCCCGAACAATCTCTGCAATTCTTAAGTAGCCTCAAGCGTCTCCCCATTGGATCTATCGGAAATACTCGAATATTGTCGTCATAACTCACTTGTGCCGGTCTAATCGACTTACACCGGCGAGTCAACCCATATCTTCCCGATAATGAGACCGTCGTATTGACAGACAGCTACTGCGCATTGTCCGAGCGTTCCACGGGCATATAAGGCCAGACTCCGCCGGAATGACGCTACGGGGACCCGTCCTGGATTACCCACACGGGACCTTGATATTTGATTAATGGTTAGCGTGCCATCAGGAACATTATCAGAGAAAATATGTATTATTCCGGCACGTCAAAGGGGGAGCTCGGTACGACTGCTGGAGGCTGGCCTCTGGTGGCGTTGTCCCGCTGTACATGTTTGTAAGGCCCATCCTCCAAGCGTGCTTTTGGAGGAGGACGGGGGAGACATGGTGGCTTGTTTTTAGGTCAATTGAGTTCCATGCACTCGCTGGTATTTATAATATCTTTAGTCACATGTAAACCCTCATTCATTGCCTCTGATTCCCCCATACAAAGCTCATTTTTAAAGCTGCCCTTAAATTATTTTTTCTTGCAAAGTTTCAGCTTCAAGCAGGTTTCAGGTGAAGTTTTGTTTCTCATTGTATACCGACTTTGTTTCTATCTACAAATATATTGACAGTTTATCAGTGGAGAACTTCAATTTGCGCTCAACTCCAGGAGTAAAACCTTCTCGAAAAGGCAGCCTGGTCACGCAGATCGTAGCTGATTACATCCACGGTGTTAAACCTCACTAGACTACCGTACTCCCACGTGCGCACTTTTAAATTCAAATCCCGATGACAGTTTACTTTTGCACTGTACGCTCGATTGTTTTTATAAGCGGGTTTATCCAAATTAGCTGGCCGCAAGATTATATACCGGGAAGTTTTTCTCTGTAACTTGCGTGTAGGATGGAACAATAATAGCACACTTCACTGAACCGTATTACTGCAATGTCTCTTGCGTTGAATGCAACAATTGAAAGTACAAGCACCTCTTTCATGTAAATAAGAACTGGACTCATTTCAAATTGCTTCTTGTTTATTGCAAAGTATTGTAAATGTTTACCAAGCTATCAATACTGGTTGTTGTCATTATGAACATTATTCCTCTAATATATATTTCTAGTAACGAAAGCATCAAATACTGCAAAGGTTCCTTCATTTTTGTGGTTGGCAAGTGGAGTTAGGGAAGATCCAGCATTGCCAAGTAGGAATTGAAACTCAACACGCATAACAGTCTATGGTCAAAGGTAAGATTAGACCACAAAAGAAACCGGCGGATATTTGATTTTATCTGGAATTTCCCGTTCACGTTTCAAGTGACAAATTATTTTGTAAGGAACAATTGCTGCGACAGAAAATTCAAGTGACTTTTTTACAATTTTATTGCTTTTCGTTTATTTTTAGAAAGAATAGCATCAAGATCTGCACACGAACACAAAATCGCCATTGTTGTGTCATTGTTTCTCCGAAAGCAATAAGAACAAAGCTTCAACAGACTGTTGTAGTGCAAGTTAAGTACAATCGTCGAGTATTCCTTTAGCCTTGTAGGTCAATTTCAGTTCGTCATCAACGGTAGAAAAACCCTCACTCTCCTGTAGGGCGCCCTCTCGCAATTATGATAGGCCTTGTGTTTATTGTTACTGTCGGTTAATATAATATTATTATTCTTCTGATTATTTTAACTTTTCTTCAGCACTGTGTGGTGATCCTTGTCAACAATGTCCCTGCCTTTCACCATTTTTTTGCAGTTCCAAGATTAATACAATGTGATCGACGCACGGCAAAGGTAATTTTAGTAAAAGACCAACAAATAATACAAATTATTTAGATGTGCCTTTAACGTTAAACGCATAATCTCCTTCTCCTTGAGACATAACACACTCGTTGCATGGCGACTAGAGAGTTCCGGTTCAAACTGAGCAAGTTTCCCGTACCCCTAGGACCCTTATTTTCATACGCCTTGATTTGACGTATACCGAGAAGATAGAAATAATTTCGCACGGGAACGGTAAGATGATTACTTTGACCCCCCCCCCCCCCCTAAAAAAAAAAAAAAAAAAAAAAAAAAAAAACGAAAATCCTCGTCAAAATCGTTTTTGTTTTTGTTTTGTTTTTTATGACAGTTTCTGGGTCAGCCTGCCCCAGAAATTGTTCTGGTCCGCCCCCTGCGTTCAGAATCCGGGTCAACTCTTACCCTGGAAGTTTTTTTTTAGAGTGTATAGAACATGTAGCTACTGGGTAGTGAGTTTGGTATGTGTTTTGTGTATCTTGCTGGAAATATGATCGATGTATAAATTCTGCTCACGTAATCTTGAGTTTCTTATTGAGACCAAGGCTATAAAAGAACTGAATGGTATTTATAGATTTTTTGCAGGCTTGCGAACTGATACAGCATTATATTCAATCAAGCTTATAATGTATTATAGTTAGTCATGAGAGACCGGCATTCATTTCAGTACAACTATTGATTTCTGCGAAAAACTGCTGTGAATTTGAAATGTGTATGATTAGATTAAATTGTATGGTTATATTCTGTTTAAATTGCGTGATGTCAAAGAGCAATTATTTCTCACACATAAAGTGAAATTGAATGACTGTTATGGGCAGCTTTCAATTTCGCGCACAAATAGAACAATGCGACGTTTAAGTCGGCCGCTTTTTCACTAAAAATGGCCTGGGAGACTAATTAATTTTGCAGTTTTCGTGCTTGCTGTACCGTCTTCTACACTAAAACAGTCTTCTACAGTAAAATATTGGACTCTGGCTCTTGCGATTCACTTTGGATGTGAAGATATGAAATTTATAAAATATGGCACATGCCTATTAAGTCCATCCCATTCTTGAAAATATAAAAACTGATTGTAACCACCCGGTTCGTCTAGCCACCGTCACTTATAACTATACGGCTGTCAGTCATTACCTCATCGCTTAACGCTCACGGTACCGTTCTATATAACCCGTTCGAAATCCACCTCGCTTAATAGAGTGGATACCTCTATCATGAAAGCTTTGACCCAATTTCATAACGCTGCATGTTTAGCAGAAAATACTGCTTACAAAATACCTTCGCTAAGCAAAATATTAATGGGGTACCACGGTTGCAACAATGTAAACTTGATGACGTTTTGACTGGTAACCTGGTACTGCCATGCATGATTTTTCTGTGCTTACATGAAAATGGGCTCTGATGGTATCATGAGATTCTTATTAGCGACGCGGTAATGCTTCAAAAAAGTGAAAGTGGCTCGTCGTATCGGATATTTTTACTGAACTTTTTTAGGGAGGGTAAACCTTTAATAGTAACTCCAAAAATTAGTTACCATAAAAACTTACTCGGTAAAGGGCACTGGAGAGCTGTTGATAATATAAAACATTGTTAGAAACGACACCCTTTGAAGTAATGTAGTTTTAGAGAAAGAGGTAATTTTTCACCAACGAATTTGAATCTAAGAAAGGCTTCATGCATGAAGCCTTTCTTGGGCATCTGAAAGCACACAATTCTATGAAGCAAAGGTGTTGTTTCTGTCAATGTTTTCTTGAAGCTTCGATGACCAATTGAGACCAAGTTTTCACATGTTTGCTTTTTTATGCATATGTTGGGATACAACAAGTGAGGATATTGGTTGTTGACAATTACCAAAAGTATACCCTGCCTTTACTAGCAATTAACATGACCATCTGTATAAATTGGAGTAATTAATTTTTTGTGCAGCGCCCAGGGACCTCACGGTGATATGCGCTATATAAGAATGCTTTGTTATTATTATTATAATTATTAATTAACAACCGCTGAGACGGCTAATGCTTGCCATTAAAATAAACTAGTTAATTTATTTTACATGCGATTTACTTTTCACAGCTTCTGGATAGTGGTTTTATTTATTTCTCCACGGGCAACAAAGTGCCGAATTCAATAGATCACCTTTATTGTAAAACATAACCAACCCCATAAAGAAACAAACATTAGTCCATAGGGACGTGTTTATCGAGACACTCTCAATTTCACGGCAGTCCGTATTGGAGTATCGGTGCATTAGTGTTATTGCATTGGACTTTGAGACATGGTATGAAGGCAGACTAGTTCTTTAGATTATATCACAGAGTTTAGACAAATTATCCACTCGCTTTGATTACAAGGTAAGACGATGGATGCTGATCCCATTTAGACTTCGTTTGTTAACAGTGCGGCATTACAATAACTGTTTCATTTATTTTCTGTTTTTCTTTACTTGTTCAGGAAACATGGTACTTCTCAGTGGCACTTTCATACACTTGATATTACTCCTGCTGTTTGTTATTACCGTACACGAAGCCAAAGCACAGTATAAGTCATATTTTTACCCTCTGTTTTTAAGAGGAATACATTATTTTAAGCCTCTAGAAGAAGAGACAGGATCATTCTTTCGATAGCGATGAAAACAATTTACAGGTGAATTCACAACGTTATCGAGGCATACATTTCGAATGCCCTGATTGATTATGCAGATTTGGACAAAGCTGCGAAAAGATATATTATATCAAATTTTGTTGTGACGGGCAAAATTTTTTAATGAACAATTTACGGTCGTTATGAAGGACTAAGATGTCCCCCTAAATGCCACCATATCCATTTCTCTCCTTTGTCTTGACAAACTTATTTAGAATACCGTAATTAGAGAAATGTTACATGCAGAAACGTTTCTCAGGTTGAAATCTTTCTGAGTCCCTGTCTCTAAAATCACATTTCTTTGAAGGGAATTGTTTCTCAAAATGTTATACATTATTCTTCAGCAGCTGCAGTGTTTCTTACCGAGTAAGTTTTTATGCGATTACGAGCACTGGACTCACTCTCTGGTCTTCCTGATCGGCAGAGTGTGGGTTCGAGTCCAGGTCAAGGAACTTGTGTCTTTCAGCAAGATAACTTTACCATAATTGCTTTGTCCTTCGGATTGGACATTGAGAGGAAGGTACTTGGATTGGTTTTGCACGTAGACGAACCCAGAACATTTATCGTTAAGAGTAGGGGTTAACCCCGGTGTTTCTGGTTCACGAAGCAAGTACCCCTGTGTACAGGTATCCTCAGGCTTGTGACGTACAGTGATTAAGTTCACTTATGAGGCATCCTTGGTTTCAACTAGTGACTAGTGCTGCTAACTTTCGACAAACAAAGAAAAGGTTGTCATCTCATATTTTAACCTTTGTGGCGTCATACATAAGTAGGTCTAAAACCTGAATTGTGTTTTTGGCGTCTTTTAACAAAGACGATTTTAACTCAGAGGTCCCTGTACCTTCCGAATCTGCTGCATGGTTGTAATTTGCAAGATACTCTTGCACTAAATGAACGCAGAATTGCTATAAAAAACGCCTGAATTAGGCCAACATCGTTTGGTTACACATTGTGTCAATATTGTCACCGAATTATTTACTGTCAGAACATTTGTCTCATTCGTCCAATAAAAGTACAGCTTTTTGGGTTAATTTTTATTTTATTTGTACTAATATATTGATCTGTTTAGGGATTTGGCGGTTTTTTTTTTATTATATTATTATTGTTATTATTTTTCAATCCTCCCCACACTAAAATACCAAACTTACGATAAATCCGGCCAATTTTCAGTCTCTATCATTTATTTTGCATGCACCATGCACCATTTCCATCTATTTTGCAACCATCAGCAAATTAAGGTTTGGCGTTGTACTTTGCTTTCTTGTATTGACATGTTTTGCATAAATATATTTAACGAGCATTTTACTTTTCACAGCTTAATGAACAAACTCAGGATAGTTACGCAACGGTGATTTTGTTGTCTCCGTGGGGAAAGCGGAGAACCGACTTCAATACAAGTCGACTAATGATAGATGGCCTTACCCACAACCATCACCATTAGTAAAAGAACCAAATAACAGTAGTTGACAGGGATGTGACGTGGAGACTCTTTCCAGTTTGACGGTAGTGTCTATCGACGTTTTGAATCCAGTACATGCTGTTATTACAATCGGAGAACATTTTCAGAGGAATCTAGCGAAACAGCAAGGATACGGCAAAACAACGCTATTAAGTAAGTTGAGAAATGATGATCTTATTTTCAACCCGTTCTGTTCGATTAAAGGTATTTGATTGGTCATTGTTTTAATTAATGACCATAAAAACCTACTTGGTGAGAAGCATTGCAGCTAATGATAATACAAACTATTTTGAGAAAGGATTCTCTTCGACGTAAAATGGTTTGGATAATTAGTTGATGTGGGGTTAAAGCCCCCCAAAAAAATAAATCAATCAATCAATCAATCAATCAATCAATCAATCAATCAATCAATAAAAATAAATAAAAAACATTTAAAAAATAACACTCTTAATCCCCGATGAAATTGCTACGTGTGATTAGGAAGGCGGGGAAAAAATGTGAAAACATGGGCATTAATACTGTCGGGGAGGGGCCTCCCGGATCAGTGCACAGTAAATCAGAAGATAAGATGATAAATTTGATAAATAATTTTCATACAGGAATGCTTGCCCGAGGACATACTACGTAAGCAGGAGAAGATCACAGAGTCAAAGATACACAACTCGATGTGGTTTATTTGGTTGGGCTCGCTGTAGTCATTACAGGTTAGTCAGATAGCTCATCACATTAGCAGCTTCCAAACTCACTGCTGTGGTTAGCAGAAATCCCATTACCATGTAAAGCATCCAGGCACAGATTCAGGGGTAAGTGCAGTGGACGCGTCAGCCCCTTCCACGCCCCCTTAATTTTGCTGACTGAACAAAAATGAATTGAAGAGCAAATGAAGTAAATTCCAAAAGAAAATGGATGGAATTAGTACAATAAAACGCTTTTTGAAGTTTCCTAGATTGCACCAGAGTACACTTATAATGTACCGAATTTTCACAAGTTGCATCTCCGACTGTTGCTTGGACCCACAAATTATTGGAAGCTTAAAGTGAATAAAGTGGCCTTAATTAGAAGATGTTAAGTATAGTGCTCACAAACAACCAATCATGTCCTGAAGTACGTGCCCAGATGGTGCCCCTATTTTTGAGGTGGAAATATGAGTGCGTAAGAAATGTTATGAGACCGCAAGAGTAAACCAATGACTTGGCTTTTTTTTTTGTTAAATTATTCGATCAATCTTATCCCTAAAAAAGAGATATGGTAACCAGGAATCGCCTCAGATTGCCCCACAGAGCATCTAGAATCAACCGTTTTCCGGGGCCTTTAAGCAGGCCCCGGAACCCACGCCACAAGGGCTTCGCACTTTGTATTTAACAGCCTATGGGAGGAATTCTGTGATCAATCCTGTAGCCGCTTCTGGGATGGGACTGACCAATAATTTGGAGTTTCATATGGGCTTGTTTCCATTGCCTCTCAATATAACACCTTATCCATAAAACATCCGTTCGAAAACGAATTAAGTCTTCTGGTACTTGGAAGTTAGCCCTCAAAGTGTGCGCCCCCACCCCTATCTGAAAATTATAGATCCGCCCCTTGTATCTGTGCTACTTTATAATATTACTGTAATATAACATTGCAAAGCTAGAGGAAAGCAATACTTGTAAAGTAGCTCGGGACAAAGCTGGCTTCGGAGTCTGCAGCGTATCTAAGGTAATTCTTTAGTTCATTCGTCATAGTTTTTGTTTTTGTTCATTTGACTTACTATTTAGAGATATCACGGTATATGATCAGGTCAGGGAGACTACTTATGACATATGTTGTGCAGGTTGGAGCAAGAACAGTAATGGTCGCTGTCTTATAGGTAAGGTTTAGTGCTGTGTTATTTAGGTTATATTCAAAATGAGTAAAACATTATATTAATGTTGTACTGTTATATTTTTCTGATCCTTTTGAATTATTTATACATACTTCTGGATCTTTTTGACAGCGCATTGCAGCAACCCATGCCAGCACGGCAGTTGTTCTTCACCAAATGTGTGCACTTGTAACTCTGGGTACACAGGGCCGACTTGCAACCAAGGTAAATAAGAGAGAGAGAAAGATATTCTGCACTAAATATATTTTTTCTGATCCTTTTGAATTATTTATTTATACTTCTGATTCTTTTTGACAGCGCATTGCAGCAACCCATGCCAGCACGGCAGTTGTTCTTCACCGAATGTGTGCACTTGTAACTCTGGGTACACAGGGCCGACTTGCAACCAAGGTAAATAAGAGAGAGAAAAAAATATTCTGCTCTAAATATATTTGTCTGATCCTTTTGAATTATTTATTTATACATCTGATTCTTTTTGACAGCGCATTGCAGCAACCCATGCCAGCACGGCAGTTGTTCTTCACCGAATGTGTGCACTTGTAACTCTGGTTACACAGGGTCGACTTGCAACCAAGGTAAATTCGAGAGAGAGAGAAAAATGTTCTGCTCTAATTATATTTTTCTGATCCTTTTGAATTATTTATATACTTATATGCTTCTTTTAAACAGCGCATTGCAGCAACCCATGCCAGCACGGCAGGTGTTCTTCACCGAATGTGTGCACTTGTAACTCTGGTTACACAGGGCCGACTTGCAACCAAGGTAAATTCAGGAGGGGGAATGAATGAGTTAAAAACAAGTGACCTTCGTTATTTTGAAGTGAAGTGAAATCATTTGAAAATCCTTTATGTAAACCCAAATGTTATGATGTAGATGCTAATTGGGGAAATCGTCCTTCTTCTTTTTTTTTACACTTTGACACAAGATTGAACTGAAACTTTTTTTTTCATCTCTATAACATTTTGTTATTCATAAGGAAAATACGGAATAACGCGTGCACAATTAACCAAAGAGACTATTTAAGTTTTGCTTGTTATGTAAAAAAAAAAATTATAAAGAAAAAAGGAAGGGAAATTTGCTACAAAATGGAACTTTTGGGGCTTTTCATTTGGCATATCCTGAAAATCTGCTGTTCTGCAAAATTCTGTAAATTTTCAATTTGTAATTCATGCGATGATCTATAGTTTGTATTTGTAATCCTCCATTGTGCATACTTAGTGGAGGGTTTTCTCTCTCTCTCTCTCTCTCTCCCTCTCTCTTTCAATTTCATTAATATTTTCTTTCTATAACAAACGCTCAACAGCATACATGGTTCCCAGGGTTACGTAGGCCAAACATGAAACAATGTAATAACATCGACCCTTTAGAAAAAAGAAATTGTTTATCTGCGTGAGCAATATTTTATTGTTTGTTTATGTCATGATGAATGACTATTTTATATGACAGCGATATGTGATCCACCATGCCATCATGGCACGTGTTTATCCCCTAACGTGTGTTCCTGTTACGATGGCTACGAAGGCAAAATTTGCAACCAAGGTAATTAATTTAGTTTTTATATTTCCAGAACCATTTTGCTTGCTTCAACGATTTGTATCTGGCCTGTTATTAAAATTTTGAATGTACCGCCTTTTAAAAAGACAATACAGCATTTTGAAATTTAGGATTTGTTGTCATATTGATTGTATTTTTTCGTTGTTCCAGCTGTTTGCGACATGTCTTGCCAACATGGTGGAATTTGTACTGCACCGAATAACTGCAGTTGCCAGTATGGCTATACTGGAAAAGCGTGCAACCAAGGTAAGAATTTGGTAATGAGCTTCGTAACTGCACTGCAAAAACTGGAGTGTTAAAAATTTACACCATGTGTGTTGTCACATATATAGACAACAAACAAGTCGAATAAAAATTGACACCATTATAGGGTGTCAAAATAACACTATTTTCTTCCTACTCAATTACATTGGTGTTGTATTAACACCCTGTGACAAAACCCATGGTGTCAATTTTAACCCCCCCCCCCCCACCACCCCCAGTTTTTGCAGTGTGTAAATTATGGTTTTAAAGAAAAAGTGCAAATTTGTCCCTCCTTTCCCTGAATCGTTTTAGTTGGAACAGACCAAACTTGGCCACGCAAGAGATATGTTTCCGGAAAAAAGTAACAAATCATGTATAATTTATTTGTCTGCTCGTTTGTCAAATGTGTTTAGCAATGGTTCCTGCTTAGCGAATTTATACAGCTCTGTGCTGTAACACATCGGCCCGTGGTGCTTGTCGAAATCGTCAAATAAATTTCATACTTGGGTACTTTCTCTGAAGAAATTTGTTTGCGATATGATTTATATCTCTAGCAACAATACCCATTCTCACTCTAGGAATATGGTGTACTGAACTCAATGACGAACCCAAGAAAAAGATGACGTCACACATTTCAGCAGGACGCCCTCTATCGGGAGCATGCCTCCGGAATCATGTTATCTACGCGTTCCTCGCCCGCAGTCCCATTGCATGCGCTTTTACGTGCAAACGTAACTCTAGGTGCAAGTCCTTCAACTACTTGAACAGTGAGGGTCGCTGTGAGTTGAATTCTGTTGGTCGTGATGGGAGTAGCGAGGGGGATTGGGTTGAACAAATGGACTGTATTTATTACCAGTCTTAATGTAAAGCGACTAAACTGTTTTAGCCTTTCACAGTTTCGTTGCTTTGGAGGTGTGACAAAAAGAATTCTCGTGATCGTATGCTCGTCAGAAACTAATTTACGAACAGTTTCAATTAAAAAATATGAGTTTGAATTTACACCTTTTTTCACAACATGTGCACGTCTTTACTTTTATTAACATGCACTTACATTCCTGGCTCTTTCAGATTTGATTGCTTGTATTTAACTCCTAGTTATAAGGAAATTGTCAAACTACTGTTTGCATTTTTTTCACGGAGTGGAATTGTACAAAGTTTATACACTTACTGTTTTTAACATGTTCATTCATTGTTTGCACTTATTACCAGAATATTTGGAAACTACAATTATTAGGATCCGACGCAAACATTACACAAATATTACTTTGAAACGCTTTTATTTATTTCATCACAGTTGATTTTGAGGGTTGAGGTGCCGATCAACAACAAGAAAAATACATGCTGTCGTTAGAAGCAATAATTAAACTCGAACCAATTTTTTAATAATTCGAAACTATTGACATCGAGTCAGAATTTTAAAGAGTGACACAATCAACAGATGAACACAGAATCATTAGGCATGGTACCGTTTAATCGAGTGTGCAAATATTGCTGTTGTTGCTGTTGTTGTTAGTTAGTTTTATTATTCGTGTACAAAGCGCGATTCGCATGAAGTTAACCTAAACACGAGTACAAATGTACACATCTGAAAAGATACAAAATTGTAAAACGTAGAATCACAATTTGAAATCATAAATTTAAAAGTTGGGAAGGTAATGCATTCTGCTCTACCAGCCAGGCTCTAGTGGATACCCATGCCTCACAGACTCTGAAGGAGGTAACTCTGTTCTCAGCCCCATGAGTAGGTGGCAACGTGACACTGGTTTCAGTTGATTTGGGTAGGCAGCCCAAATCAATTGACCCTCACCTTGAAGTTGCCGTCTGGCCTTGTGATATTAGGCAATATCTCATTTTTGTTAATGCTTTTATAATGAATAAAAAAATGAAAGCGAAACATTAGTCTAAGTTGTCAGGTTCTATCAACAATTTGGGGAATTGGGTTGAAACATTGGACTGTGTTTTATATTTAACCAATCTTAATATAACGACTAAAATGCTCGTCCATTTGACAATTTCGTTGCATTTTATTGACAGAAGAATAAAGGGGTTTCATGATTAAATACATTAATTAATTGTGATATAAGCGCGTTCTTTAGAACACGTTTTTTACTGTTTGATGGTATATATTAAACTTAAATATTAAAAGTACATGTATGTGGTTATTTGCCCGTCTTTGTTTTATTTAGCACCTGCATTCTGTTTCTTGATAATTGATAGTCATTTCATGATCAGTTTCATGTATTCACATTCATGCATTTAGAATACTTGCATTTTATTACACGGAGATAAAATTGAATTGAGTTTCAATATGTTTTTTAATCTTTTTCTTTAACACTTTGTTGCACTTAATATCAAAATATCAAGCAATAAACCACAAGGGAAACTGACTGGGTAAATTTTAATTAAATTTGGGTTTGATCAAAGAAAAATTGACTGGAGCGGGACTTGAACCAACGACCTCCGGATTAACGTACCGGCACTCTATACCAACTGAGCTATCCAGCCCTATGTTGGCGTTCTCCCTGTTATTCAATTCTTCTTTGTTCGAACCCAAATTAATATCAAACTGTGTTAGACTAGTCTATAGCTTGAAAATGGGCACTGATTCAATCACACAACTTTCTTCCAAAGCTTAACCTCCTCGTCCTCAGCGGGACTTAATCAATTCTGTTCCTCCAGGGGCGTGGTGCTGCAACTCCGCGTCACAAAAAACATCCCATCAGGCAAAGTATATACCTTTGGTTATTGCAACGTCTAGATTGTTTTAATCCTATATAAAATGTAGATATATACGCAATAAAAAAAACTTCTTTTTTTTTCTTGTTGAAAATCTGGAGCGGTTATGTCCTCGGAGGAAGAATAATCCGTAATTAGAATACACAGCCTGAGAAACGTGACATGCAGAAACGTTTCTCAGGTTGAAATCTTTCTGAGTTCCTGTCTCTAAAACCACATTCCATTGAAGGGAAATGTTTTTCAAAATGTTATACATTATTTTTCAACAGCTGCAGTGCTTCTTACCTAGGAAAGTTTTTATGGTCATTGAATTTTTTTTTATAGTAATTGCAAAGAGGTATACCGTCACTTTAACAGACACCGCAATACTATTATTCAATCTTAAAGCATAGCGATTAAGAGCACTGGACTCACGCTCTGTTCTTCCTGATCAGCAGAGTGTGGGTTCGAGTCCAGGTCATAATAAAAGTGTCGGATAATTGAGAGAATTATTTACTGTCTGAATATTCGTCCAATAAAAGTACAGCTTATTTTATTTATATTAAATGAATCTATTGATCTGTTTAGGGATTTGGCGTTTTTTTTTATTATACTATTATTCAATCCTCCCCACACTAAAATACCAAACTTGTGATGAATCCAAACTTGTTATTTTGCATGCACCATGCACCATTTCCATCTATTTTGCAACCATCAGCAAGGTAAGGTTTGGCGTTGTACTTTGCTTTCTTGTATTGACATGTTTTGCATAAATATACTTAACGAGCATTTTACATTTCACAGCTTAATGAACAAACTCAGGATAGTTACGCAACGGTGATTTTATTGTCTCCGTGGGGAAAGCGGAGAACCGACTTCAATACAATTCGACAAATGATAGATAGGCCTAACCCGCAACCATCACCATTAGTAAAAGAACCAATTAACAATAGTTGACAGGGATGTGACGTGGAGACTCTTTCCAGTTTGACGGTAGTGTCTATCGACGTTTTGAATCCAGTACATGCTGTTATTACAATTGGAGAACATTTTCAGTGGAAATTTAGCGAAACAGCAAGGATACGGCAAAACAACGCTATTAAGTAAGTTGAGAAATGATGATCTTATTTTCAACCCGTTCTGTTCGATTAAAGGTATTTGATAGGTCATTGTTTTAATTAATGACCATAAAAACCTACTTGGTGAGAAGCATTGCAGCTAATGATAGTACAAACTATTTTGAGAAAGGATTCTCTTCGACGTAAAATGGTTTGGATAATTTTTCACCCCAAAAACATTTGAATCAGAGAAACAATTCGTGCAAGAGTCGCGTCTCAGATTTCTGAGGGTTGGTGTCCGTTTGCAAATGCTGCGGCCAGACATGCTGTTGCTACCCGCTGTCACCTCACTAAACGTGGGTGGATTCGACGTTTTTGTAAAAAAAATACCGTGACAGTTTTTTTGCAGTTTTCTCAGCAAGTAGACACTGTATTCAGCTAAAACATTCACATGTGACTTTTATTATATCTTTCTTTCAAATTTTGTTTGTAAACCAGCATTACGTTGACAACAAACAACATTCTGGCACCCTACCTTTAAAAGATGCCCGAAATGGGTTGGTGTTATGATTTACTATTTGTAGAAAAATTATACCTTATACAAGGTGATCCCTTGGCTGCCGCTTCCCAGGTTGTATCGTAAACTTGGGTGTGATCCCTGGCTACATGGCAGTATACGGTTGAATGGCTTCCGACTGGCACCCCCAACAAAGATATTGACTAATAGGGAGACCGCCAACACAGGCCCACGAGAGCGGGGGGTGCTGGGGGTGCTGCAGCACCCCAATCTTTTTGGAAGGGGGTGCTGGTATATACTAAAGCACCCGGAGCTGGAATATTAGACTAAAGCACCCAGAGGAATACATACATACAAAACAAAAAACTAAAACATACATTAAATCACAAATATTTAAGGAACTTACAAAAAAAATAATAATTAAATCACAAAACAAAAGTGAAATGCAAAAAAAAGACAGTAAGAAATACTTTAATAGATACAAAAAACAACTGTTTTCAAAGTTGAGGCCTACATAAAAAACAAATAAATACAAGCCGAAAAAAGGATGTAAATAATTCAACAAATTCCCATTGTAAAAAGTAAATACATTTAGATGCGCATTGTTTTGAAGTAACTCAAAAATAAACACATATTTCACACACAAAAATAATCATACTGAGTACAGAAACTATTTTAAAAAATAAAAACTACAGGTAGCCGTTAACGAGAGGCACTTATTGTTCCCTTGGAACTTATCACTTCTGAACCCGACATACTCCGTTATTCAATGTCAATATTAACGAAAGGGACGATAATTGCACGTAAAGAACAAGCCTTGGTAATATTTAAAAATTTGAACCACAATTCTAGTAACTTACTGCACGAGTCTCGAAAACTAAACATCTTTTCAGCAAACTCGAACGATAGGAATGGGGTCAAAAATATCCAGACCACGAATGTTTTTGGACCATAATGGAGTAAGAAATAGGTAGACTGGGTACCCTGTGGTCACGTTCAAAAGACCGTGCAAGTCTAGCGACGAAAAGGTCACCATTGAGCTTCCGGGCACCTCTGAGCCATCAGCTAATGGGAGATTAACGTGGGTGCAATTTAGGTGATTTATTTTTTTTGTTAATCACTTGTTTCCACATCAAAAACATTTTGGTGGAATGGCTACATTTTAAAATAACAATTTAATAAGTAAAATTAAAACAAAATCAGAAAAACTTATAAACATGAAGAAACCCTGCTCAACATTCTATCGCTTTGAGCGGCTGGGCGGTCCAGTGGCTACCTTTTAGCCACTGGACGGCCCAGTCGCCCAAAGCGATACATTAAACATGCGGTGGAAAACTCTCACCAGCTTGTGCTTGTAGATAAAACGTGACATCGAAATAAAACTAAATAGCCATCGGTACGCTTTGTTCAAGTTAATGGCAATCATTACTAATTATTAATTTCCCCCTGACTGGTAAAATGTTAATAAGGATGAAATTATTTAGCTTTAATGTAATTTTTCGTTCATCATCCTGCTAATGTCAAAAACGTATGACTATAAGCAATTGATCAGTGAGCATTTGATGCCAGGGATAAGCCTTCAAAAACTATTGTGTTCATCCTTATAAAAAAATTAACGAGAGGCACTTATTGCTCCCTTGGTCTTATCACTTCTAAACCTGACATATTCCGTTATTCAATGACAATATTAACGAAAGGACGATAAATGTACGTTAACAACTATGCATTGGAAATATTTTTCAATTTGAGCCACGATCTAGCAATTTACTGCAAGAGTCTCGAAAAACTTAATATCTTTTCACCAAACATCGCCTCGTCATTTTGGGGTAGTCATTTTGCAAATTACACTAATAATATTCCTGCCCCCCCCCAAAAAAAAGGGAGAGATTTATGTGAAAGAGCATTTTAAGAACTAAAGCGGGCCCGGACCATACGCCGTATACGACAATTGTCTTTGAAAAAAATCCAGCACCCCTATGCAAACACTTGTTCTCGCGGGCCTGCGCCAACATAGGGCTGGATAGCTCAGTTGGTAAAACGCCGGTGCGTTAATCCGGAGGTCGTTGGTTCAAGTTCCATTCAATTTTTCTTTGTTCAAAACCAAATTGTAAAAAAATTAATACACTGTTTTATAAAACGAATTTCAAATCAACGTGTTTGGTTTCCCCCCCCCCCCTCCAATTTTCATCAAAATTTTAGTTTAGATTTTAATACATTCTTGTTTACTTTTAAACCCTTTCTTGTTTAGGAATGATGGCACCCGTGGACGGTATTTTCAAGCGATGGGTAATGGGTGTACCTATCTTGTTGTTTGTTGTTACAGGGCGTGGAATCCATGCACAGTAAGTTGAATTAGCTTTTCTTGATCTATTTTGAGAGCTTACAAAACGTACCAAACAATCATAATTGTTCTTTTCACAGCAGGATTGTTCAACTTTTTCCAGTTTATGAATTTTGCTGTACGCTGATAATAGCCTTTTCTTCGATTCTGTGTTTTGATTTTGTCGTTTGTTTTTTCAACCATCTTTTTGTGTAGTAAACAGCAGCCGAATCCTTTCAACCGGGTGGCTTAAGAGGTCACGAAACAGTATTCTAAAGCATACACGGGAAGACTTACAACAAAAATGACTGTACAGTTTAACATGGCACATTCCCTTCGAATTAGCCGCTTTAGGCTGTAAAAAGCGTTTGTTATAAAATTAATATGGTTGGAAAGATATTTTAAAAAGTACAATATAATGATCCACATCATAAATCTTGAAATTGTGTGTTTGTGTATAATAAAATGACAGAACACAGTCCGCGATTTATTTGTAGAACCAAATGTTTGCCTCCTAAAAATAGCGGATTGGCGCTGGATTTGTATTTCCACAGGTAATTTTAGGAGGGGGGGTAATCACTTCTCACTTCTTACAATACACTAGTATTTTAGTGCATTGGAACTATCTTAAAGGGATAACAAGCCACTCCAAACAGCAACATTTGAAGGCAGTGTGCCCCTCTTACTGCATGTGTCTACATGACGACGTTTTCAATACAGGGCTTGTTAAATTGTTGATGATGGGTTGACGTTTGGACCCCATGCATTTTCTCAAAGGCCAAATAAGTTGATGTAACGGAAGCATTTAGGTGGAGTTGGGTTTGTTCAAAGTAGCAAAGTTCTGTCAGAGGATGCATTAGTTGATGTGGGGTTAAAGCCCCCCCCCCGCCCAAAAATAGCGCTCTTAATCCCCGATGAAATTCTTACGTGTGATTGGGAAGGCGGGGGAAAATGTGAAAACACGGGCATTAATACTGTGGGGGAGGGGCCTCCCGGATCAGGGCAGAGTAAATCAGAAGATAAGATAATAAATTTGATAAATAATTGTCATACAGGAATGCTTGCCCGAGGACATACTACGTAAGCAGGAGTAGATTACAGAGTCAAAGATACACAACTTCATGTGGTACCTTTGGTTGGTCTCGCTGTAGTCGTTACAGGTATGTCAAATAGCTCATCACATTAGCAGCTTCCAAATTCACTGCCGTGGTGAGCAGAAATCCCATTACCATAGTTAAGCATCCAGACCCACAAATTATCGGAAGCTTTAAGTGAATAAAGTGGCCTTAATTAGAAGATGCTAAGTATAGTGCTCACAAACAACCAATCATGTCCTGAAGTACGTGCCCAGATGGTGCCCCTATTTTTGAGATGGAAATATGAGTGCGTAAGAAATGTTATGCGACCGCAAGAGTAAACCAATAACATGGCTTTTTTTCTTTTTAAATTATTCGATCAATCTTATCCTTAAAATAAAGAGATAGTGACGAGGAATCGCCTCAGATTGCCCCACAGAGCATCTAGAATCAACCGTTTTCCGGGGCCTTTAAGCAGGCCCCGGTACCCACGCCTTAAGGGATTCGCACTTTGCATTTAATATGGGAAGAACTCTGTGATCAATCCTGTAGCCGCTTCTGGGATGGGACTGACCAATAATTTGGAGTTTCCTACGGGCTTGTTTCCATTGCCTCTCAGTATAACACCTTATCCATAAACTATCCGTTCGAAAACGAATTAACTCTTCTGGTACTTTGGGAATACTGAAAATGTTCAACTTGGGAGTTAGCCCTCAAAGTTTGCGCCTCCACCCCTATCTGAAAATTCTAGATCCGTCCCTTGTATCTGTGCTACTTTTCAATATTACTGTAATATAGTATTCCAAAGATGGAGGGAAGGAATACTTGTATAGTAGCTCGGGACAAAGCTGGCTTCGGAGTCTGCGGCGTAACTAGGGTAATTCTTTGGAGGGGTACAAGGGAGGCACAACTTTTTTGTAGGGGGGGGCACTGCTGGCAAATCAATTATAGATTCCATTTGCAATAAAAAAAACAGGATCTTGATCTACGTAATGACGGTTTCCAAATGGGGGCACCGGGGGGCACTGACGTCAATTGGGAGGGGGCACGTGCCCCGTACCCCCCCCCCCCCCCCCGCTTAGTTACGCCACTGTTCTGAGTTCATTCGTCACAGTTTTTGTTTTTGTTCATTTGGCTTACTATTTAGAGATATCACGGTATATGATCAGGTCAAGGTGACTACTTATGACATATGTTGTGCAGGTTGGAGCAAAGACAGTTATGGTCACTGTCTAATAGGTAAGGTTTAGTGCTGTGTTATTTAGGTTATATTCAAAATGAGTAAAACATTATATTAATGTTGTACTGTTACATTTTTCTGATCCTTTTGAATTATTTATATATACTTCTGGATCTTTTTGACAGCGCATTGCAGCAACCCATGCCAGCACGGCAGTTGTTCTTCACCGAATGTGTGCACTTGTAACTCTGGTTACACAGGGCCGACTTGCAACCAAGGTAAATTCGAGAGAGAGAGAAAAATGTTCTGCTCTAATTATATTTTTCTGATCCTTTTGAATTATTTATTTATACTTCTGATTCTTTTTGACAGCGCATTGCAACAACCCATGCCAGCACGGCAGTTGTTCTTCACCAAATGTGTGCACTTGTAACTCTGGTTACACAGGGCCGACTTGCAAACAAGGTAAATTCAGAGAGAGAAAAATGTTTTGCTCTAAATAAATTTCTTTGATCCTTTTGAATTATTTATATATACTTCTGATTTTTTTTTTACAGCGCATTGCAGCAACCCATGCCAGCACGGCAGTTGTTCTTCACCGAATGTGTGCACTTGTAACTCTGGTTACACAGGGCCGACTTGCAACCAAGGTAAATTCAGGAGGGGGGAATGAATGAGTTAAAAACAAGTGACCTTCGTTATTTTGAAGTGAAGTGAAATCATGTGAAAATCCTTTATGTAAACCCAAATGTTATGATGTAGATGCTAATTGGGAAAATCATCCTTCTTCATTTTTTTTACACTTTGACACAAGATTGAACTGAAACTTTTTATTCATCTCTATAACATTTTGTTATTCATAAGGAAAAATTAGTATGTGGAAAATGAGAGGGCTCACAACTTGCATCTCCTAAATCCACCCTGACTGTTTTTCAAAATGACCAGAAACCTTTTAACACTACATTTTCGTTGAGTACATTAGGTTGGAAAGAAATACTGAATAACGCGTGTGCAATTAACCAGGTCGACTATTTTACTCTCATATCTGCTTTTTATTATTGCTTGTTATGTTAAATATTTTTTTCTTTTTTCATACAGAAAAAAAGGGAAGGGAAATTTATTATAAAATGGAACTTTGGGGGCATATCCTGAAAACCTGCTGTTCTGCAAAATTCTGTAAATTTTCGCCTCGTAAATTTTGTATTTCACGCGAAGATCTATTGTTTGTATTTGTAATCCTCCATTGTGCATACTAAGCTGGGTTTTTCTCTCTCTCTCTCTTGTTTTAATCATTTCTTTCTATAACAAACGTTCAACAACATACATGGTTCCCAGGGTTACGAAGGCCAAACATGCAACCAAAATAGCATATCGACTATTAAAGGAAAGTTAATTGTTTTATCTTTGTGAGCCATTGTTTGTTTGTGTCATGATGAATGATTGTTTTATATGACAGCGATATGTGATCCACCATGCCAATATGGCACGTGTTCATCCCCTAACGTGTGTTCCTGTTACGATGGCTACGAAGGCAAAATTTGCAACCAAGGTAATTAATTTAGTTTTTATATTTCCAGAACTAATTTGCTTGCTTCAACAATTTTTTATCTGGCCTGTTATTAAAATGTTGAATGTACCGCCTTTTAAAAAGACAATACAGCATTTTGAAATGTAGGATTTGTTGTCATATTGATTGTATTTTTTCGTTGTTCCAGCTGTTTGCGACATATCTTGCCAACATGGTGGAATTTGTACTGCACCGAATAACTGCAGTTGCCAGTATGGCTATACTGGAAAAGCGTGCAACCAAGGTAAGAATTTGGTATTGACCTTCGTAACTGCACTGCAAAAACTGGAGTGTTAAAATTAACACCATGGGTGTTGTCACATATAGACAACAAACAAGTCGAATAAAACTTTACACCATTATAGGGTGTCAAAACAACACTATTTTCTTCCTACACAATTACATTGGTGTTGTATTAACACCCTATGATGTTTATGTGACAAAACCCAGGGTGTCAATTTACCCCCCCCCCCCCCCAGTTTTTGCAGTGTGTAAATTATGGGGGTTTTTTAAAGTGCAAATTTGTCCCTCCTTTCACTGAATCGTTTTAGTTGGAACAGACCAAACTCGGCCATGCAAGAGATATGTTTCCAGAAAAAAAGTAACAAATCATGTATAATTTATTCGTCTGCTCGTTTGCCAAATGTGTTTAGCATAGGTTCCTGCTAAGCGAATTTATACTGCTCTGTGCCCGTGGTTCTTGTCGAAATCGTCAAATAAATTTCATAATTGGGTACTTTCTCTGAAGAAATTTGTTTGCGATATGATTTATATCTCTAGCAACAATACCCATTCTTACTCTAGGAATATGGTGTACTGAACTCAATGAAAAACCCAAGAAAAAGATGACGTCACAAATTTCAGCAGGACGCCCTCTATCGGGAGCATGCCTCCGGAATCATGTTATCTACGCGTTCCTCGCCCGCAGTTCCATCGCATGCGCTTTTACGTGCAAACGTAACTTTGGGTGCAAGTCCTTCAACTACTTGACCAGTGAGGGTCGCTGTGAGTTGAATTCTGTTGGTCGTGATGGGAGTAGCGAGGGGGATTGGGTTGAACGAATGGACTGTATTTATTACCAGTCTTAATGTAAAGCGACTAAACTGTTTAGCCTTTCACAGTTTCGTTGCTTTAGAGGTGTGACAAAAAGAATTCTCGTGATCGTATGCTCGTCAGAAACTAATTTACGAACAGTTTCAGTAAAAAATATATGTTTTAAATTTACACCTTTTTTCACAACATATGCACGTTTTTACTTTTATTAACATGCACTTACATTCCTGGCTCTTTCAAATTTGATTGTTTGTATTTAACTCCTAGTTATTAGGAAATTGTCAAACTACTGTTTGCTTTTTTTCACGGAGTGGAATTGTAAAAAGTTTATACACTTACTGTTTTTAACATTTTCATTCATTGTTTGCACTTATTACCAGAATGTTTGGAAACTACAGTTATTAGGATCCATCGCAAACATTACACAAATATTACTTTGAAACGCTTCTATTTATTTCATCACAGTTTATTTTGAAGGGGTTGGGGTGCCGATCAACAACAACAAAAATACATGCTGTCGTTAGAAGCAATAATTAAACTCGAACCAATTTTTTAATAATTCGAAACTATTGACATCGAGTCAGCACTGTAAAGAGTGACACAATCAACAGGTGAACATAGTATGATTAGGCATTGTACCGTTTAATCGAGTGTGCCAATATTGCTGTTGTTGCTGTTGCTGTTAGTTAGTTTTATTGTTCGTGTACAAAGCATGATTCGCATGAAGTTAACCTAAAAACGAGTACAAATTAATGTACACATCTGAAAAGATACAAAATAGTAAAACGTATAGGGCGTAGAATCACAATTTGAAATCATAAATTTAAAAGTTGGGAAGGTATTGCATTCTGCTCTACCAGCCAGGCTCTAGTGGATACCCATGCCTCACTGACTCTGAAGGAGGTAACTCTGTTCTCAGCCCCATGAGTAGGTGGCAACGTGACACTGGTTTCATTTGATTTGGGTTGGCAGCCCAAATCAGTTGACCCTCACCTCGAAGTTACCGTCTGGCCTTGTGATATTAGGCAACATCTCATTTTTGTTAATGCTTTTAAAATAAATAAATAAATAAAAGCGAAACATTAGTCTAGTTTGTCAGGTTTTACCAACAATTTGGTTTCTGTTCATCATCGTCGCCGTCGTTGTCGTCGTTGTCATTGTCGTTTCTGCTGCTGCTGCTGCTGGTGCTGCTGTTGCTGTTGTTTTATGATTCCAGTTTTTTTCTTTTTATTTAATTTAGTCACAATGGAGTATACATCAGATAGTATTTATTAATGTTTTTTTCAGACAATTGTAGATAACCTTTCGAATATGAATATTTTCAATACTGTCATAGACCCATACTGAAAAAGGTGCTTCTAAAGGTAAAAAACATCTTTATATATAAACTTTTAACTCAGAAAAAAATAGTCGTTCACAAAGCAAATCTCTGTGTAATTTGCCCGTAGTTGGTGTTCGATGTGCGCTGTTCGTTCGATAGCTATTAGTAGAGTCATGTCTTTGGATTCCGTGACCATTAGTTAATGCCCTATACAAACAATTCCTCTCACATTCCAGAAGTACAGGAGTTAATTTTCATTTTTAATGGTTCCTAAAGTCAAATCCATCAAGAAAAAAAGGTAGCAAAAAAATGGTCACGGAATCCAACGATATGACTCTACTATATACCCAGTAAAAGTTGTACCAGTCATTTTCGGCAAATAAGCGGATTCAAAAAGATATTAAACCTTTCAATTTAACTATCTACCCAAACGGCATTTAAACTCGCATCGGCTTTTCGAAGACGTAGTTGTGCCCACTCTGCTGCAATGCCGATTTCGAATGGCTGAAAACAACGTCTTAAAATTCAACAATATATTAATGTGCATGCATTGCATGTGAAATTGAATTACGGTTTCAATTGAAGTAGGAGGTAAAATCACCTTTAAATACCATTGCATGGAAGTGAAATAGGCTGATTGACGAACATGATCGGGAAAACTTATTGTAACTATTTCTGTGACTTCCCTCCCTTTAGACTGAATGAAAAAGCAGCTACAAAAACCAAAATTAAACCAGGGCACCCTAATATCTTTCCCGTACTTCGAACGAAGATTATGCTACGACTGCCACGTGCGTTTTCTACGTACATTGTAAGTCAATAGGTAAACGTAGGGTGGTGGATACCGCATTTCTTGAATCACACTATACCCTGTCCTAATTACGGACACGATTGTAGGTTGACCGAGTGGTGGGAAAATAGAATGAAAAGCAGGGTAGAAATTGATGATGTCATCATGACGTGTGAGCTACTGTTGCATTATCGGTGCCGTGGTTGCTGCAATGTGTGCCATTTGAAGTTGTGTTTATTTTTCTGTTCATCAAGTAGAAGAATAGTTATAGCAAGATGTCGTGTGGAAAAAACAGCCAACATCTAGAAATGTTGTCAAACTTTGTGATACTGTCCATGGAAAACAACAGCAAATAGTGTTGTGCCACGTGGGTTTTGTTACTGGGTTTGTTTTTTTGGTTTTGGTTTTTTATGCACGTTCAAGAGTGGGTATACCTTTTGGCAGATTGTTGTCTTTGTCTTTGTTCTTCTTCCTTAAAGAGGCGCCCCCCCCCCCCGGTTACGGGTTCATGTGAATCCTGACAATGGTTTATTTTTAGGTTATTTTAATGACCATCACTTTTACCATTAGCGGATGTTTTGTCGTGCAGTGCCCGTAATGCAAGCTTATAACTTTCTCGAATCTATAAATAGGGATATTTAATTAAATTTTTCCAGTAAAATTGGCCATGGTCTACAAATAACCCAGCACAATGTGGGTGTCTGCATTTAACAAAGCCTATTGTCCTAAAAGTGACCGAAAATAATCACTTCGTGCGGATGCGTAGCGGGGCCAGTATCCTGTGTCACTCGTTATCAATTGGGTGCTAATCGTTAGATTTTTAACTTTGCAATCTTCGCCATGGATTCTTAACTGGATGCTGTCTAATGCACGTATAGGCCATACAGTCCAGTTTCCGTTCAATTTAAAACACGTTGCGCGTTCTTTTGCTGACTTGAGAGATGACAAGTAAAGATTCTTAATTAAGGGGCGCGAATTCTGCACTATAACCTGCATTACAATAAAGATACCATGGATTGCACTCTACAATAGTCAGCTCGGTCGGACACACGGAATTGTCATGTCCGCTAATTAAAACAGCTTAGAAATTGGTCCAGGCTTTTCCATGGCAACTCGAGTTAAGGAGGGTCGTTTTACCCTGATATAAAGGGCCTGCTGGTAGTCACAATGAAGCTACTATCGAGCTCATCCCAACTCGATCAACAAAATTTGATACCATGGTAAGATATTTTTCTACATTCCTTCAGTAAGTTTTGTAACGTAAATTTTTGTTCCCATGCCAAAAATTGTTCGCGTTTTGGGGGTGTGTTTTCAAGCTATACACTTTATCCAAAAACAACATCCATAGGTAGCCGTTTGCTCATTTCTATAGAGCACTGACTCTTTACCATCCTTTGTTTAGACTGTGCTGGACTGTATAGAAACCATGGTTGAAGTTGTTTTTCTTCATTGCATCTGATGAAGTAGTTGTTGCTACGAAAGTTTATGCAGATATTGATAGTCCTGTTATAAAGTGCTACAATTAATTTTCCTTTATGATAATTTTAGTATTGAATGAAAATTGAGCACTGAATGAGAAGCAGTGGCTGCTTTTGGTTTTGACACGCAATCTGCGATGGTCTGCAAACGTATGTTAACTACCAATGACCAATACCAACTTAATAAGAAGCAGACAATCGCTGTACAAACGTACTTGAATGCCATAAGATGTCCAATATCGAAATGGAAAGCAGATATTTGTTGTACAGACGTATGTGAATGTCCAGTGTCTGATATCGAAATGGAAAGGAGATGTTCGTTGTACCACGTCTGTGAATGCCACAACGTGCCCAATACAAAAATAGAATGCTAATTCACTTTCCGATTTCAAAATATCACTAAAAACACACCTTTTCCATACTTATTTTGCTTCCTAGGCTATTTATTTATTTATTTCTCATTGCTTTGTTTTGTTAATTTTTGATTGCTTGTAATCATTGTTGTAAAGCGTTGTGGTACCTTTTTGCGTAATAACGCTATTTAAAAAATGCTTAGATTATTATTATATTATTATTATAATGTATGCTTTACAAAACATATTTTGTGTAAATTTCCAAATTTCAACGTCAAACTAACAAGTGGAATAGACCAGATTTCACCTCGTGGTTACATTCTGCCACAATGATCTTAAATGCATCCAATATTTGTATAATATTACACATTTTATGTTTGCAGCTACTTTACGGTATAGGACCTTCGGAATATGAACCTTTCAATAGACTCAGAACAATAAACAAGAACTCCTATAAAAGTAGAAAATATCTTTTAATTTAATCTATTCATTGTGGAAATAGGCGTCGACAAAATTACAACGTAGGTCTATGTTTAATCCCTTTGCAATTTGCCCATAGCTGGTGTCTGGTGCACATTGTTCGTGCTTCTTATTCAAACCCAAGCAACGCTCATTGTGTCTTGTCTTTGCTTTGAGTGAAACAAAAAGGAAAATGGTCATCTCGAAAGCACATTGAAAGCTTTCTCGTATTTCGAATTTAGAGCGTGCGAATGCCACGTGCGTTTTCTTCGCCCAGTAAAAGGCAAAGATCAATAGGTTTCATTTATTGATTGTGGTTGTGAAGCCAAGGACTCTCAGAAAAGCGAACTAAATCACTGTACTAGCCAAGAACCCCATGGAGAGATGACAATGAGGGAAGGTAAAAGCGGGATGTTGGAATCATTGTGTCTTTACAGGTAAAAGCAACTTGCAAACATCACTGTAGCCTGTCTTAATTACGGACACGATTATAGGTTGAGTGAGCAGCAGGCAAAGAGCGTGAAAACCAGGGTACAGACTGATGATGTCATCATGACGAGTAATCTGTCGCTGAGCGCGGATTCGTAGTTGGGTCGTTATTCCGGTGATCAGGTTGGATCAGTGGCTTTCTTCCACTGCCTTTCACCTCTATTGACCCCGGTTCAACAAATCCCACCTCGGAACAGAGCCTTGCATGTGGATTGCGTTTTCAGTCCCTACCTGATTGCGCGGGTTTTTCCCATTTGGGGTTTTCCTCCCACATTTGAAACTGAACAGCTTTTCTATCATCCTGTTATTGGCGCTAATTGTGCTGTTGAATGTGTAATAACATAATAACAACAATAATAATAATATTAATCATCCTTTGTCGCTCGTTATTAATTTGGTTGCAAATCGCATGTATTTTTATAATATATTCGTCTACAATGATTCTTAATTCGGAGCCGTTGAGTTTAGCATTCACTTTGAAAAAAACAGTGCTTGATTTTTTCTGGCGAAGTAAAAAACAACAATTAATACAATTTTACAGCTGCTTTACAGCTTGCCGACGCAATTGAGATACAATTAAAAGCTAATTAGGTAACTGGCACGAATTCATAACGTTTGACTGCTCACACACAGAATATCGCCGGCAAGCACTTAATGACATCAGCGCCACTCATCAATAAAAGCAGCTTTGAAATTGGCTTGTGCGTTTCCAGGGGGACTTCAAAAACGGGTTATAAAAAACGGGTAATAAAATTCTCCATCTATAAAGTAGTTTCGGGGTTGGAAGTCAAGGTTGAACACAAAGAAAAGACCGGAGCAAACAACTAAGAAGTCATGGTAAGGTGATTTTCTACATCATTTTTAATGTGATTTCCTGTTACCTATCAATTTGTTATGATAATTTTTGTCTTACATTTGGTGCTCGATTATAATACAATAGAGATCAATGGTCCTGGACATATGGAGTTTTTACGTTTGCAAGATATTTGTTCCGTCAATTATCTTAGTTTAACGAAGTGTGTGACCATGAAATTTATATATGTGTTGTTGGGATTGTAATACTTAGTGATAACAAATATCAAAGTAAAAACATATCAACTATATAACAAAGAAAACCTGAGGTATAATCTTGACCTTAACTTCCGGTTACTGCACAAAATTCAGAATTTTTTGCTCACCTCTGATCACAAACGCTTATTTTGGATGCCCGATGATAATCGCCACATGCTGTATTTGAAACGCGCAGCCCTTTCATTGCAGTCTGTGGTAGTTGAGGCGTCAGCATCCTCTATAAACAGCGTCATGCGTCAATCTACGCTCGTGTGACCATTGCGAATCCACGTAAGGGGTTTCTAAAAAGTTAAGATAAAATAAGCATCCTCGTCCCAGAGTTTTAGTTTTTATTTCAATAATAATTAACCAATTATTTTTGTATTTATTACAAAGGCTAAACATTGTTGTAAAACTATTTTGAGCAAAATGTTTATGTTCAAAGTATTAAATTGGTCTACAAAATAAAACTTCTAGAGGCTTAATGCTATTTCAAGTCTGGCATGAAAGCGTTCAGTGATAATTATTTAGGTTAATGTTGAATGCTTTGTCCCTCATGCGGACATGGGGGAAATTAAATAGAGAGGGATAATGAAATAGTTGAGTTGGTTGGCACGTAAAGCAGATTCACCACTCATATTGGATTACCATGTCAGTTTTAAATATTAAATTCTTATTTATCATGACATATTCATACAGGATACATATATATTTTACATTATCGTCCTGCAAGGGCAACGAAACAATACCGGTACAAAGGTCATGCAGTAATACCGAGAAAAAATTAAACCAAAAAATTTTTTTTTTAAATAAAAAGAGAAATGGGGAAATAGAAAAACAAACTACTTGTAAATGTTTTTTAAAGCTGCCATTATAGAGGAGGCATTCTGGACATGGGTAGCTATTTCGTTTTAAACAATAGCAACAGCTTAACAGAAGGGGGTTCATAAAACTTCAACATTTGGCTCAGGAACAACAACATTGAGAGAAATCATAAAACATTTCAATTTTGTCACAAAGACGACCAGGTGCTAGCCCATGAACACATTTATACACATTACAGGCTAAATGAAATGTCTCTTTTCTGTTGCAAGGTCTGCCAGGAAAGTGCCTTTTTTTGTCTCCACCTGGAGAGCTGACGTATAATCAAACTCATCCCAAACAGTCGTGGCAGCTCATTTTGTAGTCGAAAAAGGGCCTTTTTGTTATTCAAAGTACTGTTTCCCCGAACAGAACTAGCGTGGTCAAAACAGGGTTCGTGAATTGTTGTTACGTAAAGAGTGTTTAGTGGCCCTTTGTTAATTTTATTCATTGGTGAAAGAATGGGTATTCAAATCAATGCTTGGTAGATAAAAGCGCTTGTCAGACCTGAGTGGACAAGGTGATAAGTTCTTTAAAAGAATTCAAACACTTCCTAAGGAATTTGAATAGTTAAAATAGAGTCATTATTCTCTCTTTTATTAGAAGCCACAAGCAGGCCGCATTGCTGTTCACCACTGCAAATCTCCTGATCCACCACTGTAAATCTCAAAGGTGATTTAAATACCCCGTTCAGACGGTGGTTGTGCGGATGGGGTCAATTTCTTGCACTAGTTGAAGAGTGTGACTATGTTGAACTTTGCCGTAACTCTCAGAACCATGGTCTTCTTGAGTTGTGTAGCCCGTGTGGTGCGACTCTCAGTTCTTACACTCTGTGTTCTGTTCGTTTGACACTTCAACGCACAGTAAGTTTTTACTCACACGAATTGTGATTTATTTATTTCGAATTGGAGTTGCTCATTAGTTTTGTATACTGCATCTTGTCACGTGGAACTCTGGAAATGACATCCATTTTTTGTAATTAGAGAACATGAGATAATTTACTGCAGGGTGATGACGTCATACACGTTAGATGACGACAGCCTGAGATAAATTATTACTCTGCGCAACACACACAGGGACATTGACCCCAAAATGGCGCAATCAAGATTATTGTGGTGATGACGTCAGGTGAATTGGGTTAATACATTGTGTATATGGACAATGATTTCCGAGAGTTAACTCTAAATAATTTAAGGCTAACAAAGGGTAGGGTTCGGTGAGAGGGGTCTGGGTTTATCCCCTCTCTCAAACATGACCACCAATAAGGATGAAACTTTTTTTTCATAGGTGGTTGAAAGATATATTGATTGAAAACACGAGAATGTAAATTAGTTAACTCTTCCACAACCAATGCAAACTTTCCCTTCAATTTCTCTAATAATGGAAGAATTACTGCAAGATTTCCATTATTATTGTTTGAATGAGTTATTACACGGTAAACCATAATTTTGTGGTTGCATCAACAATTACACTAAACTTAAGCAATTGTAATTATTTATTTTTTTTTTTTACCAATCCTGTAAATACTTGTAAAAGCTTCTTTTGACGTGAGTTTACAATGTTTATGTCAATACAATTTCAACCATAAAAAAAAAAGATGTCTAAATTCTTGTTATGGTTTATATACCAGAGAAAAAGTAATGTAGGCCTATTGTGCTTTTTAAATATATTGTATATATTGCGCATGTATAATTGTTTTTAGATTCAGGATTATAGTTTATTTTACGGGGTGCCGTTTGTCAATTACTAATTGTTTAGAGCATTTTCTTTTTTACCCTGGTTTATAACAATGCAAACCATAAAGAAAGTGTTGTAAAAATTATTTTTTTGTAAGCATCTTAAAAACACATGGCTTATAAACCATGAAAATGTATGCGTTTTAAAAACATGGTTAATAAACCACGAAAAATAAAGCATGATAAAACATCATGCTTTATAAACCATGAAAATTGAAGCATCATTAAACATGGTTTTTAAACCACGATTTATGAGGCTTCAGTTTTCACGGTTAATAAACCATAGTAAAAAACATGTCAGAATAGGCTAAACTTGACAAACGGCGCCACATATTTATTAACCATAAATCGATAAATATTATAGTTAGTTAACCACTATAATGAACTTTTTTTAATGTCAAATACAATGGTTAAGACGTACATGTATTGCCTATATTTACGGTATACATACCCTAACTTGCATTAAACATTTCTAAATCAAGAAACCTGAATCATCATAAACATGGTTTATAAATCATGATTTATTAACCATGAAAATTAAGGCGTCATTAAAAAAAAAAATACATCTTTTTTGTTAGAGTTAGTAGATTTTGTTTACCACACTATGGGATATGCTACTCTCTTTTTTATGTGAAAAATGTGAGTACTGTTAAGGGTAACACATGATTTATTGTATTGGTAATAATTTTGGCCTTGAGTTAGGGTTGAAATGGAATACTAGTAATTAAGGGTGAAGCTTTGTATTAGTCAGGGTAAAGGATTATTGAGGTACTGGTTTAGGGTACCTTCGATTGAGGTACATGTATTGTAAGAGTGTTACTAAATGCTGTGGTAATGGCAAGGATGAGGATTTGTTAAGAGGTACGGTTACGGTTGGATAAAATTTAGGGTTAGGGTTAGAGTTAGGTTAGGTTGAGGTCACAGGCAAATATTGAGATATTGGTAAGGGTTAAGGCATAAGACTTCATAATAAGATAGTGGTATGGGCCAAGTGTTATAGGAGTATTGGTAACGTTGTGGTTGAGGTTTAGGTTCAGGCTTGAGGGTAGGCCTAGAGAGTTAAAAAGTGGTACTGGTAATTACGGGGCAAGGATTGTATCAGTGTCCAGGATTAGGGAATATTGATTTATTGGTATGGTCAGATTGAGGTTTGGTAAGAGTAACTGTTACTAAGTGCTGTTGTAATTAAATGTAATGGCCACGATGAGGATTTGTGTAAAGAGTTAGATAGTTTGATAAAAGTTAGGGTTAGAGTTAGGTATTGGTTGGGGTAGGCAAAGATTGAGATATTGGTATGGGTAAGGGTTAAGGGACGGATAAGATTTCATGATAAGGTAGTGGTAAGGGTAAAGTGTACATGGGGCTAAGCGTTCGGAGTTAGGTTTCAGTTAAGGTAACGGCTATTCTTTGAACTGGTAATAGTACGGGTTAACATTATATTAATGTTAGTGTAAAGATAAGTGCATTATGAAAAGGTGTTGGTCATTGAGGTTAGTATTGGAGTAAGTGGTTGGGGTCAGGACGGGTTAGAGTGAGTTTAAAACCATTATAACTCATTCTCACCCTACCCCACCAATCAACTCCCTCTTATCCTGACCCCATGATTATAACACAACCCTATCCTCGACCAATATAACACTCACTCTTACCCTTCCGCCACACTTGCTCATTCTAACCCTATCCCCCACAAATAAATTCCTTACCCTATCCCCAACCATTAAAACACTCACTCTAACCCTATCCCCAACCATTATAACACTCATTCTAATCCTACCCTAACCATTATAACACTCACTCTAACCCTACCCCAACCATTATAACACTCATTCTAACCCTACCCCAACCATTATAACACTCATTCTAACCCTATCCCCAACCATTATAACACTCATTCTAACCCTACCCTAACCATTATAACACTCACTCTAACCCTACCCCAAGCATTATAACACTCATTCTAACCCTATCCCCAACCATTATAACACTCATTCTACCCTAACCCTCAATCAACATAACACTCACTCTACCCCAACCCCAACCATTATAACACTCACTCTACCCCTATCCCAACACCAGTATAACACTCTCTTCACCCCAACCCAAACCAATATAAAACTCACTTTAACCCAACCATTATAACACTTACTCTAACCCTAACCCCAACCAATATAACCCTCACTCTAACCCAACCATTATAACACTCACTCTACCCCAACCGCAACAATTTTAACACTTATTCTACCCCAACCCCAACCATTATAACACTCACTCTACCCCTATCCCAACACCAGTATAACACTCTCTTCACCCTATCCCCAACCAATATAATGCTCACTTTAACCCAACCATAATGATACTCATTCTACCCCAATCCCAACCATTATAAAACTCACTCTAACCCTAACCTCAACCATTATAACACTCACTCTAACCCAACCATTATAACTCACTCTAACCCTATCCCCAGCCAATATAACACTCGCTCTACCCAAATCCCAACCATTATAATACTCATTCTAACCCTATCCCCCATGCTTCCCCACTTTAACCCAAACCCCAACCAATATAATACTCACTCTAACCCTATCCCCCATGCTTCCTCACTTTAACCCAAACCCCAACCAATATAATACTCACTCTAACCCTATCCCCCATGCTTCCTCACTCTAACCCAAATCCCAACCAATATAATACTCACTCTAACCCTATCCCCCATGCTTCCCCACTTTAACCCAAACCCCAACCAATATAATACTCACTCTAACCCTATCCCCCATGCTTCCTCACTTTAACCCAAACCCCAACCAATATAATACTCACTCTAACCCTATCCCCCATGCTTCCTCACTCTAACCCAAATCCCAACCAATATAATACTCACTCTAACCCTATCCCCCATGCTTCCTCACTCTAACCCAAACCCCAACCAATATAATACTCACTCTAACCCTATCCCCCATGCTTCCCCACTTTAACCCAAACCCCAACCAATATAATACTCACTCTAACCCTATCCCCCATGCTTCCTCACTCTAACCCAAACCCCAACCAATATAATACTCACTCTAACCCTATCCCCCATGCTTCCTCACTCTAACCCAAATCCCAACCAATATAATACTCACTCTAACCCTATCCCCCATGCTTCCTCACTCTAACCCAAACCCCAACCAATATAAAACTCACTCTAACCCAACCCCCCATACTTGCTCACTCTAACCCTACCCCCCATGCTTCCTCACTCTAACCCAAACCCCAACCAATATAATACTCACTCTAACCCTATCCCCCATGCTTCCTCACTCTAACCCAAACCCCAACCAATATAATACTCACTCTAACCCTATCCCCCATGCTTCCCCACTTTAACCCAAACCCCAACCAATATAATACTCACTCTAACCCTATCCCCCATGCTTCCTCACTCTAACCCAAATCCCAACCAATATAATACTCACTCTAACCCTATCCCCCATGCTTCCTCACTCTAACCCAAACCCCAACCAATATAAAACTCACTCTAACCCAACCCCCCATACTTGCTCACTCTAACCCTATCCCCTATACTTGCTCACTCTAACCCAAACCCCAACCAATATAATACTCACTGTAACCCTATCCCCCATGCTTCCCCACTTTAACCCAAACCCCAACCAATATAATACTCACTCTAACCCTATCCCCCATGCTTCCTCACTCTAACCCAAACCCCAACCAATATAATACTCACTGTAACCCTATCCCCCATGCTTCCCCACTTTAACCCAAACCCCAACCAATATAATACTCACTCTAACCCTATCCCCCATGCTTCCTCACTCTAACCCAAACCCCAACCAATATAATACTCACTCTAACCCTATCCCCCATGCTTCCCCACTTTAACCCAAACCCCAACCAATTTAATACTCACTCTAACCCTATCCCCCATACTTGCTCACTCTAACCCAAACCCCAACCAATATAATACTCACTCTAACCCTATCCCCAATACTTGCTCACGCTAACCCAAACCCCAACCAATATAATACTCACTCTAACCCTATCCCCCATGCTTCCTCACTCTAACCCAAACCCCAACCAATATAATACTCACTCTAACCCTATCCCTCATGCTTCCTCACTCTAACCCAAACCCCAACCAATATATTACTCACTCTAACCCTATCCACCATGCTTGCTCACTCTTACCCTATCCCCATGCTTCCTCACTCTAACCCAAACCCCAACCAATATAATACTCACTCTAACCCTATCCCCCATGCTTCCTCACTCTAACCCTAACCTCAACCAATATAACACTCACTCTAACCCTAACCACCACACTTGTTCACTCTAACCCTACCCCCCCATGCTTGCTTACTCTAACCCTAACCCCAACCAATATAACACTCACTCTAACCCTAACCACCACACTTGTTCACTCTAACCCTACCCCCCCCCATGCTTGCTTACTCTAACCCTAACCCCAACCAATATAACACTCACTCTAACCCTAACCTAAACCACCACACTAGTTCACTCTCACCCTATCCCCCATGCTTGCTCACTCTAACCCTAACCCCAACCAATATAACACTCACTCTAACCCTAACCACCACACTTGTTCACTCTAACCCTATCCCCAACCATCATATTCCTTACCCTATCCCCACCTTTATAACACTCACTCTAACCATAACCACCCTCTGACATGCACTCAAATCCCAAATCATAATATTATCATGGTTCCCCACACTAACCCATGTCCTAAGCCTTACCCAAGTATCCAATCTCCCGACCCTTCAATTTACTTACCCAAACCTTAAAAAATGAGGGTGATTATTTTTCCTTAAATTCAGAAGACAAAAACTGCAAGTATTTGAGAACATAGGCAAACATCTTTTATTGAATGTCTCTTTCTTAAATCCTTGGTACACCTTCTACAAAAAGTTACAAAGATTTCTGAGTACAATGTGTAAGTAGATATTTAATTGACACTCTGTGTCAAGTCATAACTTTATTTCAAGGTAAACTGCATATTAAAAAAAGGAAAACATGTTTAGTTTCAAAATGAGTTCAACTAAATAAAAAGAAATACGTGTAAAATAAAACTGTAGAGCTTGTTAACTGTTACTTAAATAAACTATCCAAAACTATTTTTACTTTTCCCTCAAACTAATTTGAGTTTACCTGTAATGGTTTGTTTGCATAACAATCAATGACAGACACAATTTGATGAGAGTAAAAAGTTGTCCAAGCTTCTGAAAAAACAAGTAATTGTAAAGTTAACTTGTAAATATACCGATGCCCTGCTATTGATTGATTCTATCATTCTGTTTTTGCTGAAGTGACAAAATAATACGCAGTAAAAACACTTATTGGTGTTAAAAACTCCAAGTCCACACACGGAATTTGACAACCCCCCAACTAATCAATGCTGCTTATTTCAATTCCACAATCGAAATAAGTCCCACATGAATAAGCACCAAACCCTTGACAAAACATAAAATTATTTTGATGAAATTTTCATAGCTTGGTTGGGTGGTGTTAATGATAAAGTAGGCGACGGAAACGACTTTACTCTTCCAAAAGCGAATTAACCAAAATCAACATATTTTAAGCATTTGGGAATGACTCTGCTTGGATTGAAACGTGAGGCTCCTAAACTCTTTTGCATCACTTTGGTCCTTCAGCGGTTTGCAACTTCTAAATCCTCTGGTCTTTTCTTTGTAAAACCAATGACCTCCAAGTTCCTGCCCCACGTTTCAACAATGATCTTCAAAGTCTCTCCTTACGTTATGACGTTTCAAGATTGACACAAGTGAAGGTACATCAAGATTCACCTCTCAAAAGGAAAACAGAGTCCTCTTCTCGTCATTTTGAAATTTTTCAGTATTTAAGAAAACAGTTATAATAATATAGCATTATTAGGTTAATCAAACATGACAATAATCTCTTACAGACCGTGCAAGTCTCACACATATTTCTGGGACAACTTTGGTCCTATGTACATTGCTTTAATGCGTGAAGGAAACAAACTCGCGCCCTTTAACAGGTCGCAATGTTCAAATAAGCGCGAGACTTGCACAGTCTATTGCCAAGTTATAAATCCTGTGTATGTAAATTTTTTCTTAACATTCAACATGTTAGGATGAAGACTTCAATCGTCATGTAATGCGATGAAACAGCAACTACAATAAACTGCATGAAAATTTGTAAAAGGTAAAAAATTTATAGAACGGGACAATTTTGAATCCTTGTTTGGCATTGAACTAAACGGCAAGTTCTTATAAACGAAAACAAATCTGCAGGACAACTTCTTGTTTGAACTCGGTCATCTCCCAATTTCCAATCTACTCTGCAGCAGCAGATAAATAGCAGGACAACTTCTCAAAAGAGCAATGTACAAAGCAAAGTAGATATTATCAAATGATGTTGCCCTTAACAAAATGAACAAGTAAAAGGCAATTATACAACCCGATGAAAAAAGCCAATAACTTGATTCCCCCCTGTCGCTTCTTCCACATGAATTACCGCATCCCAACCCAACCACAAAACCCAGGCAGATTAATAAACAAAACAATTTACCGTACATAATCTTTATTAAAAAATATGGCGGATGGACACTATAGGAAGTCTTGGAAATCATACCACGGCCTGAAGCTTTCCGATCTCATGCCTGCCAACCGTTGATTTGTATCTGCAAAGATTCATCGAAGAAAGAGAAAGAAAAAAAAACATCAACTCTACTTTTTTTTTTCAGTCATCATTTATCAGCGGAGATGCCGCTTTTTATTATCGTCATCCTGTTCAGTCGGAAAGCAACGACTGTGTTTTCATTTGATTTTTGTTTGTCTTTGAAGTCCAGGCAAGCTTCCTGAAGCTGGTGAGTTTTAGGCAATTCAGATAACCTGCTTCCAAATATGTCCTCTATTGATCCCTTGCTTGATGCGGAATGTACCTCTCACAAGGTGAATCCACTTTTCCTGTCATTTTGGGAGTCAATTCCTTTGTGTACATTTTGACCCCCAAAATAGTGGATAGGATAGGTGTGTATGTCTGTGTGTTGCACTCCATGAAAGGGATCAATGTGTAAATATGAGTATTATTATCATTATTAGATATTTCTGGAAATGAAACCATGGATGCCTCATAAGTGAACGTAATCACTGTGGCTATCAAGCCTGAGAAAACCTGTAAACAAGGCTGCTGGACATGTAAACTAGAAACACCGGGGGTTAACCCCTAATCTTCCGCGATAAGTGTTCTGGGTTCTTTTGCCTGCACTACCAATCCTATTACACAGGACCTACGGCTTAATATCCAAAGGACAAAGCAATTAGGGTAAAGTATCTTGCTCAAGGACACAAGTGCCACGACCAGGATTCGAACCCACACTCTGCTGATGAGTGCATTCTCAACTTTTCGACTAGTTTCCCTGATTGGGAGGCTCTTCATCAAAAACTTACTCTCGATTCTTGGTGATTCGGTAGAAGTAATCGGTGTAGTCCGAGTGTCCAAGAAGCTCCACAAAGTCTTCATCGTGGGTGATGACAATCAGCTGAAAGTTCTGCTGTTGCTCCCGGCTCTTGATGATTCTGTATTACCATGGAAACATAACAGTTCAGTAATTAACAAAAACCTCCACTTACTTAAATCTGCCACCACAATTTAGTTTCTGATCATTTTTAGATATTTAAAGTTTTTAATAAAGGGGAGAAAGGGGCTTTATAAAAAGACCTTGCAAAATAATCCAACCATGAAGTCACCAGCATGAAAATGGTTATTGACCGTAGAAGTATCTCCATTTTCTTTGCTGTCAATCGACTGAATTATGACCCGAGAACCCAATATCATAGAGCTGCTTAAGCAGAAAATTTTTCGGAGCAAAAAAACAGCAAGCCTGATGCCTTTTCCTTTCTGTTTACAAGGCAAGGGCACCATGGCATTTTGTCCTTAGTAAAGGGCACCTCTATGAGGACATTGAAACATTCATGGGGCACCAGGGGCAATTGCCTGTGTTGCCTCCGTGAAGTATCAGGCAATGACCAGGGGCAATTGCCTCTGTTGCCTTCGTGAAGTATCAGGCAATGACCAGGGGCAATTGCCTCTGTTGCCTCCGTGAAGTATCAGGCAATGACCAGGGGCAATTGCCTCTGTTGCCTCCGTGAAGTATCAGGCAATGACCAGGGGCAATTGCCTCTGTTGCCTCTGTGAAGTATCAGGCAATGACCAGGGGCAATTGCCTCTGTTGCCTCCGTGAAGTATCAGGCAATGACCAGGGGCAATTGCCTCTGTTGCCTCCGTGAAGTATCAGGCAATGGCCAGGGGCAATTGCCTCTGTTGCCTCCGTGAAGTATCAGGCAATGACCAGGGGCAATTGCCTCTGTTGCCTCCGTGAAGTATCAGGCAATGACCAGGGGCAATTGCCTCTGTTGCCTCCCTGAAGTATCAGGCAATGACCAGGGGCAATTGCCTCTGTTGCCTCCGTGAAGTATCAGGCAATGACCAGGGGCAATTGCCTGTGTTGCCTCCGTGAAGTATCAGGCAATGACCAGGGGCAATTGCCTCTGTTGCCTCCGTGAAGTATCAGGCAATGACCAGGGGCAATTGCCTCTGTTGCCTCCGTGAAGTATCAGGCAATGACCAGGGGCAATTGCCTGTGTTGCCTCCGTGAAGTATCAGGCAATGACCAGGGGCAATTGCCTGTGTTGCCTCCGTGAAGTATCAGGCAATGACCAGGGGCAATTGCCTGTGTTGCCTCCGTGAAGTATCAGGCAATGACCAGGGGCAATTGCCTGTGTTGCCTCCGTGAAGTATCAGGCAATGACCAGGGGCAATTGCCTGTGTTGCCTCAGTGAAGTATCAGGCAATGACCAGGGGCAATTGCCTCTGTTGCCTCCGTGAAGTATCAGGCAATGACCAGGGGCAATTGCCTCTGTTGCCTCAGTGAAGTATCAGGCAATGACCAGGGGCAATTGCCTGTGTTGCCTCCGTGAAGTATCAGGCAATGACCAGGGGCAATTGCCTGTGTTGCCTCCGTGAAGTATCAGGCAATGACCAGGGGCAATTGCCTCTGTTGCCTCCATGAAGTATCAGGCAATGACCAGGGGCAATTGCCTGTGTTGCCTCCGTGAAGTATCAGGCAATGACCAGGGGCAATTGCCTCTGTTGCCTCCGTGAAGTATCAGGCAATGACCAGGGGCAATTGCCTCTGTTGCCTCCGTGAAGTATCAGGCAATGACCAGGGGCAATTGCCTCTGTTGCCTCCGTGAAGTATCAGGCAATGACCAGGGGCAATTGCCTCTGTTGCCTCCGTGAAGTATCAGGCAATGACCAGGGGCAATTGCCTCTGTTGCCTCCCTGAAGTATCAGGCAATGACCAGGGGCAATTGCCTCTGTTGCCTCCGTGAAGTATCAGGCAATGACCAGGGGCAATTGCCTGTGTTGCCTCCGTGAAGTATCAGGCAATGACCAGGGGCAATTGCCTGTGTTGCCTCCGTGAAGTATCAGGCAATGACCAGGGGCAATTGCCTGTGTTGCCTCCGTGAAGTATCAGGCAATGACCAGGGGCAATTGCCTCTGTTGCCTCCGTGAAGTATCAGGCAATGACCAGGGGCAATTGCCTCTGTTGCCTCCGTGAAGTATCAGGCAATGACCAGGGGCAATTGCCTCTGTTGCCTCTGTGAAGTATCAGGCATTGAGCAGGACACCAGTCACATATAGTATATATATATAAGAACGTATCTTGGTTGGTGACCTTAATCTGGTAAGGATAATTTCGATGTGCGAAGCTACTCTTTGTGCTCTGTGAAAATGGCCCCGTTTGTTCTTGCAAAGTAAGACAGAACTGGTCCTTTTTACGGTTTTTTGAGAGCAACTAAAACAAATAATGTTTCTAACAATAAAGGTTCTGGTAACAACAAATACTTACTCCACTAATGCCTGTGCCAAACTCTCAATATTATCCTTGTCTAGATTGGTAGTTGGTTCGTCTAAAGCCAGAATTCCACAGCTAAGGCAGAAGGTCTCCGCTAAAGCAAGACGGATGAGCAAAGAGGCTAGGACCTAGATAGACGAAACAAATAACGACTGAATAAACGGCTTACATAAACTGCCTGTACACATCCAGAACATTCAAGAAACTCCTGAAGCCATATCTATTTTAGGAGGCATATTACTAACAATTGTTGTTATTATTTAACATTTTTGGCAATGAAACCAAGAAAGCATAAAAAATGAATCACTGTAGCTCATAAGCCTAAGGAAACCTGGGTGCTTGCTATGTGAATCAGAATCACTGGGGTTAACCCCTACTCTTCGGCGATAAGTGTTCTGGGTTCTTTTACAGGCACTACCAATCCTCATAGGTCATCGAACCATGACCTTGAAATCATGCATCAAGGCTGACACTGGTCTGAAGCAGTCCATCGCTCTCTAACACTATGCTTGACAGAGACAGATGGACACAACTCGTCAAGTCATCACCACGGTAGTAAAAGTGAACTAAAGAATGAATGAATGACTAATCCTAGTACACAGGAGCTACAGCTTAATGTCCCATCCGAAGGACAAAAAGATTATGGGAAAGTATGTTGCTCAAGGACACAAGTGCCACAACCAGGACTCGAACCCACACTCTGCTCAGCTGATCAGAAACAGCAGATTTTGCTTCCGGTGAATAACAGTGTTTGTTTGAGGTTAAGCACCTCGGAGCTCAACCGTGTATGACTTTGTCGCTTCATAAATGTCAATTGTATTGTATTGTGTTATTATATTAAAAATGAAAATAATAAATTATAACCCAATGGAAGACTACAAAGAAAGTCCCTGACGATTGGTGAGAAATCATTGAGGAAACTGAAAAATCTAAATTTTATTTGTATTATGGAGCTGGGCAAATAAGTTCAATGAATCAAACAGCGACTGACTGTCTATGGCAATGATGACTGAAGGAATCTAGAACTTTGTAAAAGAATCAACAAAATAGCAAATTAAATAAAGGCTACATTTGACAAGGTTATTGAGCTGAAATAGAGGCTACATTTCACAAGGTTATTGAACTGAAATAGAGGCTACATTTCACAAGGTTATTGACCTGACCTTTTGACCTGCACTGCAACGACCTCTCATATCCAATGCTGTATCACCCTTCACCATGACAACCTAAACCAAAGAAAGTAATAATCAACATGCAAATGAAGTTATCACAAGAAATCTGAAACTTGGAGTAGATTAAAATCTCCAGGAATGTATTCCCAAATGAGACCTCATAAAACCAGTAATCTCCAACATGGAGAAGGAATTGTAAGACATGACACACAATCTTTAAGCCAGGATACAGACAAGGGGTGGGGGTGGTTTCAAGATGGCTGATAAAGGAATGAGAGATTGTGGACTGCCCTCAGGTCTCCATTCTGCAGTTTTTGATTGAGATGTGATAGCACTATGTGGTAGCAGAAGACTGACTGGTAAAAATGCTTAAAAACAATCTTAAATTCCATCTGTTTCTAACATGCTTAACAACATTCTTTAAAACAAATTAATGAAAGTTGTTGGTAACTAATACATTAATAACGCTAATCTACTCAAATTTATTTACACTTCAAGCCTGCATGTCCATTCACATGTTAGACACTTTTGGGTGGTGTCAGGTGCTCAACAAAAAGTTACAACTTTTGAAAAAAATTGCTAGCGTGACGGTTGATGAGTGGTACACTTTATTGTGTTTCTTGTCCTATAAAATTGGAACTGAGAACAAATGATGTCAGGAGTGGACTTACACAAGTCCAACAATGAATTAGAAAATATATTTACAGATGGATTTTTTTTTTTTTTAGGTTTTCTGTCTGTAGTTGAAGTAGATTTGAATACTGGAACGGGATTTGAACCTGCTGCCTCCAGATGCACAGGCCGGCGCTCTACCAGCTGCGCTATCTAGCCCCGATATTGGCAGGTGATCCCTCTCCTGCCACTTCCAAGGTTGTACCGTATTCTTGGATGTGATCCCTGGCTACACGGCAGTTAACGGTTGAATGGCTTCTGACTGGCACCCCCGAACAAACATATCCACAAACATAGGGAGACTGCCAACACAGGGCTGGATAGCTCAGTTGGTAGAGCGCCTGCACATTAATCCGGAGGTCACAGGCTCAAATCCCATTCAAGTTTATTTTTTCTATGTTCACCCCAAAATTGAGTTTAAACTTTCCCAGTCAGTTTCCCTTGTGGTTTATTTATTACTTGAAAATGGAAACGCTTTCGAGATTTTTTATTTCCTAACTCGATGACGGTGACGCGTATGTAATTTGATCCCCTTGTTCAGAGTTGCATAAAAACGAGACCAGACTCACCCTGTAGTGGTAATTTTTTCGTTGCTGTGTTCCTCCGGTCTCCTCGTCAGATCGAATCTCCACATAATCGATGTCTGCAGTCAGTGATTGGAACATAGTCCAATCAAACCAGAGGAAAGGAGAATTAAACATGTATATTTAGCAATGAATGGAATAAAAATAAAACAATGGTGCACAAATTCAGCTGAATTCATTGAACGCTTTGTACATTAATATGACATGAATCTTTTATTTCAAAAGTTTGAGAGCAACAATTTCTACCGAAAGCACTAGTGGCCAGACTAACATTTCAAGATTAAGAAATCGTTTGCAATTATAATGAAGGTTTGAAATTAATGCCATTTTCATCAATGTTAGTAAAAAATTTAAGTAAACACTCAAATAAATATAAGTAAAATCATTTTAAATTGAAGTTAATACAATTCAGGACATTATTCCAAAAAGTCTGAGTTCTCCGGATGTTTTCTTGATCCAAACACAAACCCTTCTACTTCTGATTTCCTCTGCGAAATTTTTTTAAAATCCCACCGCAACATTGAGACGAATCCACGTCAGAAAATCCCAAGAGAAATAATCTGTAGACTTCATGAAATGTCACCTTGTCCTTTATAAGTCACTCGCCACAAATCCCGGATTATCTTGTTAATCTCGGACATCTTCATGTGATGATAATTCATGACGGCTCTGAAATTAAAAGAGAAAAAAAGGGGGAAGAAATGAGGAGACGATGAAAACAAAGGAAAAGAAGCTAATTTTTTAATTTTACGTTTGAAGGGCACCCCTGGAAATTTTTTGCCCCAAATTTTATAAAAATGCTAGACTCACCCCTTGTGATTTTTTGAGTTTTCGACCAAAACTTTATGTTTGATTTTATGCTTTAATTTCATGTCTTTTTTCTTAACATATGAACAAATCTGTCTAGAAAGGAAATGAAGAATCAAGACGTAGACTGTGTAACGAAGGCAATGGCAACTGATAAAGCTCACAGCTGTGGGCCTTCACATACAACTCAAAACCTAAATGTGCTGGGCTTGTTTTGCTTCTCGCAGAGTTTGTTTCACTCAGAACTGGTGTTGTTATACATTTCATGAAAATATCTGTAGAAAGGTGATGAATAATTAGTAAAAGGTAAGGTCTTAGATTGGTTTTTGTAAACTTAATGCTGATTTATAGGCAAAATTATAAAGAAAGACGCAAAAAAAAGGCACATGTGAAAATTTCAGCGGAATACAGAGCCTACTTGCTGAGAAAACAGGGAAAATCTGTCCTGGTCTTTTCACAACAATCTATCCATGTTTAGCGAGGTGACAGCGTGTACCAACCACATGTCTTGGCGCACCACCAACCCTCAGAAATCTGAGAAACGATTCAAGCATAAATTGCTTCTCAGATTCAAATGTCTTTGGGTGAAAAACTACCCAAACCATACTTCGAAAGGGAATCCTGTCTCAAAATAGTTTATACTGTCAACAGCTGCAGTGCTTCTCACCAAAAAAAGTTTTTTATGGTCATTAAAATTGTGAGTATTTACCAATCTTCGACACTACCTTCGGTCAGTTTGAATTATCAGAATTCTTTGGGGGTTTTTCATCATTCCCATAGTGTTTATAGAAAAAACATTTTCCTTCCCAAGAATATGTAAATACAACTTCCTAAGAAGATTTCCCTCAAGAATTTAATCAAAATACAGACCTGTCCAAAGCCTTGGAGTATTTGTCCAAATCGCTGTTTGCAATCTCAGTTGTCTGGAAAACAACAATCAAGAATTTAAAAGTATGATACATAAATGCTTTTTGGAAGAGATGTGTTTTTCTCCATTTATATTGGCTGGACAGGTTACGTTCGAGCGCATTCTACACGTTCGATGATCAACAGTGCGGTACGAGTTCGTTAAAGTGAAAACACGCGTGCCCATGGGACTTATCATGCTCAGACATTAAGCCTAAAACGAACTTCCAGTCGTGATGAAGTTTATGTAACGACTGAAATCACTTCCTTAAATCAAAGAAGTTTGCTGGATAAAGTACACATGTGGAGAGATATACTCCAATGAAGATATGCAACTAGGAACTTGCAGTCAGATCAGAACAGATCCAGCAAGAGGAACAAAGAATATTGTTAAACATAGTCAAGGTACTACGTCAAGCAACCTAATTCTTTAATTCGCTATAAAATTCACTATAAAACACTTCACCATTGCTGAATCGGAACCTTCACATTAGAACTAAATTTCTTTCACATTTTCTTCAAAAACTATGTAGGAACAAGTAAAATTTTACGAAAATAATTCGATCTGGCACCAAACTTCGTTTCGTTGTGTTGCGTACAGTTTGGAGTGACAACCCACGTTTTTAAATTTCAAACCACCTAGAACAAACACGGGCATTGGTGCATGGTGGCGCAGTGAAGAAAAAAAATTGTTGCAGTACCCGCTGCTAAAATTTAGAATTCGAACTGCCTCTAGCTATCAGACAATCTCAGTGGTCGAGTGGAAAGGCATCTGCTCTAGAATGGCAAAGGTCGGGGTTCAAATACCATCTGAGTAATAAGCCTGTAGATTTCTTTCATAGGACTCAGGAAAGTACTGAGTATACAGTCCTTTACACACATCAGTGCATGGGTAAAACCAAATAATATTCTTTATCCCCGATGCAAACTTAACATCTATTTAATCAGTCTTTTTTTCTTCTTTATTATCACTGCCAGTCACCACAGGTTAAGACAATTTTCGTGATAACGCGATAAAAATATTCAAACAGATGAGTATTTTTATCTTGGAATACGGGGTAAAAAGATTAAAGGTAATCCCATGGATTATCTCATCTGGTAGGATGAGGATTAGAGCACGACAGTTCACTGACCCAAGACTGAGACAATCGTTTGATTCTTGGAAAAAGCTCATCGGATAAATCTCACGTAGCGGCTGTGAGACTACCTGTCGCTAAGTAATCCTCACAATATCATATCAGTTTGTTTTTGTTAAGCACTGTATACTCAGTACTACATGTTATAGATGTATTTCTCTAAGGGTTTACTCACCCGTAGTTTTATCATCATGTCAGTGTACTTGTCGTCAGCGTTGCTGTACATGTCGGACGATAACTCCTTTTCAGCTTTCTTGACCTCTTCCTTCAAGACCGCCTGCCGACCATCAGCTTGGTTTTTCTTTAATAAGATACAATATCGTTACACACAACAGTGCCACTCAAAGACAGCCTATAAGCCTGGACTTCTGGCCAAGCATAGCCAAATTCCTGCTTAGCAAAGTAGGTTGAAAGCCCCCAAAATATAACCCCTTTCACACTACAGACAACCAACTCAATGGAAGGTAAACCACAAAAATTTAACCTCATCACCACCCCATGTTTGTTTCTGGCAGACTTGATGCTATTTTCACTATAAAAAAATAAATACTCCGTACGCTAACCCCGAGGGTCGTCTCCCTTAACCCTACTTCCAAGCAGGAGAAGCTTTTTCCCAGAAGTGTCTAGTTCCTGGGAGTTTGCCAGGGTTTGCAAGAAAACCATTTTCAAATTTGGATTTGAATAACGCCTGGTACAACTTGCTTGATCACAAAGCTACCACTTAAATTTGAACTCCTCAGACTATCGACACTGTGACTCGGCTCTCTGTAGCGAGCGAATGTAACGCTCAAAGAGATGCGAATTACCAGTCAAGGCACCCTTCTCACTGGAGGTCAAAAGAAAGAAATAGGCCATTTGTGAGTATGGTTGAATAACGTCTCGTACAATGACTTTCTTAGTCACAGATTACCACTTTGAGTTCAATTCTTCGGACGAAAGGTACAGTCGCTACATCATATTATTCGGGGCAAGTTTTTTGCGTCGTTACATAAGAGACGGTGGACACCCATACACAAGTCTGAATGAATGTGTATGGCACAATGGTACCTGGGTTTAGCCATCTGGAGGTCGCTATACAAAAGCTTGTCCCAACCCACGGTGACCTTAAAAATTCTGGAAATTCCAAAAATCAATCCTACAGGTGAGCATGGGAAAAATAGTGTTCCTGAATTCCGAAAATCAAACCCACACATGAGCTAGGAAAAAACTTTTTCAGAAATCCCGGCAACAAGTCCTTTTCAATTCTCAAACAAGGACTTAAGAATTACTACTCCATGCAAAAATTCATGTATCATACTTGTAACGATAATGTGGTGAATTTCTACCATAAATGGGATTTCTTGTCTGTACTTTGTCGAGAATATAATGCTATAAGTATTATTTTCCTGTACAATTGTGATTTGTTAACACTTTTCTTATCGTACTATAAAGATGTTCTCAATTTGGAAATGCTGATATAAAACTGTTAAAAAGAAATTGAAAATTATAAATCAATAAGTGGTTGACATCTTACCTCTTTAGTCAGGTTACTGTATTTGGTCTGTAGTTTCCTCTTCTCCCCTTTGATATGTTCCTGATCGATCCCTCCGAGCTGCTCCTTCAGCTTGTTCAGCTCCTGTTCAACCTTAGAGATCTCCGCAGCTTTCTTCCGCAGCTGAATGTTGTCCGATAACTCTCGCTCCTTGACCTGACATGTTCACAATGTTCAGAATGTTCACAAAACTGTACGCAATCACTTTCAAATATGAGTTATATTTAAAGATAGACCGGGGGAGTTTAACAACCCATTGCAAACCTCCTGGTATAATAGAAGACGTTTAAATGACCAAGATGGAGCAGAGAAATATACTATTCAAAGGTATGCGCAGAAAAAGTGTAACGAAAAAGTTATTAAAGGCCTAGACATTGTATGTACTCGGAATGAATGCAAAACAAAATGTAAAAATACAGGAAGCTAAACTTGGGTCATTTTATGAACAGTTCAAAACTGTTGTGTGGAGGAAGAACAAAAAAAGAAGGGGGAAAAGAGCAACTTGATATGATTCGTGAAATCTGATTTGGTAAATTCGACTTAATCAAACAGAATCTAAAGACGGGAAGTTCGTTTAAGAAAAAGACAAATTATGAAGTGCGAAAATAAGAACGAACCTACGACCTGATTTAGTCTACGAAACCCGACTAGTCTACAAAACCTGACTGTTGCTTTGGGACATTAAGCCGTGGGTCCCATGTACTAGGATTGGTGACGCAAGTAAAAGAACCCAGAACACTTATCATGGAAGTCAGTAGGGGCTAACCCCCATGTTTCTGGTTCACATAGCGAGCACCCTACTTTACAGGTTTCCTCACGCTAGCGAGCTACAGTGACTAAGTTCACTTATGAGGCATCCTTGGGTTCATTACCAGAAATATACAACAATAGTAATAATCTTCAGTATATCCATATCTATGAACACAAAACTAAGATCCAATAACACACCTGTTGGTTAAGGATGTCTTCTTTTAATTGATTGATTGTTGCTGTCAGGTCCTTGAGGGTGCGACTGAGCTCAGCTATGTCTTCCTCAAGGGAGGTGATCTGGCTACGTCCTTTCATCAACTTCTCTTCCTTGCCCGATGCCTCATAGCTACGGGTAAATTGGTAATCAATCGAGAAATCGATCTATCAATTACAGTCAACCAGTCAACTACAGTTAAAGATCAACCAATTCATCATTTGACAAAAAGGACAAAGGGCAAGTAACTGAAAAGAGCCAAAGGCAAAAAAAAAAAAGTTCCAGTGACAAAAGTGGCAACAGCAAAGTAATAATAAAAGCACAGTGTATTATTTGGTTTTACCCTTACAGCGGTGTGCGTAAAACACCAGTCCTGTGAAAAAATCCCCAGGCACATTACTAGGGTGGGATTTAGATGTCTTACCAACCAGACTGCCGAGATTACCCGGTAGCTAGAAGCAGTTGGAACCCTATATTTTAGCAGCGGGTACCGCAACAATTTAATTGACATTACATTTGCGTCAGGGGTAAAGAGTATCATTGGGTTTTCCCCCTTACACCGATGTGTGTTAAGCACTGTATATTTAGTATTTTCCCAGAGTCCTGCAAAAAAAAATCCGCTGGCAAATTATTTTGGTAGGATTCAAACCCACGACCTTTGCAAATTCTAGAGTAGATGTCCTACCAACTAGACCCCCAAGACTGCCCGGTAGCTAGAGGCTATTGCCCAATAGCAAAAAGGCAATGACAAAGTCACTGTGACAAAGTGACAATGACAAAGTGAAAATGGCAGTCACAATGACAGTGACAATGACAAAGTGACAATGACAGCATATGTCACCTTTTGATGTTCTTCGTAGATACATTGACATCACGTTTCTTTTGGTGGATGAGGTCATACTGGGATCTATGCTCCTCTATCCTCTCTTCTTTCTCCTTCTGTAGTTTCTCTTTTTCGCTCATTAGTTTCCTCAGTTTGATCTGATGAAAACAAAAGATAATGGGGTTTTTTATTTCAAATTGTAGACGTTTCAAACTGCTTTGTTTTGCACTACATTTTGAAGGTCCAATAACAATGCGAAATTTTTTATAAAAATGCTCCTTTTTGTCTTATAATGAGCTTTCAGCTACTATTTTACAACTTTAGCATTCCACAACATTATTTCGTTACTACCAAAAATGCAAACTCATCCCCCCAAAAAGTGATTTTATTTTATGTTACATTACAAATTTTGAGTTAATAACTATAATAACTAAACACATCAGTGCAACAAGGTCGTAACTCAGTAAGGTCAAAAGGTTGTCATGGTTGTAACTCAGTTTCGTAAAAGGTTGTATCTAGCCCACTTTATAAATACATTAGTATTTTTATTTATTATTACTTATTCGACCAAAACAACACCTCAAGATTGTATCTGAGTTTGGTCAAAATTGTTATCTCGCACACTTGTAATTACACGTTGGTCCGCGCAATTAGATCTAAATTCGTGTTCAGTCAAAAGGCTGTATCCTACACACTTGTAAATACAGAGTTTGCTCCACACGGTTGTAAACTCAGTTGGGTCACAAGGTTGAATCTAGCACACTGGTAAAATACACAGTCCGCTAAACGCAACATGTAATTCCACTCCAATTGTTTTTGTGCTTTACATTCAGGAGTTTTAAACAAAGATACAACTTTGTTTGCCAAAAGGTAAATAATAACTCATCATTTAGTTGACGAGCAAAGTAAATAAGATGACAAAAGTAAATGAGATACATACCTCGATTGGTTTGAGTTGCTTGTTTGCATCCTGTGGGGACGTAACAAGAGACAAGTTCATTGAAGTAAGAATTGATGATAAGGTCAGATAAGATTTTATGGCGTGACATGGCCGAGAGGTCAAGCGCACCGGCCTCAAGCTCTGGTGTTTCTGATCATCAGTGTGTGGGTTCGAGTCCCGATCTTGACACGTGTGTCCTTAAGCAAGACACTTAACCATCATTGCTTTGTCCTTCAGATGGGACGTGAAGCTGTAAGTCCCATGTGGTGTTGAATGCACGTAAAAGAACCCGGCACACTTATCGTAAAGAGAAGGGGTTTGCCCCAGTGTTTCTGGCCTGGTCTGGCAGCAACATGCGCCACCTCACCTTGTATCCCCAATAAGGTGTTGTATTATGGTTGCTTCATCTCATAAAATTGTTCTTAACAATCTCCACCAGATTTGATAATTTGGAGCCAGAAGTGTCATTTATAATAGACATCAAGTAGTAAACCACAAAGGAAACTGACTGGGTAAATTTTAAATGATTTGTGTTTGAACAAAGAATTATTTGGGTTTGTTCAAACCCAAATCATTAAAAATTTACCCAGTCAGTTTCCCTTGTGGTTTATAACTTGATAATTCAGAATAAAAAGTCGTATCCCCTTAAGGTGATCCTCTGGCTGCCGCTTCCCAGGTTGTATCGTAAACTTGGGGTGTGATCCCTAGCTAAGCGGCAGCGAATGGTTGTATGGCTTCTGACTGGCACCCCCGAACAAAGATATTGACTAATAGGGAGACCGCCAACATAGGGCTGGATAGCTCAGTTGGTAGAGCGCCGGTACGTTAATCCAGAGGTCCTTGGTTCAAGTCCCGCTCCAGTCAATTTGTCTTTGTTCAAATCCAAATTATGATAAACATAGGGCATTATAAATATAAACTATTATTATCACTATTATTGTTGTTAATTGACTGTTACTGACAACTCATTTTGGGCATCCCTATGAATCCAGGCCAAGGTCACATGACAGACAAACAGACTTACAGTGATCTCTCTAGCATAGCTCTGATTGGCCGAAGTCAACTCGGCTTTCTGACTCTGAAGGTTCTCCTGTTGTTGCAGTTCCCCACTCAGATGCAACTTCTCACTGGTAATGCTGTTGACACTGGTGCCCAGCATTTGAAGATTCTTACTCTGTTGATTGATCTGTCGCTGTTTATGATCAAGGGTACGGTTGATTGTGTCTCTAATTAAGTCAAACAGGAATTCAGTATCAACTTCAAATTATCAACTCACACAACTTCTTTTCAATATTTTTCAAACTTTCTCGACACCAAGGTCCAATTTTATAGAACTGCTTCAGCAGAGAATATAGCTTAACCGAGCACCACCGAGCCAAGCCCAACTACCAGTTCATCCCCTTCAAGGGCATTGAAGAAAAACATGGCGAGTACACACACTGTGCACACCACACAATGGAATGTCCAGGGGTGTTTACCAGACAAGTCTGGCACGGACATCCCTGGATGTTTTTTAGCAACATGTGTATCAGAGTTCCAGTTGTGTGTCTGTAAAAGTTTTGCTTGTTTACTGGTTAAAATCATGTCTGTAAAAGTTTTGCTTGTTTACTGGTTAAAATCACCTGTCCAAAAAGGGCTTTCATTTAGCCTAAAAGGTAGGGTCAGACATTGGGTTTTTTTTTTACCATAACGCTGATTTATAGGTAAAATTATAAAGAAAGATACAATAAAAGTCACGTGTGAAAATTGCACAGTGTGTACTTGCCGAGAAAAACAGCATTTTCATCAAGAACATCAAATCGCGAAAAGGACATCAACCCTCAGAAATCGGAGAGACATTTCATGCATGAATCGTTGCTCAGTTTCAGATGTTTTGGGGAGAAATATTACCCAAACCATATTTACTTTGAAGGGAATCCTTTCTCAAAATAGCTTATATATTATATGACCCTACCTTTCAGATACAGTAATCTATATAACAAATGTAGAAATCAAATTAACAAATGATAAGATTTGTTCCCAAGTTGAAGTAATGTTGGATTTTTTTTTACTTACAGTTTCAGCTCAACATCCTGTCTCTCTGCATTCACTTGTTGAATGGTCCTTCCTGCATCTGTCATTAAAGTACACAAGCATGTATTGAGGTGATCAGCTGGGCCAAATTTCACGAAGCTGTTTCCTGGCCAGCAAATTGTCCTGGCCGGCAAATTGTCGTGCCAAATATAGCAGAGAAATGTGAGTATAAGCAAAAAGGGTGTCTCATAAACACTCACTAGTGCGTCATGGCCGAGCATTTTAAGAGCACCGGACTCAAGCTCTGGTGTGTTTCTGATCATCACAGTGTGGGTTCGAGTCCTGCTCATGGCACTTAGGTCCGTGAGTAAGATTTTTTTACCATAATTGCTTTGTCCTATGGATGGAAAAATTAAGCCGTGGGTCCCATGTACTAGGATTGGTGGTGCATGTAACGGAACCCTTATCTATCATGGAAGAGTATAGGGGGTTAACCCTGGTGTTTCTGGTTCACACAGCAAGCACCCTTGTGTATAGGTTATCTCAGGCTTGCAAGCTCAAGGGATTCAGTTTCACTTATAAGGCATCCTTGGTTTCATTACCAGAAACATATATGTGACCAGCACTTTAAGTGACTGGCCCCTCTTAAGTTAGCTATTCCCAGTTTTCTGAGTTATTCCCATCCTTGTTATACTTACACATCAACCCTTTTTTTATGTTTTGTGCTTGTGATAAATAAAACTTGTATAAAGAATCAATCTTGTCGGGTCACAAGCGTCGTAGACAGGATACAAGTAAGCAAGCACAAAAAAAAGGTTGGTGGTGTGACACAACAAGGATGGAGGCGCTGCAAGATCAGGTGAAGTTGTTGACAGCGACGCTGGAGGAGCTAAAGTCAGTGAAGGCAGTGACACCCAAGATTGTCGTCATGCCTCGGGACCGGGGAACGAAGCTGTCCGGAAAGCCAACAAGCGACAGAGATCCGGAAGTCCGCGAGTGGGCCGAAGACATGTGCCGCCTGACCAAGGGCATGTCCGATGAAGAGGGCGCCCAGATAGTCCTTGATCATCTCGCCGGCAGTGCCCGAGCTGAGGTCCGACTCTGCCCCCCCTCGGTGAGAAGTAACCCCACTAGTATCATCGAGCACATAATACTGACATATGCATGCCATGAGACGCCATCTACACGGTGGGAGGAGTTTTATGGCCGACGACAGCGTGGAGGGAAGTCCATCCAAAAATTCTCCCTCAATCTCCTCAAGTTACTTCGGAAGGTGGAGACCGCCACTCCCGAGGACAGCCCCCTACTTGAGAACAAGAATGCCATCCTGATCGAGCGGTTTTCGTCGGGACTGGCGGATGCGTCCCTACGACGAGAGGTGAGACGTTATATCCAAGAAAATAAAGACTTGGTATTCGCCGACCTCCGGAGCACAGTGCTGTCATGGGAGAGCACCCCATCACCCCCTGTTGCAGAGGCCCGCGCAACCAGGGCAAGGACGGGCGAGGTAGACAACAGCCTCCAGAAGCAACTGGACCAACAGGCGACCCAGCTGAAGGCCACCCAGGATGCCCTAAGCCAGCTTTGTGGACAGGTGTCCCTACTCCTGTCTCACCAGAAGACCCCCAGCCCCATGGGAGTCAGCAGAGGTCCGCGAACCTGCTATAACTGCGGCGAAGTAGGCCACATTGCCAGATTTTGCCGCAGACCCAGAAGAGACCCGAGAGGAACACCCCCTACAGCAACTCATACTTCCCACCATACCCGGACCGAGGCCACGCCCTTCAACCCGCCCCAACCAAGAGATTCCCCAAACGCCTACCCTCCACAGTAAAGAGCCAGGCGCTGGAGGGAGAGAGAGCTGGCTCAGCGAATTGGAGCAGAGAGGAAGTCTTTGGTAGAGCGGTGACGAAGAGCCCGGAAGTGATCGTTGAGGTGATGGGTCGGCAGGTCCGATTCATCATCGATACAGGAAGTGAAGTCACCATTCTACCAGAGACTACCTTTAAGCAGTTGACACCCCAACCGCCCAGAGTACAAGATGTTTCGAACTGGTTGCGAGTCCATGCTGCCAATGGAACGGAACTGCCGTATGTCGGATATACCGAGCTCGACATGCGGAGTCAAACTTGGCGGTGTCGGTGTACTCATATCGAAGGAGTCTGGAAAGATGGACCCGCCCACTGGTCTTCTTGGCTGCAACGTGATAAGTGAGGTGAGAGCAGCACTGGAGGAGAGGCATGGGAGGAACTACCTAAAGACAGCGCAGGGGAACGTAAACCACTGTTGGGCCGAGGTGCTACTAGCGTTTGAGCTAGGCGAACAACAGTCACCTAAGCCAGAATTCGCAAGACTGAAGGGGAGAAAGCCTATCTGCATTCCAGCCCGTAGCAGCATGGTGGTAACTTGTACGACAAGACAACTCCGACATAGCCCGACGGTTCTGATCCAGGCCGTGCAGGGAAACCATGGCAACCTCCCCAGGAACGTGGCAGTGATAGACACGTGTTCGATTCCCATCAATGGATCCGTGTCAACAAAGATGGTGAACCTAGGCGAAGAGGATGTGTGGCTGCAGCCTAGGAGCAGGATTGGCATCGTTTCCCCCATTCGGGTACTGAAATCCAGTTCTGATGCGACCCCTGAGACAAGCGACAGTATCCATCTTGATGTAGGAGATGTCAGGGAAGCAAGGTCCAACCGTCTTTCCACAACGGAGCCACCAGAGATAGAACACCTGCCCTTTGAAATCGACCTCGAGGATGCAGAACTAAACAGTGACGAACAGCAGAAGCTGATGGAGCTCTTGGGAAGGTACAAAGATGTTTTCTCCCAAGGAGCAGATGACCTGGGGTTTACAACCACGGTAACCCACAAGATCCCCGTGACCACTGACCAACCAGTCCGTGTGCCCCACCGCAGAGTACCCCCACACCAGATGGCAGATGTCAAGGCCCATTTGCAACAACTTCTAGACCAGAAGATCATCAGACCCTCTACCAGCCCATATGCTGCACCTATTGTCATCGTACGCAAGAAGGATGGTAGCATACGCCTCTGCGTAGACTATCGGGCACTCAACGAACAGACCAGGAAGGACGCTTATCCCATTCCAAGAATCGACGAGGCCCTGGATTCACTAAGTGGTGCGAGAATGTTCTCCTCATTGGATCTCGTACAGGGGTACCACCAGGTAGCTGTTGCCGAAGAGGACATCCCGAAGACAGCCTTCCGTGCAGGCACAGGTGGTCTCTACGAGTATGCCCGCATGCCGTTTGGACTCAGTAACAGCCCAGCGACTTTTCAGAGGCTGATGGAGGTTGTTCTCGGAGATCTAAATTATGGGAGTCTTCTTCTATACCTCGACGACATCCTGGTGTTTTCTAGCTCCTTCGAAGAACACCTAGCGAGACTAGAGGTAGTGTTCCAGCGACTGAGACAGCATGGCCTGAAGCTGAAACCCAAGAAGTGCTACTTTTTCCGGAAGGAGTGTAGGTATTTGGGCCATGTTGTCTCTGCAAAAGGAATCGCTACGGACCCTGCCAAGACGGAGGCCATTGGTGGATGGAAGCAACCCCAAACGGAGAAACAGCTGCGAGCTTTCCTCGGCATCGCTGGCTACTACCGGAAGTTCGTGAAGCGGTTTAGTCAAATTTCAGCACCTCTCCACGCACTCCTCACTAAACATGGGTGTAAGAAGGGAGCTGCATGGAGACGTCCTTCATCGAGCCAGCAACAGGATTTTCGACAACGGTGGAACGTAGACTGTACCAAGGCCTTTGAGGAGTTGAAAGCTAGACTGACGTCCCCTCCTATCCTGGGTTATCCGGACTTCAGCCTGCCTTTCATCATGGAAACTGATGCCTCCTTCGATGGTTTGGGAGCTGTGCTATCCCAGGAGCAGAAACACGGCAAGGTGGTTCTCTGCTATGCCAGCCGCAGTCTCCGTCCACCCGAGAAAAATATGTCTAACTACAGCTCAATGAAGTTGGAGTTGCTTGGTCTCAAATGGGCCATAACTGAGAAGTTTCGGGATTATCTTCTGGGAGGAGAGTTTACGGTTTATACAGACAACAACCCCTTGTCCTATCTTAAATCGGCCAAGCTTGCTGCAGCGGAGATGAGATGGGTGAGCCAGCTTGCCCAATTTAACTTCAACATCAAGTATCGTTCTGGCAGGTCCAACGCCAATGCTGATGCTTTAAGTCGCCAGACAGCTCATGCCGAAGAGACCCTACCAGAGGTAACCCACTCTACTTCACTCCAAGAGATTTCTGACGCAGCACCCAAGGTAAACCGAGTAAGTGTCCATTCAGCCATTGCAGTAGAGGCTACCCCAGCAACGACTACCCTGCCAGGGTACACTCCTGAGGAATTGGCCAGACTGCAGAGTGAGGACCCAGTGATCTCCAGACTTTTGGTGTTCTGGAACTATTGAGCCAAACCAGACTTGACCCAACTGAGACGTGAGACGACAGCCACGAGAAACCTCCTACGGAAGTGGGATAGAATCCGAGAGAAGGATGGTGTTGTCTATCTTCATTCCCAAGATCCTTTGGAAGGTGATCGTACACAGTTAATTCTGCCCTTCAAGCTACAGCCAGTGGCACTTACGGCTCTTCACAACCAAGCTGGACACCAAGGACAGGAGCGCACCCTTGCATTAATAAGGCAGAGGTTCTACTGGCCAGGCATTGCTGCAGACGTAGAGAGGTGGTGTAAGAAGTGCGAGCGATGTACTGTGGCAAAGGCACCAGTTCCAAACATCAGACCCACTATGGGAACCCTTCTTGCTGAACATCCCCTTGATGTCCTTGCGATCGACTTCACTCTGATGGAGAAATCTTCAGATGGCAGAGAAAATGTCCTGGTCATGACTGATGTTTTCAGTAAATTCTCCATCGCGGTTCCATGCCGCGACCAGAAGGCATCGACCGTCGCGAAGGTACTTGCCAAAGAGTGGTTTCAAAAGTATGGTGTGCCGAGACGAATTCACAGCGACCAAGGAAGGAACTTTGAGTCTGCGCTGGTGAAAGATCTTTGCTCCGTCTATGGGATTGTCAAAAGCCGAACCACTGCCTACCATCCGCAGGGAAATGGGCAGTGTGAACGTTTTAACAGGACTCTCCATAATCTCCTTCGAACCCTACCCTCAGAACAGAAGAAGCGGTGGCCAGAGCATCTGCAAGAGCTCGTGTTCATGTACAACTGTACGCCGCACTCATCCACTGGTCTGTCACCATTTTTTGTTTACATGGGACGAGAGCCAACCCTTCCGATTGATCTGATGTTTGGTTTAGCAGAGACGAAGACCACTCCAGCACCAGATCTAGACGCGTGGGTGAAACAACATCAGCAGAAGTTGAAGGATGCTGCTGCATTGGCCCGAGGGAAGATGCAACAGAAGGCCGACAGCAGGTGCAAACGCAATGACGCCAGGGTCAATGACAAGGGAATCCCCATCGGGACAAGGGTTCTCCTTCGAAGTCATCCCCTTGGGAGGAACAAGATCGCCGACCACTGGAAGGCAACCCCTTATTGCGTAGTATCGAAACCTCAGCAGAATGTTTATGAGATCCAGCTGGCTGATGGCACTGGGCCGCTGAAGCGAGTTACCCGAACGGAGATCCTCAACACAAAAGAAGTTGTACCCATCGAGAATGACCCACAGGAAGCGACTCCCCAGTCATCGGTTGTCAATCCAGCGATGTCTGAAGCAGAAGACCAGGACGACAACATGGACAACTCGGACGAATCCACTCTTGTAATGAAGATTACCTACCCAGAGTCCCAACCCCCAATCCCCGTGTTTAGTTCTTCTTCAGGAAGCGAGACAGCGTCTGCTTTAAACATTCAGCCCCAGGGAGCAGACGTAGCAGCGGAGCCTGCAGTGGATGCAGTCTCCTTCAATTCTCCTTCTGAACCTAAGACGACAACTGTTGATATTCATCCAGAGAGTACACACATAGCAGCGGAGCCTGCTATGGTAGCAGTCTCCGTCGATCCAGTTGTATCTAACGTCGATCCAGTTGTATCCAACACCACAGATGACGCTCAACAGTCTCCTTCAACTCCAGACGAGTCTGTGAGCAAGCCGTTGAGGCAATCCACTCGCCAAGGAGCCGGTAAACACTCAAATCCATTCAACCTACCTAGAGCAACCAATCATCGACTTATGTCTACTTCATGTATATCAGCGAACTCTACTCTTCTGAGCGATCGTTTAGAGGGATGGATTGATGGGTTTCTACAACAGGCGGTTACTCTCACTACTCCACTTCAGACGTCGGAACTATGAAGACAGCTATTAGAACTCTTCATCTTAGGACTGTATTTTTGCTATATATTTTATAATTTTTGGCTTTGCATTATTAAACACTCCTGGTGGATGGAATCCATTGATCGGGAGTAGTATCCAAAGTTGTTTAAAAGTTTCCATATGAAACATTTTTTTCTTTTGGACTTTGTTTTTGTTTTTAATTTATGCGCAAATTGCACAAGTTGGCGTTGCACCACAAAACAGTAGTTTTATTTAAACTCAGCTTTTTGTAGGGTTTTTGTTCACTTCCAGATTAATATTTTGCGTTTTTTTATTGTTATTTTACTGTTAAATATTGGTGTGGAAACCAATAGGTTAGCAGAGGAGATTGTGACCAGCACTTTAAGTGACTGGCCCCTCTTAAGTTAGCTAATTGTTGACTTAGCAGCAGCCCACCTGCTGAGGGTCTTATTTCCCAGGGTATGTTCAGTGTGGTCAGCCGCAGCTCTAACCCCAGGTATAGTGTAGCTATTGTGCAACAAGTCATTCTATTGCAAGTTATCATCGTGTGAACAAGTCATTTTCAAGAGTCTGAGGTATTCCCAGTTTTCTGAGTTATTCCCATCCTTGTTATACTTACACATCAACCCTTTTTTTATGTTTTGTGCTTGTGATAAATAAAACTTGTATAAAGAATCAATCTTGTCGGGTCACATATAATAATAATAATATAATAACACAGAAGATTTGACGATGTGAATATGCATTCATAATGGATTTGCATCGCTGCAGCAGTCATATGCTTAATAATAATAATAGCTAGTTCTTATATAGCGCATTTCACAATAACGTCTCAATGTGCTTTACATTAGTGCCCTGGTCATTGGGCCAATAACATTCCTGTAATCTTTCTCAGCTCCCTGGGGAGTATACAGCCCGGGCTGCCGTGGCGCACCGAAGGCTTTTTCAAACACAATATCAACCTCTACCCTCGCAGTTACCCATTTATACCCCTGTGCTTTCAAGAGATGGTTCTTGTGATTGATTTAGCTTAGTGCGCTACATATTTGGCAGCACAGGCTGTATACTCCCAAGGGAGCTGAGATGGTTTAAGGAATGAAATAAATGGCCCAGTGACCAGGGGAAATAATGTTGAAGCGCCATGAGCGTCACTGTGTGACGGATTTGAGCGCTATATAAGAAGCCACTATTATTAAGACCTGCCGGCAAGTTAGCATGCCTTTTACTTTGTTTTAGGTGAGCAGCAGTTATAAAATATAAACTATGCCGAGAGTAGGGCCCAATTTCATAAAGCTGCTAAGCAGAAAATACTGCTTAGCAAAGTAAAAAAAATGAGCAGGCCACCAGTCGCAACAATGTGAACTATACAGAATTTTGGCTGGTAACCCGATTCTGCTAATCAAGATTTGTCTATGCTCAGCAGGTCTTTGTGTTTACAGTCTTTATGACACTGGGTGTAGGAAACGCCGTCAACTCTTAAATCAAACAACCTTTGACCTTTACCTGCTCCAGAAAGCTGCTGTGATTGTACGGCTAGTCTCTTCTCCAGCTCCTTAAGTTCTCCTAAGCATCTATCCATCTGCCATATGTCTGGTTTCATCTCGTTGGCCGCGTTGAAATCAACTTGAAGGATAGCCAAAGAATCTTCCTCCTGCAAGATTATTGCAGAAGCACTCTCAAAAAAGCGGATCCATCAAGCCTCGCCCAATAATGACTTGGCCAATCACTGCCACAGAGCTGCCAATAATTGCACCTCGCTATCAGAGTGATTGTGTACAGCAATCAGGGAGATATTTAGAATTAGGCCGTGTCCGAAACGGCGACTTCGGCTACAGCTACGGCTAGATCGTGCGCGTCTGCCCATTCTTCAACACTGGCAGACGCGCTGATCTAGCTGTAGCTGTAGCCGAAGTCGCCGTTTCGGACACGGCCTTACACTCAACGTAATAGGGAAAAAGTATCCATAATCAGGTTTGTTCATCAGAACATGGAAAGATTGGTCTATTTTGAGGAAACTCTCTGAAGAATCAACCTGGGAAGTGGCAGCAATGGGATCAACTTAAGGGGCTGCAACTTTGTATTTAAAAACCTCAAGAAGTAAAGCTACGAGGGAAACTGACTGGGTAAATTTTTTCAGATTAATGAAGGATTACTGTCTAGATTCTTACATCAGTATATGAAGATTTCAACTTCTCAACGTCAGCGTTGATTACAGATAGCTTGGATCGCAGCCCAGGAATGTCAGTCTCTACTAACCTGGTCACCTACAAACACAAGATGAAGAAAAACCGTCTTTGTTTATTTGTAAAAATCAATGAAAAAGTATGTGACTTTATCTTGTTGCAAGTTTTGTTTAACGGCTGTGCACAATTGGTAAGAGTGCAAATATGTACTGTTGTCTTCCATTTTTAGCAACACAAACAAATAACTGTGTCTTGGATTTAACCACTGTAGTCATCAATTTAATGTTGAACCACGCTCTGACTTCTGATCCAACTACAATAACAATGGCGTCGGCACGACATGCACATGACCTTTGACATACTTGCAAATAGACTGGCTATAAGTCGCTTGTAAACACAACTTATATGTTCACAGATTTGCATGGTATAAAGTAAGAGAATAAACAAGCACAGAAACCAAGACCTGCTAGTAAATAAGCTGCTGTTATTGTTCAACATGCTTAACATTCTTGGTTGCGTTCTCCATGCATACACATCAGGGATGTGACAGACTGTTGCAAAAAAAAACCTGAACTGTGAGTGCAAAGCACGAAAGCTTGCGAGGGCAAAATTTTGTGAGCTCGAAGCCTACTTACATACATTTACATTTTGTTTTAAAAGCCCTACTCTGCACTTTGGGGCATTCTATTTGGTTTTATCTTTATGTTTTTTATGGTCTTAAATTGTTAAAATAAATAAATAAATAAATAAAGCATATATATTTTTTTTTTGGGGGGGGAGGGTTAAAAAAAAATGGATTTCCATAGAGAAACGAAGAAATCACATCCCTGATAAATAGCAACAGTAAACCTAATTTAAAGTCAACAATTCTTGACTTACAGAGTCCTTTACAGGTTTGAGCTCGATCAGCTTGTCATACTTGGCTCTGTTCTGTTGGATTGCTCGATCTTTCTCGGCCATCTTGCTAGGAGCCATCCTCAACTTGTCTTGAAGCTAAATGAAACAAACCAGGAGTCATTACAATGCTGGGGGGGGGGGGGGTAACAGTTATAGCTCAGAGTGTCATTCCAACAAAATCTGAAAACCCTAAACAATTTTTAATTCTCCACTGACAGATATTGTGGATGAGCAGTCTGTCTGTCCGCTAGGATGTCTATGTGTCTGTGAGTTTCTGATCAACCCGTTATATACACAACACTTAGTCTGCCATCATCAACATCTTTCCATCACCTCTTGTTGGAGTTCAACTAATCCAGTCTATCTATCCTCCGTTTGTTTGTCTATCTATGTGTATCTGTCAGTTTTTTGTGAGGCCCACATCAACACAAACTTGTCATGCAGGGTATCAACCATCAAAAGTTGGAAATCTTCCAAATAAGATCAATGTCCTGTGTTAAAATGTATACTGTGCCAAAGCAGTCTGTTTGTCTATTTGTCTGTTACCATGTCTATGCGTCTGTCAGTTTCTCAATGGAGCCACCTAGATAACCAGTAAATCAGAAATTCTTAACATCCTTTCCAGAACCTCTGTGCGAGTTCAACTCCTCCAGTCTGTTTGTCTTCTATGACAAGAAGTTCTACCTCGACTCTCTGTCTATTTGTCTGTTTGTATAACTATCCAGTGTATGTCAGTTTGTTAATAAAGTGAACTAGAGTACCCATAGAGCCATCTTCATTACCTCTTGTACCAGTTTGTCTACTTCGGTCTGTTTGTCCTCTGCCTAAGCTCTTTGTCTGTTTGTCTTTCTAAAGTGAACTAGAGTATCCATAGACCCATCGTCTTCATTACCTCCTGTACCAGTTTGTCTACTTTGGTCTGTTTGTCCTCTGCCTAAGCTCTCTGTCTGTTTGTCTGTTTGTCTTTCTAAAGTGAACTAGAGTATCCATAGACCCATCGTCTTCATTACCTCCTGTACGAGTTCATCTACTTCAGTCTGTCCATCAAATCCTCTATGACATAGAGGGCACTGTGACTCAGCTCTCTGCAACGAGCGAATATAACGCTCAAAGAGATGCGAACTCCCAGTCAAGGCACCCTTCTCACTGGAGGTCAAAAGAAAGAAATAGGCCATTTGTGAGTAGGATTTGAATAATGTCTGGTACAGTGATTTGCTTAGCCACAAATTACCGCTAAAATTTGAATTCCTTGGCCTAAAGAGACAGTTGCTATGTTGCATGATTAGGGGCAAGCTTTGGCATAGTTACAGGGAACACCCAAACACAAATTTGAATGAATGTGTTATTTATTCCTCTTTACCCTGGGGAGACCTCTCAGTGAAACACACTGCCCAGCACTATATCAAAGCGCTCAGTATTTTTGTTTTTTCCTGCAAGGTTAGGTATGTGGAGCTACATTTTGAAGTATGAGACCTATTCCTTTATAGCACCATGTAATGGTTTACAGGGTGCTGTGGCACAATATGCTGCCAATCAAACCAGGAACACCGGGGCGAACCCCTTCTCTTTGCGATAAGTGCACTGGGTTCTTTTATGTGCGTTACACAACACACGGGACCAACAGCTTTACCTTCCATCCGAAGGACGAAGCAATCATGGTTAAGTGTCTTGCTTAAGGACACAAGTGTCACGACCGGGACTCGAACCCACACTCTGCTGAACAGAAACACAAGAGCTTGAGTTCGGTGCTCTTATCCGCTCGGCCACGACACGCCACATGTGTTTGGCACAATGGTACCAGGGTTTGGCCATCTGGAGGTTGCTATACACAAGCTTGCCATGAACCATGGGACATAGCAACTATCTCTAAAGTCCCAGGATTTCAAATTTATACGGTTGTGGTTGAAAAAGTCATTGTACCAAACAGTACTTAACACGTTGACTGCCGGTCATAGATTCGTAGGGCGTTCCCATTTGCCAAGTGTGGTGCGCATGCACGCATACCAAATAGGTACTTTTTTGGTGTCTACATGTTGTAACACGTTCATTTCTAACCCTAACCCTCACCACTGCCAGAAGCGTATTCGTTGTGTTCTCAGTGATGCCAGTGTATTCAATTAACAATACAAAAACCTTTCATTCTCTACGAGTATACTTGTAGTGGCAGAATCCGTTACACCTGTTACTACGAATATACTCTTAGGCGGCAGTCAGCGTGTTAAATCCAACTCGAAAATAGCTTATTGACAATATTAATAAATTCCAAAATGAAAGATAAATCTCTAGTATTTACTTATTTTATTTGTGTCTGATTTGTTGACATCTGCGTACAATGCTTTTCACTTTCTTGATGTGACTTTTTCATCTAGTGACACTTTTGGTGTAAATTATTTCCTTTTGTAAGGCCTTTTGGGGGGAAACTAACACAGCGCACCTTAAGTTTAATATTATCATTATTAATCAAATTTAAATATTAATTTGTCATTTTGTAATAAAATTTTCACTTTTACATTTGTAAAGTGGTTGATGAATGATTACTACTTTTATTAATTCATCATGTAAAAATACATATTTTTCATTGTACAGCAGTACAAATACATTAAGAATATAAAAAATAAAGCATTTCTTAAAGGAAGTATACAGGATCGATAGAGCTGACAAAAAAGTCGCAGTGTTCATGTTTTGTGTGATCAACCATGTACATGAAATAACAAACCCGTGAAAAGTTGGGCTTACTCCATTGTGTGAGTCAGGAGAAAATAGTAAAAAACTATGCACAATTTTCAGCGCGTCCTTAAATTTTGTTGCAACAACTGAAATCAGCTGTTGCTTTTTTTTTTAGGTTTTCAGATACAGTTTTCTCCAATACGACTTCATTTCAGAGGAAACTATTTAACAGAAAAAAAACGGTTCTAGTATGACTTGGGGTCGATTTCACAAAGATAGTCCCAACTTAGGAGTTATTAAAAACTTAAGGCTAGTCCTAAGTTAGGATGAATATTTCGTCCCAACTCGAGATAAGACTAGTCTTAACTCTTTGTGAAATCCACCCCAGTAAGCTTTCAGACTGAAATTAAACAATGATATCTTTTTATCCTTAATACCAACTCTGTATAATACCTTTAATGATCTAGAGACTGATAAACATACCTCTGTAGGTTGTTGATGGATTGCCGGTACTGCTGTAGTGTAGCAGAGACATCTTTACTTCCACACTCCTGTAAGAGTCGAGCTTCGTATCCTCTTAACTCCTCCTCTTTCCTCTTCAACTCGTCCCTGGCAACATCAGCGTAAGGAGCAACAATTGAAATCTTAAAACATTCAGTTTGTTGAGCAGTGCCTGACACATCAGATTCATGAAAGCTTATCAGGTTGGCATCGTCACATCTTCCTGTTTTTTCACTTCTCTTAACCCTGGTTAACATCCAACTTCAAGACTGCATCCTAAAACTTTGCTTCTAGTTTTTCATCCCTGACCTCTTTAATCTCTGATGTTCCCCATCCACTTTCCCTCAGCACATCCCCACCTCTTATAATGATCTAAAACTGAACAATTCTTTAGTGCGACCAATTATGTAGGTTTAATGACAACAAACATGACATCGGTTTGGCAAAATTCTTAATTGTTTACAACTAACTGGAAGCGGAAATCAAGTCTTATTCTCAGGTTATCTTTGTTGATTTGTTAAAAAATAGATTTTACTTTCAAATACTTCATCACTAAATTGTACATGCCCAACAATAAAAAAAACATTGTTATAGCCATAAACTATCATAAACAGGGATGTGATAGGCTGGTGAGAAAAAAACCTGAACTCTGAGCGCAAAGAGCGAAAGCATGCGAGCTCGAAAACTTGCGAGCATGAAGCCCAATATTAACATTTATCTTTGGTTTTAAAAGCCCTACTCTGCAATCTGGGCGTTATTATATGGTTTTATCTTCATTTTTTTTTATGAATTTGATCTTTTAAAAAAATATTTATATATATATATATTTTTTTTTTTGGGGGGGGGGGGGCAAACAAAACCGGAATTTCTTTTTTTTTAAGGGCCAAAAAAAAACGGAATTCCGGTTAAAAACGGAGAAATCACATCCCTGAATAAACTTAAGTATTTGAGGAAACAGAACCGCCTACACGTAAAACTCAACATGGTTGGGACCAACTTGGTCGTTGAAGTTTGAGCGCTCGCGAGACTTGCACAGGCTATTAACTGGCACAAAAAAAGCAAAAAGAGGAAATCAGCTCGGTGATTCGCTGAGAAGTTGCATCCTGACTTACATGATCATTTTCCTGTTTGCTTCCTTGGTTGTTAACTGACCATGGATTCTCTGCACTGCCGACAAAGAGTTCTTTACCTCGGCGTCCTTTGACCTTTGACATTCAACATAAAGTAATGGCTAAACGTCTTTACAAATAGCAATAATAACGGGCTACTCCATCCTCTCTTGACATTTGACCTAGTGAAATGAAGCAGAAGACATTTTCTGCAACAATGCACTCAATATGCATCCAAAATTTGCATATAATTCCACACACAAAACACATGTATATCTGTGCCAAAACCTAGTCATGGTCTGGGTCCAATTTCAGAGTTGCTTTAGCACAAAAAGTAGCTAAGCACAACAAAATAATGCTTCACAGAATAAGGTTACCAGCCGAAATACCATGCCACATGCACCATTTCTGACTGGTATCCTGCTAATTTTTGCTAAGCACAAATATATGTGAGCGAAATTGTATGTTTTTAACATGATGCCGCTCACCAGGGAAGTCTGTGCTTACGGTGCCGTGTAAAGCTAGTAACTACATGAGCTGTAAGCTTAATGACTTGGATATATCAGGCAGCATTTGACAAAACAATAAAGCTCCCAAGTTCTGGAATAGTCTTCCTGTATCATACTGGTCTGTCGCATCATTTCAACTACAATTTAAAAAAAAGACTCACACTATCTGTTCACAAAGTGACACATTTTTGTTTCATTTATTTCTTGTTTTTGTATTTGTTCGCAGTAAATTCAACTGCATTGATCCTGATGTAATGGCTGCATATTTAGTTTCTGATAGACACCATCTTTTCTACCTAGCAAAGTGGTTCATCGACCAATCATGCAAGCACTCTGATAAAACTTTGTCATTTATGCACCATGCTCAATGTGCGCGCTCGGAAATGATTTACCATTGCCCATAAAGATGGCCGACTTTACACGGTGTGAGGTCGAGTGGTAACTGTCACTGTCATATATAAGTTATTATGATAAGAGGATAAGCTGAGGGTTCTTACATGATATAATCGGCAAGTTTGTTTCTGATGTTATCTGTAGGGAAGTGCCCCAGGAGACGATTCACTTCTTCCTCATGACGACCCCGACTGTAAAAGAATATTAAAAAAACAAGTACATGGGGATCAGGTTGGCTCAGCGGTTTCCTTTTTCTGTCTTTACCCTCTGTGGACCGTGGTTCAAATCCCACCTCGGACAGGAGCCTTGCATGTGGATTGGGTTTTCAGTCCCCACCTAATTGCATGGGTTTTCCCCATTTGGGAGTTTTCCTCCCACATCTAAAACTGAACATTTCTTTTGGTTTCCTAGAGTCGCATCCTCTTAAGGTGATCCCTCTGCTGTCGCTTTCAAGGTAATATTGTAAACTTGGCTGTGATCCCTGGCTAATACAGCAGTTACAGGTTGAATGGCTTCCGACTGCCATCCCCGAACAAAGACACTGACAAATTAGGGAGACTGCCAACATTAGGGCTAGATAGCTCAGCTGGTAAAGCAGGTTCAAGTGCAGCTCCAGTCAATTTTTCTTCATTTTTGTTTCTAAAAAGTCCACAATTGCTCATCCCTGAATATCTAGGGTTAGAGATGGACAAAGAGTATTTTTAATCCATGTCTTGAAATGTTTCAAACCTATCACCAAGAACCTGAAGAAGTTTGCAATTTGCTCCCAGTTTTCTTACGCCTTTCTGATTCCTTTCCTTCGCATTCTTATCTTTTAGCAGGATCTCTAGCTGAGCTTGCACCTTGGATTGCAGTTGGCCTGGAAAATAGCCAGTCAAGTTTTTTGTTGTTTTAATATTTCAACCTGCGTTCTCTAATCACCAGCACAATGGCTTTTCGTTGAATCCTGCGAAATGTCAAACATTGCAGGTCTATTTTGGTCGTAAAAATCACCCTGATAACTTGTACACTATCTCCAACATTCAATTAATTTTTACTATTGGTTATTAGAACACAAATCTTTGAAATGTTTAAAACTAGACCCAGAAACTGAAGAAGTTCGAGCGCTCGCGAGACTTCTCCCGACTTTCTTACATCTTTCTGATTTGATCTTCCTTGGCGTTTTTATCTTTCTGCAGAATCTCTAGCTGAGCTCGTGCCTTGGACTGCGATGATATCACCGACATCTCCTTGCTGCCAAACAATAAGACAAACATGAGCTGAATCAATCCTTTAATTTATTTTTTTTTTTTTCTTTCATAAAAACCAGCGATTTTGATTAGGATGAAATTCTGATCAGTTTTGTCAATGATAAACAAGAGGCGTAGTGACTCAAAACCAACAGAGTGTAGGTTCGAATCCCGGCCATTACACCTGTGTTCTTGGGCAAAACATTTAACTATACTGCTGCTCTTCACCCAGGTGTTAATGGGTACCTGTGAGGGCTGAGATGGTTCTTGTGGTTGATTTAGCTTGGTGCGCTACATATTTGGCAGCACAGGCTGTTTACTCCCACAGGAACTGAGATAGTTTAAGGAATGAAATAAATGGCCAAGTGACCAGGGGTAATAAGGTTCGAGCACCATGAGTGTCAAAATCGGCAGACACCCATGCTATATTATAAATGTGCACTACTATTATTAATAATTAAGTCTGTAATTCGTACTTTAGTTGACTCATTTCAGCGTCATATGTTTGTTTCTCCGACTGAAGCTTCTGAACATCCTGTCTGAGTTTATCCAAGTCCATGGCATTCTCAGCTTCCTTCAACTCACTCTCCTAAAATATCACCAACGAATCAAACGGAAGTTTAACCATTAAAAAAAAACCTGAAAACAGTATTAAACTCATGTTGAAAGTTAGAATATATGACTGGAAATTATCAAGGGGGTGGGGGGGGGGGGGAACAGTCGCTTTAACCCGGGGCCTGACTGATTAGAAAATTGCCAATCCTCCTGAGAAACATTTCCATCTTAAAGACTGTCAAAGCCGAGAAAATAGCTTTCGAAGACAAATACTAATCACCAGTGATCGAAATAAGGACATTATTAGCAAGTATGAAATCCATTATAAAACATAAAAGATTTTCTTTAGTTTTAATCGAGCATGACCACTGATTTTGGAACTATTCTTAACAGGTTGGTAGCAGCGTAATTATTGAAAACTAGAGAATGGAAATAGATTAACTCTTTCCCCCCTCCCCCCCAAAAAAAACACAAATGTAAAATTTCTACAAAGGTGAGATTAGAGTTATGAGTCTTGGTCCTTGATTATTAAAACTACGAGTTTCTTACAGCTCTCTTGAGATCTCCCTCCAGCTCTCGCAGTCGATGAGCGCTGGCTTCTACCCGACTCAACTGATGACTGATGCGCTTTAACTCGACCTCATTATTTGCCTGGAACAAAATTCAATCCAACGTTACTTTTCAGTATTGAAATTAACAGACTGATACTTAGATTTGCTGCAGGCAAACAACAGAAACATGCCTCCATGCACACTCTTAATGCTTCACAGGCCCAATTTTTCACTGAGAGAAAACGGTACAGTTGTATTTTACAACATTCATTTGCCGCCTTTTATGCACTTCACTCAACAAGCACGGTTCATGCTTCATGCAATTTGCAAAGCGAAGAGAGTTTTCTTGCGTCACAATTGGAAAACCAGCCCCTTTCCTCTAACAACCCCCCCCCCCCCGTCTCCTTTGTATTCTTTACCATTTGCTTCTTCTGTCTGGTTTCTGCCTCTCTCTCTCTCTCTCTCTCTTTTAACTTCTTTCCACTTTACTGCTTGTTACACCACTTTACCTGTTTGAGTGGGTTGTGTTGTCATTTAGCCTTCGAGAAAGACTATGCTAGGGTTGAAACATCTGGCTTTTAACTACCTTTTACAATTGGGAAAACAGCGTTTGCGTCACGTAAATTGGCTTCGCATTCGCTTTCGCATGAAGTATGAACCCAGCTTTAAGCTTACATATCTCAGACAAGATACAGCCCCTTTGGTAATTCTAAAGGCCTCTTTTGATCTCTAAACTTACTGTCATATCGTTCTTCATGTGTACAGTATGTTGCAGCTTCGTCTTTGTGTCACGGAACTCCTGAAGTTGATTTTCTAAACCTTCTTCTTTACTTCTGTATTGAGCCTGCCCAAGAAAGAAATGACAATTTTCAATCGTTAGCCTTCGAGAAAGACTCTGCGAGGGTCGAAACGTCTTTTACGCGCATTGCACAACACATCGCACGGATTCTACAGCTTTTCATCCTATCCGAAGGACGAAGCAATAATGGTGAAGTGTCTTGCTTAAGGACACAAGTGTCAAAACTGGGTCTCGAACCAACACTCTGCTGATCAGAAACACCAGAGCTTGAGTACAGTGTGCTCGACAACATGCAAAAAAACACCAAACGTTAACAGGACTCGGAGTTCAGTAGTAAGATTTGTAGAGTCTAACGGGATTTGTCAGAACTAGATATGAACATGTTTTTGTTAACTTGGATTCAGGGACCTGGTGAAAATATCAGAAAGATTAAAAGCAGCCCACTGCGTTGGCAAGACTACCCTACTTGTCACCTCCCCTTTGCTAACTTTGTGGACAATAAATCCACGCTCAGGGGTTTCCCTTAACTTTTTTTTCCACTCGCCCGCCGGACGAGTCAACCAAAATGTTGGGTCGCCCGCAAGTTTTTTCATTCGCCCGTATGTTATGCACACAATTTTCGTAGCATCAAAAAAAAAAAACACACACACACACACGCACGGAAATTTCCGTTTTTGGACTTTCTTATCCCCTAATTTCTTCCCTTAATAATCCTTTTTTCATCAACTACCATTTTCATGGATTTTTGATTTGAGAATCGGTTTTATAGAACTTGTTTTGCAATGAAACCTTCGTGTTAACGATCGATCGACGACGCACGATGGAGAAAAAAAAACAATGAACTTTGCCCTGCAACGCCCTCTATCGGCGATGTCGATGCTGGAATAGCCTTAACCCAACGCTGTGTACAGTACAGAATCCGCGGGCGTGCGCGCCACAATGTGCAGCATTTCTTTACTCGACTCGTGAACGTGTACAGAGTTGGAGGCTAGCCAAGCTTTCTTATGAATATGTAGTTTTTAACGGGCCAATCACAGCGTGCGGAATGTTGGTTAGGATGGACTTTGGACCTGCTGTTGTACTGTACAATACACCATGTGCTGTGTGCGTGCGTGGACTACAGGCGGGCGAGCGAACGTTGTGGGGCCTGTGGATACTCGCTACCGTTACCATGTGGTTATGAGCGTGCGTGGACTACAGGCGGGCAAGCGAATGTTGTGGGGCCTGTGGATACTCGCTACCATTACCATGTGGTTATGTGCGTGCGTGCGTGCGATCGCGGCCACATTAAATCTAGCAAATGTAAATACTTCCCAAACCATTTTACGAACTTATAAATAATCTCTCTCTGGGATTTTACCACTGTACCCCTCATTTATTGTGAAAAGGAACACATTTTTTACTCGCCCGGCGGGCTAGTAAAGGAAGGGTTTTGACTCGCCCGCCGCTGTTTTCACTCGCATTTGGCGACCGGGCGACCGCTAATTTCGAACCCTGACGCTTTCTAAACTCCACTCATGAAAATTGCTGGTTATAGTATATTTTAGTTACTAGTTATAGTTTGATTATTAGTTAAACCAGGTTACCAATGACTCCTTGGACTCTGCATCGATTTTCTGCAGCTCCTCATCCATCAACTCATCAAATTCCTTCACTTTATCATCAGAGAAGACGGAGCTGGTGAATCCTAAGTGAAATAAAACCACGAATCTTTGATTAAATTAGAAACACTTTGATGACTAATAAAATCACGCCTGTCCAAACCCTGTCCAATCCTGACTGATACCTTTAAATCAGCCAAACAGACAGATTTTAACCAACTAACAAACCAAACGGCCCCAAGGGTTTGGCTGTTGATTCTTCCAACTCACCAGCAAACTGCATTTCCGAGGCGACCCCTTTAATCCTTCTGTCACGTCTCTTTATCGTTTCAAGATGTTGCTGTTAATCAAACAAAATAAATATTGAAAAGGTTTCTCCGACAAAAGAAGTACAAACGATTCGACAATTCCACTAATGAATCCGTTTCCTCATATGGACTGTGCAAGTCTCGCGCATACTTGAATATTTGAGCCCGTGGGACCAAAGTGGGACGAAAATCTTAGAAACTGCGCGGGACTTGCGCGGTCTATTGGAAGAGGGACTACATGGCCCAAAGGGGAGGGGGCGGGGGGGGGGGGGGGGACTACAAGGGGCTGCAAGACCTGGGCTCGATTTCACAAAGCACTAAGATTCATCTTAAGATGAGTTGTCTTATACTGCCATAGTGATTTATATTGTGACATCACACACTTTGCTTAGCAATTCAGATTGATACACAGTTAAGATCAATCTCAACTCGTTGTGAAATCGAGCCCTGGGCTCAAAATAGACACTGGACCGCAAGCCTGAGGCAAGGGATTTTTTGCATCCGGTCAGTAAACTCATAATCGGACAAGTCAAGCAGTCCAGTCTTGCGAGAAAGATCGGATCATTCCAATGACGGTAAAATAAAATACGGTAATTATGCAATCACTTCAATTGGAGTGGGAGGATCCGAAATGTCAAACACCTACAGAGTGACATAAGGTTGTGTGCAAAAAAGTGTATGGGTTTACAGGACACACTGAGGAAACAAAGACCAACAATTTCAACCACTCAAGCATGACATACACATTCTCACACAACAGGACTGATTTCATTGACTGATTTCAATGAGTTTTGAATTATATGAAAGGACATTTAAAAACTTAGACAATTTGTAATATTTATTATGCTCTCAAATGAAATCTTCAAGGTAAATAAAAGAGTAAGTAAGTAATAAAATTGAACTTTGAACACAGGCTTCCTGTCGTGTGAGAATGTGTATGTCATGCTTGAGTGGTCAAACTGTGTGGGCTTCAACAGCTCTGTATGTCAAAATAACTTGGGGCTGAAAGGGTTAAGTTTGGGAAAAAACTTGTTGAATCTGACAACTATGCTTCCTTTTCGCAATGTAGTGGATAAATACTAACTTAGATCAGGAAAGAAACTGAAGCTTGTCATACCCAAGTGTAAAACCGCACTGCAAAAGATCTGCTATTACTTCACTTGTTAGATTTTTAAAGTGACTTTGTGTAATGTTTTTGTTGTAATGTTTTTGGCTTCTTATATGCCCCATTTTGTTTGGCCTTTTTTTTGCGATTTTTGATCCTCACTTTTAATTTTTGGTAGTTTTATTGTTTATAGCATTTTTAACTCGGGTAAATTAGATTTTTTTTTCGGCCTCTAAGCTGTTTTAATTCAAATGACTTTGCAATAAAAATATATATACATATATATATGCCTTCCCATAATTCTTTGCTCCTCTTTTTTGCTATAAATGGATGTGTTTTTGTTTGTGCTTGTTTATGCCTCTGACGAAGGTCCGGGATGGATTGAAAGCTAAGGCCATCTCCCCTACCACCTTTATGGTCCAGTAATCCACCCTTTCACACTGACCATCCTTTGTCCTCACTACTTTACTCTGATTGGTTCTCAGCCACCCAATTGTTTGTAAATGTATTACTCTGATTGGCTATATTTTACCGCTTCCTTTCTGGATACTCTCCCTTAATCCTTTGCTCCTCTTTTTGCTATAAATGGATATGTTTGTGTTTGTTCTTGTTTATGCCATCTCCCCTACTAATTATATATTTATATATATATACATGATAGAAGGGAGGGGGTAACACCATGCTACCTATCCAGCACCAAATGAGCCCCTCTTACATGTCTTACCTCATGCTCTTGTTCCAGCATTCCTTGTTTGATGAGAAGCTGTGATTTCTTATCGCTTCCCTGTTGCAGACTTTTTCCAAGCCTGCTGAGCTTCTTCTCAGTCTAGACAAAAAGTGTTTTATTTAAATGAAGAACCAAAAACAAGAAAAGTTTAGAATCAAAATTCCCAGCAGAGTCGAATTTCAGAGAGCAGTCAGTCACACATTTTTACCTGACACACATAAGATTTTGCTTCTGTGAGGCAAATATTTGCTTTGTGGTAAAACAAATTGCATGAAGCGCCTTTAAGGATGTCATAGGGAAAGGTGCGCATTATTAAATTTTAGGAATATTATTAAAAGGACTTTTTAACAAAGGGGCTGTCTTTTTTCTCCTGAAGGTAAGATTAAGTTTTTCACAAATGGTTTGAAGGCAATTGGAAATCAATCAAAACATCCTAAAACACAACACCTGACAAATAACGAGGCTGTGCACTTTGCTGTAGAAATTATTCAAAAGTGTACACAAATATTGGATGCATACGAGTGTATTGTCACATAATACAATCAGGCAGCGAAATCTGGACTATTCCATTTCATGAGGCGAAGCTGAGCGAAATTGTACAGCCACAATACACCGAGAAATTATATTCTGTGAAAATTCATAAACTACATGCATTCAGTATTTGTTTTATACAACTCGCACATAGATCCTTTCTATTTGAGGGGTTTTTTTTCGCAGAAAACACAAACTAGCCATGGAAACTTTGCCACCTACCAAACCCCTTCTAAACAGCATGGACAACTCCATGTAGACACCAAATGTGTCCTACGTGACGCGACCTGGCCTCATTTGGAGGAATGATCATTTAAAAAACAACATAGCAAAGCGTCCAAAATATCCAATAATTATCCATGTTCCGTCCCAACTTGAGTGTTAAAGTTGGGACAAAATTCTAATTAATCTCAAATATTCTCAAGGGAAAGTGGTCTTAAAAACTTCATACTATGATACTTACTACTATTATGTTTTTAGTTTATTCGTGGGGTGCTTTGTGTGCACTGCGATCCCAACTATAGTTGGGATGCCCCAACTTTAACACTCAAGTTGGGACAAGTTGGGGCGGAACATCCATATAGGACTCCTACATTGAGTTTTCGAGCGCCGCTGCAGGACATGGCAAAATAAAGGATGACACATGTGGCGCGTTCCACCAATCAAATGACAACGATCTGTGTGGGGGGTATATACCACTCAGTTTTTGAGCTTGCAGAAATGATAGCTTGGATTTGTAAAAAATTTGAATATTATACTTTTCTCGTTAGCGTAGTTGTCTTCATTTGTTTCCAAACATAAAAATATGGAATACCTGGGTGTAAAGTTTGTCTTTCTCTCCAATCTTCGCCTGGTGCTCCTGGAAAATTGTTTGCAGCTCATCATTTGTGCCTGATGGAAAAATACACACAAGTGACAAAATAACAAAAAGAAAGATGAGAAAATTGTACAATACTTAAAGGGGCTGTGTTGTCCTGATCAAAGCAGGCCTGTGGCTGTACATAGAATTATGAACTAGACAGCTCAATTGTTAAAGCGCAGGCACATTAATCTGGAGGTCAGTTTGGTTTTTTTCGGGGGGTTTTTTGGGGGGGGGGTTAGAAAAAATGTTCTACGCTCACCCCCAAATCATTTAAAATTTACCCAGTCAGTTTTCCTTGTGGTTTAATATTCGATATCTGTAATAAAAAGTCGCATCCCCTTAAGGTGATCCCCTGGCTGCCACTTCCCAGGTTGTACCATAAACTTGGGTGTGATTCCTGGCTAAACGGCAGCTAACAATTGCATGGCTTCTGACTGGCAACCCCGGAACAAAGATATTGACAAAATAGGGAGACCGCCAACATAGGGCTGGGTAGCTCAGTTGGTAGAGTGCCAGCACGTTAATCTGGAGGTCGTAAATTTTTCTTTGTTCAACCCCAAATCAGAATTAGGAAATCTCACCCAGTTACTGCACACACGCCATTTCCATGGATATAATACAGAGGAAGGGTGTGTGCATGAACGTAAAATTTGTGCACGTAATCTTTGTTTACAAAAAAGATTGACCTTGGTCATTTGGGACGATTTACTCTTTCTGTCATAATTTCCACATAAATTTATGAGTTACAAAAGTAACAGCTGAACGAGTTTTTCTACGTGCCCCATTTCTTCATCGAAAGTTGAAGACATTCCAAACGTTATTGCACAAACCTTGAAAGATGAACTCCAAGTTTTGCTCAATTTCCTGCTTGTTCTTGTCCATCTGAGCTTTCTCGGCTTTGCATTTGGCTGGAAAGAGATGAGCAGCATTGAAGTAAAAAATATCATCAGCAAAAGACAAAGTCATTGACTATCAAGAAAGCTTTTATTTTCAATGATTATTGACAAAAACAGTTACTGTGATTTTTAGGAGATATTCAATCCATCAATCAGACATCAGGCATATGTAGAGCGCCATCATTCTAGTTGCTTATTCCGAGGCGCTTACAGCAAACTGAAGAACAATTTTAGACAAAAGAGTTGGCAGGATTTCATGTGAAGATGACAAGTGCAATGGACTGAATGTAAGCAGGTTTGAAGAGATGAGTCTTAAGCTGGCTTTTGAAGGTCAGTAAGGAGCCAAGAGTACGGAGTTGATATGGGAGAAAATTCCATAGCTTTGGTGCACATTAAACAACTAAACAAATCCATTATCACCTGATGAAGAATGAGATTAAGGAATGTTCAACAGTAGTTTGTTTGAGGATCTCAGATTGGGCCGAAGATGGTATGTCTCTTATATCCACTGGGGCTAGACCATGAAGTGCTTTCCAATTCAACAGTAGGTTTTTGTAATTAGTTCTTTGTTTTATGGGTAACCAATGCAACGCTAATGTTGGAGTAATATGGTCAAATGTCCTTTCCCCAGAAAGAACATGTGCAGCTGCATTCTGGGCATATTGTAGCTTCTTCGGGAGACACTGCGATATACCATAAAGTCATGAAATAACATTGACCAACCGGAATGTGATCGAGGCATAAACAACTATTGAGATATTACAACTCTGTCACTTTCTACAAATATTTCAAAGATGACTTCCCAATCGGTTCCGTCTAATCTTACAAAGCTAATCTTCACAAACAGCAAAATAACACCCCGGCCAAAGGTTACAGTACTGACTCAATACTAAAGTTGTCTGAGTTTGGCATGCAGAACTAAATCCATCAAAACACAGGCGAAAGCAGAGGAAAGGTTTCAGAGCTTAGGATAGACATGCTTGGCTTTCCAATAAAATGTGGCCAGGGATTTTTTTTTTTTTAAGAAGTTTTTTTTTTTTTTTTTTGACCTTACTCAAGTGAACAAGAAGCTAGTAGTAATAAACTATAGCTAGAGTTCATAAATTATGAGCAGGAGGCATGTTCATAAGCATATATTACGAATTCTGGATTTGAAAGACTGGGCTGATTGGGCTATAACGACAGAAGCAGGTAGTGAGTTCCAAAGCCTAGCACAGGATGGTATGAAGGATCTCCCATGTTGAGAAGTGCGTGATTTAGGGATGATGGCAGTATTTGGATGTTGTGTACATGACTGCCTAGTAGAGCGGCGTGCTGTTTGTAGGGGAAGTTTGAGACTGTCAAGTGGATGGGGTAAAAGAGAGCACTGAATTTTTTTGAAAACTGTTGAGCCAGCAACTCGTCTTAGGTGGCTAAGGGGTTGGATACCGAGCTCTGCATAAAGATTTGGTGGAATGGAAACCAAAGCTTTGTTTTGGAGTCTGTCAAGGATCTCCAGTTTTGATTTTGCTGCTGTACCCCAAACTGATAGAGTTAGTAGTTGCAAACTGCTAACCAACCAAAAGGAACTATGCTAAAAATGAAACAAAAATAGTTAGTGGCCTGACGTTTCGACCCTAGCAGAGTCTTTTTTCGAGGCTTTTTCTTTCCTTTTTTTAGCTTTCGAGAAAGACTCGAAACGTCAGGCCATTTTTTGATGATGTTGAGATGTTTTTCTTTCTTACCAACTTCAGTGCTCAGGAGGTTTATTTCCTCCTCTCGATCCTCAATCTCATGAATCCTTTTCTGTTAAAGAAAAAAAAAATTAGGTTTGAGGACTACAAAATTTTAGGTTTCAATTTGTGGTATATTATAAAAAGTGTCTTAACAACAAGACCTAAAAAAGATGTATCTTCTTGAGAAAAAAAAACCCAACGAAACAAAACCTTACGGTGCAATGCTAGCTCAGACTTGTGCCAAGAATACAGAAGGCCCTGGGTTTAAATCCCACAAGAATGCTATGTTGAATTTGGGGTTCAGAAAGCGCTGAGCATACAGTGCTCTAGAAAAAAACATGTGTGAATAACAAAACTGTATACCGATAGAAGCCATCTTTACGGGCAACTTGGGTTTTTGGCTTTGAGTCGCGTCAAGCTTTTCCATGCCGCCAGGTGGTTTAACGAACAATCATGCAATGAATTGCATTATCTCCCACGTGTCGCTTATGCATAAAGCATCGTTGCCCCCCAAAAAAAAAAATAAATAAATAAATAAATAAATAAAAAATCCCAACTTTATACTCTGTGAGGTCAAGTGGGAACTCTCTGTAAATTAACGTACACCTACCACTAATGGTTGCAACTCTTTCATGATGTGGTTGACGGACTCCTTGGCCGCACTCAGCGTCGTTTTCTTCGAATCTAGCTCTTTAGTTAGCTGTCGGTAAAAACAATCAGTGCCGAATGAATCATGTGGTGTAGACCATACCATTGCAGGTTGTTCAATCCAATGCTCGAATGCAAATACGCCCAGTGGTCTTTTTGTCTTTTTTTTTTTTTTTTTAGATATCGCCCAACTCACAAGGCTGGACGGCCACTTCAAGGTGAGGGCTACATTTAACTGATTTGGGCTGTCGACCCAGATCAACCATCACCAGGGGGCACATTGCCACCTACTCCTGGGGCTGAAACATGGTTACCCCTTTCACAGTCAGTAAGCAAGGGTATCATCCACTAGGAGCCTGGCTGGTAGAGCAGAGTGCTCCAACTTTTTACGAAGCAATTATGGTTGACTGCCTTGCACAAGGACACAAGTGTCGTTACCGGGATTCGAACCCATACTCTGCTGCTGACAACATCAGAGCTTGGGTCCGATGAACTAAACCGCTCGGCCACAACATGCCACGGTCTTCACATTTTAAAGCATCAATGAGGTAGAAGCAGCTATATACAAAAAAGAGTCTCGCGAGTAACAGCCTGCTCGCTACACACACCAGGGCCCAATATTATAGAGCTGCGTAAGCAACAAAAGTAGCTAAGCACAACAAAATTATGCTTACCTGAATAAAGCTACCAGCCAACTACCATGTCACATGCACAATTTGTGACCGGTGTCCTGTACATTTCTGCTTAGCAGAACATTGTTAAGCAATTGGGCCCTGGGCATAGAGGCATCCCAATACGTAGAAAATGCCAACTTGAAATAAAGTTTTTCTGTAGATAGACTGCGCGAGTGTGTAACGATAATGCAAAGCATTGTGTTTGGTTTTGGCTGAACCGTGTTTAGCATGCGCGTGGACATGATCAGAAGAAGACTGTCCGTGGATCCGAGTGACTTAAGAAGTTGTGCACTGACCTCTTTGACCTTGTCTTTACGTTCCTTTAGGTATTTCACATCGGTATTGTACTCGCGAATGGTGGTATTCTATTGGGATAAAAACAGAAATGTAAAACATCAAAACAAGTTATACAGAATGGACAAATTAAAGACATTATCCCTCAAATACTGGATTACTGGATTGACACAACTCAAAGCTCTTTTCTTTGCCACAATGAAAAAACAATTTTACCAAAGAAGAAGTTTTTTCCTACCACAAGAGGTAATTTGTTTTGGGGGGGTTTGGGGGGTTTTTTTTGGGGGGGTGAACAACTTTGTTTCAAACAAGGTTAAAAGCTAATCTTGCAAAGGGGCTAAAAAGAAGAAAAAACTCAGGGGAGCTGAAGGTAAAAATTGAAGTCCTCTTAAAACAGCCTAGATTGTAGGATGGAGGGAAACATGCACCAGGCAAGGAGTTCCGAAGAGATAGAGTAGGTGGGTAAAAGCTATTGGAATGGCTCTTCGTTCATTTAGCTATAGTTTATGGGAGAGAACTGTCAGAAATCCTGGTTTCACACTCATATTGCCCGATAGAAGTGTAACCAAATTGGTTGACTTATGTCAGATGATCTGCCGTCACACGATTACTCCCTAACGAGAGGTCATGTGAACAGGTCGGATTCAACAAAACACTGAATGGTCGTGACAACCTCACAAGCAACGCCTTTGCAACTACCAACATGTCAAGAGTCCAGTAACAGTCCACATGCTGCCAATAACATTGGAGTCTTCTATAGCGTCTTCTACATAGTCTTCTATGTATCCACCAATAAGGTGCTCATGGCGTCGGAACAAAGAGAAACACTTTTTAAGACGTATTTTGAAGTTTATGAGCTGTGAGATCCGTTTATGTAGCACCTTATAAAGGTGCTGCAGCACATTCAGCAGCCACTGCCAGAAACACCGGGGCAAACCCCTTTTCTTTGCAATAAGTGTGACTGGGTTCTTTTACGTGCATTACACAACACACAAGACCAACGGCTTTAAACCCCATCCGAAGAATGAATATCCCCGTCCCTTCTTCCATATCCACGAAAAAAAACTCACCTGCTCTGATCTTAACTTCCTAATGACTTCCAACGCTTTGATGTATCTGTCCAAATAAACAATGAGCATTTATCAAGATGTGAAATAATGTAGCCCCTTACCAAGATATTCCTGTTTGCCCGCAGAACAGAAAGTGAAACTTGAATGATGTGGTTCTTCTACAAAAAAAAAGGTAAAATAACCCTGGAGAAATTTCTGTCATTTTTTTTTTTCTCTTTTTTTAAATGAGATATCGCCCAACTCACAAGGCCGGACGGCCACTTCAAGGTGAGGGCTACACTTAACTGATTTGGGCTGTCAACCCAAATCGACTGCCACCAGGGGGCACGTTGTCACTTACTTCTCGGGCTGAAACAGGGTTACCCCCTTCACAGTCCGTAAGGATGTATGCATGGGTATCATCCACTAGGAGCCTGGTTGGTAGAGCAGAATGCTCTTCCTTCCCAACTTTTTAAGAAGCAGCTATGGTTAAGTGCCTTGCTCAAGGGCACCAGTATCATTACGGGGATTCAAACCCACACTCTGCTGCTGACAACACCAGAGCTTGGGTCCGATGAACTAAACCGCTCGGCCATGCCACGCCACAAAAGCACAGTCTGCAAACACAGTGGTTCGGCATACACAGCAAAACATATGACAATTTGTTGGGATTAAAAAATAATGTAGTACATTTGGAGAGGGATATTAAGATGAGGAAACATTCCACAAACAAAACCAAAAAGGATGTCAATCATTCTCCCTGGATAGTGTCTGGGGCCAACATTTTTATGAAGAAAAGGAAGGTCTCATTTTGTTTTTACTGTCGGCTTGGTTTACCCCGGAGGAAATTTTTCAAACAGATTTCACTATTTGATTCAATTAAACGGTACACCAGTTAAACGGTTAACCGGTTTTTACCAGTTAAAAGGTTAACCGGTTTTAACTAGTTAAGCAGTTAACTGGTTTTAACCAGTTAACCGGTTAAACCTCCCAACCAAATTGAACAGCTCACCTTGTTGCTGCAAATATCTCATCAAACTTGCCTTTCAGTTGCTTGCCTTCACTCAGAGGCCTGTCAAATATAACCAAGGTTCATACTTCATTTTTTAATTTGGGGTTGAACAAAGAAAACTTGACTAGCGCAGAATTTGAACCTGCAACCTCCAGACTAACGTGTCGGTGCTCTACCAACAGAGCCATCTACCCCAAATGTTGGCACTCAATATCTACGTTTGTAACTGCTGTATAGCCAGGGATCACACCCCAAGTTTAGGATGCAACCTGGGAAGCAGCACCTAAAGTAGCCTTTTGTCAAGGCCTTCGTGGCTTGGACAGCTTTGTAAACAGCGGAGCGACTAGAACGGGAGACCACAAGCGCGAGCCGAGTGGCGAAGCCACGAGAGCCTTTTCCAATTTGTTTGCGATTTGTTTTTTGATGAATTATTCATAACCTATGAAACGTGCAATATTCATAACTTGTATGGAAACAAGTATCTGATGATACACACGATGAGACGTTTGCCATTGTATGCTGACCCGCTGACCCCCGTCGCTTCTGATTGGTTTGGACTTTTGCTACCGTTTGGGTAGCAAAAATCAAGGTTATAAAGAAAAACATTAGAAACCGCAAACAAGTTGGAAAAGGCCCTCGTGGCTTCTCCACTCGCGTGTGTGGTTTCCCCTTGCAGTCGCTTGGGATCGCGGCTCTACGAAGCTGTCCAAGCCACGAAGGCCTTGACAAAAGGCTACACCTTAAGGGGATGAGACTTTTTATTTAAAATGTCAAGTAATAAACCACAGGGGAATCTGACTGGGTAAAATTAAAGTAATCTGAATGGGAAATGAAGCGTCATAGGAATTGAAAAGTTCTAAGAGTGAGTCAAGGGTCACCTACCAACATGCTTCTTCTTGATGACAAAAGATGACGTTCGTCAGGACAGGTTTGGAGACTCCTAAAGACGCCACCATCTGTAAATAAATAAGAAGAACAGGTTTTCTCTGTTGATTTAAAGATTTGTTAACTATATCTCGATAGATAAATGATGGCGCTGTCCCATTCAGTGACCCTCCAACACTGTTGACTTGAGATTAACATAAAACCGTGAAGGTGTTTTTTACTAGCTTTATGGGTAGGGTCTGCGTCTGGGTATTATGTTCGGATTTTTGTCAGGTTGAGGGGGTAGCTGACAAACATAAAGCGGACCAGAAGAACCGGTTGACAATGTGTCCAAAATGGACTTTTTAGGTGAGACCACGAGGGTATTTTTTCAGATCCTCTCTGTATAGCAATAACATGTTTTCATGCCTTCTTGGCAATCACCAGTTGCGTGTGGGTGATTCTAATAGAATCCCTAGGTCTCATGCCTCGTGAGAGACATATTATTTGTGTATTCCGCTTAGGTTCAGGTAAAGTGTAATAAGTCCGAATGCGGATTTAGTCCCGAGTTGAGTTTTCAGTGTATGTGACCTATTCTTCCAGTAGGGAGATTAGTGTGTTTAGTGTTTCAATCGGGTCTATGAAACTCGAAACATCAGGGGGTGGAGCGAGATGTTTAGAGGTCGAGTTGGTTGGACTCCGGTTTAGTTTTGCTCTGATCAATTTTTCCCTTATGTTTTGATCTTTCCTGTATGCAATGAAGGGAGGGTCTAGAAAGATCTTCGTGAGTGTTTCATTGTATTCAGATGTATTCACCACATGATATCATACTGCAGTCTGACAGTTTATCTATCATTCAAAACCACAGTGGTTGATATTGAATGGTCAAACAGTAGAAGGGTTGACTATGTACTGTGTAGATGTATTCACCACATGATATCACACTGCAGGCTGAAATAGTTTTTCTCTCAATCCAAACAACAGTGGATGACATTGAATGGTCAACCAATAGGAGGGTTGACTATGTACTGTGTAGATGTATTCACCACATGATATCACACTGCAGGCTGAAATAGTTTTTCTTTCAATCCAAACAACAGTGGATGACATTGAATGGTCAACCAATAGGAGGGTTGACTATGTACTGTGTAGATGCATTCACCACATGATATCACACTGCAGGCTGAAATAGTTTTTCTTTCAATCCAAACAACAGTGGATGACATTGAATGGTCAACCAATAGGAGGGTTGACTATGTACTGTGTAGATGTATTCACCACATGATATCACACTGCAGGCTGAAATAGTTTTTCTTTCAATCCAAACAACAGTGGATGACATTGAATGGTCAACCAATAGGAGGGTTGACTATGTACTGTGTAGATGCATTCACCACATGATATCACACTGCAGGCTGAAAAAGTTTTTCTTTCAATCCAAACAACAGTGGATGACATTGAATGGTCAACCAATAGGAGGGTTGACTATGTACTGTGTAGATGCATTCACCACATGATATCACACTGCAGGCTGAAATAGTTTTTCTTTCAATCCAAACAACAGTGGATGACATTGAATGGTCAACCAATAGGAGGGTTGACTATGTACTGTGTAGATGTATTCACCACATGATATCACACTGCAGGCTGAAATAGTTTTTCTTTCAATCCAAACAACAGTGGATGACATTGAATGGTCAACCAATAGGAGGGTTGACTATGTACTGTGTAGATGTATTCACCACATGATATCACACTGCAGGCTGAAATAGTTTTTCTTTCAATCCAAACAACAGTGGATGACATTGAATTGTCTATTAGTAGGAGAGTTCACTGTGTACTGTGTAGATGCATTCACCACATGATATCATACTGAAGGCGTGCATAATTATATCTATCATTCAAAACCACAGTGGATGACATTCAATGGTCAGACAGTATGAGGTTTAAACAAGAAATAAACAAACACGGAAATCAAAAGTTGATGAATTTCAAAGTGTGTTTACCTCACGATCCAACTCGGCACATTTGGAGCTCAGACTGGTATTCTGAGAAAGAAAATTAAAATACAAATCATCAGAATGAAACAAAATAAGTATCAGCATTCTTCCATAAATGTTATATTATAATAACAATAATAATAATAATAATAATAATAATAATAATAATAATAATAACTAGTTTTTATATAGCACTTTCTACGGGCGTCTCAAAGCGCTTTTCTTTATTTATTTTCAGACAGGTTTTTGAGGCTAATGAATTATGAAACCCATTTATGTAACGCCTTGTAAGGATTTACAAGGTGCTGCGGCGCATTCAGCAGCCACTGCCAGAAACACCGGGGCAAACCCCTTCTCTTTGGGATAAGTGTCACTGGGTTCTTTTATGTGCATTACACAACACACGGGACCTACGGCTTTATGTCCCATATGAAGGACGAAGCAATAACGGTTAAATGTCTTGCTCACTGACACAAGTGTCAAGACGGAGACTCGAACCCACACCCCGCCGATCAGGAAATCCGGAGCTTGAGTTCGGTGCACATAACCGCTCGGCCATGACAAGCCAAAATACAGATTCCCGCTTTTTTCCCCCATTTCCGGTACCTTCCTTTTATCTTATAAAAATACTTCTACCTCGAAAGGTTTGGTAACTATTATGAACCATGACATAATTTTGTTACAAATTTAGTCATCTTCGAGTATATAGCACTCAATCCGTCACTCAGAGAAGCTCATGGTGCTCCAACATTATTACCCCCGGTCACTGGGCCATTTATTTCATTCCTTAAACCATCTCAGCTCCCTTGGGAGTATACAGCCTGCGCTGCCAATATGTAGCGCACCAAGCTAAATCAATCACAAGAACCATCTCTGCCCTCATAAGTATCCATTTTTCACTGGGTGAAGAGAAGCAATTGTGGTTAAAAGTCTTGCTCAAGGACACAAGTGCCATGACCAGGATTGGAACCCACACCCTGATGACTCAGCCACCAGAACTTGAGTCCGGTGCACAAAACTGCTTGGCCGAGACCCGCCATTTAAATTTATGTGATGAAATATTATTAGTTGGTTATAAATGATAAAAGAAATTATATCTTACCTCACCAAATTCATTAGTTCTGAGGATAACACCTTCCATAGATTTAAACTCGGCCTTCTTCAACTAGTAATGAAAACAAAACATCATGTGATATAAGACTTTGTGTTTAAAAATTTGTGAATTGAAAGATAACGGACTTGACCCCTTAACATTTCATAAAACACTGCAGCTCATAATAAAAAGACCAATCACTTGGAGACCAGTCTACAATTCCTCCAAAACATGTTCAACATAAGCAGTAAAGATTTAGCCAAATTGTATAACTGTGTGGCAAAACATTGAAATATAATAGGGGGTTGGGGGTGTGAACAAAGACAAATTGAATAAATTGGGATTTGAACCTGCAACATCTAGAATTGTGCCGGCAGTCTATGAACTTGGCTATCTAGCCCCATGACGGCAGTCTCCCTAACTTATTGATATCTTTGTTCAGGGGTGCCAGTCAGAAGCCATTCAACCTGTAACTGCCGTATAGCCAGGGATCACACCCGAGTTTGCGATACAACCTGGAAAGCAGCAGCCAGGGGATCACCTTACGAGAATGCAAATTTTATTTTCAAACATCAAGTAAATAAACCACAAGAGCGACTGGCAAGCCTGAGGACACCTTTAAACACGTGTGCTTGCTATATGAACCAGAAACACTGGGGTTAACCCCTACTCTTCCACGATAAGTGTTCAGGGTTCTGTTATGTGAAGTAACTAGCCTAATACATGGGACCTATAGCTTAATGTCCCATGTAAAGGAAAAAGCAATTAAGGTTAAGTATCTTGCTCAAGGACACAAGTGTCATGACCGGGACTCGAACCCACACTCTGCTGAGTCCGATGCCCTTAACCTGGCCAGGACACGTCACAAGTTTAGAACCTCGTCACTTTTGCGGCAATTTTGACATGAAATTTAGAGGCAACTAACTGGGCTTGATGCAATAAAGATGCAATCGCAGCAACATTAAATCTAGCAAATATCAAGACTTGTCAAACCATTTTACCAACTTGAAAATAATTTCTCTTTGGGACTTTACCACCGTACCCCTCATTTATTATAAAAAGTTTTTAAAAACTGACTCGCCCGGCAGACTAGTAAAGGAAGGGTTTTGACTCGCCCATCGCTGTTTTCACTCGCATTTGGCGACAGAGCGACCATTAATTTTCGAACCCTGCTTCATAATCAGTTGGTTTTCAGACTAAAATTTAACAATGATGTTTTTTTATCTTTACCAATCCTGTATAACACCTTTAAGCAACTACATTTAGTAGTTCATAACTATTCTAACCTTCTGAGTGACAACGCTATTTCTTGTGATGACAACCGTTTTGCCAGAGACATCTTTGAACTTCAGTTTAACCTGAGCCTTGATCTCTGTCTCATGAGCAACCTACATGTACAAGGACAAAAAGTACACAACTAATTAATTGATAATTCCTACACATTTAATTGTTAAGGTTGTTGGAATAAAAGCTCTTACACATTTATTTTTCACATCTTTCTCATTATGAAGCCATGGACTTCTGAGCAGTGCCTTGTACGTTAAACTGTAGGCCCAAAGTACATGATGAAAAACAATAATACTAAAAATAACTAGTTCTTATAAAGTGCATTTCACAATAACGAGTCAATGCGCTTTCATTAATGCCCTGGTCATTGGGCTAACAACATTCCTTTATTCTTTCTTGGCTCCCTGGGGAGTATACAGCCTCGGGCTGCTGTGGTGCTCGAAGGCTTTGTCAAAAACAATATCAACCTCTACCCTCACAGGTACCCATTTATACCCCTGAGTGAAGAGAAGCAATTATAGTAAAGCATCTTGCTCAAGGACACAAGTGTCATGACAAGGATTCGAACCCACACCCCGATGAATTAACCACCAGAACTTGAATCCGATGCTCTAAACCGCTCGGCCATGACAATCAAGTAATACACTACAAAGGAAACTGACTGGGTAATTTTTTTGGGGGGGGGGGGGGGTTGAACCTACATGAACCTACAAACTCCAGATTAAGGTGCCAGTGCTCTACCAACTGAACTATCCAGCCCTGATGTTGGCGGTCTCCCTATTTTGCCAATAACTTTGTTCCGGGGTGCCAGTCAGAAGCCATTCAACCTGTGTAACTGCCGCATAGCCAAAATTTATAATAATTCCTATGATTATTTTTGTTTACCTTTGGGTCATGGATGAAGGCAGACCCCTTAGCTCCAGGCGGCATATCACCAGTACACACATACTTGAGACATTCTATGACAGTCTGGTGAACAAGTCAAAAATAAGAAACACTCAATTACTAATCAACGATTACAACAAAAACTCAACTCTTCAGTGCTGTGTTGTCATCACATTAGTTACAGTGAACTTATTTTGGAATATTACAGTGACCTTTCAATGTCCCATTATAATTTTCAAACAATTGTTGTTTATATATTAAATCTGCCCCTTGAAGGAGACTGTGCATATTATCATAAAAGTTGTGCAGTTGTTTGAAAAACACTACTTCTCAGACCCTTGGTTTTCAACCACATTTCTCATTTTAGCACACCGCGCCTGACGTGACTCAAGGATTGATGGACTCAATTTCCAGCACGCTTTCTTACCGTTTTGCCAGCGCCATTTTGACCCGTTATCAGTGTGAGTGGACGAAAGAACTCAATGACTTGTCGGTCACGGTCCTCGTGCCCAAAACTCCTTATACCTCTGATGCTGAGTTTGTCGATCGAAGACATTACGGCTGATGCAAACGACCTTCAAAGCAAAATCTAAAATGTAAAGGTAAAAAAAAAACAGTGTAAAAGTCCACACAGGCAGTAATTATCATTTAAAACTGCTTATTTTAAGGCATTGGATATTTTACCACAGATTTGTAATTTTACGACGTCTTATCCATGAGAGGTCTCCAGACCATTCAACCCCATGGTCTGAACATCCAAGAAGGAAATGACTAATAACTTTTTGTCTTTAACCCATTTCACACGAGAGCTTTTTATCCAACATATTTTGCGACTCAACCAAGGACATTGGTTATGCTGTTGTAGTACGCCTGCGCAGAACGCGTCATGTGCCTCGACCGTGTTGACACCCCCGTTGACATGACGACAGCAGGCTAGTGTCCCCCTCGTCCTTCCAAGATGGCGACATCAGAAGAAATTATGTTTGTGCTACCGGGTACTTCTCTTGAGATTTTTGCGACAATTTCAGTCTGTGAATTCCAGTCGAAGACACGCAAATGCTTTCTTCGGATTCAGAAGGAATTCGAGTAACAGCCAGCAAACGTGTGGGTTAGCTAGCCTGCACCAAAGGATGAAAATAGCACAAATCAACGCGATCGTTTCATCAAAACTCCAAGTAACTTGTTTTGCCCTTTTCTTTGTCTTCTTCGGTTCTTTGGGTTGCGTCTGAACGGTCAATGTTTTTGTTAAAATACTTTCAGAAAGATCCATGGTTTAGTAACAAACTAATCAAAATTATTTCTTGGCAAAAATTTTACAACTCGATTCCTAATAGGAATGTTACAAGGGGATGTTGGTTTAGTTGAAACACCATTGTGAAATAGCAAACCACCAAGGTGCTAGACAGTTGGCGCCCGTAACCGAGGATGTTGGTTGTCAGCGCTCCTGTGAAAAGGGCTTTTGCCTTCTCCTTTTTACCACAGATAAGCCCCCCCCCCCCAGTCTGCCTCATTCACCAATAAACTACTTTTCTCTCCCTCTTCCCATCATTGATTTTGTCCTTTGTGTTCCCCAACTCTTGTGGTCAACCAGCCCCTTCCCCCAATCCCCCTCCCTTTTGTTACCCTCCTTTCTGTTCAGCCTCCTGCTTTCTCTGTGTATTTTCCTCTCCATCATCTATTTCCACTTGACTGCTTTTGTTACATCAGTAATGTATACATGTACTGTTTATGTTTGTAGTCTTGTCATTTAGCCTTCGAGAAAGACTCTGCTAGGGTCGAAACGTCAGGCCACTAACTATTTTTTTGCATAATTTAAATTATGACAATAAATTGGCCTTAGGTCAGGTAACTCTCTGTCTGGGCCCATAACAAGGCATATAAGGATTAAGTCATTAACAAGTTGGAGAAAAAGAAATTGCCAATGAAAATTGGGCATTTCGTCATTCCCATCACGCCATTAAACAAGATGAAGTACAAACGGGAGGTAGGTAAACCACGTATTGCAATGCATGTGATGTAGGGTGTTCAGACAACTCGTCCGTTTGACAACTCGACAGTCTGACAACTCGACGGGTCAGACAACTCGTCCGGGAAGACAACTCGACGGAGCGCCAAGACAAGTCGATGGGTGAATGGGGTGTGTTTTCGCAGTCGTAACTAATAACTGTTTCGAAAACGGAAATCATCTTCATTACTGACAATAAAGAGCTAAATAGATTTAAATTTGAAATACACATTTATTAAATTAAATGAGTCTGCCAATCAATTGGAATATTGCACAAAACATTATTCGAGTCATGATTTGCCCAATATCCAGTAGACATAATATCCTGCCTCCGGCCGCCAGTGTCCCTCAGCTCAGTCAAGTCGCCGAAACTATAGTATTAGGTAAAATTTTAGACCACGGGGATGCACCATTTTGTAGGGGGCACTTCTGGCCAATTAAAACTTAAGTTTCCGTTTGAACTATTTTCCTAAAGAAGTACCCTTTCAGCGTTCTCATTTTGTCATTATTTTCCCTTTTATATAGGCCTATATAATGTTATAAGCTGCCGTGGAGGCACAAACGGAGCCAGAACAAATACACCGTGTCTGCTTGTTGTATGAATGGCCAAGGTTTGCCGGAGTTTGTGGCCGTGCACGCCCGCCATCTTTGCGTGTTGGGTGTGCCCCCCGCTCATAGATCCACCCCGCCCCAAGGCCCGGCATGTGAATCACTCCATCCATGCACGCCCGCCATTTTTTGGGTGTGCCCCCCGCTCATAAAAAAGTCATAGAAAGTCCGCCCCGCCCCAAGGCCTGGCACCCGAATCACTCCATGCACGCCCACTATCTTTGCGTTTGTCCCCCACCCCCGGGGTACGCATATACCCAGTCACAATGATTTGAACTCCATCCGTTGAGTTGTCTGATCAAAAGTCAACTTGTCTGACAGTTGAGCAAACCAGCCGTTGAGTTTTCCGACCGGACGAGTCATCTCACCCGTCGAATTGTCAGACCATGGAGGTAGAAATACCTCCATGGTCAGACTGTCTGTCGAGTTGTCAAACGGACGAGTTGTCAAACGGACGAGTTGTCTGACATCCTGATGTAGTAACAGTATGAAACATTTGACAATCATAAACAAATGTTTATAAAATAAATTATATCAACAAACTGTTCTTCGTACATGATGATCGATGGGATGCTAACGCCGGGGCATGATAAGTTACATTTTTGACTCAAACTAAACCATATTTAAACCTTCAACCCTTTTGTTGGATGAAATTTACAAAAAATACATATTTTCCCTTGTTTTTCCTTACCAAACTAGAGCTCTTCTGCAGCAAAAGTGTGTCACAGGTGGGGTATTGCAAGACTTGAGAAAATTCCCGCGACACAGCATTTGATGTTACGATAGCTGTCATTGGCTAGACTTAATATATTGTCCAATCAAAATGTTTTTAATAAACTCGTCAGGGAAGACCAGACTGAAGCTAGCCGCGTATTGGGCCAGATTTCCCATCCGCGCGTTCAAGGGCCGGCCAGCCGCGTATTCAGGAAAAATAGAACCCATGCAGTAAAAGGTGGTGAAATTTTTGTCTCCCCTCTTTTCTTATCTGAACGAAGTTTTTAATCATCTTGATTTATATCAGTACCTTCTCACCTTACACAGCATTGACCATACTCAAAGGTAGAGTTAGCTTATTTGGTTGCATAGTTAGTAAATAATTAGCCGCCACAATAAAAAAAAAAATCTTATTATCAAGACCGTAATACGCAAACTGCTGACAAACTTGTACTCACCCCCAAAGTAAATGTACCCTTCATGTTGCACAAATGATGACATTTTGTTCCATAACCCGATAGACCATACCACTGGGGCACACTTAATTTGGGAGGTGGCTAATTTAGCTCACTAATTAATACCTAATTAGCCACTACGATACACGCAATTTTCAATCATACGTTAGCGGTATGTCACTTCAACACAATACTTACTATTTTGACTCCACTTGCCGTACAAGAAATGTACCCTTCATAATGCATAACAGATTAAACTTTACCACTGGGCACACTTAATTTTGGAGGGGAGTCGCTAATTCGGCTCACTAATTAATACCTAATTAGCCACTACAATACATAAAATTAACTAGACATGTGTTTGTAACGTAACAAACACTGGGGGTTTCGGTGGTTGAAAAAAATAACATGTCAGTACTCAGTAATTATGTTAAGTTGGTCGTAATAAAGGAACTCTTTGAACTTGCTGTTATGACATGTGGTCCAGGGAATAAGTGGATTTTAAGTTCCCAGTTTGCTGTTTGTACTGGAAGTAGAGGGTCAAAGAGGGTCGCGATTTTTAATAAAAAGTGCCGTAAGCTACCAGATGGGCCGAAGATTCAAAACATGTTTTATATTACCCCTACAACACTTCCATAAGTAATTATTACGTGTCTTCATTTCCCTTAAACTTTAACGCATTCATGCCTATTATTTAAAAGTGCGAGGACTCTCCATGAGCGAGATGTTGCTATACAAGTTCAGCCGGTGTTTGTACATTGTGACGTCACGCCCCGACGCGGACGAGGGGGGTGACTAGGACGGAACTGACGAGAAAGTCTCCGAGCAGTTAGAGACAAGTCCGTTGGGATAGAAGTATACCGTCCCGAGAATGGTCTATTGTTTACTGTTCGTAGGGGGTAGTAGAACACCTCAGCCTCAGGTGGTTTGGAAACAGAGGGCGACCTGACGTTCAGCTTTCAGTATGAATGTGCCGCAGCAGCAACAGTAACAGCAGTATCAGCCGAACAAGGGGGAGAATCTCACTATACTCAGCTTCTCGTACAGCAGTATACCAGCGATGACCCACTGTGACCCACAAGCTTTATTATTGGACAATGTAATTGGTTATTGGACCAATCAGGGACCTCGCCAAGGCTGGCAATGAACCCTTCACAAGTTCCTCAAGGAACCTGACTACGCCGCACAACCCAATTGCCCTTCACTACACTACACTGCCCTTAACTAGCTCGTACACAGACAACAATAAAGACTACCAAGATGACACAGTTTCTAAGTAGCATGCACACTGGCAACAAAGATGGTTTATTCACTTCTTCCTTAATTCTTGAACCACCGTAGGTGGCGCCCTTTACACAACGATATAGGAGGAATATGACACACGACTCAGTTTGCTCTCAAGATGCCGCGCCTAAAGATTTGTTGAATGAAGCAGGTCGGGACTATAATTATACAAGGATGTCGCCCCACACAGTTTGCACTGGTGAGTTTCAGCAACACGCCCGTATACTATTCGATCGCACGCCCAACGTAATAGCCTCATGCCCTTTCTCACTCTACTCGATAGCGCATATGACAGCAATGGACTAGGCAATACCGCCAGCCTCGCACACCGGGACACAGGGTTCTGTTCAGGCCACAGGATATTATAGAGTCACTGCCCCGCGCAACTTGCGTTGCAGGGTTTCGGCAGAGATCTATGGTGGCCCTGAAGGGACATCGCATATCGCAAACGTGTGCGCATACGTATGCGATGTCGCGAAATAAATCGCGAATATGTGCGCACACGTATGCAATGTCGTGAAACAATTCGCGAACATGTGCGCACACGTATGCAATGTCGTGAAACAATTTGCGAATATGTGCGCACACGTGTGCAATGTCGTGAAACAATTCGCGAATATGTGCGCACACGTTTGCGAATTCATTTGCAATGTCGTGAATTTTATTGCATACCTTGTCGCATACCATTCAATAAAATTCCTAATGAACTGGGGAGTTGTAGCAGCTAGTCTGGGATCGAGACGTACAAATAGATATAAATAGGGTCTGACTAATTTACCTTCGAGCGCACTCTGTTCCCATAGAGCAAGGACCCTTGCTCTATGCTGTTCCTCACGCTTTTCTAATAAGTGAATAACTATTATACTAACCATTGTACCGGTGCTCATTTTAGTGAGAATAGTCCGACGATTGTTTGCATATTGGACCTTTTGTTTTGTGATATGATGCTGTACCATCACCATGTGGCTGGCCGGCTAGGCATGGCCACACCATGGAGGTAGCTTGCGTACTCCCTAGGTTACTAAAAAATTGCCCGCAAAATGACATCACCCCAAAGGTATGCGACAAGGTATGCAATAAAATTCACGACATTGCAAATGAATTCGCAAACGTGTGCGCACATATTCGCGAATTGTTTCACGACATTGCACACGTGTGCGCACATATTCGCGAATTGTTTCACGACATTGCATACGTGTGCGCACATATTCGCGAATTGTTTCACGACATTGCATACGTGTGCGCACATATTCGCGAATTGTTTCACGACATTGCATACGTGTGCGCACATATTCGCGATAAATTTCGCGACATCGCATACGTATGCGCACACGTTTGCGATATGCGATGTCCCTTCAGGGCCACCATAGAGATCTCTATTACCGATCGCACCGTACCGCTAGGATCCTATGAGAATCCTATTATCTCCACACAGCCTTTTACAGTCCCAACGCCCAATACTCAAGGAGGTTATACCTGACTAACAATTGTACGCACTTTATCCTAGCAAATGAAGGACAACTTAATGCACTGAGCGACGCACTTTATATAGCTTTTGGTGCAGCCTCGCGCACGCGCGGTACGCCGCACGTGAATGATCGGTGACCTTCACCGACCATTCAGTGCACGCGCTGCCTTGCCTATGCGTTTGCACTACGCCTATTTATTCCACGCAACTACGTTGCTAGCGCTAGCGCCCTCAATCGTGCATCATGACCTTTACACTTCCGTATTTAAAACATGGAATATTTATTAACAAGGTAAGCACCCTGTCGCGTCACAATATGTAGGGAACCCACATCCTGCCAGTGCGCATCCTGCCACCTCGTTGGATAAACCATAGAAATAGTTGATGCTCGTTTAAGTTCACTCAAGTTGATGGTTTGTCATCTCTGTCGCTATGTTCATAATACGGTAATAGCTCCACCACACTCCCATGCTTTAATACAACCTGAAGAAACAAACTCTGTTTTGTCTACAAGTGTGCTTTATAAGTTTTCCGATAGATTGAAACTGCTTTTCATGCGTATGCGCAACGAAATGTGATTACTGTGGAATTTCTTGGACCTGTGCAGACAATTGTTTGATGTATCAAAGTATTACAAAACTTTAAACTATATGAAAACAAACGACACTTCTATATTTTGACTTCATTATTATACACTGGAGATGTCAAAGGCCTTCGAATATCCAGACAAACATCGAATAAATTGACAAGCTTCCAGTGCTGTAGTGGAGTAGTGGAGTTCCTGTTGTCCGAGTCCAAGTCCGAATCCAAGTCCCTGTTGTCCGAGATTCAGACCGGACTCCAGTCTTCCAGGACTTTTTAGCTCCATACAAGTTTAGCTGAACACTGTGATGACTCTTCGACACCCTTACCTATTTCTACTGTTTCGTTTTACGCTCAACTAAACCATGGAGCAAGTTCAAGTGGCTGACTAGAGTTTTCTAGACTAAACCATAGTCAATTAAGATGTCACTCGAACGCTGCTTGGTTGAACTAACTAGATCAACCTAACGGGATCAACCTAGCTCTGTACTGTTCTTCTAGACAACTACTGTATATAGCCTCTTTTTCAAGATGGCGTTTTGGCTATGTGATCGAGAGAGCTTTGTAAACCTTTCCAATCACACAACGAATTGGTTTAACAATAAATGGTAGGATTTTGCCAATGAAATATGTCAAGTATCTAGACAGAATTATTATTGCACTATATTATGCCCAATTTTTTTTTATGGCCAATACATGTTGTTCTCTTGGATACTTACTCGCCATATTTTTTGGTTGCCATACTTGACGAATCAATCGCCTTACTCGTTCGAGTGAAACACAGACCACGCATGCATGTTTTAAACGGCAAACTCACCAAAGGTTAACACCCGAACTTGCTCATAATTGGTATGTGTAACACCTGATTATTGTATGGAGGTTGAAATATTTCCATCGTAATTATGTAACACTATGATTAATACCCAGTATTAAATGTACGTGCGCCGTCGACTCGTGGTCTGTGTTCTTTGGGTGATGAACTGACTCGTTCAGCATACAATTTACTGTTTAGTAAAAATTATGTTCCTTCTGTAAATAAGAATTCCGTGTTTGAATAAAAAACAAACTAAGCTGTAGAAAGGAAACCAGAGGTCGATTTGTGTTATTTTGTTGAGTTGGACGATCCCTTGCAATCGGCTGGTCGGCCATGGCGGCCAAACTGTCCATAAAAACGATGTCACATCCAGGAATTTTAGTTATCAAAAACTGGACAAAACCTTCTGTAGTTTTTCTTTACACACACACTGAGAGACATTAGAATCAAAACACTTCGACCATTTCTTAAATGAATGATAAGTACATTAATTTACAAGACTTATCATAATAATTATACAAGACACAGATCTGATCAGGAGCATTCACATAAATAATCAGCTGAATAATCAACTCAAATTAGTTTTACGTTAATCTTAAGTTTCAGTCGAACACTTTCACTAATTGTCAACCTTGGTGGAAGGGTAAGTACTTTGGTTAGTTCAACGCAATATATACTCAGCAGGTTGGGTCTCTTGGGGTGCGGTGCTTTTGAGGTCTTTGCAGGCCCGCTGAAGTGGATAGCTATTCCCGTCTGACTCGTTCTCTAACGTCTCTCCCTTCACGGGTAGCTTCCCCCAGATTGGAACCCTGGAAGTGGTCAGAAAATATATTAATACACGACACCTTATAATCACCGTAGGATTACATATAATACATCCAGTGACGTATTACCACCCCACCCCCATAAAAACCTCTACTCCGCCCCACCTCTTGCCCCGCCACCACCTCTCGCCCCTCTCCCAAAATGAGATCTTAAGAATGAAGAAATAAATGGTTTTATCCTTAAAATAACTCCCTCAAATATGTCTTTACTCATACTCCCCCCCCCCCTCGAAGTGTGTGGTTAAGCCACTACTGAAATTGGCAGTGATTAGCTGATTGTTCAATTGTATTAGTACAGCATTGCCCTAAATGCAAATGGCTTAATGGGGGTTGGTCTTTCATCCAGATGTATGCGAGTTTTGAATTGTTACCTCCATGGTGTGAAAGCACCTCTCATCAGGAACAATTCCTGCTCAATATGGGGCTTGTGTACTCCCCTATTGTGTATTGAGTGTGTGCTTGGAATCTCAGCAATTCAATAGGGGAGTTTAGGTGGGGGAATACTTCTTTACAAGAGGAAAATAGTGTGTTAAAGTATATGAAAGCAATGGGAGGGGGCATGGTGTATCAGGGAACACCTAAACCAGACTGCATCTAACCCCAACCAATTGTTGCAGTTTTCATGAGACCATGCAAGGACGTCTCAAGTGCGACCACTAAAAACATGTTTTGCAGGGTTGTTAATCGGCAGCTAATTTGCAAAAGCTAGTTCTATTTTCCCCAAAAATGTTAACCCAAAAGTATTCCTTGTCGCTATATCAATACTACCCAAATTTCAAGTAATTTCAAACACATAATGTAACCACTATATATATTAACTGATATTTAAACACCATAAGAGCCAGTATCATAAACTGAACCTTCAAAGACATCACCCTATAGATGCATGTTACAGGATGCATACAGTCCCAGCCTGCATGACTTACCTCTTTGCCCTCTGAAACTGTACTGAATGAGACACCAACCTAACAACATCTCTGCCACTTTCAAAATGACCTAAGACCTTCCTTTGTGTCAAACAGAGAAACTAAAGTCTTACAATTTGAAGTGAATTAGACCCTCAACAATAAGTTCCACCAGAAAACCCACACATGCATCGGTCCAATTCGTCCAATTCAATGCACATCACACACATTCGTTGAACTAGTCAGTGGTACATGTTACATGTACCAGAAATCTTCCATCTCCACACAAAAAATGCTATTCTGAAAAATACTCTGCATTTTTTAAAGTTTTTTTTTATTGGTTATACCCAAAAATATAGTTGCAATGGCAAACCTGATTTATGTTAATATTAGGCCGTGTCCGAAACGGCGACTTCGGCTACAGCTACGGCTAGATCGCGCACGTCTGCCTATTCTTCAACACTGGCAGACGCGCTGATCTAGCCGTAGCTGTAGCCGAAGTCGCCGTTTCGGACACGGCCTTAAATATACCATTTAAAAGCATTCTTATTTTACAATTAAATAACACAACAACCTATCTAAGGCAAAAACTTTATCAAAAAGTCTCAATGCAGACGGACGGACGGACGGACAAATTTGGTATTACATAGGCTCACATTCTGCTAAAGCAGCTCGCCAAAAACTTCACACAAGAACCAATTTTGCGTATTAGGCCATAGGCTACTCTTACAAAAGAACCCATCTTTAAAAAAAAAACATTAAGGTAAAAGCTGTTACACGTTTGATGTCCGCCATTGTTTAAATTTATAGATATAGCTTGTTAGAAATGAACTCATTCTACATCAGGCATCATGTACCTAAAATTTGATGTAACTTGTGTAACTTGTGTGACGGAGATGGTTAGAATCCGAGTATGGTCGTATGTCATTTGTTATCTTACTATAAAAGTAGCTTAATGTATTACATCTTTAAAAAGGAATGCTTATTTTGCCGAGAATAGTTAGTGCAATGTGATAGTTGACGTACTCCGAAAACACAGGACCAGGGTATATTTATCCTGGTGTACTGGAAAAAGTAACGTTCTCCAATAAACAAACAAAACAATATTTTACCGGGAGGATAGTCAGCGCAACTGAATACGATGAGTAAGTAGGTCGTGGTAGTGTAAAGTGCAAAACCCCGGTTCGAAGCTCAGCATGCAGGGCCTTGCCTTGCTGCAGGCAGGGCCTTGCCTTGCTGCAGGCAGGGCCTTGCCTTGCTGCAGGCAGGGCCTTGCCTTGCTGCAGGCAGGGCCTTGCCTTGCTGCAGGCAGGGCCTTGCCTTGCTGCAGGCAGGGCCTTGCCTTGCTGCAGGCAGGGCCTTGCCTTGCTGCAGGCAGGGCCTTGCCTTGCTGCAGGCAGGGCCTTGCCTTGCTGCAGGCAGGGCCTTGCCTTGCTGCAGGCAGGGCCTTGCCTTGCTGCAGGCAGGGCCTTGCCTTGCTGCAGGCAGGGCCTTGCCTGCACCTTGCTGCACCAAGGCATTGCTGCACCAAGGCGTTGCTGCACCAAGGCGTAGCTGCTCTAAGGTTTTGCTGCACAAAGGCATTGCTGCACCAAGGCATTGCTGCACCAAGGAATTGCTGCACCAAGGCATTGCTGCACCAAGGCATATCACTGCTTGTTTGCCTTTAATAACTATTGATAACTATATCAGTCTTTGTTTAATTTGTGTATAGATTGGAAATTACTTTGTGTATAGGTACAAATGTATTGGGTTTTCATTAATGATTATCCGAATTAGCCACCTCCACAATTAAGTGTGCCCAGTTGTATGGTCTATCCGATTATGGAACAAAATTACAACTTTTTTGCAATATGAAGGGTATACTTTACGGCGAGTGCAGTCAAAATAGTAAGGTGACAAGTGCCATACATTAACGTATGCTCGAAAATGGCGTGTATTGTAGCGGCTAATTGGGTATTAATTAGTGATCCGAATTAGCCACCTCCAAATTCAAGTGTGCCCAGTGGTATGGTCTTTATCCTTATGCAATAAAATTCCATCTTTTTTGCAACATGAAGGGTCCATTTACTTTACGGCGAGTGTAGTCATAGCAGTAATTATATAGAGTAAATGTGTTATACATTAACGTATGGTCGAAAATGGCGTGTATAATAGCGGCTAATGGTCTTTAAGATTATGGAATAAAATTCCATCTTTTATGCTACACAAAGGGTACATTTACTTTGGCGTGAGTTCAATTTTTTTAGCAGTTGCGTAATATTGTCTTGATGATGAGGTCTTAATTGTGGCGGCTAATTACTCAATAATTATGCAGCCAAATGAGCTAATTCAGTCTACGGGTCTGGTCATCGATATGTTAGTGAAAATATTGAAAAAATTACACGAGCAAGATTATTAAAAAAATCGTTAAAATTAAAAAGGAAGGGGGACAGAAATTTCACCGCTTTTTACTGCATGGATTCTAATTTTCCTGAATACGCCGGCTGGCCGCGGCCCTTGAATACGCGGATGGGAAATCTGGCCCAATGCGCGGCTAGCTTCAGTCCGGTTCAGCAATTTGGCGGGCTGTAGTCTAAAATCCATATTACTTATATGTATTAATACGAAAATGCAGCGTTATAGCCAAGGTACCAGTCTATTTAACTTGCTTGTGCGCTGTTTCTAAACAACAACAATGTAACGTGAATGGTCGAAAGTTGTGAACGTAATTAATTGAATGAGGTAAATAGTTATTTTGCAATGCAAATCAAATACTGTTAGTAATCTTATGTTGAGAATTGGACCATTGTAGTCCAAGTAATTTTTGGACATAATTGTAACGCAAGCTTTTACTTAGTGACTAAACACACCTACAGTACACTACAGTACAGTAATTTAGTAAACAAACATTCACTTCAATTCAACATGTTCAGGAAGTTCAGTAGAGTACATCATGTACGTAGCATTTTATGATTTGGCACACGCACTAGGCACACTAGCAATTAATTAAATTAATAGCACGACTAGCTTTAGCTAGCACTTTTTTGACTAAAAAATTTTAGCAGCAGCACAACCATGACTACTCCTACTCCTAGATATTATTAGTAGAACCATGGAGGACAGAAATATTTCCTTCCTCCATGATAGAACTAGAATGAGGTTCGTTCCGCGGACGATAGTGGAATGAACCTCCATAGTTCTGGGAGTAAACCATCCATGACAATCATCATTGTGACCATTTTCGATTTACTTAGTAAGTCTGAAGTTGGCTAGTGAAAGCCTTTTTTAGTACCCAATCCGTTTTCTTTCCAGAACTTGTAGGTTTTGTTTTAGTTGCGATGATCGTAACCCTCCATCCTCCCGACAGTCTGCGACGGAGGGTTACGATCATCGCAACTAGTTTTGTTTTTGAACTTATTATTGGTTATTTTCGCACAGAATGTGACATTTACAACATGTTCGGGAAGATTATTCCACAGCTCAACAACCCTGACAACTTGTTGAAAGAAGAAGTTTTTCCTCAATTTCTTTTTTTAAGAGTGTGTCCTCTTGTGCTTGTAATGTGAAACAGTGTGAAAGCTCATCTGATTTGATATGATCTTCTATCTATAATCTAGGCCATTTAAAAGCGCAAGCTTTTTGTTATTTTGGGGGCAAGCGGGGGCAAAAGTGGGAGGGGGGTGATTTCATTGTGTTAAACCATCATTTGTGCATTTTTTTAAAACTTTTTAAAATCTCCTTTGGGGGGCAAGCAAAGGTTTCGTCAAATTTTCCACTCAGAATCTGAGCGAAAAATTTGCTAAGTGTGGCCCAATGGACAGTTTCCTCATCACCTCCCGCCATATAGGCACCAGTTGCGGTCTATGACCCGGTGGGAGGATGGAGCCTGGAAGGTTTGAAGATGATCGTAACTTGTCTAAGTCCTGACAAATAATTGTATTAAAACACAAACGTTGATGTACACATAGGCCCTAAGACACCATTTCAACACATTGATCTATTGTTAAACAGCTGCATGTATATTGAAAACACACCCCCCCCCCCATGCCAAGCATTTCACGTCCATATTCATACCCATATTCATGCACAAATGTATGTTTCACCCAGAAACTATAAATGACCTTTGACCAAAATCTGACGAATCATTACCACATCATTATACATCACAGGATGGGACCAACCAGATGGAACTGACAAGTTGAAGATGTCTGATTCCTCATCTATTCACACCGTAGAGGAAGTCGGCCATCACGACTTTGCATCGTCTCAAGATGCTGCAACAAGTAGATCTATCTCTGACTCCGAGGCAACGGAAGAAATTACATCCAGGAATTCTTACGAGACAAATTCTTGGGAAACGGCATCAAATTCTTACGAGACAAACTCTTGGGAAACCGCATCAAACTCCTCAATACGCTCCTCCTTTGGGGACTCCAGGAGAACATTAGAATCCATCTCGGATGATGATGACTATTCCGGGAGGAAGAGAAGATGGAGGAGGTCAGATGGTGCAGAAAGAACGACTTCATTGGAGACATCGTCCTATTACAGTACACGCTGGGATTCCAGTGGTTCACGGACTGTGAGTAAGACCTTAATGGTGCAAAATATGTACAGAAGCATTGTTCAAGTAAAAACAAGAGTGTAGCGAGGATTTGGTAAAAGGGTGTCCAAATGTGCTGGAAATTTTAAAACTGGGTGCCCAAACTATTCCCGTACAACACATTCACAGGTAGATGACCAATAAAACAGGGTATTTAAAAGAGGCCCTGACACCACTCTCGCTAACACTATGAGTAAAAGAGTGTGCCAAGGCTGACTCAAGAAATGTACCCAATGTTTTACTATTTCTCATCACCTGAGGTGTTTGTTTGGTGTTTGAATTTTTAAAATTTTATTACTGTTTTTTTTTTTTTTTCTTTTTTTCAAAGCATTAACGCAACAACATTTAAGCCAGGTAAAACCATTTGGCGCTGTACATGGTTAATAATAATATAATATATTGTATTTGTATAGCGCCTACTGCAGGCCAGCCTCTAAGCGCTTAACATTCATGTTTCCTGCAAGGTATTTTGGAGCTACATTTGAAGTATGAGACCTACTCCTTTACATAGCACCTTGTAATGGTTTACAAGGTGCTGTGGCGCAATATGCAGCCGATCAAACCAGGAACACCGGGGCGGACCCCTTCTCTTTTCGATAAGTGTACTGGGTTCTTTTTCGTGCGTTACACAACACACGGGACCAACGGCTTTACGTCCCATCCGAAGGACGAAGCAATCATGGTTAAGTGTCTTGCTTAAGGACACAAGTGTCACGACCGGGGCTCGAACCCACACTCTGCTGATCAGAAACACCAGAGCTTGAGTCCAGTGATCTTATCCACTCGGCCACGATTTAAACATTTTGCCATTGAAATTTAAACTGGACCATTAAATTCAAAATTAAATACTTCATTTCCAACTTATAGGATTAAATTTGGGTTTTTGGTTTTTTTTTCAATCATAATTTGTTTAAATTTATTTTAGGATTCAGAGGCAGGTCACGAAGTAAGTGATAATGCACTTTCCATCCGGCAACACTTCATCAAGTCAAGACTCGGACATCTCGAGACATCTCTGCATAAACCCAAGACAGATGGTGATGAAAAGATGCAGCAAGAAACCCCACCTGGGTCTGCAGACAGAGGCATGTTTTGCCAGAATGCAATTTCCATTTTAGAAAGAAAGAAAACAACCAGCCTTGGTGAGAACAAAAAAGATAATTTTAACCACTTCACATTGTTTGTTTTTTTAACTTGTCCGTGTTCACCCGCAATACTATTTTCAGGAACCTTTTTGGAGCTTCTTGAGTAATCGTTTGCCTTTGAAAATGTTGTTGCCTCAATGAAACCCTGACTTGACAAATAAAAGACAACAGCGTTTCTCATAATATGATCCGGGATTTGATGTTGTCATGTTAGAAAATTGAGTCGGCACTCACGTGATTCACGGAACCTCGGACATGAGCCACAGGTGAGAGTCTGCCATGGTATACCGGAATCTCGTATCACTCACATCTGCCTCCCAATGGTAGCAGCCTGTCCATTTTTGCTTGCCACATTTGCACAACAACATGGCAAAAGTCTTAAATACAGGGTTACGCAATAACCCCAGTACGGAAAGGTATTTTACCGTGCATGCTTTCCAGAGCCTGTTGTCCCTCTTTGTGCTTTTGAAACAAAGTGTATCACAGTAGGTGCATGTCTGTGCATGCTACATACTGGGAAGGCCGGGTGGAAATAAACGTCGACCCTCTGGCTGTCAGCAAAAGTTGTCCCGGGCATTAAAAACAGCCGCCATATATCTGTCCAAAAGACAAGACTGATAGCCATCCTTCACAATACAAGGCCTAAACTATTTCACTGAACAAAGTTTCTATATGATGCTTCTTTTTATTAGACCCTCAAAGAAGGAAACAAACATTTCAAAGAACATCAAAAGATGACAAGAAGATCCTCATCGACAGAGAGCTTGTAAATAGATTAAAAATTGAGAATCTTCTATCGGCAATGAAAAGGGTAAGTGAACAACTTTTTTCTATAGTGGGGCAGACAGGTGAAATATTGCGGAGTTGTACCTTTGATGACACAAGGCGGGAAGTTGGCACACAGTCAGAATATGAGAAAGATATTTTGCTGTTGGGCAGATTTAAATTTTGAAAAAATATAGTTACATTAACAATGTCGAGAATTGTTTGCTATTTCACCTTTTGTTATTGCCATTCTGGAGTACTTACACGCGCATATCACACTCACACACACACGCGCGCATCTGTGTAGCAGTCACTGTGTGGACATTCCTTTGTTCTATACACTTAACGAATATCTTATTCCTCAACACTGTAAATAACACTGTGTGGGCGTGTGTAAGTCCACATAGTGTTTCAAGTCCCTACATTATGTGGACCTCTTTTGTTCTCAGGTCCACATTTCGTATGGAGCGTTAAAACACCCTTACGGATCCAGTTCGTGGGGTCCTGCTATTGTTCTATTGTTCACTTTTCTGAAGAAATTCTCTGTGGGGAACAACTATAACAAAGAAAACCTTAAGGGGTAGCATTGTTCCATGGTTAAAAGTACCCCGTAATTTGGCGTGTGTAAGGGCACACACACACACGTTACTAGAACTGTGCGAACATGTGCTACGAAACGCAACGCTGGATGGCACAACGTGAACGTATCCTACATTTGCGTAGTACTCCAGCGCGGCAGACCTCCTATGTTGCTGTAGAAATATGACATCCATGGGAAGGCACTATTGAGGATCTCATAACCTTAATCTTTAATCTTGTGATTTTTTTGTATAGGCATCATCTAGTGGTACTACTGACACACTTGAATCCTGTCATCAATGCCGGTAATTATTGACAACAGACTGTGCAAGTCTAGCACATACTCAAATACAGGGCTTTCTTCCCATGCACAAGCTAGCACATCGGGCAGATACGAGCAAATTGCAGTCACAAAATGTGTATACACATGTAGTTGGTTTTTTTTTACTTCAGATCAAATTCACAAAAACTTCAAAATAAAACCATTTAGAATGTTCCAGATTGCACAGTAGGGCTTTTAAAACCAAGAAAAACACAAAGTAGAAAACATTCTGAGGACCTCGTTTCAATTGACCATATTTTTGACCACATGAGGGCGCTGTCATCAGGGAATGTCTTGCATCACAATAGCAGTTTTAGCTTATTACAATTGCCTGTTTGTAGTTTTCTTGCACCAATGAAGAAATACATAAAAAATAGCGATACAAAAGTGAAAAAACCCTGTTTGTTTACTTGTTTTTCATCATGTGAAATTTATCCACATACGCCCTCACGTGGTCAAAAATACGGCGAATTCAGCGTGCTTTGGCCAAACTTCCAAACTTTTGGTCTAGAATGCCCCACAGTTATGAAAAATCCTGGGGAGAAACTTCTGTGGAAGCTTTAAAAAGCTTTCTACCCAGGAATAGAACCCTGAAATGTTTTATCTTGGGTTCACACATATGTTGCTTTATAAACCTAAACGTTCAAAGGAAGGAAATGAAATGTATTTAGTACTTGTGAGTCTTACCTAGTGGTCCCTCTTTAAAATTTGAGTACGGTGTGTGCTTCATTGTGCTTTGTACCATACAGACCAAATGTCCGTCATATTGCATGTTTGTTAGTGACCTTTGAACCACTCTTGAGAGTGGACGTAAAAGCCGTCAATCCATTGCATGCCATTTGCTTGGAAGGATTGTTCTCATTTCGATCCTGGCCTCCCAAATTTCCTGTACTGTAAAGGTTTTGAGCTACAAGCCCTGCAGTCTTGTGGATTTTCCCACCAAATTTGAGCCCTAAAAGAGATTATTATATATGGTTGATCGTAGGCCCTGTTACTTCATGGAAACAAAAGCAATTGCCTCCGTGCCCCTGATCATTGCCTAGATGCCCCCTGAATTGCCCCAACAGAAATTTAAAAGTTACCCTCACCCCGTTTACCGGAAAAACAAATTACCAAAGCACCAGGTCTGTGATTGAGTCTTCATTTCATGACTTTGTTCCCGTAGTGTATCACAAGAGGCTGTGCTGCAGAGAACCTTCATCCGAACTAAAACCTCCAAGCTTGAGAATGAGTTGACAGAGCAAAGGGTGGACTGGGAAATTAACACTAAGGTAAAATGTCAAGACATCTTGGGCTTTGCGTTTGAACCACTTGGGGTCGGTATTCAAACATATTTGTTCTGTGCCTCTGCAAGGTATTTTTTATTTTTTTACTTTTGAAAGCTTCTGGAGCCATCGTTTCCCTTTGAAAATATCATTGCTACGATGAAATTCTGACTTGCTGAGAAAGACAACAAAAGGTGCTCATAATAATAACTTATAAGGGATGGGAGTTGTTCTTTTCCGAGAAAATATGAGTATGTATTCACCATGAGTCGCAAAACCTTGGCTTTAAGCCACGCCTGATAGTCTCACGTGGTATAGTGGAATCTTTGAACACTCGGACTTTCCTCCCATGGAGCTGAATTGTGGCAGCCTGTCCGCTCTTGTATGCCACATTTAACACACGCTGCACAATGGAATGTCTGGGTGAATATACACGTCAGCAATCGTACTGACTGCAAGAAATAGCTGGCGCTCCAAAGTTATTCCGGGAGGAGGAAAAACACTTTCGCCGGAAGCCACTTTGAAAAAGTTTGGCAGAAAAGAAGTAATCCAATGTAAAGAGGCTAAGACAGTCCCAAGCAGCTGCGATGGGAGACTTTGAGACTTTGGTGGTTGCAGGCAAACCATATTCATGTATTTGTTATAAACTATGTATTTATAATTATTATACATGTTTTGATTTGACTGTAGGACCCATTGACTGCAATAGGGGATTTAGCCCGGTCACTACCAAAGCCGAGTGATAATCCTGAAGAGATATGGGCCAGGTTACTGAGTCGGGGGATTACATGATGAGGACTAGCCAACAGGGTCAGTACGTAATCCTCTGCTTTGTTTGGATATGCATTGGTGACGGCATGCAGTAATCTTTGTTACTCTTTTACTGATTCGATTATGTTAACGACCCTCCACGGTAGGGCACTTATTAAAAGATGCTTTTTCGATAACAGGTCAGGCCCTAATTTCATAGAGCTGCTTAAGCAGACAGTAGTGTTAAAGCAATGTTCCACTGAACAAAAATAAGCAGGAAACCAGTCACAAATTCTGCATACAACATGGTATTTTGGCTGGTAACCATATCATCTGGATAGCAAACAAATTTGTTGAGCTGATCTACTTTTTGTGCCTAAGCACCTCTATGAAACTGAGCCCTGGGCCCAATTTCATAGAGCTGCTTAAGCACAAAGAAGTAGCTAAGCACTACCAAATTATGCTTGCCAGAATAAAGTTACCAGCCAAACTACCATGTCACATGTACAATTTGTGACTGGCATCCTGCTCATTTCTGCTCAGCAGACAATTGTTAAGCAACATTTTCTGCTTAAGCAGCTCTATGAAATTGGGCCCTGATCTACTCAAGGGCCATGGCTGCTAGGGATCGTGAGGCAAGTCTCAACACTTTCGAGAAACCTTTGGGTTCCAAGTACATTGCTTGAACGTGTAAACGAAATAAAATTACACACTTCAAAATATGTACAAAACTTGCACAATGTTTTACCCCTGTCTTGGTGTTTGACTACTAGACTTGAAGATTTCCATTCCAAAGACAAATTTCTGTCCCAGTCATAAATTCAAATTCATTGTCGTTTTGATTGAATATCATCAGAATTCAGGAACAAATTGATATTTTTGAAATGTGGCGTCATTAAACATTTTTGGATTATGACAAAAATTGCACTTGAAAGGTATCAAACACAGTGGCATTTTAGACCATTTAAACGTGAGGTTAGAAACTCGTAACTTTTCCCCATTTTCATATGGACTCGTATCTTTTGGAAAATGAGTGGATCACAAAACTAAATTTGACCTTAGAACCCCTCTTTAAGTAGTCGTGGTTCAAGACCTTCCTGTTGTTCATGTTCCATGATCTACTGCACGCTACCACCCACAAACTATCACCAATAGAGGGCGCTATCTGAAGAGTAACAGCTACCACTCACGAACTGCTATCACAGGACAGAGCCAGAAATCGAGATCAAATTCGGTACGCCCTCTGTCGGTAGAATTGAGCCATTTGGTATTTCGGTGAACAGCACAAGGAGGGTTCGGGAAGCTAGACTACTCGCCAAGAAGCTCTGTCAAGTAGGGTTCTTGTATCATGCTAATTAGCAGGTCAATGTGATAGTCGCTGTTCGCTTCTGAGCACCTCCATAACATTGATCCCTTCGTCATGCATATAATTATCAACCAATTCCTTTTTCTACTCGAGTCACAAACAGAAAGTTCCACTCAGGTTCATTGATATCCATGGAAGAGTTGTCAAATATTTTCCACATATTAAAAGAAAGAGGCACTTATTTAAATTTCAATATTCCTTGCGGAAAATGGTAGTAAAATGAGAAAGGCAGTTAATGGAAAGTAGACGGACATTATTTTATTTTTATTTGTCTTTAATGGTTGGGGGAAGAATTACCACAGCTATAATCAAACCTTTAAAAATGACATACAATTTCACTCTTGGTGTTTTGTTTGTTTTTGTTGTTTTTTTATTGAAGTCTGAAATAATGTCTGATAAATCCCCTTACAACAATGTCTTATGGGATCCCATGGGTATCCCATGGTGTCTCTATAATCACCTTTAATCCCCTGTAATCCTGTGTAATCTTTACAATCCTTCCAAGTGTATAACACCGGCAACAAAATATTACAAATTCTTCCTTGTAAGAAAGATTCTCCAAAAATAAAAACATGTCATTAAATAAGTCTATCTGACGTCACACAGACTTCAACACCCTTAAGAAAAGTTGCAAGGCACTAGCAATAAGCAATTTTCCACAGTGCAGTTATCTTGCCTGCCAGAAAGGCCATATAGAATGTACAAGCTCGCTCTTTTCGTAAACAAAGGTTACGTGGTCTATTAAATACATCTTGATCTGAAAACAAAAAATTCCAGTCAATTCATTATTAATAAGAAAACATTGTAAGGGATACTTTTTTATTACTTTAAATATATATTTTTTTATGTTTTGTCTTTTCATATTGTTAAAAGTATTTAGTTTGTTTATTAGTTGTGTTTAATTTTATTGGTTTTTGGCATCCATTTTCCTTTAGATATGACAGAAACAATTTTAGACGGAATAAAGGGTGAGACAGTATTGGTTTTTGGAAGGATGCATTTTTCTTCACATCCTATAGTTTTAGGACATTATAACCTGTATGAAAATGTCAGAAAGGTTGTTCTTGCTCACAAAGTTTCCTTTTTTGCCAATCTTGTGATCAATGACTTGCTTTTTTACCATTGTCAAAGACTGCACATTTTATGTATTTGTATTTAGTTCATTTCTCGGGCAGCAAAAAAAGTACAATAACGACATTGGAAACATTAAAAGATACCAACAAGAGCAATTAAAACAGAGGAAGGAAAGAGACCAGCAAATAGGCTATGATTAAATGTCAAATCCATTGCATGGGAAATCTTTATGAATACATGTGTCAATATAAACAATGTCCAATATGAGGCAGAGGGTGTGTCCCCCCCCCTAAAAAAACCCAAATGTTCCCAACATATTTTTTCCTCTTGTAAAGAAGTAACCCCCCTCCCGCCCTAACCCCAACCCTAAAGAATTCCTGAGATTCTAAGAAGTCAATGAAAACACAATTGGGGGGGCACACCATGTCATATATCAAGCAAAGCATTACAAAGTGCAGCATAAATATAAACAGGTAAGATGAGTCTGCCTACCTGTAAACAAATATCGAGTGCTTTAGGACATCTTTCAGGTGTGAAAAGCACTACATAATTGAATTGTTTATTTATTTAGCCAATGATTAAAAACAATCACAGGAATTTGAGATATTTGGTCTCGCATCGTCATTAGAACTAAAATATTTTGACATACACTACGATAAAACAGACTAAAACACAATCAATACAATATAAATATAAATATATATGTAAACACCTGAAACTACACTATTTAATTAACATGAAAAATTCCCATTCAAAACTCGCACGGCCGATGGTAAAAAAAACTATTCTTAAAGCGTTCAGTTTTTGCTCTAATTAATCTCATCCTTCTTCCTGAAGGCATCAGCTTGAAGAACTCATTCGCTGGGCGATGAATATCCTGCCGTCGATTTCACCAAACTCTTCCTAACTTAGGATTAATCTTAGGACTTAAGACGAGTCCCAGCCTTGTACTGTAACATGTAAACCTTAAGATTAATCCTAAGTTAGGACTAGTTACTCGTCCTAACTCGAGATGGGATTAATCCTAGCGTTTCGTGAAATCGGCTGCAGGACTATTTTATCCACACGCTTCTTCATTCTCTTTTCATAGATTGTCTTCATGCCATCCACCTTAAGTCCAGTTATGTATCATGCATTTTGGGCCACACGATTCAGTTTATCAATTTCGCACTTAGGAGTGGCAGTGAACCAGATAATGATAGAACTGGTCAGACAAGACTCAATTACACATCTATAAAAATTAATCAAAATGTGTCTGCTCACACCAAATGATTTTAGTCTGCGTTAAAAGTGCAATTGTTGTTGGGCCTTCTTCAAATTATCAGATATTTGATTTGACCAAGAAAGAGTGTTCATTCATTATGAATGAACACTGAGAAATTTAAAACAATCAGCAACTTCTACACTTCCACCATTAATGATAATTGGTTCAACCTCCCCCTTATTTCTACAGAAATCAATGATCATTTCTTTAGTTTTGTCAACATTCAAAATGAGATTGTTCGAATCACACCATTTTTCAAGGGAACATATTTGACGTCGATTATTATTATTGCTCAAAATGTTGAGACTTATCTGAACACCAGTTCCCACTTACAAGAGAGGGGATTCTACCCAACATACGATTGTCACCCGCAACAACAACATTTTATTGATTGTATTGTATTTACACCATGCACTGCCTTGAACCTTACTTATTTTACTTTAGTCGAGCTCTTTTAGTTCGTTTCTCATCCGTTTACTATTTCAGTGGTTAACTAAAGATTTCTTCCATCATACAAAATCGTTTTTAGAAATGAATTTATTTCTAATCTAATCTTATCATTTCCTCTGCTCAGAACTATTTGGTTATTTAGTGCAATTTGCGTGAGTTCCTATAATTGCTTTTGCTTATTTTGGAGCTCCCGGTAAATGGGGTTTATTGAACAAGAGTTGTCTTCAAAGTATTTGTTTGGCAAAAAGAAACATTCATTTCTAAGTAACACAAATCCTTTGTTGATTTTGATTTATTTTTTTCAAATTTATTCACACTTTTTATTTAATGACCTTTTTTGATCATTACCAATATGAAATTGCCATTCATGACCTTGTAAAAATATTTTTTAAACAGTATCTTTAAAGTATACTGTGTCATACTGTACAAAGTTTTAGACGGAATAAGGAGAAAACTGGTCCAAAACGAGTCCAAAAGCCACTCTCAGAGGCCTCATAGAGGCCTACCGTACCTCATCATAATAAATTACAAGATCAATATGATTTGCCCAATACTCTTGTCTATCTGTCGTATCAGTGTTAATTAACCCGTCACCCCCAAAACCCCCATCATAGCAAGATTTTGCCCAGCTAAAAAGTCAACTGACAGAGCTTCTAAACACACACAGCAATTGACCACAGCATTAGCTGAAACAGGTTACCGTCCACAAGCCTCATGTACAGCACATTATTTTCACTGCTTCCCTGCAAAGATCTGCGAGCCTCCTCAATTCCTTACATTTTTGTCTCCTTACAAAATCCTGTGAAATCCCTTCAAGAGGCTATCAAGGGATAGTATAAATTCATACAAATTTTGATTTTAGGTGTCTTAATATTGCATAGATGTAAAATCACACATTCTACACAGCATTATAGTGTGAAAAACTATACACAGAAAAATGATTCCTCTTAATAAATGTCAAATCAAAAACGTAAACGCAGCTCAGTCACATGATCTATACGGCCTCCGCTTCATCGGACTTTGTCATTCCATCCTTCTTTATCATCTCGTAATTCTCACCGTTCATCTTTCTGGTCGTTCTGTTATACCTCGTTAGATCCTCTTCATCTATGTCATTCTCGGGTAGGAGAGGGTAACCCGCTTCCAGACGGTATTTCTGAAGCGCTGGACCCCAGTCAAATTGCGGCTTTAACCCATTTCGAATTCGCTGGATTAAAAAAAAGAAAACAAAACCAAACTCAGTAACAGGTAGTAGAGATTAATATTTTCTTCCAAAATTACAATAAGAAACATTGATAGCCGTCTTAAATTTTGTAGTATTGATGCATTAGCAATATGGGCAATTTGGTAATACAGAGCGCCTCTACAGTTTACCCGAGAGAAGGAATTTTTCTTGAAAAGGCAGTTTGGGACCTTCAAATGGCTGGAATGAATGGGGAAAACATTCACCAGCCTCACACACACAAACAATCTTATGCCATAAACACAAAAAATATACACCTTTGTTGCTTTGGCCAAAAGTTGGCGACTTTTTTTCTCAAGAGAAAATGTGAAAATGGCCTCTACTGGAAAAATTGTTGAGGGCTTTCTTGTAATGTGAAGCGCACATAGTGCCTAGGCGTTCTATAAAACACATCATTCTATAGGCCATACGTGCAGAATTCTGCGGTACTCAGAAGGCATGTAATTGGACCAAGTCAGCTTGTCATTTCACATGTCTGCCAGCTTTCTCACTTGTCCAGATATTTTCATATTTTTAAGGGATGTTTTTCAACACTGAAGTAGCCAGCCAGACTACTTGGAGGGGATTATGTCTGGTGTTTGGGTGTTTTGACACCATTAAGGGAGAACGCTGATTGGTAAAAAATTTTCCATACAGGCATTGAAACTCTTGACATAGAGGGCGTACACTCAGCGTTCTCCAAATTCCAGTCCTTCATGGTCTACACTCACCTCTCTCCACGTTCCCTTGCCATAACGAACGACATAATAAACAGCATAGATTGGTATGGGGACGACCCCGGCTAAGATCATCAGCCATCCTAACGCCTCTGCCCAGTTTGGGTATGTATACTCGTAGTACGTTAGAGACTTGTATGTCACCGACCAAAACACAAATATGAACTGCAAAGAAAGACAAAACAACTATTGTTATAACCAGTTCGCTGTGGGCTCCCCAATAGACCTTATGCACATGACATCATATCAGTAGGGCGCCCTCACCTAGAGGTCAAAATGAGGTTGTTCATCGGCTTATCCTGTGCGCCGCGCATACAAATCTGTGTGTTTCCATTATTACATCATCGTTTTACCTCTAAGATGCCGGCTGGATGGCGTCTATGCATAAGGTCTATAATGGCCAGAGCACTTAAATGCAACGTACAAGCGAGGTCTAACAAGCTTGCAATGGGAGACTTTGGAACGCTGGGTGGCAGCAGACTTTCCAGGTAAATTTCCATTGCTGGCGTAGTTCTGAGCATGCGCACATTACAGAGAATGATGGATTTATCTGGTAAGTCTGCTGCCACCTAGCGTCCCAAAAGTCCCCCATTCTGTAAACTCAGAATACGGGGGCATGCTCACACCTCAGTCATTCCATTGTGTAGCATGCACTGACCATGCAATGCCTTGTTTCCCACGTACAAAATAATACATAACAATTTTCTCTTTTTTCTTTCTGTTGAATATTGTTAATAACTGATAGAAATAACAAACTGTAACTTTGAGAACACAGTAGTTGGTATTAACTAAACATTCTGAAAATGTGTTAACCGATGAAAAAGTGAAAACGGTGCTGAGTGTAGAGTGAAAGGATAAGAGAGAAATATCCAAACATTTGTTCAACGGGTAATGCCAATGACAACGTCCTCATTGAGGTGTCACTTTGAATCATTATTTTTGCATCAATTAATGACAAGCTTCTGAAATCATTCTCAAAGTTAATAAGACGGATTTCCTGGGAGATTCCCGGGAGTATTAGTTTGACCTTTATACACTAGAATTACTAACTCTGTTGGGAGGGGTTTATGGGTGTCTAGAGAGGATTTCAATAGATGTGAAATTTGCATCAGGGATAAAGACTATTATTTAAGTTGTATTTTTACCCATACACCGATTGTTAAGCACTGTATATTGGAACTTTCCCCGAGTTCTGTAAAAAAAAAATTACATTACACAGGTGGGATTTGATTTCATGACATTTGCCATTCTAGAGCAGATGACTTGATACCACTAGACCACTGAGTTACGGATGACTTGTTGAAAAATGTACTTTTACAGCCTATAAATCTAATGGGTTCTGTAGAATTTCCTTTAATTACATTAATTTCCTTTAATTACATTAATGTAATTATTTACTCACCGCGATGATTGCTGGTGTTAGGAACATCCAACAGACTTTCCAGTAAACATTGAGCTGGAATCCAAGCATAACTTTCATGTCGGCAATAAACCGATTCGCTCCTATGGAGTAAACAAAATATGTCATTGATTATTTTGTTTAAATAAATAAAATTAACATATATTTTTTTTATTTAACCAGATGAATAGCAAACGAGATAAAATGTTCAGTTTTAAATGTGGGAGGAAACCACCAATGGGGAAAACCCATACAATCAGGTAAAGGACTGAGAACCCTATTGACATGCAAGGTTCCAGTCTGAGGTGGGATTCGAACAGGGGTCCACAGAGATGAAAGGCAAGGAAAGAAACCACTGAGCAAACCTGATCCCCTGAAAAGCTCAAGTTATCTCACTGTCTCAAAACCAGTTATATCAAGGCGAGATATTTATGTAATAGGGCAAAATGTAGAAAGGACTGGATCGAAATACCCACTTGACCACTGGCCAGAGTCCAGTAATTTTACTGCCAGTAACACTGAAGGTTATAAAAATACCCACTGGACCTATGGAGTCCAGTAATTTTATCATTTGGCCAGTAACCCTGAAGACTTGAAACACCCACTTGACCGATGGCCATAGTCCAGTAATTCTATCATTGACCAAGTAACTCCACAACCAAACATGTACTGCAGCAGTCTACAGTGTTTTCCAAACCGGTGTGAAGCAAACATTTTTGTTTTAAATTAATAATAATATTTTGGCTTTATAGATGTTAAATTTGCATCAGGGATAAAGAATATCGTTTATTTTTACCCATACGTCGATGTGTGTAAAGCACTGTATACTCAGTACTTTCCTGAGTCCTATGAAAAAATCCATATGTCTATTACCCAGGTGGGATTCAAACCCACAACCTTTGCCATTCTAATGCAGATGTCTTACCACCAGACAACCGAGATTGCCCGGTAGCTAGAGGCAGTTCAACTCCTACATGCTGGTTCTTGAAAAAAGATTTGTGTTTCTGTTGGGAGTTACAAGACCAGTAGTTTAGTGAAGATTTGTCATGACAGTCGAGGCCTGTGCATTAATCCCTTTGCTCCCTAACAGGAAATGCATCCACAGATGGACAGGTGCATCTTGCTAAAATTCAACGTGTACAAAACATTGCCGCTCGCCTCGTTTCTTGCTTGCCTCGTTCTCACCATATTACACCAGTACTAATGAAATTGCATTGGCTCCCAGTTAAGTTTCGTACAATTTATAAAATTCTTTTGTTAACTTTCAAAGCTCAAACATGTCAATCTCCTGCTTATTTATCTGAACTTGTTCACCATTATTCCCCTACTCGGACTTTACGTTCATCTCAACAGTCATTGCTTTCATCTACAAGAGCTTCTTCTATTTTTTATGGCCACAGATCATTTTCTTACGCCGCACCATTTCTTTGGAATGGTCTTCCTGTGCATATTCGCCAGGCTAGTTCTTTACACTGTTTTAAGTCTCTGTTAAAAACACATTTGTTTGAAGCTGCTTATTTGTAATCTGCTTATTTGTAATTGTTTCTTTCACTCTTTGTATATTTTATTGTTCTCTTTATGCGCTTAGAGGCTTATGCATTAGGCGCTTTAGAAATGTCTTTATTATTATTATTTATCCCTCAGTCATGGATCTAATGATAAGAGTGCACTGATGACTACCCTGGTCACAGTAGTCTGTTTACATTTTGCTGTGGGATTTTCATATGTCAGACTTTCTGCACAAGAATGCCAATATTTGAGTAGCAAATGCTGTTTTTCAGGCAGCAACTGTTAAGATACAAGTTGCTAGGACGAGAAATTTCACACATTTATCTAAAAAAAGAGTTAAGTATGCCTGATGGACAAAAGTAGAGGCCATTATAAAATGCAAATATGAAGAATTCATGCTCTCAAATCTTTTTCTCTAGTGCTGCTAAGTGTTCCCAGATGCTCCTTGCAATCCATAACTCCAGGGATTATTAAAAGATGGAAATGCCTCCTAAAATATGGCTCGTAAATTCAATCAATCAATCAAAACATGTACAACGGCGAATCTCAACTGCGGCTCAACGGCGACCCTCAACTCTTAACGTTTGCTATGCTATACAACCTGGGTAATTGGTCAATGCCTCTCAAAGGGACACACTTTGACAACTCACAAAAACCGGGAGGGATGGAATAAATGAAACTACAAAAACTCACCATACAAGTAGGCAATAATGAGAGCTTCCAGGAATCCGATGATTAAAATGGAAAAACCTGCCGAGTATGACTCCATCAACGAGAACAAATAAATACCACCCTGCAATAAGATAAACAGTTTCAGTTGCATTAAAAACCGCACCCCACTACTGTCTGACCATAAAGAGGGGTGTGGGGGGGGGCACGTCCCCAGTTGATGTTCCTACCCCCTCTCCACCACCACCAGTTGAAATCAGGACTTTTATGATTTAAAAATTACCAGAATCAAAAGCTAACATATTATGAGTTTCAATGTAGTATTTTCAGTATTTTTAAAACTATTTGTCTATTTACATGGACACAAACTTTTTTTACCACCATTTTTTTTTTTTACCTCTGCAATGACATAAAGACGGTGCTGAAAAGGGGCATGTTTTAGGGAAAATGCAAATAAAAACTACTGTTTTAATTGGCCAGAAGTGCCCCTAGAAAAGAAAAAAAAACCTTGTGCAACCTAAAGTTTGACCCTAGTTTTGGCGCTGGTGTGAATGCATCTAATCAGTAGACACATGTACACAGTTCTGTGCACAGCTGTGCCACCATTTATACACACAATGTTATGACGATTTCAAATTGTATGGTCAACTTGCAGGAAAATGCAACAAAGACTATAGGAGGATTTGATTTGTGAATTGAGAATAAATATATCATTGATTTGCCCAAAATGAGGTGATTGTTGGATTCGGGAAAATAAGGACAATATTTATATCAATGGTAGTAAACCACACATGAATGAACATCAATTTCTTTTTTAGCGTAATGAATTTATTTATTTTTATTTTTTGGGGGGAAACCAAATGAACCATATGCAGATTGATAAGTGGTTTTAACGTGTGAAAGCTTTTGTTTTGAAACCAGTTTGATAAATACTTCAATCATGTCACCTTGTGGGAACAGTGTCATGGCAAAACATACGCATCAAAATCGATAGAACAATTGTTACCCAAATCAACACAAATCAATACCTTGAATCTGTTGGGGGTGTTTTTTTCCCCCTCAAGGTTAAGTCTTCTTGTGTTGACTATAGTGTCTGCCAGCCTTTTTTTTTGTAAATGTTATTGATATCAGTTCTAGTTAATTTGGGGTTGAACAAAGAAATATTGACAAGAGCACCATTTGAACCTGTGACCTCCGGATTAACGTTCTGGTGCTGAACCATCTAATATTGATGACTGCTACTAACCAACAAATTTAAATTGATTTGTTTCAATCTGAAAGTTCACGGATTATAAAAGTCGCACCAGTACCAATAATCGCTAGAGAAGTATTTCTGTATGGTGCATAATGTCAAAGTTGGGCCAATAGCATTTGACAAGCAGGGGACTTGTATTTCATTGGAGTGACAAACTAATGTTATACACATATGGATCGGCACTGAGGTCACCAGTGCACGTCTATGCACCCAGGGGGAATGCAGGTATTTCCTGAGGCCGAGGAAAATAGGACCCTCTTCTGGTCACTCATAGGCCCCGAGAGAAGGATAGACTTGCACTAGTGACAGAATAATGCCAGTCCTTTATGTTAAAACACACCTCAGTCCAAAAACGTGGAACAAAAAATATTACTGAAAAATTAAATAAACAATTAACTCATGAGAGCATTGGCAATTCAACAATTAAAGGTTTAGATAACAATTTAGATAATCTAAAACTGAAACTTCTTTCCTTGCCTTCTCTCCGTGGGGATACTTGGCTAGTGAAGTGATTAAGTTTGCTTTTCTGAGAATCCATGGCTTCACAACCAGAATAAATGAACAAACTTGTTTCTCTAAACCATCACTTTTTCCCCATTGTCATTTACACACAATCCCCCTCCCCCCAACCCATTAACAACAAAAAAAATTAGGAGTTGGTGTTAAGTAGGGCTATTTTCTTACATTTGTCACCATGGGTAGAGCCAGCAGGAAGCAGATGATGCATGTTACCAGGGTAATCCACGTCTTATATTTGAAGATGCGAGGAAAGAATGTTTGCAGTTCATCACATATGGCTGTGATCACCGTCTCCATCATCACAAACTGTCAACAGGGTGAGAACTTTGAGTTAACGGTTGTCTGGGGGAAAGAGGTGTAGTGTGTGGCCCAAGGGTGGGGGGGGGGGCTATAAGAACACTACAGTGAAGTCATAGCTTTGATCACTCTTCATTTCCTTGAGAACTGTCAAGTACAGACTTCCAAATAAGTACCTTTTTAAGATTTATATGTCAGGAAAATCTTGACTGAGAGACTACATCGTGGAGTGTCGTGGCCGAGCAGTCATGTGCACTGGACTCAAGCTCTGGTGTTTTTTGACCAGCAGACTGTGGGTTTTTCATAGAGCTGCTTAAGCCGAAAAATATTGCTTAACAAATTTCTACTTAGTAAAACTAAGCAGGGAACCAGTCACAACCTGTGCATATAACGTGATATTTTGACTGGTAACCCTTTTCCAGTAAGCAAAATTGTTTGGTGCTCAGTAAATTTGTTGTGCTTAAGCAGCTCTTCTACACCAGTACAATTTTTTTTCCTTCTTGTATTTCTCGCTTTGTCCAAGCTGATTTTTTAGGGTGGGACCAGAGATTTTGACTTTGAAATGTGTGTTTGACTAAAAAACAGATCACTGGACTTGTTTTGATGATGCTTAAATATTCCAACACCAAAATGACTGAACTCTCAGACCTATCTGCTTGGAAATTTTGAGCACAGCCCTCATTAATTTAATATTCAAGATCTTGAGGAAATGTTGTACCTGACTGTCCAGACCCAGCGTGAAGAGCATGAAGAAGAACAAGACGGACCAAAGAGGAGCAATGGGCATCCGAGCTAAGGCTTCTGGGTAAGCCACAAACGCAAGACCTGGGCCTAAATATTACAAAAACAACAAAACAAACCGACATAAAGTTATTCAAAGTTATTTCTTTTCTATCAAAAAATACAGAATATAATAATATAATGATATAATAATAAGACTGGATTCATTCTATTCAATTCAATTCAAGTCAACATTTCTTTCATACTGCTTTTCTCAAAATATGACATAATGTACAGAATAATACATAAATAAATAGACGAAATAATAAGCACAGAAGATCGGAGAAAGAGTAAATCTATGTATCCCAAAATAAAAGAGAGTATCAGAGGCTGTCAGATTAAGCCAAGGCTTGTAGAAGACAGCCTAGACAGACAAACTACAAATATAGAGACAAGACAAACAGGTGACGCAAAAAATATACATACTTTTATCTTGCCTACTATTGTTAGTTGCATTATCCTGATGCCGTTTGCCCTCTAATCCTACCCTTTCATGCTTCCCACATTGTAATGCCTACAATGTAGTACCACCCTTTTGGTCCAGTGATCCAGCCTTTCATACTGACCGTCCTTTGTCCTCACTACTTTACTCTGATTGGTTCTCAGCCACCCAATTGTTTGTAAATTTATTACTCTGATTGGCTATATTTTCCCGCTTTTTTCTGGATACTCTCCCAATTAATCCTTTGCTCCTCGTTTTGCTATAAGGGAAGCCTTCTTTAACTAACCCTCATTATCCGCCGACACCCGCAGGATCCCGACTGGTAGTCTAACACCACTTTAATGAGCTCATTATCTTCGGGTCAATTCACATAGCTGTATATACGTCAGACGAATATGCATGAGTTCTACTCAAGCAGGCTGGAAAAGTGACTTCACAAAGGGACCAATTATCGGATGCAACACTTTGATTGTTCCGCTTTGTTGTGGCTGCTCGCTCCGCCAGACAAGCGCTAATCCGATGTTGATACACTGTAACTAGTCTTTCAAAAGGTTTTAGTAATGACTACGTTTTGTGATTTGAAAGACATTACTAACTGAGGGAAAAAATAATGTTTCAAATGACTTGAATTTTGTCTCCGTTTTCTCAAACGTTTGCATTTCATAAAACGTTTATATAAATTGCATTTTCAACCACCAAAAATGAGTTAGTAAAAGCCAAGTTGTTTAATTTGTGTCATCAAGATGCCACCTCTAAGACCTATACTACAAAATGTAAACAATTCAGACTTCAAAAATTGATTGTTCCGCTTTGTTATGGCTGCTCGCTCCGATGGACAAGCGCTAATCCGTTGTTGATACATTGTAACTAGTCTTTCAAAATGTATTAGTAATGACTACGTTTTGGGAACTGAAAGACATTACTAACTGAGGGAAAAAATAATGTTTCAAATGACTTGAATTTTGTCTCCGTTTTCTCAAACGTTTGCATTTCATAAAACGTTTATATAAGTTGCATTTTCAACCACCAAAAATTCTGATAAAATACTATACTAATCAAGTGCCTGACTTTCAGACTAAGGTAATCCCTTAACAATTGACAGACCTAATAGCCCAACACCTACCAGACTTCTTTTGTTGTCGCGTTGCCTATTCAGACGTTAATCCATCTGGCAAGGGACTAGGTTTTAATGAGCCCTTCGGCCAGAGCGTGACCTCTTGCGTACTGGCATATTCATTAGTTTATTCAATCCTTTTGAAAGAATTCATAGAGTATGAAGCCGCCGGGATCCCGGGGGTTGCAGCGGGAATTCAAGGTTAGTTAAAGAGGGCCTCCCTAAACAGATAAATGGATATGTTTCTGTTTGTTCTTGTTTATGCCTCTGACGAGGGTCCAGTTTGGATCAAAAGCTAAGGCCATCTCCCCTACTAATTTTATATACATTTGTAATTGTACAGTTTAAAAAGTTGATTCTCACCAGTATCTGTGACGTTGTGAATGGGAAGCTGCATATCATTTGCCATGAACCCTACCACAGAGAAGATGACAAATCCAGCGAGGATACTGGTGCCACAGTTAATGCAAGCCAGTATCAAGGAATCCCTAAGGAAGAACAGAGTATGAGAAGTCATAAAATACCAAAACAGTAGGAAGGAATTAATAACACAGTCTTTAGATACCAATACATCATGATAAACTTGGTGCCAGTAATTGTCTGTATCCTCAGTTTTTTGAGCCAGTAGTTTGTTTTGTTAAAAAAATATTTTGCTCAACAAACTGAATTTAATTGGTCTGAATTTGGGAGTTTGCCAGCCAAATTACCATGTCACGTGCACCATCTGTGCCTGGTTTCCTGCTCATTTTTTTCTAAGCAGCAAATTGTTAAGCAAGGTTTTCTACTTAAGCAGCTGTGTGAGTTGAGCCCTGGTGGCCATATCCCACCAATAAGCTACCTGGCCCTTTATTTTTATAATCCTGCAATGTTGTCAATATCTTTGTTGTGATGATATCCATCTCATAAGGCTTGACTTTTGTCAGTATTTTCAGGATTTCAGGATGTTTTGCACGACATAAAATAACCAGTTTAATAAACATATACACTCTAAAAACTTATTGTCTGGTGAGAGACAACTCTTGGTAAAGTTTAATTCATCTGAAAGAATATTATTTGGTTTTACCCTTACAGCGGTGTGTGTCAGCACTGTATACTTTCCCGAGTTCTGTGAAAACAAATTCACAGGCATATTACTCAGGTGGGATGCGAACCCACAACCTTTGCCATTCTAGACAGAAAGTTCTGAGTATACAGTGCTTACACATATTCTGTGTACGGGTAAAACCAAATAATACCATTATAGTAATTGTTAGATGTAACTTTGACAATGTTAATTTAATATTTTCATATTGTTAATTCTAACTTTTATAGAGTTGTCGCTGACCGCAGTCATTAAAGTGAGAAATAACACTTAAAGCTTTAAGAGTGTAGAGCCATTTTATAAAAACACAGGTATGCTACTCTCTGTTGTAAAGTCACAGCCCAAGTTTTTGCCAACCGAGGTTGGAAAAATATGGAAAGCCATAAAAGCAAAGCAAAGACAGGTAGATGTTTAATATTACCTCGGCTACAATTCGCCCGGGTGTGACATCCATTTTATTTAATTTCATAATGTGGCTATGTGGACAGACTCACACCTGAGCTACATTGTACCATGCATTGAGAAGTAATTTAAAATCCATGAACTGGTCGAAATTTGTCAAGCTGTAATGGTTACCAGTTTAAATTTGCATGGACCGATTTTGGTCAAAAGAATTAAATTGCTTCCAGAATTTTATAGAATTTTGGCGGATGGTGCTGTTTCAAAAAGAAAAACATACAAAAACGTTCACATTTGCCACGGATAAAGCACAAAATACATGAAAAATTGTTTGTACATGGCTAATGAACATGAGATAAAGTCTGGATCCTGACAATAGTTCACTTATCAATGGCTGATTTGTTCCTAAAATACCTTAAATGAAAGCTTATAACTTTCTTGAATCTATAAGAATAGCTATTAAAAATTTAAATCTTAATTCTTAAAGTCAGGAAATGGAACATGAGAAAACCTTCCTCCCCAGCTTCGTTTTCTCAGAGCATGCCTTGTGTTGTCATGCATAATTATATTCATAACTATATCCAATAACTTTTTTTCAACTAATGTTTTCAAAATTACTTTTGTAAATTCAAAAAGGAATTTTTGTTTTAGTTAACATACAACCAAGCTCCGACTTGAAATTCTATAAAACTGTGACAATTAGAAAAAGAGCAACTTTGCGGAAGAGATGATTTCTGCTCCTATAAAACAGTTCAAATTTAACTTTAAAATCTATGCTAAACCGTTTTGTATACACATTTTGTTACAGGCCTAGAATTTTATCTTTGAGAGGTCAAGGCCATTTTCATTCTGCAAAGGGCACTTCCTTTGAAAATCTTAAAGTCTATAAGAAACTTTTGAAGGGGCATCAAGGCCACTGCCTCCATGTAATTCCTGGCCTTTTGTTAGCTTACAACTTTAAAAAAAATTCACATTGTCCAAAATTTATCGATTTATCCAAATTTCAGAATGAAACTGCAAAAATGTTGTGGTAAGGCGGCCGCTGTGCTAATTTCTCATGCTCTCCTCATACAAGTCATAAAACTATTATTATTGTTATATAATTTCTGGTAATGAAACCAAGGATGCCTCATAAGTGTTTTGTGAACCAGAACTCTGACTTTTCTAAGTTTTCTTGTCTTTTTTTAAAATGCACTACCAATTCTAGTACATGGGACCTACGGTTTACCGAAAGACACAGCCACTATGGTCGAGTATTTTGTTCAAAGACACAACAAGTGTCATGACCAGGATTCGAACCCACACACTGATGATCAGAAACACCAGAGCTTGAGTCCAGTGCTCTTAAACCTTTAGAGACCATAGCGCTCGCAAGCGGCTTGTACCAAAATGCCCAGAACGGCCGCAAGTGGCCACAATATTTGACCAACTTTTGCTCAAAACAGGAGGGTCAAAGAAAAGGTATGGAACAAAATTTGTATTTTCCAATGTTCCTGTGTAAAACATAGAATCAACAACTCTAAAACAAAGCCATGTATTTCTGTTTGTTCATAAATCCTCTGACATTTTTTTCTGAAAGTAACGAGGCAAAAAATCAACAAAGTTGCAATGCCTGGGCGTATGGTGATGATTGTACAGAAATGAATGGTCACCAACTGCTCGGCCACAATTCACCACAAATAATTGCAGTTGTGGGGAAAAAACAGTATTTGTGTTCTGACTAATTATAGCTTTGCAGCTGCAATTTGCTGTCCTTCTGAAAACTAAAATACACCCTGTGTGGTTTGACAAAAGAACCACAATTCCAAAGATGAAGTACCTGTTTTTATAAGCAGCTTATTTGTTTGGGTTTGGGTGGTTGTTGTTTATTTTATTAATCAACCTTTTGATTCAACCAACAATTGGGATTTGATGAGCATGGTTTGATATTGTGAGATATGTCCAGAGATGAACAAATGACCGGTAGTTGTTTATGCTTGATTACTCAGAAGAAAAACAAATCTTTATTTTGAACAGATAAAGGCAATAATTAAAGTCTCTTCTAAAGTTATTTGTTTACAGAAGTTGTATTTTTTTTTTTGAGATAATTGGCAGAATACCGTCTGCATCTGCGCACGCTATATTTTCTAGATGTCAATGGCTTGTTGTGTGACCTTGTAATAATGTAACATTGCCAAATAAAGACTTTTTTCCATTCTTTGAGTGCAAAAAGCTGTTATTGTTTAGAACTGCGAATAAGAGTAATTTCATTATAAATTGCTTTGTACTTGGTCTTTGAAGGTTGCTTCTGGTGATTTATATTAATTTGTCAAGGACCGACACTGAGTGAAGAGGCAACTTACCCCTGGGCACCATGAACCCTAGCCAAGCCACTGAGAGAGGCACTATTGCACGAGGGTATGGGGACTCTTGGTTAAGAGGGGACAAAAGTTTGATATGCCAAAAATTTTACACAGATAAAAACATAAGTACCTAATACTGGGTAAAAAGTATTCTTAGCTTCCTCTGCCCAATTTTCTTCTAGCTGTGCCCGAATGTTCCCCACGGTTTTGCCCGAATTTGGGCCAGATTTCCATTGGGTATTTCAAGCCATTTTGGGTAACTGCTCAAGTGGTAAAATTACCTGACTCTGGCCAGTCAGTTTTCCAGTGGGTAAGGGGTTTAGTGGGTAATGTAAAGGTACTGTATAGACCTTTTCAATGCAACATCACAGCCAGAGTTGTTTCAACAATAGAATGGTCTATTCACATCGCCACCGAGGAATGACAGAAAAATTACAGGTTAGTTCATTTTATGAGACTATCATTATTAGGCTGTAACAATAAATGACAGTCAGCATTTTGAAAAACAGGGTCCAAACTCCTGAGAAATCACACGCCTTTGCACAAATTTTAGGCACTGAAAAAATATCAACTGATCAATTCTAGCTACAACCCCTTACTTCCTATTAAAACTTTTATAAAACTGTGCCCTAAAACAACACTAGACTAAATATTTTCTTTGATTGACCTTTGAACACTTTGTGCCTGTTAGTCCGGTGGCTTAGGGCCAACTTTTGGCAAAATCATGACACGCTGGATTACAGCACCAAATTTTGTACAGTTATTCTATAGGTCCCATAGAATCATTCTAGAGGGGGGTGCCCGGTTTGGGTGACCTAGGTCAAGGTCAGGCTGAGGTCAAAGTTCATGTGGTATTATAACACTGCCTATCAATTTTTCACCAATAGAGGGCCGCTTCCGCATATCATTAAAACTCATAACAAATGACCTTGCAGCTTCTATTTCAAACACTCCCGCAGAGCTATGTGGAAAAAGTTGATCCCTATTTATAGTTTACTGACCTGGATGTGACACCCCCTCTAATATGCTTCTATGGGACCCCTAAAACAGGTGTGCAAAGTTTGGTGCTTTAATCCGGCGTGTCATGATTTTGTCATTAAGCCACCGAACTATGTCAACCTTGGACCCTGTTTTTCAAAAACATGTGATGTCACATTCTCCATAGACAATTGACATTGCATCAATATCAAAGTGCAGTACTTTTGGGGGCTATTGCTAATTTGGTTAAATTGTGAGATACAATGATAACACAAAAAGTTCTTCTCAAGCTAGTTACATGTACATTGGATACAGATAAATGTTACTGGCATAATTACTTTTTTATCTATCAGTGTTCCACTCCATAGGGCCTATATAAACCTACGCCAAATTTCAATAAGCCTCTAAAAAACTTACTAAGCCTTAAAAAAAACCAGCATTCATGTTTATTTCAAATCATCGCTCTCTCTCTCAAAATCATTTTGATACAGCAGATGTCACTCTGTCTGTCACTCTGCTTCCTGTTTTTCAGCCTGTATTACTTAAGTTACTTCCCGTCCAACACCATGCATTCCTGCATTCCTAAGTTTTCAGATGTGGAAATGAAATGTCTACACCAACAGCAAGCCTCTAAAAAACTTACTGAGCTTTTAAAAAAAACCAGCATCCATGTTCATTTCAAATCATCGCTCTCTTTCTCAAAATCACACAAAACAAATTTGATACAGCAGATGTGTACAGTGTCCTCCATAATTCTTTTTTTAAGAAGGCTTGGGAGAACCTTGTTACCTCTACATGGTATAATGTGACTACAGCCGTGAGTCAAACTTTACATTCAAAACAGAAAAGTGGCACAAGCAAAAAGAGAATGAAAATTAAAACATTGTATTTGATGTTGGAGAACACTCCTATAGGCGGTCACATACCCCCAAGATACTCAATGGTCTTGCAGGTGGCTCAAAATCTGGTCTGGTCTGGTCCCCTGTCTCTACTGTGTAATAAGTCCGTACATGAACCAATTATTAAGGGAGAAAAAGTCAGTGTCCTAATTTGAGAGACTGTGACTATGGCTATCAGATTTGCAGGAAATGTTGAAAATAAGCAAATGTAATGACCCAGGCCAAATTTCATAGAGCTGCGTATAACCACAAAGAAAATTAGGCTTACCAAAATAAAGTTAGCAGCCAAAATACAATGTCACAATTGTACCATTTGTGGCTGGTATCCTGCTCATTTCAGCTAAGTAGGAAATTGTTAAGTAGTATTTCATGTTTAAGCAGCTCAATGAAATTGGGCCCAGGGAGCTACTTAAGCACAAAAAGTAGCTAAGCACAACAAACTTTAGAATAAGGTTACCAGCTATACTACCATGTCACATGCACGATATGAGACTGGCTTTCTGCTAATTTCTGCTAAGCAGAACATTTTTAAGCAACATTTTCAATATTTTCTGCTTAGGCAGTTCCATGAAATTGGGCCCTGGCCGGCCACAGCCGGTTTAGACACAGCCTAAAGCTGTGAATTTAAGTAGTCTTAGGCTATGGCTTGGCTATACTGGCTTCATGCAGACATAAGCGTTTGAAGTATGCAACTAGCCATAGCCAGTTAGCCACAGCCAAAACCATCAAGGCCCAAGACATGTCCATAAATTCAGCTTCATTGCTGCTGCAAACGGCTTCAGACATTTTGTGTTTGAAGTATAGGCAGATACAACTTGCCATATAACCACAGCCGAAAACCATCAGCTCTGACATGACCTTAAAATGTAGCCTGGTGGCTGTTGCTGCAGTGGCACTTCAGCCATAGTGCTCCAAGTATTGACTCAATTCATGAGTAGCGTACTTACACACGCAGTGCTCAAAATTTATACTGGACCGCAGGCCCCCAAGGCCAGTGAGTTTTAGCTTTGGGCTAGTAAACTCACGACTGGAAAAGTCCGGCGGTCTTTTGTCTCTAAGTGTAATAATAATATCTCGCTGTTTATAAAACTTAAATAAAGTAAAAACTGACACTCAAACTTCAAATGTTGACTTCGAGTCTGTTGAGTATCAACGTCTTCACCCAAAAGGAAAAATTATGAGATAAATCTTCTCTCAGTGCTTTTTCAAACAAAAACAGCTCACATAAAAAACTGTGAGGAAAGTTTGTGGGTTTTTTTTTCTTTCTCTTTTTTGATTCTGGTCCTGTAAACAACTTTCTGGTCCAGTAAAAATTTTGAGCTAAAAGCGATCTTGTGGATTTTTCCTCCAAATTCAAGCCCTGACACGCCCATCCTGTCTGCCATTCTGGGAGGCAAAGTGTGCGCAAAGCACTTGACACCCACATGGCAAAAATGGTACACACGAATTGTGTGAAGGTATGCGTTCCACTTCACACAAAGGGTCAATAGACAGATGCACTGACCTTTCCACATAGCAAAAGCCATCAATTCAAGAAGAGTTTTTTTTAGTCCAGACCAAAGATCATAGACCGCTGCTGGCCGGGTTGGGGAACTGGAGCTCAATCTATTGTTGGAATGTGAAATACGCATGGGCGACAATTCAACAAGCGATATTTTGTTATATCATTGATAGCAATATGGCCATTGTTTGTAGTGATCTACGGATGCATCAAAGGAGTTACTAGCTTAAAAATGGCATCCAGTGCACATTTCACATTTCAGCCAGAGTTCCTCATCTTAGTCGATCTATAATCTTTGGTCCAGACCCAACTACACATACATGACTTTATTATAAACAATAACAACAGTGGTTTGGGGGCAAATATAATAACTTTCATGGGGAGGGGGATGCTGGGATGGGACTCAAGTTTAAGCCAAGTTAAAGCTAGTACAGTCGTCAGGGTTCTCCCCAGAATTTGTCCAAAATGTGTGGGGCATTCTGGACCAAAATTGTTGAAGTTTGGCAAAAGATTTCTGATTTGAAAAGAGGTATTCAGAATTTGTTTCCACTTGCATTCTTCTGGAGCATTATAAATGTTTTTTTCAACTCATGACAATCTTGATAACTTTTTTGAAATTAGTTAAAAAAGAAAATTATTATTATTTTTTTTTTGGCATATCGGCATGCAAATCGTGCATATCATCCCAATACACTACCTTTTGCAATGGGAGAACCCTGCAAGTGCATGACAACATATGGACTGAAAAATCAAGAGGCCTGTAAGGAGGCTTCAAACCACCTACTTGGTGACAGATCTCTGGATCCCAGCTATATAGTTGAGCCGCCCCCAGATTGTAACGCTCAAGTTGGGACCGGTCCCAACTCTGTAGTTGGGACCATTCTTAAGTTAGGGACAGAGTGCAACACTCACCTCTGGTTTGAACACTGGCCCATGGGCTGAGATTCAGTTAGATCTCTTGTCTTTCTTCATTTGTTTTAAAACATCAACAAATCAAGTCACATCGAGTAGAAAACTTAATTTTTAACTTGGTGGGACGGAGAAGACCAATCCATAAAGCCCACCCCCCCCCTCCAAATTGATTGACTGATCACAACTACAGGCATGCAACATTTCCGCTTTCTCCAGCTGATTTTCTCTTCTTCTTTTATCCAATAGAAAACTAAAAAAACACTGTACACAGTTTTGTGTGCTTTTAAGTTCCTCCTCTTTCTTTTTTTGCAAAAGCAAAGTTGCATTTCTGCAACACACACCCCCAAAAGCCTCAGTCCAATACATCAACATCCCATAACAAAATGCAGATGGGAGACTTTATACTGGACAGTAGGGCTTAGCGGAATAGGACAGTTGCCCTTGATTGCCTTACCCCTCAAAACGAAGACTTGAAAAGGATCTTGCCTAAGCCCCTCCCCTCCCCCGCCCCCCGCCACTGCAACTCAACAAACCTTTATATGGTATAATAGTCACTTGCAAAGTTGTATTGTAAAAGTGGGCCTGATCCAAAAAGCAAGAATGCAAACCCTCCAGAGTACAGTGAGCAGTGAGGAATCCAATTATTTACGCAGCAAGTGATGAGAATGAAGCAACTGAAGGAACTTTACCTGTAGTAATTATTGTGGAAGCGGTTATAGCTGGCCATGGTGTGCAGACCTCCCCATGCGGGACCGAGTGAATAGAAAACCTGAACAGCACCATCTTTCCAAACCTAAACACAAGGGAAAAAAAGTCAGTACTAACCTATAGTGGATGATTGATTGTATCTTCTCTTGGAAAATACTTGGGGAAAATATCATTCAACTTACCCAGTCAGTTTTCTTGCGGTTGATTACTTGATATTTAAAGGAAAAAGTCACATCCCCTTACAATGTCGCTTCCAAGGTTGTATCAAAAGATGATCCCTGGCTATGCGGCTTGTACGATTGACATTAAAGGAAAGCTCCATTAAAGAATTTTGTAAAACTCGGAAACTATTCATCCTTTTCACCCACGACCCCGTTTACACTAGATCCAAAAAGGTGGATCAGACCCGGGTCTGATCCGGCAATGTGGATTAACGGCTAGTGTAAACGCAAAAAAGCCGGATCAGACCCGGTTCAAGATCCGGCAATTTTAATCCACCTTTCGAGGAGGGTTGAATCCGGCAATTGGTGGATCAGATCCGGCAAAGTGGATTCCAAATACAAGTGTAAACGCAAAGGTGGATCAGACACCGCAATTCGATGTGGTCATTTCCGGTTTCGCTACGAATGGCGCGCTTTTTGCTTGTGCTTTGGTGGGATATCCATTGCTGCTGTTTATATTTTTGTGTGTGCTGTGTGCACATGGACTGTGCGTGTGTGAAACGTTTTGTTGTTTTTATACATACATCGTTACGTTCGAAGCTTACCTTGTTACTGTATTTTGTTAATTCCCATCTACAAAATATTTCTACCTGCATGGTCGTTGTTATCCGTATCATTTGCTGTACTGTATTTTCTGCATTCTACCTTCGCATTGATAATAATTATTTCTAGAAGTGGCGCGCTGTAATCGTGACCTTTGAGCTCTTTGCGAGGAGCGGTGACGTCGTGACTAATATACATCCGGTTCAAAAGTGGGATCGGAGCCGGATCAAGCGCTGGTGTAAACGCGACACAGGATCTTGATCTGCGGTCGTTAAAAAATTGCCGGATCTCAATCCACCTTTCTGGATCTAGTGTAAACGCGGTGCACTAGGTGTGTTTACATTGAATTACTTGGGTCATTAAACTTAATGGATGAGCAGTTAATCTGTCTGGGGCAGTCAGCAGCCCTACAGGTTTGTGCATGATCCAATTATGTCCACAGTTTGGAAAATAAATTACAGGGAGCTTTTCTGTAATGATGAACTTCTGACTGCCCCCCCCCCCCTCCTCCCAGGTATTTACAAAACAGGCAAACAGCCAACATAGGGTTTGAGCTCAGTTGGTAGAGCACCGACACATAAATCCAGACGTTACAGGTTCAACCTGCTCAGTCAATATTTCTTAATAGCTCCCCCAATTTGATTTATATTTACTCAGTCCGAATTTCCCTTGTGGTTTACAGCTTGATAATTTATATAATATTGCAATATTTTCTGCTTTTTATAGTAACATAAAGTGCTCCATGTTTTCATACATTCCCTTTTATGTTTTCATATTTGAAACAGGGGCAAAAACAGATAAATAACAACTTGGCCCTCACCCTAACCAAAGCCTACAGCAGCAGCAAACAAAAAAAAGATCTTTGTGGAACTTCCGTTTCTACATCTGATCTTTCAAAATCCTCTTGCAACAATTTAGGATGATATGTTGAACGGTCTTGTTTATGTTTAGTTCTGTCAACAATTTGTCACAAATAATTTAAAAGGTCACAGATTTTACCAATTGTGTGACAACAAGTAGGCCTGTCAGCCTGGTGTGCTACAAACTACAAATTTAAACTTGCACTGCCCGATTTTTGCCGGCAAAGAATTCTTAAAATAATTTTTCTCATGACGTATCATGTACATGTTTTGAACACAACGCATTCTGGATCAGATTGTTAGCTTGACGCACATTTTTAAAATGGCAGCACAAACAATGGCGTGGTAAGACCACTATCAAGTAATAAACCACAAGGGAAACTGACTGGGTAAAGATATTGACTAATAGGGAGACCGCCAACATAGGGCTGGATAGCTCAGTTGGTAGAGCGCCGGTACGTTGATCTGAAGGTCGTTGGTTCAAGTCCAGGATCACCTTAAGGGAATGCGACTTTTTAATAATAAATATCAAGTAATAAACCACAAGGGAAACTGACTGGGTAAAGATATTGACTAATAGGGAGACCGCCAACATAGGGCTGGATAGCTCAGTTGGTAGAGCGCCGGTACGTTGATCTGAAGGTCGTTGGTTCCCAGTCAGTTTCCCTTGTGGTTTATTACTTGATATATATTTTTATATACACTGTACAGGTTTGAAACTGACACTGAACCTCAGGCCTAAGGCCAGTGATTTTAGCATCGAGCCAGTAAACTCATGACAGACATGCCTGACGGTCTCGTGTATTTGGTCTCATGTTGACTTGCAGTCCACAAACACAATTCTGTTGAGTATTGAAGTATACTGACCCATAATACAAATGAGATCAATCTTCTCTTAGCGCTTGTTCCAATTCAAACAGCTCAATTGTTAAACTTTGTATGGATTGTTGGCATCTCAATTCCATTAGGGTCTTGTAAACATCAATCTGGTCCAGCAAATAATTGTCAACCACAAGCCAAGCAGTCTTGTGGGTTTTTCCTGCTGTAAAATCTTTGTGTTTTCTATTTATACGTTAATGAATGTTTGTAAATTGCTAGGCACCGTTGCAAAACAGGGATTCACTAAAAAAATCCTATCACAAACAATTAATATATAAAACAGCATGGGCAGCTTCAATAACTTGCTTAAAGGCCAATTATTTAAACAGATTTTTCATTAGTTTTGTGTAGCTTTATATTTTGAGAGTGAATCATTAAAAAGTGGTGTGTTTGTTTTTTAAAGTATTTAATAAAGTAACTATTTTAATTACTGTTTTATTAATTGTTTTCATTATTGTTTAATTTTGGGGGTTTTCAAAGACTGTAATGGGCATTTGAACATATTCCAGCTATCTTTAGACCCGAAATATAAATGAACTAATTATTATTATTGTAACTATGAAAAAAAAAAAAAAAAACATATGAAGGACATTTCCTATTGAAACTTAGTTGAGATAGAGAGAGAGACTTACGTTAGCATCAGCAAGTCTTGAAAAGTCTGGTCTGATGTAGAATAATACGCCTTCTAACGATCCCTCCAGGGTTAGGCCTCGGATCAAGAGAATAATCAAAACAATGTACGGAAATGTGGCTGTGAAGTAAACAACCTGAAACAAAGAAACAAAACAAATAGTTAACTGGTGTATTTGTTGCATTTGGAATAATAGAACATTACCATTGAGTTTGTTTTGCCCAACACTGGTGCCTGACTTTTATGCATTATGATGTCATAAGCTAAAACAGCGCCCTCACTTAAGTCAAAGGAAGACCTATCATTGGCCGATAAGTTTTGTGCGCAAATTAATACAGGACAAAATGATGCGTGTTCCACCAATCAAATGACAAGGAACTCTGTGTGTGTGGTATTTAAAAAATAAATAAAGAATGCATTTGTTCGTGCATTGTCGCGCAATATGCAATCTGGACTATTCCATTCCAAGAGGCCAAGCCAAGTGAACAGGAATAGAAATGAATGAACAAAATGCACAAATGGAATGCGTTCAATATTTGTTTAATAGTTGGTAAGCTTGTCTGGTTGTTCTGGTATGTCTTTTTCCTTGACTGAATTTGTATACCCGCAGGGAGCATTTCATTTTTGTAAAATGTTTGTTTTTTTGTTTTTTTTCTTTGTTTTGGGTTTATTTTTTTTCTTCTCTTTCTTCCCTTACACCGATGTGTATTAAGCACTGTATACTCAGTGCTCTCCCAAGCTCTGTGGAAAAAAACCAAGGGCAATCACTCGGGTGGGATTCGAACCCATGACCTTCGCGTTGCTAGAACAGATGTCTTACCACTAGACCACCGAGCTGGCCCGATGGATAGAGGCGGGTTCGAATCCTTAGCAGCGGGTACTGCAACGATTTAATAGATGTTAATACTATGTACTCCTAATATTAACATCTATTAAAACAAAAAATTTGTTTATTTTCTTTACATAATAAAATAACCAAGCAAGCCAAAACTTGGACCTAAACTTGTTATAAAGTTTGCTTTACAGTTCACTTTTTCCAGTCAGATCCCACCAACCTCAAATGAGCCTGTTGCCATATTTTACGCTGTGCAACATAATACAATATACTATTCAACTATATGTAAACCTTGAGATGGACCAAAGAATAATTGTCTGGCATTCCATATAAGTTAAGACCCATTCCAGGTGGCCTATGTACTCCTTCAAAACAGTTCCTTTTCATTATTGTCTCCTTCAGTGTGTATTTAGGTATTATCAGGGAGAAGGGCGCCTAGTAATAAATCCACAATGGTTATTCTAGGGTTATTGAAATTGTATGAATAGCCTTTTATTTAATTTTGGTACAACTTGTGCATTTAGGGGACTTATGAACAGTAAGTCATCTGGTTCAATAGTCTGGCCCACAGTGCAGAACCCAGTGACCGGATTCTAACTCAACCACCATCATATAAAACTAGGGCAAAAACAACAGGCGGGGAGCTGTGCTCGCCCCTAAATCTTCCATTGAGAATAGACCATGCAAGTCTCGCGCGTATTTGAACATTTTTGGGACCACTGTGGTCCCACGTACATTGCTTTAACGCGTTAAAGAAACAAACTCACGCGCTTTAACGGATCCCAATGTTCGAATACGCGCGAGACTTGCACAGTCTATAAAAGCATGTTCAGATGATCTTCCCAAATAGGGAACTTGGAAAACCTGCCAGGGGGTACAAACACCAAGCTGGCAACAGCCAATCTCTCACGTACAAACACTGGTTTTAAAGGTCTATGATTATGAATTGCATGAATCAATAAGTTGTGATTCGGTAACCTACCCCGACAATGCTTATTCTATTAGGTGAAGTCAGCGGTTAGCTCGACCGGATTCTAACCCTCAACCTTGTCACTGCAAGTCCTGCAGCCTAACCACTTGACCACGGAGACCCTCTTTTCGTATAATACCTACTTATTATACTCAGACTCATGAAAATGGAAAACAATCAAAGCTGGTGTTTGTATTTTTGTCACAGTCAAACGCTGTTTTTATTTAAGTGCCGGATACCCTTTGGTACACCGACCCTATCATTAGCCAACAGGCATAAAATGAACCCACTTTTGATTAAGATTATCAGTAGGCTACAAAAAGCAAAAAGAATACACGGTTGTTACATGAAAAGTACAGTTGCGCTTCCACCGATGAAACGTTCGGTCGGAATTATAGCCTCCTGATACTCGTGAGCGCTATAGCAACTGTATCACAAAATAAGCATTATACCATAATTCCTGCCCCATAAAGCCCTCCATACAACCATTGTCTTAATAATCACAATTAGTGCCACAAAATGTGTGTTTTGACTGTCTGACTGCAAATAAATTGCCAAACGCGCCAAGCGCGCCCACCAAAGAAGGACAGCCAATACAACACATTCATGAAAACTGTTATCACTATTCACCCAAAATGGAAAGAATGCACTGCCGCAAATTGGAAACAAATATCTGGTTCCCGTGGTTGGAAAGATGCACCCCATCATAAAGATATAATGATGTGTTCGACCACTGGAACTGCGGGTGTTGCAGGCAATGAACATTCGCTTGTGCGCACTTTGCCTTGGCCCAGCGATTGATGGAGCGGCGTTTACGCTCCACCGCAGGTTGAGACCGCGCACCAAAATAAAAAACACGGGGGAGGATTTCTGACCAGACCAAAGTGGTCTGGGGAGAAACGACAGCAAAATCATTAATTAAGACAGCAATCTGTTGACAAAGGGCGTAGACGTCTGTGGAAATGATATCATTTGTGCCCAGATGAATGAGTGCTAATGCCGGTGGATGTCCCCTGGTATGAATCAGATCAGCCAATAAACCACTGAAGTGAGCTAGACCAGCCCCGCCTTTTCCTTTCCATATTACCCTCACTGGTAAGCCTAAAGGACGCTCCGCCCGCCGAATTAAAGAATCGCCAATTATCCATATGGGACCTAAATGCAGGGTGTAAACCAAAGGTAGAAAATTTAAAAAAGGGGGGGTGATTATGTATTCAATTCACACACTGGAATCGCACGTATGTACCTTAAAAAGGCATCAGAACGCCAACGCCCCATTTGACGGATTGCGTCTGGAGAACTACCTAGGCTGGCCGCAGTAGAAGCAGCACCAATTCTGAAGGAGTGACCGCGTATGTGAAAATTAGAAAAACCTGCAAAGTCCAAAGCCTTGCGCAACACCACAGTGAATTGATGGCGAGTAAGAGGGCGCCCATCAAAGTGGCAAAATACTGGGCCAGCAATGACGGGACGCACTGCAGTAAAATCTGATAAAGCCCGCACTGGGCAAATTGCTTGATCACCATGCAACGCTAAGCGGACAAGTTGTGGCGGGCCACGCTGATTATTTTTGGCATGCCTGAAAGCAAGTTGCACGCATGCGTCTGGAGTGCCTAAATTTTGAAAGTGCACATCTGATACGGCCATAACATCGCCTGGAAGCGAACGAGTTCCAGAAAATTGCAAACTCCCCAACACGCATAAAACCAAAAAAGGCACATGAGAAAACTGCACGGAATAAAATAGCCTCAAAACTAGAGGAACAAACGTGCGGCAAGGCTTCCACAATTCGCAGGAGAAGCGGCAGGGAAATGGGCACCCTTTTATCCTGAACCGGGGAATCACGCCTAGCGCCCTCAATTAGCTTAGTAACCATAAAATCTCTCGTTGGATCCAAACCATGGGATATTCTATGATAAAACCCGACACCGGCAACATATGTAGCGATTGTGGACGGTGCTAAACCACGCAATGAAAGCCAAGCAACAAAACGGCGGACGTCAACTACTGACGCCGGTGCCGACCCCATTAGAGGCTGCTGCTTGAATTGACAAAAAGATTTCCATGCGACATCATATGTCTTGTGTGTATTCGGTGCAACTGAAGCATTCAACAAGCGACTCATCTCAGCAACTACCAAAGCTGGTGTAGGTCCGGAAGTGGAGTCATAACCGCGTCTGCATGCGGGGCTGCCACGCGGAACCTGTGCGTCTGAAAGCGTGATAAAGCGTCAGCAATAACATTGAACTTGCCTGGTACATGCACCGCCTTAACTGAGATATTAAACTTCAAGCACTGCAATACAAAACTGCGAACAAGTCTCATGATAATAGCACATCGAGAGGATTTCTGATTTATGATATGCACTACAGCCTCATTGTCGCAGTGAAATATAACCTTCTTACTAGCAAGCAGCGGGGCCCAGCACTGGATAGCCACCACTATTGGAAAAAATTCCAACAAAGCAATGGATGGGGAATCAATTAGCCACGCACTCGGCCAACAACACTGGACCCACATGCCCTGAAAAAATGCACCAAAACCAATGGAAGCAGAAGCGTCAGTGAAAAGTTCGAGCGCATCATTGGACTGCCATTCAAGGCTAGCGAAGACGGAAACGCCGTTAAAATGGGCAAGAAATTCGAGCCACGCAAGCAGATCAAGCCGAGCGCCTTTGGAAATCCGCACCAGATAATGCGGACGGGACAGTCCCTGCGTTAGTCCTATTAACCGCCGCAAAAATGCTCTACCCGGAGAAATAGCCTTACACACAAAATTGAGGGACCCCACCAGAGACTGAACTCCCACAAGGGAAATCCTACGCTTGCTTAACGCCTGCCTAATCTGCCCCACAATTGCGCAAACTTTCACACTGGGAACACGCACCTGGAATGATACTGAGTTCAACTCTAATCCCAAGAAAGTGATGACTTGAACGGGGCCCACTGTTTTTTCCTTTGCCAGAGGTACACCTAGATTGACGCAGATAGCTTGAAATGTATCCAGCAATTTCGCACACTCAGCCCGTGTGTTGCCCACAAACAAAAAGTCATCAAGGTAATGAATCACAAACTTCGAACCAGAAACAAGCTTAACCCGAAATTCAAGAAATGAACTAAATTTCTCAAACAAGGAACAGGAAATGCTACATCCCATGGGAAGGCATTTATCATAGTAAAACATCCCATCAAATGAGAATCCTAGCAACTCGTAATCCAACGGGGTAACAGGAAGTAATCTAAATGCCGATTTTATGTCAGCCTTTGCTAGCCATGCACCCGGCCCGGCCTCAACCACCAACTCGACTGCCTTATCAAATGAAGCATAGTGCACGGAACAGCAATCCCTGTCAATAAAGTCATTAACCGACTGGCCAGTTGGAAAGGACAAATGATGAATAAGCCGAAATTTGTTAGACTCATGTTTTGGCACCAGACCGATTGGAGAACATTGCAAATTTGCGAAGGGCCTCGTAAGAAATGGCCCAGCAATCCTACCCAACTCAATTTCATCGGCCAACTTTTTGTGCACAATATGCGGCTGAGCAGTGGCGGAGGCCAAGCAGTCGGAGTCGCGGGCTACCCTCGGGCCTGTGTACTCTAACGAAAAACCATTCGTAAAACCATCCAATAAGATTTGAGCATCAACAGTATTGTTATAGCTAGGCAACCATTGCACGAGAGCTGAAATGTTAATTGGCGTTGGAGGCACGAAAAGAACCACAACCACCCCCGCCAGAATTAATGTTGTCCCCCTTTAGAACCATTGCCGACCTTGTAGAGGACCTTGAGTTAGGCCCGAATTGCTTATGGACATTATTCAGCACATAATTAGCCGATTTGTTGGACATGGTGGAAGGAGCCCGTGGTTTGGGCTGTGCTGCCCATGGGGACGAAACCATCGCCTGATTGGCCCCCTTCGACTGCCCACCAACCTGACCCAGTCTACATTGATAGGCCCCATGGCCAGATGAAAAACACTTGCTGCAGTGATGCATATATTTGCAAAGCCGCGTGAAGCAGCCAGAGCCATTATTATAAGCAAAACAAACACGGCCTTTGTTGGCCACTTTGGGCTTATTCCCCTGCCACAGCGTTGATGGCACATTGCTACCCATCGCTATGGGGGAAGTTACACCAGCAGCCGCAACCGTAAGCCAAAGCTCCATGTCAAGATTGCCCCATGATCGTGTTGGAATCAGCTCTTGTTTCAAACGGAACTGCTCATCATAGAGCCGCCACCCGAAGCCGGGAAATTGATTGGCAGCAAGCCGGACAATCTCAGCATACTTGAGCAGTTCCGCAGACCGCAATGGGTGCTTTTCCAGGAAAATCGCCATAAATGTATGGAAAGCAGATTGCCAAACATCGAGGGATTCTATTTTCTTTCGGGTAACCCCAGGCTTCCGCAATACAAGGGCTCCCTTTTCAACCACTAGAGACAAATCAGCTGTGGCTGGCTCGGCCTTATCTATCATAGCACTTGTCAAGGTTGTGTTGGAACACAAAAGCGAAAAATCCACAAAGGCACTCCGCCAAATTTTGTCTTTGGTTTGTTGGGAAACGTGTAGCCCTAGCGGCGAACCCACCCCAACCTGAAAGATTGCTTGAGGTTGTCCCAGTGTACTGGCACTAACAATATGACTAATGCCTAACCCATTATCAGCATTGCTACTACTACTACTACTAGAACTAACTAGGCCGAGGCCTACTGTGTCGTGGCCAGATATGCCAGATACAGCATGTACGGAGCACTCACCACCAGCAACAGCCGAAGATGGGGCTGCATACGTAGCCACTCCCGGTCCCGCTGGAACACCATGATGCCAGGGTGAAGACATGGAAGACGTAGACGCCGACGCCTGAGGCTGAGGACTACCCATCATCGTGTAGCCTTGATGCTGTTGGTAGGTTCCCGGACCCGGTATCGCTGATTGCCCAGCGGTAACCACATGAACACCAGGAGGGGCAGCAGAATTTAAATTTCCAACACCAGCAGGAAAACCCACGGCCTGTGGTATCCCTGACAGTGACACTTGGTCTCTGACAGATGGCGGTGGCTGCTGTGTTGCAGCCGCTACAGCAGAGGGAGCTGCCGCCGTTGGCCGAGCCTTTCCCCGTCCACGGGATTTCTTCACCGGCGGCTGAGCTGCTGGCTGGTCGAAATTCTCCCCTTCAGCTTCATCCTTACGAAAACGCGCTGGCCTGCGACAATTCCGCGGCATCATTACCACTCAAGATATTAATGTACAACTGTACAATACGCCAACAATATACAAATTACTTTTCAGATTTTTAAGAAAATTTTTTGGAACCTTTGCGTTTGCTGACTGTAACGAAAGTGACAAGTACCCGCCAAATAAAACCGCCGAAACTACGGCGAGAGACGTAATTGGTCAAAAGTAATACTTTTGCCCAACGCACAATAAATATGCATGTAATCAACCGCACATAACGCTGTAGCAAAGCTTGACCTTGACCTAAATATTTCCCCAGGTCGCTGCATAACGTGCGTGTGTGCAACTGACCTGTATTAATGCGAACAACAAGGTCACGGCCATGGCCGTTCCCGGTGAGCGCGCCCATGCAATGCGGCGACGCAACAAACTATGTTCATAGCTGCGCATAAGGCCTTTTATCCTTAAAAATTGAAGGATAAAAGGAGCTATTAGTATGAGGGCCTACAATATAAGGAAAGTATTTCACAACGTATAGAATGTTTAAGATCCCATTGGTATCAAGGCTGAAGTTTAAGTTGTTTACACCTAAAACCCTAAACTCCCTTGAGGGATCAACTCAAATGCAAGAAGGCTGAAACTCCAGTCAATCTTTTTGAGAAGAAAACAAAAAATGTAAAAGTCCTTTAGATCTCATGAGTAGTATTTCACTCAACCTTGGCACAGAGTGGACTGTGTTGACACAATACGAGGCAGCTAACTGCACCACAGTGAGACGCCAACCAAGAGGGAGACAGGTGCTGGGAAGGTCAATGTCAACCCACTGGTTGGGTGCCTGCCAATTTGAAATTTCTCCTTTTATACGTTAGGGAAAATGTTTGAAATGCATGGTCACACGTGAGGTTTTTAGCTGTTCCGACTTAGCAGTCGGAACAGGTTTTGTTTTTGTTGGGATTATTAGTTTTATTATTATTATTATTAGCTGTTCCGACTAAGCAGTCGATTATTAGCTGTTCCGACTAAGCAGTCGGAACAGCTATTGTTTTCGTCAAGATTTTTCAAAACGTTTTACAAACGTTGTTATACTCAGACACAATTTGCTAACACACCATTTCTGAGATTTCGGTCACAGCTTTAAGCTGGGTTTATTGCCTGTCGAAAATTTGTAATATAACAGAATTTGGCAAGGAGCCGGATGCCGAACACAGGGCAAACCGACTAAACAGACACACCACCACTTGCACGTGGACAAACAAAACATCCATAAAAATACAAATTTTTCACATTTAAAATGGACGCCTTCGCCCATCCAACCAACACAAATTGTGGCCACCCAAAGGACAAACCTTGTCCTTCCAATATGGATTTCATTTTCCATATCCACATAAACATGTACTTGTTTACAAGGACCAAACCAAACATAACACGATAGGTCACCTGACCGTATTATACAGAACATTACATGACCTCCACAGAAAACCACACACACATAACGCACCTTGCCTAAAATTACCAATTAACAATTCTAATATATATACCCTAAATTCCCCAAAGTGGAACGCCTGAGGGGATAAACAAGCCCCAACGGAACCGAAGGGCGCTTGACTTATTAATCTACATGTAAGTTGGTACAGATTGCACCCCTATTATCCTATACAAAGTTAACAATTAAAAGTTTCCCCAAGTTGGAACGCACGAGGGGATAAACTAGCCCCAACGGAACCGAAGGGCGCTATTTACTAATAAAATGACATTTGATGAATTACATACTGTATTGTACCCATGGCATAAATCTAATTCCCCAAGTTGGAACGCACGAGGGGACATGTAAAATAGCCCTTGCGAAATGAAAGGCACTATTAATAATGACTAGTATAATATTTGGTTTATGATTAGAATGACAAGTAAATTTCCTCGACAGCCTAGTTACCCCCCATCACTGATATTCCTGTCATTTTTCAGCCAAAAACTTCTATTCCAAAAATTGGCGGAGTACAGGGGAGGTGGTGGGTCGAAATTTGTTGTTCACCCAACAAAAGCTGTGACAAAAGTGACGCTTAACCTTTTTCCCTCCAAAAAGACCCCCTTAGTAAAAGGTAATCCCATTGGTTAGAAGTTGAAATCTTAGCCTTGATTGGTCAAATGCCTTTACCCAATCAAAAACAATTCTGACCTCAGCTGCTTGCTGATTGGTTATCAACCCTCACTGATGGACCCCCTGGATCCATATAAATAGCTTCAAAAGCTTCCCAGCCAGTCACATAACCTGGCAATGCTCACACAGTAAGCATCCATACCAATACATTGGCTTAACTCACAAAGACTGGCCACCAGTCTTCCCACCATTTGTGCACAACAACATGCACCAAAGCCTTATGCTGAGTATAAAGCATTTGATCATTTAGTTGATAAAATGAATTATTTGTTTCTGCCAAAACGCCGTAGGTTTAAGACACGATTTTTGTTAATTCGTAATCTTAGAAACAGTAGATATGACAGACTTGAGTCCTGTATTGAATTGAAGCTTAGTACATGAAGTTATCGCTAAATGTTATACTGTTCAATTTCTTAATCAATTAGCTGAGTTATAACGACATGAATATTTAATTAGGCAATCTTGTTACCACCATATCTCACAAAATTAAACGTCCGATTTTCAAATTTGCTTCAGTTCTTGACCTTCTGGGTATTGAAGTTGTGCACCATGAAGTAATATTATATGTCACGTCATCGTGACATCATTTATAGCGTGTTTCGTATCCGTGTACAAAGTAATGAAGAAAAGTGTAAACTCGTACTAAGTCCTGAGGCCGTGTGCACCCGATGCTATCGTATCCTTTGTACTGTTGACATGAGACTGCAACAATGGCAGACTTTGAACAAGTCTATTCAATGTATACAGTAATAATATAATGTATCAAATCATCCAAATTGTCATGCTGATCTGATGGCACCGCGGTTTACCGCGTTAACTTCCCAAGCTAAGGATCCGCAGTTCGAACCCTCGAGGATCCCGACGAATTCAATATAATTAAACATACATTTTACTTTTTTTTTAACAATAAAAAACTTGCACCTACATTAAAACGAACCGTACCACATATTCTTTATCTAATTTGTGGCTCCTCAGAACTTCGTTTTCCCGGAAAATAAAACGAGAATTATTTAGTGACTTAATTATTGAGTCTTGGAGACAAGGTTCCGTTCATCGACTGAAAATGTAGTCAGGATGCCCTGCGACACAGAGAAAAATGCACGCGAAATGCCGTAACGAAATAGCCGACTTCTGGGTACCAGTCGCTGCACACTATTTATACAAAAAGATCGATCTATAGCGTACTGAAACGGTAGCTTCTGCATGTGTACATGTACGTCGTGATTCTGTTGCGCGGGTGCTCGACAATTTTGTCCCGGGCGCTACATTTTTTGAACGGGCGCATTTGGTATTTTGAGAATTTTGGACGGATGCTGCTTTTTAGTACGCATGGTATGTACGTTGTATGTGAGACAAATATGTAGGGAAATCTCAGGAGTTTGTGTACCCAATATAGCAAGAAAAGTACCGTGTGCAAACCTGAAACTACGAGAAAATAATGAATAATGAAAAATGAAAAAAAGCCTCATGTCATTTGAAAACTGCCCGGACGCAAATCTATAACTTTCATTCTCATAGCCTTAGGCAGACACAGGCGACAAAAACTTCTTTGAGTAGCGCTATTTTTGCAGTTTTTCGCTTTACGTGTGTTGTCAATCACCACAGAGTGCCAGCATTTTCTTCCTGAAACTTATCATCAGAGAAGACAAACCTGTGTGGAATATAAAAACTTGTTTCTTTACTTATTTATTTGGCCCGATCTAGGCATCCTAACACTCCGTGTTTGTAAAAGCGGACCGTGCACGGACGAATACCTGCCGGAGATTTGGAAGTTTACACGGCATACACATTTTATGAATGAACATCGAAATGGTACTATCATGTATGCGTCTTGTGGTGAATCATGATGATGTAGTGTTAAGTGTAATTAAAGAAACTTCACAATCTTTATCAACAAGCGTAATGATTACGGATGAGCGAAATCGTTACAAATAAGCGAAATGGTTACGAATGAGCCAATGATTCAGAATAAGCAAATTAATTCTGAATAAGTGAATTGATTCTGAATAAGTGTAATGATTCATTCACATTTTATGAATGAACATTGAAATGGTACTATATCATCCCTGTGTCTTGTGGTGAATCATTAAATGATGTAGTGTTAAGTGTATTTAACTTTACAATCTACAAGCGTAATGGTTATGAATGAGCGAAATCGTTACGAATAAGCAAAATGGTTACGAATCAGCAAAATCAGAATAAGCGAATTAATTTCGAATAAGCGAATTCCGAATGAGCGTATTGATTCTGAATAAGCGAATTGATTCCGAATAAGCAAAATTCATTCCAAATCAGTTATAGACTCCTTGGGCATGAAGATTAGCCTTGGGGAAGCGTGACCCTATGTTGACCTTTACTTCGGGGTCAACCGGAAGTGAGACCATATCTAAAGAACTACACAACCGATTTTCAAACTTTTTTCAGTTAAGACTCCTTGGCATTGGAGATCAGCCTTGGGAATTTGTGACCCCATGTTGACCTTTGCTTCGGGCTCAACCGGAAGTGGGACCATATCTCAAGAACTACACAACCGATTTTCAAATTCTTTTCAATTATACATCCTTTGAGCATTAAAGATTGAACTTGGGTTACCCTGACCCCATGTTGACCTTTACTTCCGGGTCAGTTACTGTTACTGTTACTGTTACTGTTACTGTTACTGTTACTGTTACTGTTACTGTTACTGTTACCGTTACCGTTACCGTTACCGTTACCGTTACCGTTACTGTTACTGTTATTGTTATTGTTATTATTATTCTTTGTTTCCTCCTAAATCCCATTGTATTTGTACACGTTTTATTTATACACCCAATATCCTTATATGAAGGGGTTAGGTCCTATATTAAATTGAAGCTTAGTACATAAACTTAACATTTATTGTGATAATTGTTAAAATTCTTAATTAAGTAGCCACTTTACAGCGAGGTGAATATTTAATTAGGCAACCTTGTAAGCACCATATCTCAAAAAGTATACCCCCGATCGTCAAACTTTTTTCAGTTTTAGACTTCTGAGATACTGTAGATGTGCTTTTGGAAATCACTTCTGAAATAAAATTAGCTGTTTCCAACTGAATCCAAACCAAAACAGAGTCGAAATATGTTTTCAATTCAAAAGAATAAAAGTGCGTCGTCACTCCCACAAATGTGTTTACTAGTTAAATGTACACAATAGTGTCTAGACTCTGAAGTTTAATGTAGTCATACATTGTATTAGAATCAACCTTTGCAGGCAGTCATGCGACAATTCACTTTCAATACGCCTTTTGTCAAGGTTTCTGTGAAATGTTCAATTGTTAAAATGTATGAACTGGTTAAAAGTCTGGTGTCTAGCACTTTTTAAAGCCATGGGTTTTGTACACACATACTAACTCGCAATTAATTATTTTATGGGGACCTCGTCTAGCGTTTTTGAGCCAACAAAAAGTTATACATTATCCCACAAGTATATAATCGAAAACATTTTGCTGATCGGACCTATACTTATGAGGCATGGTGGTCTCAAGATTGGCTCGTTAAATATTCATGTCTTTATAACTGAGTCAATTAATTTATTTTATTAAGCTAATTGTGTTTTCCGGTAATTTCAAGACATAAGCTTTGCTAGGATAGATCTGACTTTCGTATTGAGCTAAGTATATGACTTTTAAGGAGAAGACAAGACTCGTGAACAAATCCTATGGGATTTTGACCGAAATAAAGAATAAGAATAATGGGAAAGAAAAACAAATAAAAATCTCGACAAAAAACAAAACCTGTTCCGACAGTAGGTCGAGGATCATCCCTATCACAGGGCATTTAATAATCTATCTGAAAATTACTAATCATTCATAGATCTTAATTAGGCTTATTGTTTCAAGCAGCAGTGTCGCGGATTGGGGAGATTTTTTATCCCTCATCTGCACAGCGGCATTCGTAGACAGAATCTGCCGTGGACAGAATCTTCTAGAGAAACGTTTTCCCCTGACAAGATTTTCTATCCTCTCTTGGGTGGTTTTGTCCCCCACTAAAACTTGCTCTATAACCAAAGTTTGCTCCTTAATGTTTCAAAGACACTTTCAAAATTTCAATGACACTTTCAAATTACTTTCGGGTACTAATAAATGTGTTTTGTTTTTAAAAACAAAGACCTACGTTTCCGTTTAGGTATCATAAACTCATCTTGCCGCATTGAGCAGCGTTCTGAATGCTGCATGTCTATTAAAATATGAATATCATAACGTTATGACAACGTAAGTATCTCATTTGCAAATTAGGAGACCGGGCTTAGAAGTCGTAAAATACTAAAATAGTTTTTTTTTTTAATTTACCAAATTTATGAACTTTGTATCCTGATTCCTTCTTGTATTAGTCTTAACTATCAGAGGATTTAGTGATAAGTTAAATGTAGACATGTAATTTTATTTTCAAAAATATTATTAAAATAGAAAAAACTTCAAAACAATATACACCAATGACTGCGAGAGTGAAGAAATCGGTCTGTATATATAGTACACGCTGTACGATGTATAGTATACAGGTGCAGTGAAGTCACAGGTATCGACAGCGAAGTAGGGACCTACTGTTAAGTCCGTATTGTTGAAAGTAAGTCATTTATCATGCTGACATATCAATTAACAGTTTTCATGAAACTATCGTATATTTGATATAGCAATAATATAAGATTGGGTAAGAATGAGCTGACGTTGTGACAACGTTCATGGTACCGGAAAAGGAAACGTTGTTGCAACATTCTTTTGAAAACAAATATTTACAACATGGCAACGTTGTGTATACGTGCTAACAACGTGTTTTTCGTTGCAGCATTACGTTCTAAAGACATACAGTGGAGTCGACAAAGATTCTTTGCTACAACGTTACTTATATAACGTTAAAACAACCAAGCAAGCACGCTCTGGTAACGTTGTCGTAACGTTTATTTAAGTTGTCATAAGGTCACTGGAAACATATCTTAAACATACCAACAACGCCGTTGTTACATTGCGTCCTAACGTCCTAACGTATAGGGGAGTCGACAAAGTTTCATTATCACAACGTTACATTAATAACGTTACTTACACCAAAGTCTGACTTTATTACATTGTTGTGAGAGCGTCAAACTATTAGCTGGGTTACTTCGGGAAATCACTACGTAGCAAACAACAAACCTGTTGGGGGTTGCAATAAAGGCTCGAATTGTAGATGAATGGGGAAAGGTGTAGAAAAAAACCAAACATTTTTCATGGGTGTGAAGAGCCAAAATTAACAATAAAGTCATATCCAATATTTACTATTTTAGCCCAACAAAAACATTCAGTATTAAAAAGACACAACAAATGTTAGTACAATAGCATAGACCAAAATTTAAATTGTCTACCCAAAATTATTATGTGCTACTAAAGCCCTAATGTGGCATGCACTGAGATGTTATCAGCGGAAAGCAGGCGTAGTAACGGATTAATAATTCGTTTAGAATTAATAATTCGCTTCGAATTCATAACTCCTTGATAAGAGTGGTAGTTCGTGTAACGTACTAACTTGTTAACTTATACCGCATTTACTATTTTATCGAAACAAAAATTTTCAAATTTATTTTCAAAGATGACCTCACTTTGACCTTTACTTCCGGTCAAAACTGGAAGCTCAAAACTTTAACAAATCATATCTCCTGAACATGTCATAAAAGACTACGAGCCTGATTGGAAACGATATGCATCTGCTCGTTTGCTGTGTAAATCATGATTGCAATTATTATAGTCAAGGTTTAGCGGCAATTTTCGATTGAATTGTTTTATGCTTATCCGAACCGTAAAAATGTAAACGTTTAACCGGTTGATTGGTTGGTTTTACCGTGTAACCGTTACAGGATTGGTATACATGCTAACTTGTGAGACTTGTTCCTCGATAACAAAATTTATAGTAAAAAAGCCGTTAACACAACTGCGCTTGTGATAAAAAACATTGCATCTTCAGTGCAACATCTCAAGAACTACACAACCCATGTTCAATTTCTTTTCAGTTATAGACCCTTTGAGCATTGAAGACTGAACTTTGGATACCGTGACCCCGTGTTAACCTTAACTTCCGGGTCAACCGGCGGTGGGACCATATTTTAAGAACTACACAACCCATGTTCAATTTCCTTTTAATTATAAACCTTTTAGAGAATTGAAGATAAGCCTTTGGTTACCGTGACCCCATGTTGACATTTACTTCTGAAGAGTCAACCGGAAGTGGGACCATTTCTCAAGAACTACACAACCCATTTTCAATTTCTTTTCAGTGATAGAATCTTTGGGCATTGAAGATTAGCCTTGTGTTACCGTGACCACATTTTGGCCTTTACTTCTGGGTAAACCGGACGTGGGACCATATCTCAAGAACTATTCAGCCGATTTTCATTTTTTTCCCAGTTTTAAACCCTTTGAGCATTGAAGATAAGCCTTGGGGTACCGTAACCCCATGTTGACCTTTACTTCCGGGTCAACCGGAAGTGGAACAATATCGTTCAATCTTGAACTTATGCTCACTTTAAATGTCTGGATCGTTTAATCAAAGCACAACAAAACGGAACAGCTTTGTGTTTGTTCACAAACACTTAGTGTCTAGTTATTTATTGTTTTTGTTTTTTTGTTATTTCATTGTTTACATGTATACACATTGTGGGAAAAACAGCACCCCATAGTTGATTTATTTTTTTATTTGCTTTTTTCGTGGAGAGGTGGGGGGAGGTATAAGGTTTGCAGCTGCTGAACTCTGCCAAAGATATATGTATCAAAGGTCCCAGTCTGTGTAGAAACTAAAGTTCCGGGTTCCGGGCTCCGGGTTCCGGGTTCCGGGTTCTTAAGCAGCCTGGGCAACTTCAGTGGTACACCCTATGGTATACCCAACTGAGACCAAACAAAGAATTAAGAAGTGGCCTCTATATGAATTATGACTCCACAGTACAAATACAAAAGCTTTTGAATTCATATATATTGTCCACAATGAAGTTGGCTAAGTCAACAAAAATCAATGCATTCAAACCTACTTATCCATACTCTCTAGACTCTATAACGCAAGGAAAATATCCCCGTTGTATACTTTGTGGTAAAAGCATGCCATTTGACACAATGGAACAAGCATGGGTCACATATCATGATTGGAGATGTGCTTTGCTTGGGTCTTGTATATTTGGAGTGTGGCATCATTTCTATTTTTACAAAAATAGGAGGGCTGAAAACTGAAGTTTTAAATGATGTCTGGTTGAAATGTGTATGCCTCAAAATAAATTGCAGACAGGTAAATAGCCCTTTTTGCACGCTGGGCAACAAGGTGGTTCTTCAATCCAAAACTTATAAAAAGTTCCGGCCTTGAACTTCGCTCTTGAAAGGGCACGGCAATTTTCCTCTGGTAAGGGGCACTCTATGAGGAAAATGTAAATTTGTATTGGAACTTTGCAAAGGGCACCACTGCAAAAGCACAGGGCACCACAGCAATTGTTGTGGGTGCAGTGGGTTATTTCAAGGCCTGAAAGTTACTTGAAAACATAATTGAAAAGCAAAGGCAATTAAGATAAGTCAATGTCAAGTATAACCCAACCTAATCTTTCTTTATAAAAAACATACGTATAGACAACACTGTATTGGATGTAATGACTTAAAAGTTAGCGGTGTGGTTTTACACTAACGTGACATCACAATGGTACACCTCGTTTTCCTTTGAACTCAAGTAATTTCAGAGCAATTCAAAGTTGTTCACTAATTTCAGGAGAGCAACTGGGCTCAATTGCATAGAACTGCTTTCAGATCAGACAAAATTGCTTGACAAATTTCAGCTTTATGGCAAAAAATAATTCAACAGGATACCTGTTGTAAACTGTTCATAAATGGTTATGGTAGTTTGGCTGGTAACATTGTCCCGGTAAGCAGGTTTGCCAGTTTTGTGCTTAAGCAGCTCTGTGGAATTGGGTCCAGTTCACTTGCCAGAAGTTTGACAAGTGCATGTTTGCAACTGATCAAAGTCTAGGCTTGTGGCAGATACAAAGATCACAGAGGTGAAGAAAAAAAATTAGAGTGCCACCGAATTAATTTTGTGTGTGTCACCTTTGACCTTTTGATTCTGAGAAAGGGGGGGCACATCTCAAAACATATTTAGCTGTTACTTTTTACTTTTATGTGGAAATTGTTACAAAATGTACAAAGTGTCCACCCATTTTGTTTTTACAGCACTGAAGTGTTCAATGTTTTTTGGTATTTTGTGTGTTTCCAACCCTTTCTTGATAAACCAGCCCCACCCCTTCCCTTTACCAGCCCCATTGTCTCCTATTGTTCATCCATTGCTCTTGCTATGTGCTGTCTTTCTCCCTCTTTTCACTTCTTTCCACTTGGCTGCTTCCATTACACTATATACCTGTTAATGTGTGTGTGTTGTGTTGTCATTTAGCCTTCCCAAAAGACTCTCACTTATGGTTTTTTTGTAGTAAGCGAACATAGCCTATGGGAAAACAAACAGTTGGTGTCCTCCAAAATAGTATTGAGAATCATTTCACTTTAAAAGTAATGTAGTTATGGCAAAAGATTTGTATCCACCAAATTTTGATCTGAGAAACGCTACTGTCAGATACGTTTCTCAGTTTGTGCATCCCAATTACGAATTATTCTTCCTGCGTGGACATAACTGCTCCGGATTTTCGGCGGTATCTCAAAAACGCTACCACCTTTTGAAAATGAAATTTTCACAGGTTAGTTCTATTGTGTATGTTATATTTATATAGGACTAAAACAATCAAATGGTTAAAAAAACTAACAGTATACCCTTTAACAAACTACTATAACATTTTAACCACCAAGATAAATAAATAAATAACTAACTAACCTAATACATCTTCAACAGGCCATGTTAATGGTTGAATTGCGAATTGCATACTTTGTTGTACAACAATTACATCGGTGGTTTTTTCGGGGGGGGGGGCGTGAAGAGTTGAAGAATAATATTATTTCCATTCTCTGGTTATCAAAACCAAAACAACATTTAGTAACCAACCTTTGACAACTCCTTAACATTTTTGGGTGATCCCATTTATGTGGGAAAAAACAAAAACAACCACATTTTGTTGATGGCGTGTGGCTAGGCGGTCAACAAGTGCACTGGACCCAATCTGTGGTGTTTCTGGTCAGCAGAGTTGGAGTTGGAGTCGCATCTTGACACTTGTGTCTTTAAGCAAGACACTTAATCATTGATAGTTCATCCTTCGTAGAGGACACAAAGCAAGAGGTCCCTTGCATTGTGTAATGCACATCCCAAAAAAACTCAGTTACGATTGTCACTAAGAGACCGTACTTTGCCCTGGTGTTTCTGTTAAGGTGCTACTAAAAATGGTTCTCATAGTTCGTAAACTTAAACACAAGCCTGCTCTATACTTTGTTCAAGAACCCCTTGAGCACCTTACCGGAGGATACATGCGCTATAATAAGATTCCAGTCTCTCCCCTGGTCTGACCCAATAAATAACTTGGCTTTTGCCCTTTCACCAACCTCCTTTTCACTAAAATTTTTCAAACATTGGCATCGACCTCATGAAACCATATTGAGCCTGGGCTGGCCCATAAACAATTGTTAAAGAGACCTTTATTTTGATTAAAATTGATTAAACAATGCCTTTAAGATATCCCTAATCATAGAACCCTCAGACAGTAGCTCCAGCTTGCAGTCGGCAAGAGAGAAACTTTTTTTTAGCTTCTCTTTCCAAAAAGCAGAGCCATAAGTTTAGCCCTGCTGTTAAAGGGTTTGTAGATTCCAGGCCTCGAAATAACCCACGGCACCCACAGGGACTGCCGTGGTGCCCTGTGCTTTTGCTGTGGTGCCCTCTGCAAGGTTCCAATACAAATTTACATTTTCCTCATAGAGGTGCCCCTTACCAAATACCAATTGCTGTGCCCCTTTGAGAGAGAAGTTCAAGGCCTGAGATTCTATGCGTGTACTTCGATTTCTAGACGTTGTGTTGTTTTTTATGGGTATTATTTTTGACAATTTTTTTTTATTTCTTGGTTTTCTTTTGAATTTTGTTTTTTACTGTACATCTTTTGTTAAATTCAATTTTTTTTTAGCTCAAACTGTTCTTTTAAGTAACGTTTCTTTGAACAAATTTGAAGTCTTAAAATAAATATTTTAATTGTTTTTGTCGAAACTTTATAATATCACTTGTCATTGTTTCAATTTGATCAAATTCCTTGAGATTTAACCATTTAGATTTTTATAAATATAAAGTTTTTGATATAACTAAGCAAGTTTCTCATTCATTTCTTTTTGTTCAACTTGTTCAAGTGGTCCATTTTTTGCACAGCAATAAAATTATTTATTATTTATTTGACCAAAACAAACAAAACACAACTACAAAGGAGCAAATACAAGAAGATGAATAAAGAAGTAAACCAGACAAAAACCAAAATAAGTAAGCAATAGAAAACAAACAAATAAGTAAGTAGGCCCTAGAAAAATAATCAGTTATATGTGTGAAAAAATAAGAATTAACAATATAAATAAATAAATAAATAATAATAATAAGAATAAAAACAATAATAATTATAATAATAACAGAAACAAATAATAAAAAACAATGGAAAAAGACAACTAGGGACCAAAATGGATTGAGCGAGTGAGGGTGGAGCATGCAGGAGGGGAACACAACCACAAAACTAGGAAACAAAACACGGGGAAAACAACGACAAGTCATGCGGGTCAGGGACAACACAAGTAAACTAAATTAATGTTGCTGGGAAGCATGCTGCTCCACGCATGACCTATAGAACAGAAGGATTAACTCAGGCCTCAATATTCAACACAAAGGACAGGAAATTGGAACAAATAATGTTCACCTCCTGCTATGATGATTTATTTTGAGGTCTTTCAATTTTAACAAGAGAAACATTCTTGAGCAAAAGTACACCATTTGACCTCCAGCTCTATTTACTAAGTTCTGGTAACCTATGTGCAAGCCTCGAAGCGAGTCCCCCAGAACCCTAAGTTGACCTTAACCACATGTCAAACTAAGGACTTGACCTTTACTATGAATGTATGACTTGCCCACCACAGGCAACCTAGATCCTCCAGCCTCCACTATCCTCCACACTTGACTTGAATAAGACTGGTGTACCATAGCCCAGTGATGAAGCAATTGTTATTTGGACCTACAGTCCTTAATCCTCCACAATCCTCCACAATCCTCCACAATCCTCCACAATCCTCCAACTTCATGAGGATGATTTGGTAGGGTAAGGGTTTTACAATGTTTTACATCTTAGTAAGGGGTAAAATTCCACAGGACTTGTAGCTCCAATTTGTTTACCAGACCAGAATCTATTTCACAAGACCAGAATCGGAATGAGAAAGAACTTTGATACTTTGATAATCGACAGAATTGAAAGACAGATTACCAGACTCAAAGTCAACACTTGAACATAATTTGTTGTTATTTTAAGATAATTACTATTCAATCGAAAAAAACACAAGACAGTCGAACCACTGGCCTCGGACCTGCAGTCCAGTGTAAAATACGAGCCCTGTTAGGAGGCCTCAACATTTCTTACATGGTATCACCACAAATCTTATTTACTTAAATACTAACGTAACAGTGTTTGCTTCCAATCCTTCCTCACAATTCACTACTCTAATGTCTTTGCCAGAAAGGGGTTGATAGAAACTCACATTGTTTACCTGTAGCTTTTGAAGCCTACCAGTAAAGTAAATAGACATCAAGGACTGTTTTGGGGAGCATATAATGTTTTATGTCTTATGGTGGTTTTTTTTTTTAGGGGTTCATGGAATTCCTGTTTATGTTTACAGTTGTTTTATATATTTCGGTATGCTTATTGGCTGCTTGTTTTATATCTCTTTAAATATGTAAAGCGCCTTGAGCGTCTTTTTAGGCGGATTTTGGCGCTATATAAATGCTTTTTAATTTTTTTTATTAATAATGTTTGCTGGATAACAGCCATTGTCCGAAGAGCATGGAATATTTGCCCTTTTTATTAGTAGTTAGAAAAGAGACTTTCCACATTGCCTGCTGTTTTTATATTATGTGTACAGTTGTATATGTATAAAATGCTGATAGTACAGCGGTGTTGTATCAATGGCATGCTGGTGACCCTATAGATGTGGGTGCATGTTTATAAAGTATTCATTTGGCTTCTTTTTTTTCCTTGCAGAGAGACTGTATAGGCCTACTCCAGTATTGCAGGGCTCGAATTTGGGAGAAAAATCCACAGGGCTTGTAGCCCAAAATGTTTACTTGACCATAAATGTTTGTACGAGACTAGAATCACAATGAGAGGGAAAACAAAGTCCAGACAACATGCGTTTAATTGCACTAAGACATCTGTAAGAAGTGAAGATTCATCTCATCTGTCACTTTGCAGTTTGAAGTACATTTCATTACTCAGTAACATAAAAAGGAATCTTTCGGCTTATACGCCGACGTATAAATATTGAAGAGAAAAAACAGCATTTTTTAAAAGAAAGATCGTTTGTAAAATATTCTAAATAAAAACAATGTTCTTAAACGAAATAAAATCCTGCAAAACATGCCTGTGTGATGACAAAATTACAACGCAACTCGCACTGTGGCAACTACAATGACTGACTGATGTGCCGCCCGCCTGTCACTGCACATCGCCACAAAGAGGACCGCAAACACGCACGGCCCCTCTGTGTGTGTACACATACACATGCTGTGATTGGCCGTTGATGATTGGCCGTTGATAGTTCCATTCATAAGATCTTGGCTAGACTTCTGACGGCTCGAGTAGATAGCGCCTGCTGCACATTGTACAACACATAGCCTGAACATCTGACGCCACACTTCGAGGCTCGGGGCCCAGTTTAAGTCTAATCAAACGTGAACAGATTTTGTCAACAGAGGGCGATGCGATGCAGGGCAAAGTTCAACTATTTCTCGGTGTGCGTTGTCGACCGATCGTTGATTCACGAAGATTTTGTTGCCAACGAAGTTTAAAACATGGTCAACACAACCGATCATCAAATCACGAATTCTTGAAAACGTGTGTTGATGGAAAAAGTATAATTCAGGACTGATAGTATGAGATAAAAAATTACCCAAAACGCAGTTTTGCGAACTTCACTTCCGTGTTTTGAGGTTAGTTTTTTGTAACATTTTGGCCGCGGTTTATACGCCGCGCGGTTTATACGCTGACACTAAATATTTTTTTCCATATTTTGGAGCATTGCGGTTTATACGCCGGGCGGTTTATAATCCGAAAATTTCGGTACATATTGATATTCAATTGAAAAACACCGTATGACCACATGACTTGCCCGATCATGAGTTTACTGGCCCAACCCTAAAACCTCTGGCCTCGGCCCCGCGGTCCAGTGCAAAAATTCGAGCCCTGTATTGGGAAGTGTTATCTAGAGTTTTTGTTTGCTACAAGAGAGTATTTCCTCAACTAGAAGAATTATTAAAGGAGAGTAGACAATTGAAATAATGAATATTTTTGAGGTATTTTTATTTTAACTTTTGTCCACATTGAGAGAGATCAACGTCTCCCTGACGGAGACGTAAGAGGACGCAGACGCCCACACCCCCCCCCCCCCCCCCGAAGAGAGAACAGCCCCCTGCGACCAAGAATTGACCAGTGGCATCTCCTGACATTAAACTACAAAACACGTATATCAAAGTTCAAAGTGAACTGACCTTTCCTGATGACTTGACCCCCTTAGAGATGCAGATGAACACAATGACCCAGGCGATGAACAAGCACAGCAGATTCTGCCATCGGATTGGACCCATGTCATGCAGTCCTTCAGAGCGGGCCAAAACTTGGTTGCTGTGGAAACGACAGGGGTGATTATCAAACCGGCTATTTTAACGGGTCTGGGTAATTTTAAGACTTTATGCTGGCTTGAGGTTAACATTAATAACACCCAAACAAAATACCAAGTAACCTTCTTCATCAATTTTCAGGGGGGTTCCTTTTTTATGACATCTTAATTCAACGTTCTTGATAAGCTATGGATAACATCTCTCCTTTTTCAGAGCACTTTCTTTTGAACCATGCTTTGAAAGCACACAGACAACATTTGCAGGGCTCAATTATTTTTTTTTTTTCGGAGGGGGGGGGGAATCCACAAGATTGAAGGGCTTTTATAGCTCAACATTTTTTTACAAGGCCAGATTCAAAATGAGTTGAGCTAAGAGAAGATGTATCTCATTTGTGATGATACTTCGATAGCTAAGAGAAGCTAAGAGAAGATGTATCTCATTTGTCATGATACTTCGATACCTAACATAATTGAAAGATTATCATCAGGTTCATTGTCAACATTTTTCACAAAGATACTACACAATGCGATATTGCTGTTATTACTCAACTGAAAGCACAAGACCACCGGTCCTGTCTGGTTGTGATTTTACTGGCCCGACGCTAAAAGTACTGGCCTCGGGCCAGCGGTCCAGTGTTCATTTTGAGCCCTGAATATGTATACACATGCTGCAACAAGAAGTCTTGGGTTTTACAATAAACACCCTGAGAAAGTCAGAGAGTGGGCAGGGATAGCCTTAATCATCAGAGAGCTAATACACGTATCAACTACCAGCAACTGTGTGTTACTACATGTTCTTCTGTTACAGCGTATATTTTTTCTGTAGCGTATACCAAATATAACCTGTTCGATTATATGCTCAGCTGGACTAAAAAGTCAACTTACTTCCAAAATTCCGAGGATGGCCGCGTGGATTCGGGAGTGAAGTTTGCCGTCATACAGTTCTCCGTATTCCAGGTGTTGTTACACGACTTCCACGGTACAACGGACGTAAAGGAAGAGAACATATAGAATATTGTGTACCCAATGATGACGTTGTAGTAAATGCAACACAAAACAGTCACGCAGCACATGGAATAACCAAGACCTGATGAGAGGATAAAATGCACGAGTGGTTTTAAAGGCAATTGTCCTTGGGGGGGCGGGGGGGGGGGGGGGGGGGGGGGAGGGAGACATACTTTTAGGAAGGAGGTGATGGATGGGGGTGCTTCATAAAGCTATTCATGCACTGGGTTTCTGTATATATTGATTCCATTTTTAACACGTTGACTGCCACTACGAGTATACTCGTAGAGAATGAAAGGTTTTTGTATTGTTAATTGCATACACTGGCATCACTGAGAATGCAACAAATACGCTTCTGGCAGTGGTGAGGACATACATCCTTAGAATTTGTATGTTCAAATTTTCTTTCTTTTTTGTTTTTGCTGTTGGTATGCGCGCATGTGCACCACCCTTGGCAAATGGGAACGCCCTACGAATCTATGACCGGCAGTCAACGTGTTAACCTCTTTAAAAGCTGCAGGCTTGGGTCCTGGGATACTGGAGTTTCATCTCAAGGTCTCTAAGTGTGACACAAAGCTATTCAGGGCATGAATGTGAGGGGAATATCATCCACAAGACTGCAAAGCTTGTACCTCAAAATATTTACTGGACTAGATTTTTTTTTTTTTACAAGACCAGAACCAAAACAAGTTAAACAAGCACCAAGAGAAGATCTATCTCGTTTAATTGTCTTGTGTGCAAACTGTGTACTTTGTCACTCGACAGAATTGAAAGATATTTATCAGACTCATAATAGTCAACACTTTTTCACAAAAATTATTACACATTGAGACGTAGCCTACTATTGTTCAATTGAAAAACACAAAACCGCCGGGCTTGTCCGGTCATGAGTGTACTGACCCGATGCTAAAACCACTGGCCTCAGGCCTGCCATCCAACGTTTATTTCAGAACGTTAGATCAGAAAGCCCTTTTTTTGTTTCCCAAAATTCCTGCGAATTTTATTTTATTTTTTTGGGGGGGGGGAGTTTCCTGGAATTTGCTTGATATCATAAAAGGGAATTTTAGAAGAAAAAAATGTTGTGATAACTACAATTGGCACAAAAAGTCTTAGTAAACCAATACACCTGGGCTCGATTTCACAAAGAGTTAAGATTGATCTCAACTCAAAATCACTCCTAATTGCTAAGCAAAGTCTGATGTCACAATACAAATCACTATGCTAATACTGAGAACTCACCTTAAGATGAATCTTAGTGCTTTGTGAAATCGACCCCTAGACTTACAAAATGCTGGCTGTGTGAACTGATTCTCAATGGCAAAAAAAATGCTTCTTGTCAGCCGTGTCACATAGTTTGGTATTGGCTTCTATTAGTTCTATTATAATAACTCTATGGGTTGGAATAGCAAGTTCTCAAAGCCCATCCCAATATCAACAAACCAATCAACAGTGGAACACAATTAAAGAAAGCGTACACTCTTGCCTGGTGGAATGCATTAAAAAGAGTAGTAGGTAGGTAATAATAGCCCGCAAACTACAATGAATTTGAAACCTTTTGTCGGAACTTAATAAGCTTTAGCCCAAAGAATGACAAAAGAACCATCTGCAGGAACATCAATTCAGCCAGTTACTGCTGCTCTCTGATGCACCCTTTCAAATTCAGTTCCTTTTGGAACCCACCCAGGTAAACTCTTAATACTACTGCACTGACTGAATCATCAGGTTGTTGTCAGTATTCATTTTGAAAGGAATCCTTTGGAATGAAGCATTAAATGTACCTGACCTGCATTAATTATCTCATGTGAAATGTTTGAAGCTCTGAATGTGGAATAATCCATATCAGTTTGGATTGCTGTGAATCCCCATGCAGTACAAAACTAGGATTGTATAGTGCCACACGAGACAGATGGGTAACTTGGGCTGAAATAAAAATGTAAATTTGCATCGGGGATAAAGAATATTATTTGGTTTTACCCTTACTCTGAAGTGTGTAAAGGACTGTATACTCAGTACTTTACCAAGTTCTGTGGGGGAAAAAAACAAACAAAAATACACATCTGTGTAAGGGTAAAACCAAATAATATTCTTTATCCCAATGCAAAATTTAACGTCTATTAAATCACTGAGGTACCCGCTTCTAAAATATTGGATTCAAACCACTTCTAGCTATACTGGGCAATGTCAAAGACATCTGCTCTAGATTGGCAAGGGTCGTGGGCTCAAAGCCCACCCGAGTAATATGCCTGTGTTTTGGGTTTTTTTGGGGGGGGTTTCACAGGACTCTCACAGGAAAGTACAGAGTTATTCAGTGCTTTACACACATCGGTGTAAGGGTAAAACCAAATAATATCAGGCTGAAATGTCTAGTCGGCGACTCTTTTGATGCAACAATAAGATCAGTACAGAAAATGACCACTGCTATCAATGCTAGAACAAAACATTTGCTCAGTGAAATGGATAGCATGCATTCACATTCTAACATTCCACATAACATTCACATTCGATATAACTCCTGTCATCTTGCACAACTGTACAATCTATAGGATAAGTGTGGGGAAGTTAGAACCACCAACAATCATTGACCCTAAAAGAGTAGTAAGACTTTTGTAGTAAAAGTTGTCACTTTTTCTGTTGAACATTGTCACAAACTATAAAAAAAGGGCAGGCAACCATTGGGGTGTTGGGGGTTTAAATTTGTTTGTAACTTGGGGTATTCCCCAATAGGACCAGACCCACCATGGGTTACACAAGGTTCAAATCCAAGTCCTTGATTTTTTGGTTTCTATTTTATTCCCTTATAATAAAATGTGAGCATCAATTATGCAAATTAGTCACTAAGTTAACTGGGACCAATTTCAATCAAGCCACTGAGCGCTGAAATGGTAATTCCCTGTGATTTTTGCATTGGTTTTTTTGCATTGTAGATAATTTTGCTGCTAAGCTGTCTAACTCTGCTGAAAACCAGGGCTCATATACAGCTGCTTGCTTTTAAGCGACAAAGGAAGTTAAGCACAAAACAATTTTGCTTACTCAGAATAAGTTTACCAGCCAAAATGAAATGTCACATATGTACCACCAGTAACTAGTTTACTGCTCATTTCTGCTTAGCAGAAAGTTGCTCAGCAAAGTATTCTGGTTTTAGCAGTTCTATGAAATTGAGGCCCAGTTTTGTTTGTTCGTTTGTTTGTCTGCTTGTTTTATGATCTTCCCAATAAGGGAACTCTGTATTAGCTCCCACGAGGGGATACAAATACCAAGCTACCAACAGTCAATCTCATTCACATGAACATTGGTTTAATGTCTACGATTATGAATTACACAAATCAATAAATTGTGATTCAGTAAACTAGCAACAATACTAAATTCTAGTCATTTGTGAAATCAGCGGTTAGCTTCGCCGGATTCGAACCCACAACCTTGTGATTGCAAGCCCTGCAGTCTAACCACCTCGACCACTCTGGTTGAGTGCAGAGTAACTGTAGATGAAGGAACATGTATATCTCAACTCACCTCTGAAGATTGGTGCTATTGACCAAGCACCTATGCATCCTTTACTGACAAACTGACCGTGTCCAACCTCCATGATATACAATGGAATCCCAGCAATGAATAACATCATCAAATATGGGATCAGGAATGCGCCTGCAGATGTTTCATTATCAGAAAACAATAAACAACTATTAATTGAGAATCACTGACAATACATGCGTTTTTACGATCAAGGGGCCAATTTCGTAGCACTGCTTAACGGTAAGCAAATTTTCATGCTAATTACAGCAAACAAATTTGCGTAAGCGTATTTTCACAGGTTAGCGAGAAAAATGCGCAGCCAGCTTGAGCATTCACCATGGATTTGCATAATTTTACGTCATTCATTTTCATACAGTAGGCACCGGAAGGTCAGTATGCCTTTTCGTGTGCTTACGGTTAGCAGCGCTATGAAATGGAAACTTGCGCAGTAAGCACAAAAAACGCAGTTGAGCAGCTCTATAAAATTGGGCTCTGATTAGCCCATCTATTTAGGGCTCAAATTTGGGAGAAAATCTCATTAACTTTAGGTTCGCTGATGAAAACCTTTACCAGGCCAGATTTTGTTTTTAACGAAACCAAAATCAAACTCAGAAAGTTGTCCACAAAGTTTAAAATATGTAAACTGTTTATATTTGAACAAGCACTCAGAGAAGATTTATCTCATTTTGTCTTTTGGGGAAATGTACTTATGATACTACACAGAATTGACAGATATTTAACAAACTCAAAGTCAACATTTAAACGTTATTTGTCTATTTTTTTTTGTAAAGATGTTATACAGCAAGGTACTATCAATCAATTGAAAAACATGAGACTGCTGGACTTGTCCAGTAGTAAGTTTACTGGCCTGACACTTAATTCACCGGCCTCAGGCCTTCAGTCCAGTTTAAATTTCAAGCCCTGCTATTGCTATTTACACTACAGCATTTGCAGGTTGTTTGAAAATTTCAGTAAAAAGACAAACATGTTCAAGCACATTTTATGGAACCTTTTTTTGTACTTGTGAAAAACACACAACAAAAATGGCTTGTCACAAAGTTTTGCGAGATTAACTCCCCCCTCCCCCGCCCCCGAGTCTTATCACACTTTAGGATAGTGAAGATAATCACAAGACTAATAAATATTAATGCACATTGATTTACCTGCCATGCACAACAAACGTTGAAAACGTTTGGACAAACCACCTCCCCCCCCCCCAAAAAAAAAAAAAAAAAAAAAAAAAACAGTAACTACTTCCAGCTGTTGTGTTGATAGACTCAGTGGGGCAACCAGCAAGGGGGACTCAAATTTTAGAACCCTTAGCCCCACCCACCCCCACCCCCCAAAAAATATTAATAATAAAAGTTTAAAATAAGGTTGAGAAAAAATGCACAATTTAATGAATGGTTTCATATGCCTATATCAAAAGCCCCCCCCACTTTTCCCCTCTCCCAAATGGAAAAAAAAGTCAGAAAAATTTCCATATCCAGCCACCACATTTTCATTCATTATGAAATAAAATAGTATCTAATTTACTCAAATGAGATAGGCCTATTCCTTTGGGTAAAAATGAGTGAAAAAGTGGTGGCAGGATACGGACATTTTTCCAAAAAGTCTATGCTTTGGATAAACCATGGAGGTAGAATTAAACTTACCCCCGCCATTCCTGTAGCACAGATATGGAAATCTCCAGACGTTTCCAAGGCCAACGGAGTATCCAATGACAGACAACAAGAAATCCATGTGACTAGACCAATTGCCTCGCACATGATTCTCATCCCCATCTTTGCTGTCTTTGCCATCGTGGGGCACCTCAAGCTGCCTGTGTTTTGTCTCAGACATCTACAAACACAAAAGGAATTATGTTAATTGGTCCTGATCTAAGTATTTATAATTTCTCTCTTCTGGGGAGTCTAGTGTCCATCCAACCCATCTTAGAAGTAAAATTGTCGACCAAAAAAATATTCTCCTTGAAATGGAGCGGATGGACTGGAGGCAAGCGGCTCGGCCACTCCCATCTCCACCCACTGCAATGACCTCCTACACAAGAACACAAATATTCAGAGAAAAAAAATATATATGCAGATTTTGTACAATTATGGGCAAGCTAAAGAGATTCATATATTGTACTGTCTTTGAAACGTCTACCTACAATGCAAATAAAAAACAGACAACATTATAGAATTTGGTTATACGTGTGGCAACAGTCTCAGCTAGTCCAAAGCGATTTTCCCCGACATAAACTTCCCATCCACAACCTGCGAGGCTCGGACGACTGGGACTGAAAGTGAATGAATTTCTGTAATTATCACTCAGTAGGCCTATCAAGTCTACAAAATACGAAGAAATTTGTACAGGTCTGAGACTTATAACGCACACTACTTACGAGTATTCCCGTTATCCAATGTAGCTAGTAGCCAAGACTCGACGAGAAAATGGCACTGAAAATGACAGTGTGATCTGCTTGGAATTGCAATGGCAGTCACAGTCAACTACCGGTTGGAACACACACTGTCAGTGGCAGATTTACGTTATAGCTGAAAACCGCGTGCACGGGACCCACGTGCCACTTGCTGGGGGGTGTGGCCAACCTCCGCTCGCTGACAGAGATTTAATTAACACATGATGAACATAAGGACCACAATAATGTTCTCCTTTTCTTCGGTGGACGTGTATTGACTGTGCACAATATGAAGGAGGAACCCGATGGGATGGAAATTTCCACGGGCATGTCTCTCTTCTCTCTGCCCGTTCTTACAATTTTGACGATTCGGAAAGGCTCAACATTTTGAGACTTGCACATGGTACAACAGCGGGGCACTATTTGATAGGGGACATAATATTTGGCGGAACTGTGTCCTTGCTGATACCATGGAGGTATTTCTACCTCCATGCTGATGCCATTCTACCTCCATGCCGATACCTACCTCCATGCTGATACAAGCATGGAATGTGCCACGCAGTCATTGAAATTGAATAACAGCGATGGGTTGTTTTTTTTCAAAATGACTGCCTTTGCTAGAGATTTACAAAATCTACGATGGTCCAAAGTGGAATATCTTTCTCGTGACACACTCTGATTGTGTGCCAAATTCCATGCTTGTGTCATCAAAGGCACAATCCCACTATGCCATACTAAATATAAAAAGCTACGGCCATCTGGGGGTCTATGAGTTGTCTTCCCTTGACTCAAGGTCGCGCCCTTACTTTGCAGTAAGAGGGTATAAATCATTATCAAAAGGTAAACCGGGGTCGGGCATCGATAGGCTACCCGTATGCAACTGTGAAATCTATTTTTCTTCAGTTGTTTACAAAAAAGGGGCAGTTATGTGGTCTTTGTGTTCGACGTCTTGAAGGAAAGAATATGTTTTGTGCGTGGTTTGTAGGTCTACTCGTGCACGAGATACTCTAAACTGTAAAGGTTTTTTCTCAGTACTTGTTTTTCTATAATGAAAATTGAAATAGAAAAACATTCTTTCATGGCCCAATTTTGCCGAAATATTTTGTTATTGTATGTTTTCTCTCAACGAATTTGGACAGATATCTCGATGCTGTTTCAAAACGAAAAACGTACAGAAACTTTCGCACGAGGCCTATGCCACGGACAATGCACAAAATAAAAGTACCATGCAAAATAAATACATGATTGGTGGACATGAGACAATTTCGGGATCATGAATTCTTTTTATTTGTTTGTTCACGTTTCAATTACTTAGGGCCTACCGGTACAAATTATCGTCGGCAGATTTGTCATGCAATGAAAGGTTATAACTCTCATTGCATGACAAATCAAATAAAAAACAAATAAAAAACTTGCTTTTAATTTTTTTTTTTTTTCACGTTTCAATTACTTGGGCCTACCGGTACAAACTATCGTCGGCAGATTTGTCATGCAATGAAAGGTTATAACTTTCATTGCATGACAAATCAAATAAAAAACAAATACAAAACTTTGTTTATTATTTGTTTTTGTTTTTTCACGTTTCATTTACTTAGGGCCTACCGGTACAAATGATCGTCGGCAGATTTGTCATGCAATGAAAGCTTATAACTTTCTTGAATCTATACGTTAAAAATAGCTACCAGGTATTTAAAAAAGATTAAATCAAAATGTTCGGGTCAAATCGGCCTTATATCGGGCCCGACATATTAAATTTGGATCAAGTAGGGAATAGTAGCCATAAAACATAAACCATAGGCCTAATCTCGGGCAGTTAAAAAGCATAGCCCTGACGATTGCATTGCAGGGGAAGATGGGCCGGAAGCTTCCAGTATATGGGTTCATTCTGTAGGTCTACAGGTAAACATATAATGTATAACGTTTCACCCGCGTATCTATCAATCCGCGACGGTAAGACAGTAGTGTCTATTGGATCAAGCTCGATGTTGCTACCTTTTTAAACAAATAAATGCTACGGACTATTTTTACATAAGTAGAAAACGTCGACTGCACACATTTTCAAAGTTTTCAAAATGGTTGCCACTGCCCTATGGCCAAATATTTTTCTTATTACACATTCTGACCATGTGAAAAATTGAATGCTTGCATCGCCAAAGGCACAATCAAATTACTTACCCGTCATACCAAAGGGATAGGAATAAAGAGCTAAATAATATAATAAAAGCAATATTAGTATAGCGCCCTCATTCATTAAAATAACTGTATTCTCTTTTCTTCACATCAACACGGAGATTCCTAAACAACCTCAAAACGGCTCATACACAATATTCGTTCGTCTCTTTCTTTTATTGATTGTTGGATTATAAATCAAACTTACCATCAAATCTTTTATAAAAAACAATGAGTAATAATTTCATGCAAATGATAAAAATAAAAGTTTTTATATAGCGCAAAAGGTACTTTCTTAAACATTCAAATGATACTACAAAAATAACTGCATAATTCTATGCAAAAAGTGTATTTTCTTAACATTAAGATGGCAATGTGTACTGTGTGTTGCTTATTTTTATTTATTTTTTCACTTTGGTTATTTATTTATTTTGTTATTTACTATTTATTTATTTATTATTTAATTCTTTTTATTATGTAGAATAACAATAATAATAATTATTACTTTATAATTTTTTTATTTATTCATTTATATTTATATTTTGTACATTTGTTAAATTGGGGTGAGGTGGGGAGGTATCTTTACCTACACCTATTTTATGATAAACTTGAATGAAAAATACCTGAACTAACTTTTACTTAGTTGAGATGAATGTCAAATACTAATTTATCTGTTCATGGAAGTGAAATGTCAAGCTGCAAAAGCACAAAAAATAAGTTTCTAGGCAGCACATAAGGAATTTTATATTTTTTCTTGATGATTACTTCTGGCAAATTGTAGTTTGTGTTTGCATTTCGTTACAAACAAGATCATAATCTAGGCAAGTTTGTACATCATAAAAGTACATCAAAAGTTTAAATAACAAACTTTTATTTGGATCTTTTTTTAAAACCACAAATGTCTAGATTTCAAATGGAGGATCACAGGTGGGGCCATACATCCCCGGGCCCTTAATTACACACTGAGTACTTGCCTGGTCACACTACAAGGTTGCCAACTTGAAGTCCTCAATCTTATTTAAAGTACAAGGACAACATTGGTAATTGTTGAAAACCAGTGTCAATACTTTTTGTGACAAAACATATACAACAGCAACAACAACAACAAACCTGTGAAAGTTTTAGCTCAATCAGTCATCAGAGTCACAAAAAAATAGTGAAGCCCAAAAAAAAACCGTGTACGTTATCACTCTTTTCTCACCTCGGATTTTGGACTCGCAAAATCAAAAGTAATTGTTAAACACATTTCTTAAAAACAGAAGCATTCCAAGCAAAACTATTTCAAGGGAATTTTTTCCACCATGACCATCTTCCCAAAGTTGTGTGCAAATCTGTGAACACTTATATTTTCACTCTCACCAATGTTATACACACCTTTAAAGCACTATTGCTACATCACACGGTTTGGGGCAAGCTTTTTGTATAGCAACCTCCAGACTAGCAAAGATTGACTATGGTATCTATTAATTTAACAAGCCATGTGCGAGTTAGATCCTAATAATGTCTGGCACAATAACTTGCTTTGTCACAAGTTTATCTTCTTAAATTTGAACACCTTAGACTAATGAAACAGTAGCTATGTCACATGATTCGGGCAAGGCTTTGACATAAGAGACAGCAAACACCCAAACACAGTTTTGAATGAATGTGTACGGCACAATGATACCAGGGTTTGGCCCTCTGGAGGTTGCTATACAAAAGCTTGCCCCAAACAATTTGACATAGCAACTGTCTCTATAGTCTGAAGAATTCAAATTCATGCGGTAACTTGCACCAGACTTTATTCAAATCCAACTCACAACAAGCTTATATTGTGCCACATATTTCATAAGAAATTGTGTATGTGTGTGTTCATATCGTTGCCCATGTAACTACGGGAATGCTGCCCCCAACTATGTGACATAGCAACACATGATTCGGGCACAGGGATTCAAATTGAGCATTCACTTGTAGACTCAGCAAGGCATTGTACCAGACGTTCAGTTTAAAAATGTCAATTTAACTTATCAGCTTAAGCACACTAGATAACTTTAAAATATACGTATTCTGCCTTTAGTTTTTTTTTACGGCATTTAAAACAGAAATATTGAGTTGTCAGTTTCATTGCATGGCTCTAATCCTTAGAACGGTATCAAACTATGACATCTAACATCTAAAATATTTTTATCAAACAAAAACCACACACAAAGAAAATATAATTACCCAAAAAGGGTTCACTCTCCCGCTGCGTCGGGTGGTGATATTTCGTTTTCAAAAGATACAAAAATGTCTTTTATGATTACAAACACAGTAGTTGTTTGTTATCAAGTCAAAAGTGGACATTTTGGGTGGCGGGATAAAGCGTTGAAGAAGTCGTGGTCAAGTCTGTTCTGAGCTATTATGGCTCATCAGGCCAGCCGGTGTTCAGATCAGGTTTCATTGGCACTAAATGACTAAGAATAATTCTACTCCCCCTAGACGGGATACCAGTCCATCGCAGGTTACTTACCAGCTCTCACCGGTGCCCTTTTGTACTCCTGGGTGGAGAGGAGCAATTATGATCAAGTGCCTTGATCAAGGACACACGTGTCATGACTGACTGGGCCAGGACTCGAACCCACATTCTGTAAGTCACAGTCCACAGCCTTCGACTGCTCAGCCATGACAACCCAAACCATTGAAGGTTAAACAAAAATGAATCAACATTTGCAAAAAATAATTAAATTATTGCTTAATTTTAGCAACACTTTTTCTTTATTAACAATTATTTTACTTCCCCATACATTTGCGAATATTGTAACACTATGAAATAATCTGCTTAATTAATAGAATCAGCTGCATCTTTACTCAAAATTAATTCATCATAAAGCATACATAAATACAATTTTGGTGCTGCAATAATTTCTTTCTGTTAACCTTTACTTGTTTACCTCTAGATATTAACATATATCAAAAAGGAACTCTTAATAATAAAAAACCAAGAATGAGTTGCAATTACATTACAAAGCCAAATTAAGTCTTACTATAAACAGAAGTTATGTCTGTCAACAGATTTCTTAAAGCAATCCTCAGGATTTCTAATTGTGTGACTAAATCATGAAGAGCAAGTGAGCAGTGCATAACCAGAGTGGGGGGGAGGGGGTGGGGGGGAGGGGGGAGACACCTTTGCTCCCCCTCCATGAGATTGAAAAAAAAATAACAAATGAATGTTTTGATACATTAAATAGTCCCTCCCAAATTATGTCTTTGCCCCTGCTTGTCGTCCCGACCCCCCCCTCCCCTGAAAATGACTGGTTACACCACATGGCATACAGAGTAAAGTAGGTGTGGTTTATGGCGATATCATGTCAAACTTACCAGCAGAAAAAAACCAAATCTTATAGATCATTCATCAAGGCCATTAAGGCCATTATTGGCTTCTATAAAGGCCAGTGTTGTAGTCGAACCACAAAGTCAGAGACCAGGACTGTTACTGAGCCCCCCTCCAAGACCAAGACAGAGATCTCAATGTCCGAGACTGAGACTGAAAGCTTCCCATCAAGACCAAGACCGAGACCGAAACCTAGGAAAAACCTGTACTGTTAACATAAAAAAAAGAGCTCAAAGCCAAGTTTCTTTCTTTTCAATGGATTCATAATGCTAGGCCACTGATTCCCCCCCCCCCCCCACCCACGATGGCTTTGCCCAGCCTTCACTATGGGTGTCACATAGCCACTATGTGGTATTGGAAACAAAGTGTGAATGCGCCGTGTCACCCAACAAGAAACAAAACAAAAGAACGCAATGCAGGGTGAGCTTGACAATTATGCTTCTGATGATTTGTTATTCTTTTTTGGACAATTTTGAAATTAAGATCTCCGAGACCTTTGCTCCAAGACGGAGACTGAGACCTGACTCTTCAAAATGGAGACCCGGAAACAGCACAGACCTCAACAACTTGGGGATTGAGACCGAAATCTCAATATTGAGATATGTCTGGACACCTTCCACACTGTTATTGGCTATTGACAACACCTTCAGTTATGTCACAGAGCTGCCAACATTTGCATCTTGCAATCTGGGCGATTATGTACAACAATCAGGGAGATATTTAGTTTTACGTTCAACATAATAGGGAACAAGTTTCCATAATCGGGGAGATTTCCAAATTCGTTTATCAGAACATGGAAAGATTGGTTTATTTTCAGTGAGCTTTCTGCAGAATCAGGGAGAGTTGGCAGCTTTGCTGTCCCTACAGCCAACGGCAATAGCTGCAGCTTAAAATCGATTGATTCAGACCATCCTTGTTTTAGGTGTAAAACTGATGTCTTAATGCAGCATCTGTGCACAATCCTAACACAACACTTTAGCATTTGCTTTTATTCACTAGACCTTGATAAATTAATAACTTTTTTTATGATACTGCCCGAGAATGGTCAGATTGTGATACCACCAAACTCAGCAGCACTGGAAAGACGGGCTGTGGTGGGAGCGGCAGGAGTCATTACAGCGGGGTACAATTTGAGGAGGAGACCACGGGCAAATGCCTATGTCTACTAGAGAGAGAGAGAGAGATACTGCCCGAATAAAGAATAATAATAATCAATCGGTAAACCTCCACAGCACTTGGTTACACTGTAGTACGTTTTATTGCAAAAAGAAAGCGTTTAATTTGCACATACGTGGTAGGATTTTTGGAGATTTGGAGAAACTGTCACCGGACTACAGCTCCTCATCACTGATATCTTTCAGAAGCCATTCTCCATTCCCCTTCAACATCAGCTGCACATCATGAGACCGTTTCAGAGTCTCTCTGTGTCCGATACTGATGAGTGTTACACCCAACTGTCTGCAGTGGCTGTAGAATCTCTCCTCTTGGGCAACGGTTACTGCACTAGTCGCCTCGTCAAGGACTACAGGTAAATAAGAATAAGTATAACTTGTATCATGTTTTATTTTGTAAAACCGTTAACTAGTAGTTCATTTATACCATAGGTCCATTTGGTTGGCAAGCAGTTTACAACAGCTCATTCAATTTTCTTATTTTGGAACTGGAACAACCAACACAACCAAACCTCAAACCCTTGAAGGGTCATTTTAAAGTTGCGCGGCTTGTTTTTAAAAATGCTTTTCACTCAAAAGTTTGGACAGATGATGCTGCTTCAAAATGAAAAACAAACAAAAACTTTTGCATTTGCCATCGACAACACTGCACAAAACAAATGTAAAAAGCAAAATTATTTGTACATGTCAGTATCCTGACAAAAATCAATTTTGTTTGCTTTAATCAACTACCACTCATCATTGGTGGATTCTTTTGCTGCAAATACCTTAAATGAGAGCTTATAAATTTATCGAATCTATAAACTTGGTGTTGGGGAAAATACAAAATCAGATACTCTGACCCGACGCAAATATCAAATCTAATGAACTGAAACATCTAAGTAAAAGATATCAAACACTTATGACAGTCACAAGATAAGCCAGCAATTTCTTTCATAGTGAGATAATTGTCAGGTGGTCAGGTTGGCGTTTCAGTCCCCTCCTGATTGCGTGGGTTTTCCCAGGAATAATTCTGTACACCCAAAACAGAAACTTCATTCTTTGTCTTCTATCCATGGGGTTCTTGGCTAGTACAGACCTTTTCACTGTTGATAAACAAACCGCGCTGGTTGGCATGGACGGCCACATATTAGCAAAACATTCAATCGTGTAAGCAGATGTTGTGACCAAACTCAATTCTTTTGCAATTTATCAATTAATTAAATATACCTCCCATGATTGGTTGTTTTGTTTCCAACAAATTCAACACTATTTTTGAATATTTGTGTACAACTGTTACAAACGGTGGATATCTGTTTTTGTTTTGCTTTTATGGCTTTCCATAGTTTTCCCAATCTCGGTTGGCAAAAACTCAGGCTGTGACGTTGCAACAGAAAGGTCTACAGTGATTAAGTTCACCTTTCTGAGAGTCCCTGGCTTCACAACCAGTTTTAGAAAGAGAATCTTTACTTTGTGGGAAGGAAGTAAACACAACTACTTACAGGCAAAAGAGGGCTTGGTAAAATAGATCCTTGCAAAAGACAAACACTGCATCTCACCAGGAGTCAAAACGTCAAACCAATCCCAGTCTACCTCTTCATCAAGACCACCTGGGGGGTAAAAGTAGAAAGGTAAGAACTCTCCGCTAACATCGAAAGGGATTAGAGGGTGAGGAAGGAGGGGGGAGGAGTTACTGGGGGGGGGGGGGTTCAGTAACTAAATCCTTCCATGACAGTAAAACAAATAGATTGGAAATAGTTATAATTAAACGCTAAGGGAGAGGTGTCAAGATGTATTACTTTTTGTTCCCTGGTTTTTTTTTTTTTTGGGGGGGGCCTCCAAAACTGACCTGCTCTTAAGGTTGCATGAACTGATTTTCGATAAGAGATTACAATTTGTTTTTCTTCAGAGTTCAATCTCTGAATGAGTTTTGCTGTTTCAAAACGAAACACATACATTTTCAAAAACGTACATGTATGCTATGAAAAATGCTCAAAATGGATGTGAGATAGTGTCTAAGTCATTTTAAAATTTAATTAAGTACCACTTATCATTGGCAAATTGTATGACACAATAACTTAAATAAAAGCTTAAAATAAATTTTCTCAAATCTATAATAAAAAAAGCTATTTAATCTAAATCTAATTCTAGATATAAAATGCAAATCAAAAATTTTCAGGTCAAATCGGCCCAAAATCAAACCAAGTATCATCAAGCTCTGCCATTGGTTCTGCATCATTAAATCCCACTTCCTCGCTATTGGACCATTTAAAAGAAGACAATGATAGACTTACCAATCCTGTCATAGAGGTGACTCAACCCAACACGACTCAGTATCTGCAGAATGAGGCCATCATTGTCAACAGAACTATCCAGCGATGAAACCTTAGCTGGATAAATCACCTAAAATAGAAAAGAAAATAACGAGTTTATTCAATTAAATCAGATAATTTGTTTAGTTCACAGATTCAGCCCATTCTGCAGTTGTAAGGAATGTCCTTTTAGAGGGTCAAGGTTGACCATCCTGACCACCAAACAGATTAGTAATGGCAACTATGGTTGACAATTGCACTGGTTTCCGCCAAGGTTGACGCTTGTTATTCTTGAACTATGAACGGAGGCAGAATGAACCATGTAAGAGGAAGAGCCACCATGCATGGATGCAGAATGAGCCATACATGGAGGCATAATGAACCATGAAGGAGGCAGAATGAACCATGAAGGGAGGCAGAATGAACCATGTAGGAGGAAGAGCCACCATGCATGGATGCAGAATGAGCCATACACGGAGGAAGAATGAACCATGAAGGAGGCAGAATGAACCATGAAGGGAGGCAGAATGAACCATGTAGGAGGAAGAGCCACCATGCATGGATGCAGAATGAGCCATACACGGAGGCATAATGAACCATGAAGGAGGCAAAATGAACTAGGAAGGGAGGCAAAATGAACTATGAACGGAGGCAGAATGAACCATGTAAGAGGAAGAGCCACCATGCATGGATGCAGAATGAGCCATACATGGAGGCAGAATGAACCATAAAGGGAGGCAGAATGAACCACACATGAAGGCAGATAGGACCATGTATAAAGGTAGAATGAACCATGCACGCAGGCAGAATGAACCACATATGGAGGCAGAATGAACCATAATCAGAGGCAGAATGAACCATGCACGGAGGCTGACTGAACCATGAATGGAGGCAGAATAAACAATAAACGGAGGCAGAATGACCCATGAATGGAGGCAGAATGAACCATGATGCATGGCCTATGGTGGTTTAATATGCCTTGGTCATGGTTCATTCTGCCGGGATGAACCATGCCAGGAGGCAGAACAAACCATGCAGTCCAAATGTTATGCTACTGAGACAGAACATTCATACACCTATATCAGAGTCAGTTACTTCATTCCTAGCCCAATATCAACTCCTTTGATGTGCGCAGTCTGTGCAGAATGCAGTGCATCAATCAAAAGGACCATCTCTGTACTTGTAGGTGTACATTTACTTCTTTGTGAGGAGAAACAATTAAAGGCCTAACTAAAAGATGCACTTTTTAAAAGGTAAATATAAACATGTCTAGTAAGACTTGAGACTAAAGATTTGAGTTGGTACCCCCCATATATCATGTCGGATTAATAACAAAGAGCCTTCATACTCACCTGTTCTTTTAGGGTACCGTCTGTGAGAAACGGCTTCTGTGGTACAAACAAGACATCTTCACATCTGAAAGAGGCACTTTTGATAAAAGATCCTGATCTCGCTTGCAAGAGGCCACACAGAACTCGAAAGATGGAGGTCTTGCCACTCCCTGTTGCTCCGGTAATAAGGAGGTCTTTACCTCGATGAATCTCCAATGAGAGTTCTGAAGGATAAATTTAGTCATCTTGTGAAACTAAGTAGGATTTATAGTCCGTCTGTTTGCCACCCCTTCTTTGAAACCCTTGTTAAGACGGGCTAGTTTAATACAAACAAATTAAGGACACCAGAGTGTCAGGGTTTGTGTTTTTTCCCCATTTTTCCCAATGTGTCAATTAATTTTCTTTAAAATCAATTTACAGTACTAATAGAAACTTTTTATATTTCTGTGTCCATAATCATCCGTAAAGACTTTCTCAATTCAGCCTTTGAGCTTTAGTAGTGGACAGTTCACATTAATTCTCACCTTTTATCAGAATATTCTTGTTATCTGGTGTGTATATATCAACTCTATCAAGCTTATAGATGAATTGAGCTGAGGTTGATAACTCCCCACCACTCTCATCCCCAGAGTCCTGCATCTCATGCCAACCATCTTTGCTTTCTTTCAATAGACTCTGTTGGTCTAGAACCCTGACTTCTTTTTGGATGGGCATCCAAGTGGGTTTGAAGTGGACGTCATGGTCCTGTAGGGCCGTGAGGGACTCTAGCAGTTCGCCAATTCTAAAGATGGAAATGCAACGAGTTGAGACTTGATTATGCACATTGAAGAGGTCATTTTTGGTTTCATTTTGAAGTGCTGGGGAGATGCACTGTGCATTATTAAAGTTGGCATACACACTTTGAAAAGAAGCTTTTAAAAGAGTTTTGTGGGTCAGAAAACAAACTTTTTCGTCAGATATAAATATTAATCACAAGGGAAGATAAAATGCTGCGTAGTGCGAAAAAAATTAAATACAGGCCATGCAATGCACATAATTCCATACCATCATTCATAAAAATTTGCATACACACTTTGAAAAGAGGCTTTTAAAAGAGTTTGGTGAGTCAGAAAACAAACTTTTTGTCTGATATAAATATTAATCACAAGGGAAGATAAAATGCTGTCACCATCAAGTTGTACCACAGAGCCTTTTTTATAAATTAAACAACTTTAAGCTAGATTAATTCACTCACAAAAAAATACACATAACTCACAGAAAAGTGCATTGCTTGGCGTGTATAAATTTTCATTTTAAAGATTGAAGCATATGGACTTACACCCTTTTAATTGTTGCTTGGACTTTAAATTGGATACTCACCTGTGAGAATAACCAGCTATCTCTGTGATTTGAGTGCTCAGATCAATCAGTTGAGAGAAGCAGTAAATCAAATACATACAGACAAATGAGTTCTGCAATAAAGTATAACGAGATTAAACAAACATTATCTCAGACATCCAAGTCTTTCAACAATATTACGTACAAATATTGAATGCATGTGAGTGCATTGTCGCAAAAAATTAATCACGAGGTAAAATCTGGACTATTCCATTCCATGAAGTGAAGCTGAATGAAATGGATAAAGACAGATTTCATCGAGTGAGTATATTCTCCACATTCTAGACAACACACAAACAAAATGCATTTAATACCAGTTTTATGTGACTCACACAGTAAATCCTATTATTTAAAAAAAAAATTCAGAATGAACACAAAACAGACAAGGAAACTTGTCCACCCAACACTCTGAAATCACTGTACAACCTCCTATTTTTATTTTCATATATGACAGTTACGACCGACAAAATAAAGGATGACAGTTGGTGTGCGTTCCATCAATCAAATGACAAAGATCTATGTGCGAGTTACATGTTTGTCTTTATAACTAATTTAATGCGGATTCAAACTGCCTCTGTAGCTGACGGGCCAGCTCGGTGGTCTAGTGATAAGACATCTGCTCTAGAACGGCAAAGGACATGGGTTTGAATCCCACCCGAGTAATATGCCTGTGTTTTTTTTCCAGAGGACTTGGGAAATTAGTGAAAGTCCAGTGCTTGACAGACATTGGTTTGCAGGTAAAACACAAATAATATTAGTGCATGCGGTTGACTGAGGGTTATGGGATGAGATTTTTTGTGTGATTTGGGTTAAACAAAAATAAAATTGACTGCAGCGGGACTTGAACAAATGGCCTCCCAACCAACGTACCAGCGCTCTACCAACTGAGCTATCCAGCCCTATGTTGGCGGTCTCCCTATTAGTCAATATCTTTGTTCAGGGGTGCCAGTCAGAAGCCATTCAACCTGTAACTGCCGTATAGCCAGGGATCACACCCAAGTTTACGATACAACCTGGAGTGGCAGCCAGGGGATCACCTTAATAAGGAGATACATCTTTTTGCTATTAAATATCAAGTATCAAGTAATACACAACAAAGGAAAATGACGGGGTAAATTTACCCAGTCAGTTTCCCTTCAGCTTTTTACTTCAGATTTTTTTTGGGGAGGATGATTTTAATCTCAAGCCTCTTTCACCCTTTAGATGAATTTGGTTGACCTTTTCCTGACCCTGGGACCACGGAAACTAGCTACACCTGCTTGGGAGTGGCACTAAGCGATATATTGGTGCAGAGCGGTATATTGAGAGAGTTTCACGGAGAGGGACCAGTTTCCTTTGGATACGCGGTTGCTGGTCGCCGTTTTCAGTTCAAATGTACATGTAGCACAAACAAATGTGCAGTCTAGTCTGGCACCCTGTGTGCGCACATGTGTTTTTTGGACCGAAAATGGCTTCTAATCACAAGTTGTCGCAACTTTCTCAATATACAGCTCCTACTTTGGGGGGGGGGGGTGGGGTTGGCACACTGAGTGTTGATTTTTCCAGGGAAAATATGCATAAAGTGTGAAAGAAACATGGGTAGTGGTGGGGTTAACATTTCCTAAGGTTTTACTTCCTGGGAATTGGTCCTGTAGTGTGAAAAAGGGGTATAAACATACCTTACTAATGAGGCTGTAGAGTTCATTGGAATCCAGACTGTCGTAGACTCCAGCAAATATAGGTACAGCAATAACCACGTAGCTCAGAATACTACCAATGTAGTTGAATAGATTCACAGACACTGGGGCGTCACAGATATTGGAGTGAAAAGAAAACAAGTTTGGCTTTAAAAAGTTATAGTTAAGTTTGGAATACTCAAAGTACTACTGACATATAAGTAGCTTCTACCCTTAAACAATTTGTGTCAAGCACTGTTTGCTCAGTACTTTCCCCCGATTACTGTAAAAAGAAATCCACAGGTGAGATTTGATGCCATGGCTTTTGCGATGCTAGAGCAGATGTCTTACCACTAGACCACTGAGCCAGCCCTGTGGCCAGAGGCAATGGCTAGCCATGTAATAATCAATATTTTCCTTGTTCACCAAAACGTTATTTATGTGTACCTGATTAGTTTCCTTTGTAGTTCATTACTTAATACTTATTTTAAAAAAGTCCCTTCCCTTCATGGTAATTCCCTTACCGCCGCTTGCCAGGTTGTATTATTATTATATTATTTTATTCGGCATTAAAATCAAGCATACAGAGGAAATACATAACATTGATACTGATTAAAAGCCAAGGATAGCCCAAAAAGCTGATTAAAAAACGGCTTATTTCCATCGGGGTCCTTAAAAAACACGAGACAAACAAATAAATACAACACTAAAAAATTGCACAGGAAATAGTGAACAATGGCAGTCAAAAATGTACAAAACTGTTACAAATTAGATTGAGATGAGAGATGTTGTTTTACTGCCCTTTTGAATTGATAGGAATTGTTAGAATACTTCCCCTATGTTGAGTAATTGAGTATTCTTAGTACTTTCCCCCCGAGTACTGTAAAAAAAAAACTCCACAGGTGAGATTTGATCCCATAACTTTTGCCATGCTAGAGCAGGTTGTATCGTAAACTTGGCGTGATTCCTGACTAAATGGAATTTATGGCTGCATGACTTCTGAGTGGTGCCCCCGGATAAAGATATTGACAAAATAGTGAGATTGCCTACTTAGGGCTTGAGAACTGTTGGTAGAGTGCCTGCACATTAATCCAGAGGTCGTTAATTTGTCTTTGTTCACTGAAAATTTAAGTTCAAAATCATTCACAGACAGTGGAGAAAAATCACAGATTTTTCGATACCGGGGAAACTCGCTCACAATTTCTGAAGTAAAAAGTTGAAGAAATGTTTAGAACCTTTAAAGAGACTCACCATTGAGCCAGAACTCATAGTTGAATAGATTGATCTGAGTTTTGAGAAGACTGAATAACTTCTTGTTTGTTTTTTCCATCTCAATTTCATCGGCAACGTAGAAAGCGGCAGATTCAGCATTTGAGCGAATCTGAACATGCTTGTATCTAGAAGAAGAAAAAATAAATACAAATAAAAATATTGTATCATGACTTCTGGAGACTGTCTTTTTTCAAACAAGGAATTTAATATATTAAATACTTAGGCTGTTAGGGGCCGTTCACAATTATCAACATTATTTTAGCATTCCAAATCACAGTGGACAATACTGAATGGTCACACAGTAGGAGGGTTGACTAGTTACTGTTTAGATGAATTCATCACAAGATATCATACATGTATTGAAGACTGGCATAGTTTTGTTATCATTCAAGACCACAGTGGACTGGTGGATGTTGAATGGTCAGACAGTAGGAGGGTCGACTGTGTGCTGGGTAGATGCATTCACTATACGATACCAAACTGCAGCCTGGCGTAGTTTATTTACCATTCAAAACCACATTGGACGATACTGAATGGTCAGACAGTAAGAGGGTTGACTGTGTACTGTGTAAATGCATTCACCATATGATACCATACTGCAGCCTGGCATAGTTTATTTACCATTCAAAACCAAGTTGGACGATACTGAATGGTCAGACAGTAGGAGGGTTGACTGTGTACTGTGTAGATGCATTCACCAGCAGCCTGGCATAGTTTATTTATCGATTTAAAACCACATTGGATGATATTGAATAGTCAGACAGTAGGAGGGTTGACTATGTATTGTTTGGATGCATTCACCACACGATATCATAATGACGGCTGGCATAGTTTTCCTATCATTCAAAACCACAGTGGATGGTACTGAATGGACACACAGTAGGAGGGTTTAGATAATTAATCAACTCTATTTAAGCACACCTGTATGACCCTTCTTGTTTCTCTTGTCTGTAAGTCCTTAGCACCACTGGGGCCATCAAGAAGGTGTTTATCAGCGTACCAATCACGAAGTAGGAGTAGATGGACACTGGTCCTATGTATCCAGTTCTAGCCAGACGAGAACAGAAGCATAAATACAAATGAAGGGAAAAAGTCATTTTGTATTTACTATAAATCAAAAGAATTTTAAACAAAACTTGTGTCAGTAAACTGAGTGAATTTCATACGTTGCGTACATATTTTATAACAATGATAAAGATCAAAATTATCTTTAAAGCAAACTTGAAGCCTTGCTTCGGGATTGGTCGATCCAGAGCAACAAGAGTATTATATTAACCTATAGTTTTATGCACGGCCCGTATGACAACCTGTTCTAATGCCCTGTTCTTACTCTGCGTATTGCACTACTTCTGTGCGTCAAGTTTGCATGAAGATAAATTTATTATCACACAGTCTCTCTTGGAATATAGACAAAATATAGCACATCTGCATCCCAAATCCAACTCGCCCTTCGGATATGGATATGGGATGCAGACGCGCTGAGTTTTTTGTGCAATCCACGAGTGCACATTTGAGAAATAATATCAGGCACCGCTATCCGTCTAGAGTTGCCCTAACGTTTATATGGTGAAGACGGTAAAAAAAAATTCCAATAAACAAATTTAATTTTTATTTAATTCGGGACCTTCCTTTTCTTTAAAATGTTAGCCCCAGACACTATCCTAGGAGAACGAGTGACATCCTTTTTGTTTGGTGGAACTGTCATATCTTAATCCCCTATAAAATCTAATAAATTGTTTTCAATCCCCCTACAATTAGTATAAATTATGCTTTGTACACTACCACACTTGTGGCTTGTGGTTTTGTGACTTTGAAGACCGGCTATAGTTCTCTATTTTTAGTCCTGATCGATACTTCAAAGTGTGTTGACATTTGCTTCTTTAGCAGGTCAGGTCATGGTTGGATTGCAATAGGTAAATGGTCAAAAAGGTAACCAGAAGTCATAAGTTCCATTTTACCTTTAAGTAAAATAAATGTAGATGAACAACTCTAATGGGCTCGAAGTAGAAAAATAATTAGAACAGAGGGGAGTTGACTAATGAGACTACATAAACACGTACACAAAAACATCTGAAAACTGAATGTTCAAAATGAACATTGTAACTGATTATTAGTGTTTTACCCATTACACCAGTGTGTGTTAAGAATTGTACACTCAGTACTTTTCCCCCAAGTCCCGTGAAAATAAGCCCCACAGGCATATTACCGTACTCGAGTGGAATTGAAATGGGTTAAACACAACTTATAGTCTTCATCCCTGATGCAAATTTATGATCTATTAAAATATAACTATTTTTATCCTGTGAAATGAAACAACGAAACCAAAAAATGAGCAACAACAAAAGACTCATGATTCTGCATTTTCTTTCTACGAATTTCCTTTCAACTGATTCAATTTGCGAATATGCTGTGAACAATGACAATTTCACGACAATGGAACTACACAAACAATAGAACAGAAAAATCTAACAGAGTGCAGACAAGTTCCCATTCCATCGATAATGATTAACAACAGCCTTTCTGCTGTCCTCTCATGTCTACTCATTCTGTACATAGAGTGGTGGTTCAGTGTCTGATAAGATTCAAAATAATCGCAGTCAGCTGAGGTCTTATCTCGCACTTCAATATTTATCGTTCTGCTACAGACATAAATGGATGATCAATCATTTTTTTAAATAAATCAATAAAAACAAACTTAAACAACTGACTGGGACCATGTATGTCATTGAACCATAAATATCTAGATCTTTATGTTCTTTGTACCCCGTGACATTGATTGCTTTAAAAGTTTCATTTTGCTCTCTGCCCATGGTGTGATGTGGCCGAACGGTCTAGCACAAGGTATCGCGAACTATGGGTCAACCCAAATGTGGGTTACGAACGAACTCAGGTAGAACCCCAAAACATCGTCAGAAGTGGTAAAAAAGAAGCGGTGATCATTCAGTCAGCATCAAAGAGTGCCCCACAATTTAATCTACCATCATAAACATGGTCAATTTCTGTGCTTACCGCACATCGGTGTACGGGTTTAACACCTCTTGAATGGTATTTTTCCTAAACTTTTCTCTTCATACAATTTTACCATTTAGCTTTTAACCAGTGCCATTTTCTTCGTATAACTTTCTTCAGCGCCCTAGAGCATGTCTGAATGGTTAGGGCGCTTTATAAATGTTGGTTTTATTATTATTATTATTATTATTATTATTATTATTATTATTATTATTATTATTATTATTATTATTATTATTATTATTATTATTATTATTATTATTATTATTATTAAAATTATTATTATCAGTTCAACGCAATTACTCATAAATAAATCTACCAATAATAAAACAAACTGCCTCAGTAAATAACTGAGTTCTGTTGAGATTAGCCTGTTTTTATGACATTAAAACTCTGCCATAGGGGAATTAATCGGCTTACATTCGGCGGGTGGGTCGCGGTTGAGTGACAGAAATTTTCACTAGGTAGCTGCCCTAAAAGTTTGCAGACTGCTGGTCTAGTGCACCGGACTCTAGTTCTGGTTTTGTCTGAGTGTGGGTTGGTGTCCTGGTTCTGGATTTATCACCAGCCTTCATACAACAACTATACATAAATAACATGTGCTTCACCCATTAACCCCTCCCCCCCCCACAAACCTACATTTAGGCTCCACCCCTCCACTACTTACCCTTCAAATGCCATATATGTGTAGAACACGATGAGGAATGGAGACACAATGAGTGTTGGAATGACGTTGCTGAACTGATTGCATAACCTCTCAACATCTTGGGTTATACGCTGGTCTCTAAGTTATTTTAAAATAACAACATATAGACCTTTTTAATGCAACGTCACAGCCCGGCAGCCATAAATGGGCTGCCATAAATGCAAAGCAAAAACGGATAGCCACATTTTGTAACAATGTTACACAAATACTAAGAAAATAGAGTTGAATTTGCAAATAATCACGGGATGCATTTGTTTTAATTGAAAATTTGCAGAAAATGTTGAATTAGGTCACACCATCTGTTAGCACGATTTAAAGCTTTGCTAACATTCGTGCCATCCATGCCAACCAGTGCAGTTTGTTTAACAACAATAGAAATGACTATTGACCCCCTTACACAACGCACAGCGCACTTACACACCCCCATCCTGTCTGCCAGTTTGGGAGTCAAAATGTACACAAAGGAATTGCCTGAATCGGCGGAAATGGTAGACACCCATTGTGCAAATATGCGTTCTGCGAAGTGCAAGAGGTCAATTCTCAGATTTTTTTATTGAATATGATCAAATTCCAGTGTGTCAAACTGTCACGGTTGTCTCATTAAGACTTTTTATGGTTTCACACCCAATTTCATAGAGCTACTTCAGCTGAGGATATTACTTAGCGTTTTTCTGCTGAGCAAAAATGAGCAGGAAACCACTCACAAATGGTACATTTGACATGGTATTCTGGTTGGTAACCTCATTATATGGCAAGCATAATTTTGTTGTGCTAAGCTACTATTTGTGCTTAAGCAGCTCTATGAAATTGGGACCTGGCATGTTGCATAATTTTTGACAAGCTCGACGGGCTGCTAAGGAGACTGACCAGCCCACACTACTCTTGGGTTTGTACACCGAGAGCTAGTGACTAAGTCAAGCCATGATGTAGGCTTTCAAGTGCTTATCACTGGACCAAGCATATCAGAAAACTTATCCACGTCCAAACACTTTGGTGTGGAGTGATTTGTGAGTGGTTGGAAGTTAGACACAATTGGTGACCAGAGTCACGTAACTTATAGTGGGTATAAATGCACACAAATCAAGCAAGCATCACAGTGTGCATAGAAAGGCATGGCTGCTTCCTACTTCATGGCAGAAGCACTTGGAAGCAGCCATGTTTTTCCATGCACATTGCGGGTTGCTTGCTTGATTTGTTTACATTGTATACTCACTACAAGTCATGTGACTCCGGTCGTCGATTGTGTCTATTAAGGTCACATGTAGGCAAGTGGGCTTCGGGAATACAAGCTTTATTGAACATGCTTATAGATAAAAGTAAGAAGTAATAAACCACAAGGAAAGATGGGTAAATTTTGGGTTCGAGAAAGAGCAATTGACTAAGGTGGGATTTAAACATGCGACCTATGGATTAACGTTTCTTTGTTCGACCCCAAATTTGATAAAAAAATGAGCTTACGGGTTGTCAATGTTGTCTGTCTTGAGTACATTCAGTTTGTAGTAATGAGAGTTCTTGAAGTACAGTCTATGGATGAACAATGATAACGCCTCACGCCAGTAAACATACACCAGCTGGCCAATGTAGGTTTTAGCACTCTTTATCTAAAACAAAAAATGAACAAGTGAAAACACTTAGATAAGTTTCAAATTAAACCTGAATCCCAGGAATGTCCCGGACTGATTAATACTTAGGGCCTGTTTTTCAGTTTGTAATGGCTTGGCTGATTGAAACCTCTAAGTAAAATCTAATCGCACCTGGGGAGACAGATCATTTTCTGTTGCAGCACCAAATCTCTGGAATCAGCTGCCCCTGTACATTAAAACCTCAAATAATATCCACTCATTCAAAAAGTCTCTCAAAACACACCTCATGTCAAAAGCATTTAGTTCCTCTTAACTGTTTTTTTTTCTTCTTTCTTTTGGTCCGTTCTCTTTTGTTTGTTTTTTCTCTTCCTTACAGCGCCTTGAGCACTTTTGGTGGATTTGTGCGCTTTATAAGACTTCGTTATTATTATTATTATTATTATTATTATTATTATTATTATTATTATTATTATTATTATTATTATTATTATTATTATTATTATTATTTTAAAAGTGAGCCATGGTAACACTACTAAGTCATGGCACATTTAGTTATGAGACTGTTTTCTCCAAAGTGCAATGACCTGGTAGACCGTCTGCCGTCCAGGGTCGTATCTTATAGTCTTGTTCTCTTCAACTGGGGGTTTACACAGTAACCACTCAAATACAAAGATAATGGGGAGTCAAAGGTCCTTGATAACCTAGACAGGACCATTCCACATATCAAAGAAGGAGATCAGGTCCCAGAGTTGTGTAGTTTTTTTTTTTGAGGGACTGACAAATATTTTCACTCATACACTTTGTGCACAAAATTGTAGACATACAGACCATGTACGGACCTACCCAGATCTAAATCAACTTTTGTTCTAATGATGATTTGATAATGTGACCTTAAAATGACCTTTGTGAAAGTTCAAGTTGTGACCCAAACAAAGTTTGGGAAGTCAACTTTGAACTTGTGTATGTCTTGACTGCAGTTATTGTTTCTAAAGTTGTCATTTTAACTTTTAAAAAAAGAAGTAATTCAAATTGTTCAATACAAAACGGCTTGTTTTTTTAAGGAAAAACCACAAGACTTTAACTTTTTCTGGACTAGAATTTATTTTATAAGACAAGAATCAAATGAGAAAAAAACTTTCTGCACAGTTTAACGTGAAAACTGTTTTGATTTTACTGGTGATATTCAACAGAATTGAAAGATATTTATCAGACTCAAAGTCAATGTTTAAACATCATTCTTCTATTTTTAAAAAGATACTATACACAGCGAGGTATTGTTATTCAATTGAAAAACGCAAGACTCAGAAAGTGCCAAATTTTCACATCACATGCACAGAAGACTGGGTTTTAAACATTCCCTTTGTAGTCCGCTGGGTGAGGCAAAAAATGTTCTTCTTATGTTTCTTTTAATTCCGGACCTACCAATCCTATTTTAAAATGGCAATATTTTCATTTTTGATGAATGTATTGAGGTCGGAGAACTTTGACAATATAATTTTAGTCAAATCTGACGAAACTTTCTGTACATGTCGGTGTATAAGCCACCGGGAATACACGGGGTGGAGCATGTTGAAGGCCTGAAAATCAATTCATAAGGCCGCAGCTTATGGTCTGAAAATTGGGGAATTCACTCACCAAAGCCATCAGGATAATATACAGCATAGACTGCCAAGTCGTCTTGATGAAGCCTGTTAGATCCTTCACTGGTAACACCTTGGTATACTCACTGCCTATCAGTCCAACATAGTAAGCAGCAACCTCCGCTGGCAAAAAAAAAAGTATAAAACATGACAAAATTACAAAAACGTTTTGATGATTTGTTTCCCCTTCATAAAACGTTCTTATAGTTAAAACGGTGTGCATTTCCAACATCGGTTATGGTGAGATTGAAAATAAGAATTTCCACAGATTTTCATACATTTCTGACAAGATGGTTATTGTAGAAAACTTTCGGTTTGGGACTGAAATGCAATACTTCTTGAGAAGACCTTGATTAGGGTTGGAGCCTTTATCCCATTAGGGTTGAGGCATTGATCCCATTAGGGTTGGGGCATCCATCCGATTAGGGTTGGGGCATTTATCCTTTAACCACAAAAAAAAACTATTAAAATGAACAAAGCTGATAGGTTAAACAAAGCTGATAGTAAATTCAAATGAGAAATTCCATTTCTTTAAAATGTTAGCCCCGGCACTATATAGGGAGAATGATTGACATTCCCTTTGTTGGTTATTTACAAAATTTACCCACTCAGTTTCCATTGTGGTTCATTACATGACACTTTGCTTTGTATACCACTCTCTGCAGTTTGTGGATGTGTTACCTTCAAGACTAGGTACAAACATCTGGGCCTAATTTCATGGCTCTGCTTGACGCTGAATCCTGTGCCTGCGATCACCATTCTTCGTTACAGGGCAAGTGTCGACCTGTGAAATACGCTTGAAGTAAGCGCAGAATTCCCTGCTTCTGTAAGCACCGTGCTTACGGTAAGCAGAACCATGAAATTGGGCCAAGCTCTTTTTAGAGGTCGGCACATTGTTCCAATTGGAATTGGTAGAAACGGTTAAACGGTTAAAGGTAAATCACAAGTACGGGTTAACTGGTTAAACTGTTTAGATGAGTTGTCAGTACTACCATGGTGCTTTGTATTGTGACATCACACTTTGCTAATACTAATAGCGATTAAGGAAGATTGATACACATCTTAAGATTGATCTTTAACTCTTAAAATTTAGCCCAGGAGTCTTGTGTCCCAATGTTGGCAACACATCTTTGATAACAGGATGCTGGGATTTTCTTCCTTCTTTTTCTCAAAAACATTAAGCACCTTTTTTTTATTCACACTAAAACTGTCACCCTTGGTTGTTAGGCATTTACATTGTTTTTACCAATAAAAATCTAAGTAATCTTAGGCTCTCCAAAATAAGAAGGAAATCAACTTCTGTGGAGTTTTACCTCCTATAGAGACAATAACCAGCAGGAGGAATAATGCAAGGTGTGCAGAAAAACAAGACGGGAAGAAGATTCTGAAGATCCTTGCAAGACGCTTGATGAACAGCCAATTAATGCTGTATCTGTAAATAATCATTAAGAAAAAATCAATTATTAATTGATGCATCAATTAGACAAAGGCATGCCCAGCTCCTTATATGTTACCCTGTCCTCCCCCCAAACAAAATATTGAAAAAACTAAATTCAGAGAACTTTTCAAAACATCAAACTCGTGGAAAATCTGGATGTTAAGAAGTTTCCCATCAAGTTTGCTATGACCATATCATCAGGTAGGGCTGTCAGCTGAAAGATGAAAGAAAAAACAACCCCCGAAGCGTCTGGTCTTCAAATGGGCTGGGAACACGGATCTAAATAAAGGGGCTAGCCTTATTTCCCGAATTAAATAACATCTGGGGGCGACTTTGTTGGGGGCGAGCTAGCCCCACTTGTGTGGCCAAGGGACAGGAAACCTGAATCCTTCAGGTTTCCTGTCCCTTGGCCACACAAGTGGGGCTACGGGCGAGCTTGCTAGGGGGCGAGATGACCAGCCCCCGGGCTGTAATGGCGACTATAATAAGACCGATTTTAAAAGAGAGCCATAACACACAGGCAACTGCCCAACAAGGTAGGCTAGAGTGTAGGTCCGGTTCCAACCACCGGTTCTTTTCACTTCAGAACCCACACTATTCAAAAGAGATTTTCACATGGTGTTACCGCAACCCTTACTTAGTTGTTGTTTTTTTTTTCTTGGTTAAGTTGGTCTCTGAGTCCGAGTCCATAACATAGGTATGTGAAGATCCGTATAGATCACGGCTGCATTTTCTGCCAGATTTCTGTTCCGCATCTACATCATGCGCGCTGGGGACATCCCCATAAATTCACATTCTGAGTGGCTGTCGATGATGACGACAAAGTGAAAAATCCCCTCTTTTATCCGCCATGTTTGATTTTTTGAATTGGTGAATGTTTTTACCTTCGCTGGAAAAGTTGAAGAAATTACAAGTTTTGACAGCACAAATACCACTCTAAGTTACCAACGCCAAATCTTACATTATTTAAATGTAATCTTACATATTGGTTGTTATTTCCTCTTTAAAATCCTGAAGTTTCGTTATATTTTATGGGTCAGAACAAATTTTGACTGATGAGGTTACAGCCGGGTCTGTGGGCAATTGGCATGAACCACAAGCATTTTTATTCAAAACAGTCGCGTTTTTTGGTCACAAAATTCTAATCAATTACCTGTAAGATAAATGATGCTAATTAAGGAGCTTCAAATGCTTGTAATTTCCTTATTATTTAAGATATCTCAATAATTTTGGTATCACTGTGTAGGATTTTTCAAGCTCTTTCCAGTGGTACTAATTGCATTGGTATTGGTTCACTTTGAATTTTTTCTTCACATACCTACATCATAAGGAAGTGCATTATAAAATGTAATCTTACTTTTTCGCCTTGTCTTCAGATCTTTTCATCAGCAGCAATGCCATTGTTTTGTCGTGGAAAAGATAAACCCAAGGGCATCAGAGCTCTGCTGCAGAGCACAGCCGGATCCGGACAACGGGAAAAATAGTCTAAACGTAAACAGAAACTGAAGTGCACTACACAACTCGTGAAGTTGTTGTGGAGCAGAGATCAGTGTTGTGGAAGTGGGAACGTTATAATGAAAGCGCAAGATCGAGATGCCTACGGACGGGTCGTACGGCGACACCGTGACACGAGGTCAACAACAACTAAACAAAGTTGGAAAGACTTAAACTATTGAGGGCGCTGTACTAAATTTGTCAAGGTGACTCGCTCGACTCAACATGACAGGAGAGACAGAAAAGACAAAAGATAGATCGCTCGCACCAAAGTATCTCTTTTGATTGCACCAAAAAGTATCTTTGGATCTTTCATCCGTCTTTCCGTCTGTCCGTGCTCACGATCTGTGCTTAATCATGGCGATGTACGAGGGTAGAAGGCTTCGAGTGGTGACGAAGGAGGGGGGATATGTGTTTGAGGGAACCGTGCATTCAATTGATTTAAATAACAGCAAAATTTCTCTTATGAAAGGTAATCAAGAACGTGACTTTGGATAGAAATCGTAAATATTTGTAACTAACCATATGAACTTGAAGTGTAAGTAACACCAATGAGCTATAATAAACACACACTAAACAGTCTAACCCCAGTAACAAACAAGGTTGACATTGCGACACATTTTAAACATCACTGCCGGGGTTGGTTATTCCCCAAAAACTGTTTGCGATTAGTTTGCACTTTCATTCAAGAATGAAATAAATAAAGACAAATAATTGAAACATACTATTACTAATAATAATATTATAGCTTACTGTTATGGTAATGGTAGTACTACTACTAGTAAGCATCATGTGGAATTATTTCGCCTGGATTGCCCCCGTTGATTAGAAACCAATAAAAAGATTTGAATCTGAGAAAACGATTCATTGATTCATCATGAACCATTTCTCAGATTTCTGAGGGTTGGTGTCTCTTCGTAAATACCGAGTCCAGAGATGCGGTTGGTACCCGCAGTCGCCTCGCTAAATGTTGATAGATTCAGTGAAAATGTAGTGACAATTTTTCCCAGTTTTCTCAACAAGTAGACTCTGTTTAGCTGAAACTTTCACATTTTACTTTTAATTGTGTCTGTCTTGATAATTTTACCAATCAGCATTGACATTTAAACCAAACGATGACCCTACTTTTAAGTTATAATTAATCAAACAAAGTTGTTAGCACAATCTTTAAAGGTGCTATCTTTGTTTCTATAAACTTAACCTTGCATTATATTCAAGAACAATCTTTAAATTCTTTTCTCAGTTTGCCTAGTACCTTCTGGTAAAAAACTGACGGGTCTACTTCATTTCTATGGCCCAGAATTACAAGAGTGTAAGTATTAAATAAATTTGGGTTAGGCCAAGTAAAAAAATAAACCAGTTGATTGTCCTGGTTTTTCCAAAAAGAGGAGGATGAGGACCTTTTGTTTTCATTTTTTATTTTCTTCAAGTAGGAAAGAGCCAGACTAGTAATTTGCTGGCTAAAAGTTGGCTGACTATTTGCTGACTTTAGAACTGAGAAGTCTTTTGAACTTGAAGTCTAAAATATAGGTAAATTAAATCTATCGTCAAAAGAATGGTGCGAAGATGAATCCAAAAAAAAGGGACATTTTAGTCTTTTGGGGGAGAAAAATAACTTTAAAAAAAGAACAAAAAGATGCAGCTCCAAAAAGGTTGAGGGCAAGGACGATCAACTAGTGTGTTTTTTTTTTACCTGGCCTTATTTTAAAATACAGCTTTAGAATGGGCTGTCGATTAAGGATAATATGAAAACAAATTTAAGATTTTCCTCGTATATATTTGTGTAAATTTGTGTAATTGTGTACTATTTGATTTTGTCAAAGGCCGATGTAACAAATAAAACAATTTAATCTTACCAAAAAATGTTTAACAAATACAAACACATTGGATAATTAACAATCTTAATCTTTTTATAATTCTTATCCAAACATCTCTTTGCCTTTTGTTGTGTTAATCTTAAGAAAAAAGTATGTAATGAATGTTTATAAATCACATGGTTTGTGATACTTTTAAAAACTATCATAATATTTCTGTTTCAGTGGTGGACATTTCTGAAACAGTTCAGGCAGAGGAGAAGAAAAATAAACAACATCCACACAAGGTATGTGCTTTGAAAATTGAGAAGCAAAAAGTAGTTAATGGCCTGACGTTTCAACCCTAGCAGAGTCACTAGTGTCTCTAAAAAGGGTTAGACCTTAACAATCTTAAATGAGGACTGTTGTCATGATTATAGCAGGCATTTGGCTGTATGTTTAATTATGAACTCTAATCCAGTTACTGAATGCACTCACACTGGCCGTCACATCACAAAGGGCGCCATCATTGTTGTGATAATAATAATAAGAATAATAATAGTGGCTTCTTATATAGCGCTCATGTCCGTCACTCAGTGACGCTCAAGGCGCTTCAACATTAAGTATTTTCCTGCAAGGTATTTTGGGGCTACGTTTGAAGTACGAGTGTGATGTGACGGCTAGCGCGCATGTGCATGCAGTATTTGGGTTACAGTTAATAATTCCAGGTACAGCTGCAGGTCTGTTATGATCACGACGACAGTCCCCCTTTAAATATTCACAACTTTATTCATCATATTTCAATAATGATTACAGACCGTTGAAATTAATGTCATGATATTTATCCCCATATAACAGGATGATGACTCTGGTACTGAAGATGAAGAGAGCGATGCCCACACCGTTCAGACAACTGAGTATATTTATCTCCATCGAGTAGGCTCAAAATTCGAACAAGCTGTGAGTTTACTCTAGCTAGTTTTGATTCCAAATGTTTCTTACTCGGTACAGTTGTAATATTTACTTGTACGTTGTTCCTTTCGTAAAAGAGAAACTGACTAATCCCAAAGGTGTTTCTGATCAAAATTTGTGTGCTTAATAGAAATTTATTTAAAAAGATTAGGGTGCTGTTTTTCAAAAGTATAAAGTTTTTGGTTTTGTCCTCAATCAGTGTTTTATAGGATTTTAGTGGAGGTGGGGTCTTGGTTTAGAAATGATGTCATGGAGAAATAAGATAAGATTAGTGAATAGCATTTCCAAGAACAAGGTTAGATGACTGTAGTGGTCAACAGTGGAGTTGGCCTTGAGGTCATAGCCTAGGAATGTGTGTGGTGTGTTTACAGAGAAATGGGAGTGGGTCTTGGAGTGACTGAGGATATGGGCCACCTGTTGACAACTATTGGGGGGAACACTAAAGTTAGTGGAATATTTTTTTTTTGTTACAAATTGGCCTGAAAAAAAATCTATAAAAAGCCTACACTTGTACCATATGTAGGTCAGCCCCTTGTACTCAACATAGTTTTCCTATTTTTTTTCTTAAGGGCCAAATACCATGCTAGAAAATGGAATGACGGGGCCCAATTTTATAGAGTTGCTTTAAGCACAAAAAGTAGCTCAGCACATTCAAATTATGCTTACCAGATTAAGGTTACCAGCCCCCCCCCCCACAAAAAAAAATATATCCTTTGTACAATCTGTGACTGGTATCCTGCTTAATTTTGCTTAGCTGAAAATGTTTAAGCAATATTTTCTGCTTAAGCAGCTCTTTGAAATTGGGCCCTGGTGTCAGATAATGTCCAGTTGACCCTTTAGTTGTTATGAATTTTCCACGGTCAGAATTTTGTCAGTGTTTAAATTCCAACCCGCTGCTTGAAATTGTTATTGCTATGTGCTCAAGTATCCTTGCAGCAACGAAAAAGACATCTCCCTCTTAACACTCCGTCTCTCATTTTTGTCAGGGCTAGAAAGCTCAGTTGGTAGAGCGCCGGTACGTTAATCCGGAGGTCGTTGGTTCAAGTCCCGCTCCAGTCAATTTTTCTTTGTTCAAACCCAAATTAATAAAAAATTACCTGGTCAGTTTCCCTTGTGGTTTATTACTTGATATTTATAAAGAAACAGGGACTAATGAAAGAAATGTACAGTCCAGCTGTTTTGGTACTTTGATGGATGGAACCATTAATGGGCAGGCCAATTTGAGTAGTCATAAACAAAACAGCCATTTTATAAACTAATGACTAAATTTTTGTCGCAAGTGCTGCTGAGATTTGAATGATTATGAGCTCCCTTGCTCCAAAAATGCGCACAGAGCTATGTCTACAAAATTGCAAGGACAGCACATAGGCCAAGTGTCCTTCTGGCCACCTGGTCTGTGGCCCTCCAGTGGACGGCAGTGATGAATGACCATGAGGAATGGTCAGACGACAGACACCCACAGGGATAATTACTTTAAAAGGAGTCAATGATTCAAAAGCAAAAATACTTTTGATTTTTCCCAAAGATTAACCAGATTAAATCTCAACGTCTGATTGGCATTGCATCGGAGTCAGAGTCCCTAAGTCGGAAATCTAAGCTATCGCTTTTACAGGTTAGTTGGCTAATTTGTCTTCACTCAGTCAGTGACTCAAATTTACCTTAAAGGGGATATGTCACATGGGGCAATTTACAGGCAGCTAGCTCAGGCATTCTCCACAAAGAAAAACATTCACCTTTAAATTTTCAATGTAAATTTTTAATGGAGATGGTGAGACACTGTCAGAAAAACGTATCTTGAGTGACTGAAATGTTCCTTTTTCATGCAGTGAAGTTGGTTGCGACCAAGTTGCCCGTATCTATAGACCATTTCTTAGACGAATATCTCGAATGTGAGCAAGTATAGTGATCCTGAAGCTAGCTATTTGATTGGCTATCATATTCTACCAAAGATTTAATGCAATATGTAAAGTAAACAGGCAGTTAAAGTCAGTGGCTGTCTGCATCGCACAATTATCACTCACTGCATGTTCACCAACTAAACCATGTAAAACAGTCTTCCTTAAACACAAAATCTTTGGCTACAAAAGCCATTAAACTTTAAAATACGATTCCACAGAGCATTGGTTGTGGGTATGGGACCCCACTTTATAGCTGAAGTCACTCATACTGGTTGAATTCAAACTTCTACCAGTTTGAAAACTGAGCTTATTTTTATTTGGTATGTTTATTTTGTAGATTTTCTGCGCCAATCAAGTCTACATATTTGACATTGTTTCTCTTGGAGTGGTCTTCTTCAGTCAGGGCTTGGCAGACATCTTGGAATCTCCAGCTATCGTCAAGGTATTAAGGTCTTACCTGCTGTGTTTAGAAGATGTGTTTGTTTGCACCGCCTGAGCCCAATATCATGGCTCTGCTTACCGCCAAATTGTGCGCTTACGATCACCATTCTCTGCTTACTGTGCAAGCGCCAAATTTATGTGCTAGCTGTGTTATCAAAGAGCGCCTAGTAACGTGAAATTCGCTTGACATAAGCACGGAATTCCCTGCTTCCGTAAGCGCCGATTCTTTGCTTACGGTAAGCAGAGCCATGAAGTTGGGCCCTGATGTTATTTTTGGATTTGTTTGAACCCTAGGCCCTCTACGAATTGATGGCCTAGCAGTGACTGTTGAAAAGGCGTATTCTCCATCGTTCCTCAGCCATAGCCATAGCTGAACTCGTTAATTCGGATGTGGCCAAGCCATTAATTATTATGATTTGTGAAGCGGTTGTCGGTGAACAGCTTCTGTCATAAGAAGTAAGGCATGGATACAAAAAGCTGCTTACGTTTTCAAAATGGCGTGTACTTAAAACAAGTGTGTTTTCTTATTTGTTATTTTTCCTGTTCTAAGTTGTTGTTGCTTTACTTTCAGGTGATTCATGACAGTCGATGGACCTCGGACCAGCTGTTTCACCAGTATTCGATTAAACTAACAAATGTTTATGATACTCAGGTACGTGTACAATTTAGACAAAGATGAAAATCTAAACCAGAACCCTTCAGTAAATTAACAGTGTTGTTGATTTGGTCATCGGATATAGGCATATCTATTGAGCTGATAAAAACAGCTGCCAACTCTCCCTGATTTTGCAGAAAAATTCCCTGAAAATAAACCAATCTTTTGATGAACAGATTAGAAAATTGCCTGATTGTGCAAACTTTTTTCCCTATTATGTTGAATGTAATACAGAATATCTCCCTGATTGTTGTACAAAATCTCCCTGCAAGATACAAATGTAGGCAGCTCTGTAACAGTAGCTCTAAATCATTGAGCAAATACTACAAAAATCTTGATGCAAAAATGATGTCACCTTACACTTGTTACTTTACAAACTTTATTTTTAGGCGGCAGATGTACTGATAAGAATGAGGCGTCAGAATGGCGAGCTCCCCCACAAACTGAGTAGTTTAACCCAATGCCTTCTAGAATATCTGGATATGTCGGTGGAAACTTTGTATCCACATTTGCTGCATGATCAAGCCCAGATGGTAAGAATTTTGGAATGAAAGTTTGTCCTCCACTGTTAAATAGACCGTGCAAGTCTCGTGCGTATTTGAACATTTTTGGGACCACTGTGGTTCCACGTGCATTGCTTTAATGCATGAAGGAAACAAACTTGCACACTTTCACGGGTCCCAATTTTCAAATATGCACAAGATTTGCAGAGTCTATAGCCAGAGTCGTTATGAAGTGTCTTAGCCAAACGGTCTGGCACACTGGACTCAAGCTCTGGACCCTATTTCACAGAGCTGCTTAAGCAACAAATACTGCTTAATGATTTTCTGCTTAGCAAAAGTATGTAGGGTACCAGACACAAATGGTACATGTAGTATGGTATTTTGGCTGGTAATCTTATTCCGGTGAGCATTTTTTTAATATTTGTGCTTAGCTGCTTTTTGTGCTTAAGCAGCTCTATGAAATTGGGCCCTGGTGGTTCTGATCAGCAGAGTGTGGGTTCAGGGCGCGGTCAGGGCACAGTCTCCTTGAGCAAGGCACTTCATCATCATTCCTCCATCCTTCCGATGGGACTTAAATCTATTGGTCATGTGTGTTGTGTAATGGACATGAAAAAAAAAAAAAAACTGTGACATTTGTTCTGGCTATTCTGGTATGGTCTGGCAGCAGTACTGGGGGTATACATCTTTGAAGCTGTTATTTTCTACTTCCGAAATGATATAAAAATTTGTCCCAAGTTATGGCTGCCAATGAATTTCTTAAAAATTTGTATTGAATTTATCACTTTTAAGTTGACATGTCTTTATTGTGCACACAATTTTTATAATGAGATAAATACAACGGTTTTTCTTTCAAGACGAGCGAAGCTTCCATGTGGATGGAGCGCCCTCTATCGTCCAATCTGTTATCGCAAGCTGCTTTCAATGTCCGACACTTGCCAGATCTGCGGGTGAAGACATTGGATCATCTTCTTGCTGAGTTTACTGCATCGGTCGACGTCTTCCTGACCTGCATCCGGGATATGAGTGATATGAATCGTGGCAAGGCTAACGTGAGTTTTTCTGTTTCAGTAATGTCCACTTTGTTTGTAAACTTTGAGAGCAGGATTCCCTATGCAAATGCTTGCTAATTAGTCCATGAGCCAGCCACACTTGCCGGTACCAACTCGAGGGATTCAACAGAAACATTGTTGGTAGGCAGCATCTTGCCAAGGGACAAATTCAACGGCTGTTTGAGTGTGCACAACTCAAATATTCACTCTCTGTGTAAATACATGGGCTTACAAAAATGTTACCCTCTATAAAACGGCCGTTGGCTTAACAACAACGAAAGTGGCTAAGAGGTTTCAGATTTTACGGCAAAAGTCTTTCGATAACTGGTAGTAATCTAATTTTTTTTAGAAAGGCTTTCATAGTCTCTGGTAGGTTGTGGATTATTTGCAACAAGAAAAGTGATATTAGAATTTCGTGAAATTTCAGCCCCTGGCTCATGGACTTAATCAGGCCGATTGCGTGACAGTACGCAATCGTCTTTTTTTTTTTGGGGGGGAGCCACTTCAGATCGAATTCACAAAAATCATCAAAATAAAACCCATTTACAATGCCCCAGATTGCACAGTGGAGCTTTTAAAACCAGAGATAAACACTCAGTACAAACTTTTCGAGGACCTAGTTTCAATTCAGTGTGCTTACGCCAAACTTGCAAAATTTGGGTCCAAAAAGCCACGATCGAAACTCAATGTTGGTAGTGAATTGAATAAATTGCACACTGCAGCACTGACTCATTACCATCCTTTGTTTAGACTGTGCTGGACTGTATAGAGACATTGGTTGAAGATGTTTTTCTTCATTGCATCTGATGAAGTAGTTTTGCTTCCCAATCTTATGTAGATATTTCTTACTACTTGGCCATTAAAGTGCTTCAATTTATTTTCCTATATTCAGTTGTAACAGAGTGCTCAACTATTTTTTTAAATGTAACAATAAATACAAAATATAACCACTTTCACAGCGTCTTTCTCTTGATAAAGCTAAACATTGTGATCATTTTTAAAATTTCTTTAAATCAGGTGAGCTCATCAGTGGTTCCCCGACAGCTTGAGAGGCTAGTGTATGGTGATCTACCGAGTACCAATCTGCCTGTGACCAATCACAGCACTGTTTCCACAGGATTTGATCCAATCAAAACAGGTTGTTCATTCTCTCTGTCTCTCTTGGGTGATTGCCACAAAGGTCCCATTCTTTGGTAATATTCAATCACAATTAGTGGACGACAGGTGCATTGCACTGTCACCAGGCTCACAGAAATCTTTGCTAAGCTTAGTCAAGTCAATCTAGGAGTTACTGCCAAGAAAACCTGCAGACTGAAAATTTCTTTTCTAATCAAACAATCTTTTACTGAGTTGAGAAATCTCACTTGTTTTCAACAGAATATGTTATAGGAATTCACTGTTAAACCTGTGGGTTCAACCATGTATAAATCTCTTCTGGGAGGAATGTTGGCTCTGAAAAGAGCCTTTTTGTTGTCTCAACATTTCAAACAGTATACGTACTCTGCTCTTCTTCCAGGAGAAGACAGGCAGAATTTGTTATGACGAGAAAATAGTATGTCTCAAGCTGAGAATATGTTATGTCAAAACAATATTATTTTTCTTTTCAATATTTACCTGCATACAGATGCACCTCCCCCCATGGCTAAAACAGAGAAACTACAACCTTCTACTTCTCATGCACCGAATGAATCAACAATCAAGCCACAGTCAAAGGACCCTCCTCCCAGTACCTCATCTGGGCCCCACCCCTCCGCGAGCAACACTGAACAATTCTGCGTTCCTAAAATGGCTGTCCCTAATGATGTGACTACCTTAACGGTTTCCCAACCGAGGTTCACAAATGGCCACACACCAAACTCTGAGAAGGAGTTTCCGAAGAAAGCTCTTGGGGAGAGGGGAGCCACGACAAAGGAGTACACGACAGTTGTCTTCTCCCCGAGTGCCGATGGGAGGTCGGTTGTCAAACTAGCTCAAGGCATCACTGAGCCTGAAGAAGCCGTAGCATCAACAGAAAATGAGGACACAGAGGGATTTGTCGATACATCTTGGGGTTTTAAGAAATCTGAGGGAGCTGTTCGGAGACTTCCTGAAGATGTCATGAGGTTGTCTCTGCACGGAGAGGGGAGCAATGACGGTGATGGTGGAGTAGGATGCAGTAAGGACGGTGTGGATGATAAACCACAGGAGGACACATCAGATACGGTTTGTGAGGAGACAAAAGATGAAAGCAGTGATAGTGATGATGACAAGTATTCCGACTTTGATGATGGTGATGACGATGATGAGTGCAAAGATCAAGTGCAAGCCAAACACCTGAGTCTATCACCCCATCAAAGACTGAGAAACCTGACACAGACAATGTCTACAAGCGCAAAGAACTTGCCCCAAAACTACCTGGGCCGTAGAGGAACCTCGACTAATGAAACTAAAAAAGTGGAGCAATCTGGGAGTCGCCTGTACAGCAGAGTCTTGAGTGACGCTGGGCTTATAAAAAAAATTAACATTGCTTCTGAAACCCAATTTCCCGGGTTGGGTTCCGAGATTCATGAAGAGTCACAGAAGATGCATTCCCCGTCCAGAGATGAGGGTAGATACTCCAACGGTGCCATCCCTAAGAGACCAACTCTACATTCGCTTTACCCGAGGGAACCAGTGACTGTTAACGAGACGGAGGAGGAAGTTACTGATTCGAGAGGACTGTCCGACACTCCGATGACTAAACCCTCCGTCGGTCGCGGACGTGGAAGAGGACGCGGACGGGCTATGACATTGGCTTGCTACGAGGACATGCGTCGTAATATTCACAGACCACTGGTAAGTGTTTAGATTAGTAAAGGCTTTAGTCCTGTGACCACCTTTAACCCTGTAGAGACCTTTCATTTCTGTGTAATCAGCACCCTACGACCAGACATAATACTGTCAAGTTTTTGTAAAAGGGTTCCGAAAGATAATATGAAACAGATATTTGGTTTTCTCTCAGTCAATTCTGCACGTGACCTTTACTTTGACCTTCTTGTTTGAGTGAAAGTACCTAGGTCACATCTTGCAGTCCTTTCTGGCCGCTATGGTCTCTAAAGGGTTAATATCCGACAGCTAAATTTAAAGGACAGATGCACTAAAAATGCACATTCTTTTTAATAGTACCTTGCGCTCTTTCATAACAGATTTTTTTTTTTTTCTCTCTTGATTAAGGAACTACATATTAACTCAACAGCAAACGGAGACGGGAGGTACGACTTTCCTTCTCAAGAAGAACTTGCTCGAGTTCCTAAGATGCCAATTCAAAGAGCTAGCTCCTATCCTATGGTACCCGGTGCACTTTGAGAGGATGGTGCAAATTCCTCCCAACTGTTAGGTCAGAAATCCTTGTCCTTTGTGCGTTAACCAGTTGAAGACTGAGATCTTACATTTGTTCACTTCTACCCTGACTAGATAATGAATCGTTCGCAATGCTGATAGACTCTGGGTTTCCTAGTCTTATGGGCCATTCAGAAAATAAAAAATATAAAAAAATTGAAATGTGTATTGTGTGGGTCAAAAGAAATCACTGATAATTGAAGTTCAGAAGAAAATTGAAACACCTAGTGACCTCTTCCTGGTCAATTTTCATGTTCATTACGTTTGTGCTGTCCCATTGTTCACAGGGTTAAATTAATTTTTGGGATCGTTGAAGGGGGGTTGAAGTCAACGCTTAGATGTGAATATTGCAGTATTATTTAATTATCATTTTTCGATACATTGCCACTTCGAAAGAGTAGTGGAAAATGTGTACTTATTACTGATATGGTTTTTTTTATTATGTGTGTACATCTTGTAAAAAGAAAGAAATATTTTACCTTATCAACCTTGTTTTAAAATAATTGTTTGTCACTTGAAGTTTCTGCATGTCTTCTGTTTTATTTATTTAATGTTTTTAGGAGACATCTCCAGTGTTACTTTACTTGATTGTTTCTATATATATTTATTTGCACTTGTTCATAATAAAGTTTTTAATTCCGAGTATTTTTAATTTTGTATTGTGCTGCTGGAAAGAGCAGTCTTCTTCATGACAAAGCTCGTATGGAAGAGTGGTAATGCATACGTACTCTCTGTGAATCAAGATGAGGTACACTCGTATAGACCGTGCAAGTCTCGCACGTATTCAAACATTTTTGGGACCACTTTGGTCCCATGCACATTGCTTTAATGCGTGAAGGAAACAAACTCGAATGTTCGAATACGCATGAGATTTGCAGCTAGTCTATTGCCAGCAAAACTGGTGTGCTTATCATTTGAATAAAGATAAGGTACAACAATTGTCGTGCCAGCAAAACTGCCATAACTGGTGTGGGTACTCTTTGAAAAAAGATGAGGTACGTAGGATTTGAAACTTTGCATGAGTACAATCAGGTGAGGTTTGCATTAGCACCATGTGTAAATCTCTTTTGAGTAGTGGTGGTTCTGATAAGAACCGGTGGTTGACAACTCCCGGTTCTTCTTTAGATCCACCACTACTCCAAAGAGATTTACACCTGGTGCTGCCGCAAACCTCACCCAAGATAAGGTACATTTGTAATGCCAGCAAAACTGCTGTAACTGGTGTGCTCACCATCTAAGTAAAATCAAAATCGTTAAATCAAAATAAGGTTAAGCACTGGCAATGATGACAATATACTCAACACAAACAGAGAACGCCTGAAAACACACAACGCCTGAAAACACACAACTTTCATGAACAAGAAAAACGGTAGTGGCTTATGCAGGCATGATGTTTGGTCCCTGGAAAAAAGTAGGTTTATTTTATTGAGCGATAGGGCTGACCCACTTGTTCATATGTTATAGGGTTTATTAGACTTTTCAGGCTGTTTTATCACAGTTTTTCTGATTTTTCCAAGAAATAAAAATAGAGAAAAAGGGAAACTGGACTGAAGTAGGAAGAATATCATGCCCACTTATAGCCAAGAGTTTAGCTGGTCGTCTTAACCTAGTTTTAGACTTGGTTTCATTGTTGCGATATTCTTCAAAAACAAAACCATCCTTAAAGTTCTCAAAATGAATCCAGGCAAATTTCAAAAATTGCGGCACCAATTGGTGAACTGGTAACCTTACATGTACAAAGCAGGCCTGGAATTTCATCTTAGAGATTTTCATTTTGCAAAGGACACTTCCTTTGGAAAATCTTAAAGTCTATGGGAAACTTTTGAAGGGGCACCAAGGCCAAGACCAGGGGCTACAGAGGCCGTGGCCTCCATGTAATTCCAGGCCTGACAAAGTACATTTTACACATGAGAAACAGTGTGTCTCTCTTAAAAGTCAATCTTTTTGTACAATAAATATTACTGACATTGAAATAAACCTTTCTTTGGAGAATTTTATTCTCCTTTTACAAACTTTTAAAGTTAACTTAATGTATTTGTTTTACCATTTGTAATTTTAATACTTTTGATACAAGATAAGTATTTCTCTATGTATAATAAATTCTCATGACTTTTCTGCCGATATAACTCAATTTCAGGACAATTATTTATTTTTAAGCATTAACATTGGCACTAACTGTCCCAAACTTGAAAATCTTTAAAACACTTTCAACTTCAAAACCCAACTGGGGCAACTGAATTTTTGTTGTTGATTATGTTACACTGAGGACTGCAATGGTAAACTGATTATGTTTTACATGTACAGGGGAATCAAGGCCCAATTTCAGAGCTGCTTGAGCACAAAAAACAGTAGGACAATTTTACGGAGTACACAGGCTGACCTACATAGGGTTAAGGCTTTTAAAGACGTTTCATGCTATTTAAAAAAAAAACTGTTTATTTTTCCCCGAAGGCAAAAAATGGGAAATCAGACTAAAGCAGGAGGAATATCATGCCTAAAAAAAAGTAGCTAAGCACAAAACAACCTTGCATACCAGAACAAGGTTACCAGCCAAAATACCATGTCACATGTACCAATTGTGAGGAGCTTTCTGCTGTTTTTTTGCTTAGAGGGAATTGTTAAAGCACTATTGTCTGACTAAGTAGCTCTATGAAATTAGACCCCGACATACGACCATAACCAACAAGTGTCCAACCGTTTGGGTGTTGAACTAGGAGTTAGGGTTAGTATTAGGCAAGGCTAGTTCTGGCCAGGCCAGTTCAAGCCAGGCAAGGGACATATTTCTCTAGCTGCTTAAGTAGGTAAAAAAAAAGCAGGATACCAGTCACAGATGCTGCATGGAAATACATGTGGGGGTAGTATTTTACCTTTTCTGGTAAGCATAATATTGTTGTGCTTATCTAGTTTTTGTGCTTAGGCAGCTCTATGAAATTGGGCCCAGTTCAGGCCAGGCAAGGTCAGGCACGGCAAGCACTGTCAAAAATCCATCAAAATACATGCCCTTCCATTTATTATAGCAGGAAGGTGATAGGATGTGCTTTTGATGATACAAACATGCAATTTGGAACACAGTCGGAGTATGTCATTAGAAAGAAATTTGGCTTAAGGGCCATTGCAGATCTTTCCTTTGAAAAAGAATTTGGTGGAATAACTAGCAGTTTCAAACTTTAAAATGGCTGCTATTACCTATTGTTTAAAGTCTGCTGCCACCTAGTGTTCCAAAGTATCCCATTTACATTAAGGGGAAAAAATGAAATAAATATTACTTGGTCCTTGGAAATGTGAGATCAATTTTTGATTTCTTATTCAATACCTTTAAATTTCATTTAACCAATGATGCCCTAGTATTAAACTCGAGTTAATAAAATAAGAACACATGCCGCAGTCATTCAAAAATGAAACTTTGATTGCATAAAACAATGTTTCAAGGAGTTCCAAGCTCTCCTTTGTCCAAATTGTCTCACATCTCTGTATCTTGGAGCTTATGTCTGGCCACCAAGCGACGTTGCCTCCCTTTACCATACGAGGTGTAATCGAGTTCAAAGTCTTTACAAATATACTGGATCTCTCTTCTTTGACGAGAACTAAAAGCGGAAGAGAATTTGAGATCTTCTTTTTCTGTTTGGTTTGCAAAAGCCTCTATTACCGGGACCAGATTCTGTAACTCAAATGTTTGAGGTCTTTTAACATCACATAGTTCTTCATCAAACTGTAGATTTTTTCTATCCTCTTGTTTCAATCCATCCTCCCCTCCTGTTATGTCTTTGGACTTTTCTTTCCGCTTTTGTGTTTGTCTTTGTCTTTTTATTTGTTTTTTTAGTTTTTCCTTTTGTTTTTTAAGTTTCTTTTTGCTAATCTTCGGGGATGTGTCAACAAAGCCGAGACCGCCACGGCCGAATTTCCCGCTGGCCTCAACGGGATCTACAATGCCATCTTTCTGCAGTGGTCCGCCTTCCCATCCCATCTGTCTGAGCAACTTGTGACCAATATTGGATTCCCCAATCGGGGCGTACTTAACCTTTTTTGGTGGCTCCACTTGAACTGAATCAGACGCTGTATTACCAGGTTCCGTAACACAATCAGAAGCCTTATTATCAAGTTCAGTAACAGCGTTCCGTGTGTTGTCTGGGCTTTTCTTCAGCTGGGAGCTTTTGTCTCTCAGTAAGGCCAGTGCATAAGTTGCTGACACGTTTTTCACTTCTTTCATGTCCGTGTGAATCCCAGTCGCTACGGTCACACCATCGATGATGGTTTTACACACATACAGAGTTTCTCCATTAAACGTTCTGACGTTGTCGCTAATTTCGAACACAATGGGGACGTGGTTTTTGAATGCCGAGTTGACCAAGATGCTGACTGCAGGGGCTGGGGTAGCTGGTTCCATCAAAGTGAAATTAGCCAAGACCTGGTTTTGGACATTGATGGGCGATATCTTTTGCTTCAATTGCTCATCTGTTTTCTTGGGTGAAATCAATGGGACAAAATCAGAAGCAATATCAGGTTCGAAAACAGAACCAGATGCCGTATTTTCAAGTTTGATAACAAAATCAGACACCTTATTATTGGGTTCTATAACATTCTGTGTGTTGTCTGGGTTGTTCTTCAAGTGGGAGCTTTGGTCTCTCAAAGAGGCCAGGGCATTATTGGCCGACACATTCCTCGCTTCTCTCTTGTTCTCATGAATACCGGTACCAACAGTTATACCATTGATGATGGTGGTGCACACATAGCCAGTTTCGCCATCCACTGCTCTGACATTGTTGCTAGTTTCAAACTCAATGGGGACATTATTTTTAAAGGCCGAGTTGACCAAGATGCTGACTGCAGGGGCTGGGGCAGCTGGTTCCATCAAGGTAAAATTATCTAAGATGCTGTTTTGGACATTGATGGGGGATGTCTTTTCCTTCAATTGCTTATCTGCTTTCTGGGAAGAAGTCACTGGGACAGAATCAGACATCGTATTTTCAAGTTTGATAACTAAATCAGACACCTTATTATTGGGTTCAATAACAACATTTTGTATGTTGCCAGGATTTTTCTTCATGCTTGAGTTTTGGTCTTTCAGTAAGGCCAGTGCATTATTGGCCGACACATTCCTCGCTTCTCTCTTGTTCCCATGAATACCCTTAGCAACAGTTATACCATTGATGATAGTGCCGCACACATAGCCAGTTTGGTCATCTACAGTTCTGACGTTGTCGCTAGTGTCAAACTCAATGGGAACATGGTTTTGGAATGCCGAGTTGACCAAGATGCTGACTGCAGGGGCTGGGGTAGCTGGTTCCATCAAGGTGAAATTAGCCAAGACCTGGTTTTGGACATTGATGGGCGATATCTTTTGCTTCAATTGCTCATCCGTTTTCTTAGGTGAATTCGCTGGGACAGAATCAGATGCCATATTTTCAAGTTTGATAACAAAATCAGACACCTTATTATTGCGTTCAAAAACAACAGTTTGTGTGTTGTCTGGGTTGTTCTTCAAGTGGAAGCTTTGGTCTCTCAAAGAGGCCAGGGCATTATTGGCCGACACATTCCTCGCTTCTCTCTTGTTCTCATGAATACCGGTACCAACAGTTATACCATTGATGATGGTGCTGCACACATAGCCAGTTTGGCCATCCACCATTCTGACATTGTCGCTGGTTTCAAACTCAATTGTTACATGGCTATTGAATGCTGAATTGACCAAGATGCTGACTGCAGGGGCTGGGGCAGCTGGTTCCATCAAGGTAAAATTATCTAAGATGCTGTTTTGGACCTTGATGGAAGCTGACTTAAGCTGAAATTGCTTATCTGTTTTCTTGGGTGAAATCAATGGGACAGAATCAGAAGCAATATCGGGTTCGAGAACAGAGTCAGATGCCGTATTTTCAAGTTTGATAACAAAATCAGACACCTTGATATCAGGTTCAATTACAACATTCTGAGTGTTATCAGTGTTTTCCTTCAGGTGGGAGCTTTGGTCTCTCAAAAAGGCCAGAGCATTATTGGCAGACATGTTCCTTGCTTGCATTTCGAACCTATGTGTTCCTGTAGCAACAGTTACACCATTGATGATGGTGCTGCACACATAGCCACTTTTGCCATTCGCCATTTTGATGCTGTCGCTGGTTTCAAATTCAATGGGGACATTGTTTTTGAATGCCGAGTTGACCAAGATGCTGACTGCAGGAGCTGGGGTAGCCGGTTCCATCAAGGTAAAATGATCTAAAATCCCGTTTTGGACATTGATGGGAGATGTCTTTTGCTTAAAATTCTCACCTAACACCTTTTTGGGTGGATTTACCGGAACAGAATCAGGTGCCTTACAGGGTTTGTTAACCGAATCGGACAGTCCGGACACCTCATTTTCAAGTTTGATAACAAAATCAGATGCCTTGATGACGGGTTCAATAACAATATTCTGCGTGTTGTCAGGGTTTTTCTTCATGCTGGAGTTTTGGTCTCTCAATAAGGCCAGAGCATTATTGATAGACACATTCCTCGCTTTTCTCTTGTCCATGTGAATACCTGTAGCAACAGTTATACCATTGATGATGGTGCTGCACACATAACCAGTCTCGCCATCCACCGTTCTAACATCGTCGCTGGTTTCGTACACAATGGGCACATGTTTTGTTTTGAATGCCGAGTTGACCAAGTTACTGACTGCAGGGGCTTGGTTAGCTGGTGCCATCAAGGTAAAATTATCTAAGGTGCCATTTTGGACATTCGCGTGAGCTGCCATTGACTTATCCAAGGGAACTATCTCTTTACTGTAATTTCTTCCCAGCTCACTCACTTTGTTCTCGTTCTTCACCGCATAGTTCAAACTCTCTAACATGGACACAGCCTTCTTAGCTGCTCCTTTCCTACTTGCGTGCTTGTTTTCAGCTTCTACACTGGCCAAAAAAATGTCATCGAAGTACATATTACAAAGCCATTTCGCTTTCTTCTTTCCATGACTCTGTCTGTTTCCTGGCATGGTTACAGGAGGAATCTTGATGTATTCCACATGTCTCTTAAGTGGCACTTTCATAGCGGCAGCATGGAGTCTATTTAGGGCCGAGCCAGGGATTTTTTTCATGTTATATTGTTCCCTTAAGTTTTGTGCTAAAGCAAAGACAACTGCGTCATACATGCTGGTAGTTCCTGGTTGGCACGCTATTTTATTGCATTCTGACTGTTCAAATTCTGCGGTACCTCCCTGTTCAAGAGCAGTGTACCATCCCCTGCATGGCATCTCCTTCAGCCTCGGTCTTTTTTCTGTTTTCTGGCACTTAGTCCCGTCTCTTTCCTCCACAGGATCATTCTCATCTTCTTTCTCCTCAAGTTTACGCTTAGCTTGTCCAAGGGAAGTGAAATATCCTGTGTTTGCCATGATCTCCTCTACACTCCGTCGTTTGTCTGTTTCCCGGAGCTTACTCCAGTCTCTTTCCTCTTTCAGTCCACACACAACTGGTTCAGAGGTGTCAGTCATTGAGGTCAGTTCTGGTGTTGGTTTTGGTTTATCGAATGGCTGAGATCTACTCTCGTTGACGTTTGGTTTGTTATCAGCCTCCATGGATGTGTCATCTATAGTTATGCCTCTAGCCATTTCTTGCACTCGTTTCATCAATTCAGGTGGATATCTAAAAAATAAAAAGAACACCACAAGTAAGTTTCAATGCCATCAATCATTAACTTTAATCAAAGTCAACCACAGAAACAGAACCCTGGAGAACGCAGAGAGAGAGAGAGAGTCATTACCCCAGGGCATGCAAGGAATTTTATGACACCATTTTTTTTACATGTGTACAGCAAAATTATATCATGACTCGTGTGTACGCGCACAGCAAAATTTGTCATATAGACATTACTGCATTTAGACGCACCAATAAACGTACACGTAGAACAGCGAAAGCTGACATGGTGAGCTGTTGGTACATGTAACCCGAGCCCACTTTTATAGAGCTGCTTATAAAATATTGCTTGTAACAATTTTCTGCTAAGCACAAATGAGCAGGAAACTGTCATAGAAGGTACATGGGATATGTAGTGTATTGACTGGGATGCTTATTCTTGTAAGCATGATAATTTTGTTGTGCTTTTAGCTACTTTTTGTGCTTTTAAAAGCAATTCTATGAAATTGGGCCATGATACCCAGGGATATTACACTTACAGGTAGGGTCATAGATTGGTTTTGCCAACATACATAACATAATGCTGATTTTTAGACAAAATTTTAAAGAAAGATACAATATGAAATACAATGTGAAAGGTTCAGCTCAATACAGAGTCTTTTTGCTGGGAAAACAGCAAAAACCTGTCAAGGTATTTTCACAAGAACATGAAGAACAGGGAGCTGTTGGGTGCAATCTTTGAAGATGGCCCTTTTTTAAATTAGCACAAGCCAATTAAAAAATTTGTGCACGCGCAAGTTTTGAACTTAAGTTTGCCCAGACAAATAAAAATGCGCGGCTGAGGCACGAAATTGACACAGAGGCGAGGCGGCTTCTACATTGTTGGCGCGGTTGTTGTCATCGCCAGTCTAGAAAAAGGAAAAAAAAAAAAAAAAAAAAAAAAAAGGATGCATACAAAAATTAAAAAAATTGTCTTGCAAACAAATTTTCAAATCTGTTTTTCTATTCTAACAGAAAGTTTACCAACAAGTTATCCGACAAGGAAATCTGCCAGCATGATTGTCCCATGAAATTGAACTTTACAGTTCGTGAGCAGACCTATTTAGTAATTCTCAACATTCTTCCCAAGTTTTTGAACAAAAGTTTCACTTCTGATAGAAATCCAGTGCCCAGAATACTACTTTGAACTTACCCTTTTAACGTATATTCCCTTCATAAATTAGCGAATATTTCACGACAAATGACTGAATAATAGTGAGTACACTTAAATGTCTGATGTTGTATCTTTCACGTATTGAATATCCAGAAGTCGATTTTTAGCTGTTTTGTTTCTGTCTTTTTGTCATTTTGAGGCATTTTTCGTGGCTGGGTGCTCAGAAAATCATAGCAAATCGCCTTATCACGGTTGAGTGACAGAGTTTCACTGAGGCACTAGTAGTAGTAGTCTGACCGAAGATGTCAACCAAATTTTAAAAGGTGTACAGCGCCCCAGTTACTGGGTCTAGGCTTATGCACAGGGCTTAAGTTTTACACAGGACCATACTCCTAGAACTACGAGGTTTGTTCCTCTATCGTCTCGGAAGGTGAGGATCTGAATAATGGTAACATTTTATCATTTTTTGTATCTTTTTTTGGAGTGGATTTTCTGGACCCACGCCGAGCTCACTGTGAAACCAAAGAACACATACAGCCTAATTTTGGCGAGATCCGTTTTCAAAAGAGAACTCCAGGTGCATAAACATGAAGGGCAAAAAGTTTCGAAAAGGATTTTGTACATGATGATCTACGACTAGGACTAGGAGGTTCGTGGAGATGATGGCGGAACAAACCACATAGTTCTAGGAGTAAACTACCCATAAATATGACAAATGAGATCAATTTTCATAGAAAGTTCTTTCTAAATTGAAATTCTGGTCTTCTCTTGTAAAATGAATTCTGGCCCATTATCTGTTATAACAAAAACATTTCGAGTTATTACAGACACAGGCCCTGTGGCCTGTACTAGAACTAGTATTACTTGTGGAATTTTACCCAAAATTCAAGCTCTGAGTGAACGTATGTGGGTATGTTCACACGAGTAGCTAACTTCGCTGCTAGCTAACAGCGAAAAATTTGTGACCGTGTGAACGCAAAAATAGTCAACTTGCTGCTAACTCCAAAAGTTAGCAGCGAAAATTTCCGCTGCTAACTTCAGTTTTACGACTTAGCAGTGAAACTTGATACTTTAACAGCACTATTTTGCCGTGTGAACGCAACTGACCTTAACCACTTTAGACCACTTCCGTTGATTGTTTATATTACTCACTTCAGCCATCTTCAGCTAGCTGGAAAAGGTTTATAGGGTTATGAAAACTTGTAAAGAACCATGATATTGCATGTTCGGAGCCAAGTTTGTGATGATCAGAAATAAAACGAAGGCCAACTTCGCACAAATACCATTTGTGGACCGCCAGCTGATTCTGACTGGTACCCAGCATGTGTTTTGGGGCACGAGTACCAGGCAATATCGGTCCGCTTCCACGAAATGGGAATTGTACGTACTTGGCCAAAATAAAGATCACTAGCCCGCCGCTTTGACAGCAGAGACTCATTTTGCCAGCGGGGGAGACATAAAAACACTGAGGGGGCGCGCACACGAAAACAACCGGAAAATGGCGTAAAGGATTTGTGAACTTTTGCATACAGCTATCGGCAGTTAGCACTCCGTGTGAACGCAAGGCATTTTTTAGTTAAGACCGTTTTTACGAGGATCCCCCGCTGCGAATATTTAGCAGCGAAGTTAGCAGTGAAGTTAGCTACTCGTGTGAACATGCCCTGTGTGTGACCACATACCATCCAAAACAAAAGGCAAGCCCCCGGGAGGATGGAGGGTTACGATAAAAATACCAGACTTTTGTTAATGTGTCCAACTTTGAGAAGAGCTGGACAGCAAACCAAAAATATTATATCTCTGATTTTTTCATATTATGTAGATATTATGTGGGGAATTATTATTACCGAAGTTCATCTCCGGATCACGTGATCCACAAGGTCAAATCCAAGGTCAAAGTAAAGGTCAAAAAGTCATCAAACCTCAAATTGCTCCTACACAAAAAATAATGGCAGATTTGGATTGCTTATGCAATTACCTTTTTAAAGACACCAATATTGACGTATTTGGCCCACCGGTTACTGAGATATGGTCCTTATAAAAATGGCGGCCGCGTCCATTTTGGCCGAAATCGCCCCAAAAGGGCGTGGTGTCATAGCGCAAAAACCATAAGTCCGAGGGACTGAAATTTGAAATTTCAGCTTTTTCAGCTTAAATTACCCTGTAAACCAAATTTGAGCAAATTTGAAGAGGGTAGGGTTTAACTCATTGGGTGGTTTGACATGGAATGACCCATTCATGACATTGAGTGCATGAAACGTTAAAGTGTAAACGCTGGTGTTTCAAAATTCAATGTTGATTCACCGGTGGTCCGTGACCGTGTTTTCGTAATGAACTTTTTGGAAGGCGGATTTTTAACTTACGTGCATCCATAAAACTCTATATTTGACCAAACCATGGCCAATGAAACCAACTGATTTCCATGGTAACGATCCCAGTTATTGACAATAAACTGTTTCCGAGCATTCCAGTTGCTTGCTGGCTCGTTCGGGTCACGTTTCTTTTTGCAAAATTCCTCCATCTTCAGAAGTTTGTAGACAGACGAGGCGTCGTCATTCAGCTTGCCATAACATGTGGCAAAGTGTCGCGAAGAAGTGTGGGCGCGCGCGCGTGCACACACGTCATAGACCTTAATCTGCAATTTTATAACACTTGGTGGCGCCCTTATTAGTTAACAAGGCAGCAAATGCTGCTTGAACTTTTCTTTAGGGTATTTTGTTTTTGTTTAGCTATGCACACTCAAAATAAAAAAGACTATGTTAACTGGCATCTAGGGGAAAGAGGAGGGCTAAAGATATCAAATGCTTGTGAGCAAAAATGAAGCACAAATGGAAATGCAACCAGAAAGCCCTCAATGGTTGGGATTGACAGTCGTTTTGCAAACAGTAATAACGTACGCGTCCCAAACTTTGCCACCAACACCACCAACCTAAACAACCCCCCTCTTCTACCCAACCCACACAGTCCCATCCAAAACTCCTACCCCCTTTTCCACACCCAACCCTTAAACCTAACCTAACCCTTAAAACCTAGCCCCCCCCCCCCACCACTTTCCAAACCCTTCATATGTGTTGTTTCAACCACATATTCAACTGTGCATGGTAGTGAACATGGTGAGGCTTCATACATGTATTGTTTCCAGTTTATAACCAAAGATTGTTTGTGCCGCAGGCGCAAGGCCAAGATGTGCAACTCAGGCTGAAATGTGAAGTATATGGTATGCACTGGATACCATTTCAGTAAGCAACTCTTTAGATGCAACAATAGATGAGTGCAGACAATGCGCACTGCTTGAACAAATTGAAAGTCTTGCAAGAATCACCAAATCTTATACGAGACTACATGTATTTACATCCCACGGTGTTATACCCCAAATCCCTTTTAACCATGTTAGAAGTTACTTATCATATACAAAGTAGCTAAAGTTGGCAGCCTGTATGGGGTGAAGATATAATCAACAAACCAAAATTTTCAAACACATGACAGCATATAAGACAAACATATTTTCTCTGGAAGACTCAATGATAGCTTGTAAAAGTTTATTTCAATTAGACGGATCTTTAAAAAAAAAAACCTAAGCACTTTTCTCGACAATTAGTATCTACTAACTTGTACATACATGTACATTATTCCATTATTATGTGGTCAAGCAACATTAATTAAAACAGGCCTGATACTTCAAGTTCACTAAGGCAGCCAGGTTAATTGCCTCCATGCCCCTGGTCCTCACCTTGGTGTCCTTTAAAATGTCCCAGAAGAAATGTTTATTTCCCCCATAGAGATGCCCTTTTTTTATCACAGAGAAACTGCTATGCCCCTCACATTACTGTTACAAAATGGACCAATGGACAACAGGTATTAACATGATTTACCCTGTCAGTCAATAGAAATATAAAAAGTAGCTGCTGGAGCAAGGTGTTACAAAAGATGAGATATACCTGCATGTAAAAGTGAGCCACTCAAGCAATATTCTGTACATAACATAGTGTCCTTTTAGAACATATTTCTCATATTGAGAAGGGAATGTTCAGGAACCTCAAAGTTGTCCTTGAAGTATGTCTCAAATATTGTAATTTGACATAGAAAAAAACAAAACACCAAGACTAAATTTTTTACCCCCCAAAACGAGTTGTGTTGAGGTGGACACCGTTATGTACAAAAAGGTTATACACTGTAATAATCGTTTTAAATTCGCTAGTAAAATGTGGCATGACAAATTTACAAAGTTTCTTAAAATGTTGCACTGAATCATAAATGACAAGAAGACATGGTAAAACTTTTTTTTTTAGGCAGGATGAATTGTGGCAAATAAGCGTACATAACATGGACACCAAAACTGTATACATGTACACATTTGTGGGGAAAATGAATTGGTCTTTACCCACTAGTGACAACAATTTGAATTGTTAGGACCTTTTTTAATACTAATCTAATTGTAAACCCCCACTGATTTAATTGTAATATTTGAGGCAAGGTGAACTGTGACAGTTAAACTGTGACTGTGACAGTTAAAAGTACAAAACATGGACACCAAAAATGTGAATACATTTGTGGGGGAAATTAATTGGTTTCTACAGTTAATTGGTGGCTAGTGACAACATAATTGTAAAACATTTGAATGGTTGGGACCTGTTTTAATAGTAATAACCATTGAATAGTTTTATTAATTGATGACCCACATTTCTCTTACTGAGAAAGAGGAAATTTTTCACCAAAATGTTCAATCTGAGAAAGGCTTCTTAATTCGAGTGACAAAGGGGTGTTCACTCCCCAGAGTACAATTATCTCCTGCATTGGAATAGTACAAATTAAATAATAGTCTGGGTAGATGAAGTTATGACAAAGGGGTGTTCACTGCCCCAGAGTACAATTATCTCCCGCATTGGAATAGTATACAAATAATGAATGTTTATGAGTGCAATGGTAAGAGTATTTTCATGAGTTGAAAGATGGAATGTTCCATTCCACGAGGCGAAGCCGAGTTGAATGGAAAATTCCATCTTTCAATGAAAGATTCTTATCTTAAATATGCACGGTGAATGACGTAGCGTGCAATGGTACGTTTATTTGCTATCATGTGACGGACAATCCTCCAATCAAATGGCAAGGATCTGCTTGGGTGTTATATAATACAAATTAAATAATAGTTTGGGTAGATTAAGTTATGACAAAGGGGGTGTTCACTGCCCCAGAGTACAATAATCTCCCACCTCAAATTAAATAGATGTTATTAATTGATGACCCACATTTAGTCTTAATACTGAGATACAGGTAATTTTTCACCTAAATCTTTAATCTGAGAAAGGAAGAAAATCAAATTGTAGACTTTAAGGAATGATAACCCTAGAATTGACCATGGGTGGTTCCAGATTTTTGATGATGCTTTGGTGGTGCTCCCAAGCAACGTCGTCCACTCTGGGCCATGTGTAAATCCTCCCAGTAGCCTTCAAGAATCGCACTTCTGCTTCTTTGCAAATAGAATCAACATCTTGAATCTGAAAGATCAATGAATAGAAACAGTGATAACACAATAATTTCAAAAGACAATATGTATAGTATACAAATAATGAATGTTTATGAGTGCAATGGTGCGAATATTTTCATGAGTTGAAAGATGGAATGTTCTATTCAACGAGGCGGAGCCGAGTTGAATGGAACATTCCATCTTTCAACGAATGCAAATATTCGCACTGTTGCACGAATGAAAAACATTCATTATTTGTTTTATATAACATCCAAGTAGATCAGTAACACTGCTGCATTACCAAAGACACGCGCACGCAGTGATGTTTTATGCACCGTGCAATAGTACTTTTCGGATGGAACGAAAAATGCACGGTGAATGGAACGAAAAATGCAAGATGAGTGACGTAGCGTGCAATAGTAATTTTATTTGCAATCACGTGACGGACAATCCTTCAATCAAATGGCAAGGATCTGCTTGGGTGTTATATAATATCAACTACTACATGTACACGAGAGACTCACACCTGATGATTCTCATACTGATACCTAGAAGGTAGTATTTGAGCTGCAAGTCCTCATCTCCTCATAATGGTATAAAATATGGAGTTTCCAAATGTGATATAATATGATATCAAGTTTTTTGCAATAACTCACCGGACCAGCAAAACATTTGGTGTTTTCTCTGCGACTTTCAGCCTTGCACTTGACCAGCACATAGTCCCCGTATTTCCCTTCTGCTGAAGGGGTAGTCTTTGGAGTTGTGGGCTGCAGCTCAGGCTCATTTAGGTCTGGAGGGGAGATGAGGGATGCCGATGTCTGCTTTGTGTCGTTGTCAGGGGTCTGTGTGTATTAAGTGTCGAGGAGAAGTGCAGCTGATCGCATTTCTTTGGTTAGAGGTGGTGCCTTCTTTATTGTAATGGTTTTCATTACAATGAAGTAGGTACCATCAGCTGCAGGTGTTTCGTCATGGGTGCAGCTTGCTGCAGAATTCTCATCAAGGCTGGCTGGTATATTTTCATTTACTGATGTATCTAGATTAGCTTTGTTCTTCTTTAATTTCAATTTTTCTCGGCTCTTTTTGTTTATTGCTGCTTTTTCTTTTTGGCTCATGCTTTCTTTTCTGTTCTCTCCACACTGTCATCTGCTTTTCACAGGGTTTCCATGTCTTGCGCTTTTGTTGAAAAGGCTTGTCTTTATGCCGATCTCGATATCTCTGCTGTCTCACTTGTTGCAGTTCCCGACATCGTGTCTTTGATTCTTCTGATTGCCGGAGACGATATTCTTGGATGCGTAACTTTTCATGATCTTTGCTGACACTGTAAAGATCTTTGTTTTGTTTTATTCTTTCTCTGTATTCCTTTGAGTATATTCTTTGGCCGATTTCTTTTGTGATGGCTGGATTAGTTTAATTCGTGGAAAACTAGGGAGGCTGTAGAAATCTGTTACACTTCTTACTGCTTCTTCTGAAAAAGCGTCTTTTCTCTTCTTTCTTTTTTCCTCCCAACCCAACTCATGGCTAGAGCCGATGGCACTGTTGGATAGCTTCCAGCCAACTCCAACATGACGTAGCACTTTCCTACTTTTTTTCTTAGCCATGACTGCTTTGATCATAAGCCTCTTTAATCGCATATCTTTTGATCTCCTAGCTTTTCTTAATCTTGTCATTGTGCTTTCAATAGGTTCTGTGATTGCTTTCGCAACAAATAGCTTTTTCTTTGCTGCTGGACTCAAGATTGAGAGTTTCTGTTGAATTAACCTCTTTGACTTAGGTGTTTGCGCACTGATGCTGGAAGAAATGACTGAAGCTTTCAGATTTCGATCAGCTGGTAGACATTCAAGAATTCTCTCTTTACATCTGAATTTAGCAACTTGTTCTTTTGATGTTGTTCTTGTCTGCAGAAATTCATCAGATGCAGGTGTTTTGTCATGGGTGCAGCTTGCTGCACAATTCTCATCAAGACCAGCTGGTATATTTTCATATGTATCTGGATTAGCTTTGTTCTTCTTTAATTTATATTTTTCTCGTCTCTTTTTGTTTATTGCCGCTTTTTGTTGTTGGCTCATACTTTCACGTTGCTTTCTTTTCTGTTCTCTCCACACTGTCATCTGCTTTTCACAGGGTTTCCGTGTCCTGCGCTTTTGTTGAGAAGGCTTGTCTTTTTGCCGATCTCGATATCTCTGCTGTCTCACTTGTTGCAGTTCCCGACATCGTATCTTTGATTCTTCTAATTGGCGGAGACAATATTCTTGGATGCTTAACTTTTCATGATCTTTGCTGACTCCATAAAGATCTTTGTTTGATGTTGTTCTTGTCTGCAGAAATTCATCAGATGCAGGTGTTTCTTCATGGGTGCAGCTTGCTGCAGAATTCTCATCGAGGCTGGCTGGTATATTTTCATTTACTGATGTGTCTGGATTAGCTTTGTTCTTCTTTAATTTGTATTTTTCTCGTCTCTTTTTGTTTATTGCTGCTTTTTGTTGTTGGCTCATACTTTCACATTGCTTTCTTTTCTGTTCTCTCCACACGGTCATCTGCTTTTCACAGGGTTTCCGTGTCCTGCGCTTTTGTTGAGAAGGCTTGTCCTTTTGCCGATCTCGATATCTCTGCTGTCTCACTTGTTGCAGTTCCCGACATCGTATCTTTGATTCTTCTAATTGGCGGAGACAATATTCTTGGATGCTTAACTTTTCATGATCTTTGCTGACTCCATAAAGATCTTTGTTTGATGTTGTTCTTGTCTGCAGAAATTCATCAGATGCAGGTGTTTCGTCATGGGTGCAGCTTGCTGCAGAATTCTCCTCAAGGCTGGCTGGTATATTTTCATTTACTGATGTGTCTGGATTGGATTTGTTCTTCTTTAATTTATATTTTTCTCGTCTCTTTTTGTTTATTGCCGCTTTTTGTTGTTGGCTCATACTTTCACGTTGCTTTCTTTTCTGTTCTCTCCACACTGTCATCTGCTTTTCACAGGGTTTCCGTGTCCTGCGCTTTTGTTGAGAAGGCTTGTCTTTTTGCCGATCTCGATATCTCTGCTGTCTCACTTGTTGCAGTTCCCGACATCGTATCTTTGATTCTTCTAATTGGCGGAGACAATATTCTTGGATGCTTAACTTTTCATGATCTTTGCTAACTCCATAAAGATCATTGTTTGATGTTGTTCTTGTCTGCAGAAATTCATCAGATGCAGGTGTTCCTTCATGGGTGCAGCTTGCTGCAGAATTCTCACCGAGGCTGGCTGGTATATTTTCATTTACTGATGTGTCTGGATTAGCTTTGTTCTTCTTTAATTTGTATTTTTCTCGTCTCTTTTTGTTTATTGCCGCTTTTTGTTGTTGGCTCATACTTTCACGTTGCTTTCTTTTCTGTTCTCTCCACACTGTCATCTGCTTTTCACAGGGTTTCCGTGTCCTGCGCTTTTGTTGAGAAGGCTTGTCTTTTTGCCGATCTCGATATCTCTGCTGTCTCACTTGTTGCAGTTCCCGACATCGTATCTTTGATTCTTCTAATTGGCGGAGACAATATTCTTGGATGCTTAACTTTTCATGATCTTTGCTGACTCCATAAAGATCTTTGTTTGATGTTTTTCTTGTCTGCAGAAATTCATCAGATGCAGGTGTTTCTTCATGGGTGCAGCTTGCTGCAGAATTCTCATCGAGGCTGGCTGGTATATTTTCATTTACTGATGTGTCTGGATTAGCTTTGTTCTTCTTTAATTTGTATTTTTCTCGTCTCTTTTTGTTTATTGCTGCTTTTTGTTGTTGGCTCATACTTTCACATTGCTTTCTTTTCTGTTCTCTCCACACGGTCATCTGCTTTTCACAGGGTTTCTGTGTCCTGCGCTTTTGTTGAGAAGGCTTGTCCTTTTGCCGATCTCGATATCTCTGCTGTCTCACTTGTTGCAGTTCCCGACATCGTATCTTTGATTCTTCTAATTGGCGGAGACAATATTCTTGGATGCTTAACTTTTCATGATCTTTGCTGACTCCATAAAGATCTTTGTTTGATGTTTTTCTTGTCTGCAGAAATTCATCAGATGCAGGTGTTTCTTCATGGGTGCAGCTTGCTGCAGAATTCTCATCAAGGCTGGCTGGTATATTTTCATTTACTGATGTGTCTGGATTGGATTTGTTCTTCTTTAATTTATATTTTTCTCGTCTCTTTTTGTTTATTGCCGCTTTTTGTTGTTGGCTCATACTTTCACGTTGCTTTCTTTTCTGTTCTCTCCACACTGTCATCTGCTTTTCACAGGGTTTCCGTGTCCTGCGCTTTTGTTGAGAAGGCTTGTCTTTTTGCCGATCTCGATATCTCTGCTGTCTCACTTGTTGCAGTTCCCGACATCGTATCTTTGATTCTTCTAATTGGCGGAGACAATATTCTTGGATGCTTAACTTTTCATGATCTTTGCTAACTCCATAAAGATCTTTGTTTGATGTTGTTCTTGTCTGCAGAAATTCATCAGATGCAGGTGTTCCTTCATGGGTGCAGCTTGCTGCAGAATTCTCACCGAGGCTGGCTGGTATATTTTCATTTACTGATGTGTCTGGATTAGCTTTGTTCTTCTTTAATTTGTATTTTTCTCGTCTCTTTTTGTTTATTGCCAATTTTTGTTGTTGGCTCATACTTTCACGTTGCTTTCTTTTCTGTTCTCTCCACACAGTCATCTGCTTTTTACTTGATTTTTGGATGCGTAACTTTTCATGATCTTTGCTGACTCCGTAAAGATCTTTGTTTTGTTTTATTCTTTCTCTGAATTCCTTTGAGTATTCTTTGGCTGATTTCTTTTGTGATGGCTGGATGAATTTAATTCGTGGAAAACTAGGGAGGTTCTTGTTTCTTGCTCGAAGTTCCATTCTGGACTACTGGAAAATGAGTTTAAAATATTTTAAGCAACATTAAATATTGTTTTTTAAATTAACAAAATTAAACAAACTAAAATAAAAATCCCCCAAAAATAATAAATAAATAAATAAATAAGTAAATACAAAATTACTGGTTACGTGCCTGATACAGGTGAAGTTTGTTTGATTAAAATTAAAATATTTTGTACAAAACATGTCTGTTACCAGAGTTTTGCAATGGTAATGGATGAGCAGGGTGAACATTGAACATATGTTGAGCATTGGTTGAATATTAAAATTAAGAGAACATTATTTTAGAAGGAATTTTTTGTGTCTGTAATCTGGGCCTATTTACTTACAACAGCAGACATTTTTTTCAATGTTCTACGGGAAACCCTTGGGAAAAATTTCTTGATACGGAACTGCGACCAACATGTTTCATCAAAAACTGAAGAAATAAGGGCCATTAAAGTCATAAACATTTGTTAAAATGCTGCATTGGCAACACTACTTTGATTGGATGCCAGTCATCTCGCCCCCTAGCAAAGTCGCCACCTTGCATACAAACTCGCCCTCTCTCAAAGTCACCCCTGACAAAGTCGCCCCGTGTAACATTTTACAAGCAAATAAAGTACAATTTATGAACAATTAAACAATTATTACTTAAATTTAAAAACAAGTAAATAAAGTAAATGACCATCCTATCAGTGTATCACCCCAAAGTAAAGTTGCTTTTTTAAAGGGCTTGAAATTGAAGTAGGGGGCGATTCTGTCAATGGGCGACTTTGTGAGGGGCGACTTTGAGAGGGGGCGAGTTTGTAAGTAAGGGGGCAACTTTGCTAGGGGCGACTTTGAAGTGGGCGACTTTGATGGGGGCGAGTTGACTGGTTTCCTATCCCTTTGAACATGACTGCGGACACGACAGCCACGGAGTCAGTTTTATATGACCTCGGTATAAAACCCATCAACACCAATAATACAAAAATTGTGACATAAAGTAAACAGAATGCGATTTAATAATTAAAGGAAAAGAAAAAGTAATTAAATGCTGACGCCAATAAATACAACAATTGTTGCATCGTACCTCGAACATACGCGGACACGAAAATCGGGCACCATGATGTTTAGAAAAGTGAGCGGAGAACTTCAGGACTTCCTATTAAAAAACTACGATTTTGCAAAAAAAACCTGTTTTTAAACATCCCAAATTGTTCATGCCCTAGTCAACAAACGTTATTCATCCTTGCTGCTATATCTAAAATATTTTAACATTTATGGTTTTCATGAAATGTCGACAGTATTTAGAGAGAAAACTTACCTCCAACTTAGCCCAGGTTGGACTCCTCCGTTAAACGCGTTACGTTGCGATGCGTGACGGACGTGTAGTGCAACTTACACTGACGTGTTCTGTACATAGCCGGTGTTCTACTAAAAAGGGATAAAGGTCAACTCGGTCCCAAGCCAACTCAGTCCCAGGTCAACTCGGTCCGAGTTAAAGTGTGGTTGACGCGGGGAAGTGGCGAGAAGTAATTGGCTGTATTGCGCCGATGTATCATTTTGCGCTTAAACGTAATCTCAAAAATTAAATATAATTATCGTTTAAAAAGACAAGTTTCTAAAGCAAGAATACAAAATCTATTTAGGGAAAGCAATAATTAATTCAGAAAAATCTACATATAACATAGTCATAGTCTTTGGAAATCAGGTAATTTGTAGTGCTTGTTTTATCATGGAGGTAAAATTATATTTAAAATGCCAAAGGAACATGCCTCTATTATTATGTTTTAACATCGACAATAGGGGGGGGGGGGGGGCCTACTCCGTTCAGAGTTCAGACCGAGTTGAATTCGGACCGAGATGACTTCGGACCGAGATGACTTCAGACCGAGTTGACTTGGACTGAGTTGACCTCAGACCCAAGTTGACCTCAGACCGAGTTGACAGGTACCCCTAAAAGCGGACACGAAGCAATCGAGTGATATGTCAACAAACCAACAAACGCAACCAGCGGCAACCCATCCTCGTTCCCAGGTGTGATCAATCTCGGCGCACCATTTTTTCCCAGCATGCCTTGCTCGCTTTTAACCCCTGGAATTGGTTCATTAACCTAGCACTAGAATCTAGCACATTTTAATTAGGCCTGTGGCCGATCCACTCTACACACCCGCTCAAGTATGGTAACGCGCAAAAGAGACATCAGGTCAAAGAGCAACTGGTCCCCTCTCATTCTTCTTTGATCTTGTGATACTATGTCTAATTATGGAGGTAGAAATAGATGCAGTTTAGGGTGAACGTGTAAAAAAACATGATTCATTTGAAATGGTATCGCGTCAAAATACTTGCATTTTACAGGCGCTTGTCCTACAAGCGCTGTACAAGAGCTCGAAAGTTTTTAACAAGCATGCACGAAAAGTAGTCACCCTTAAGAGCCAATCAGCGTTGTTTTTCAGTAGAGGTTAGATAGTGACGAGAGGTATCAATACGGCGCGCTGCCCATGGTAGCGAGGCTGGTGGGACCATAGCCTCGCTTACCATGGGCAGCACGCCGTATCGATACCTCTTGTCGCTAAACCCCTGGTAGGGAAACACTAAAAATCACTGCTGATTGGCTAACCAAAATGTACTGCCTTGCGTGCACGCTTGTTCAAAACATTCGAGCGCTTTTAGAGCGCTTGTCGGGTGCTTCGTACGCGCATGAAAAAATGCACGTATTTTGACGCAATACATTTCAAATGAATCATGTTTTTACATGGTCACCCTAAACTGCATACAGTTAGACGTATCACAAGATCGAAAAAGAATGAGAGGGGGCCAGTTGCTCCATGACTTGATGCGTCCTTTGACAGCGCGCTCTGCGAAGTCTCTAACACAGAATGAGAGGGGGCCAACTGCTCCATGACTTGATGCGTCCTTTAACAGCGCGCTCTGCGAAGTCTCTAACACAGAATGGATCAACCACAGACTAATTAAAATATCCAATATATTTGGATATTTTAAAGTCACACTTCCAGGGGTTATGATCAAGCAAGTCATTCTGGGAAAGAAAACAAAATGGCACGTTGAGATCGTACACCACTGTGAACGAGGTTGCGGCAACCAACCTTGTACATGCAACATTTAAGATGAGCCCTCTAGCTTACTAGAAATTTGCACCACGGGCCATTCTGATGACTTAGGGCGCGTGCGATCGAAGTGCATGCGTAACGAACGTACACGGAAATTAAAGCCGCAGTGAAAACAGAATTTATGTGAGCTAAACCGTTATTGATCGAAGTAGTGACTGAACTTTGGTGGACATGAAAATTTATGTACGAAAACGATAAGTTTGATTTCATGAAAAAAAAAAAACATTACAAGGATTTTTTGTTGTTGCCATAAATAACTTCATGTGTATATATAAAAGGCTTGTGGCTGATTTTTGTTTAAAAATTTCATATAATGTTGTAAAACACCAGTTTACAAAAAACATTGCTGTAGATGTAACACGGACATTCCATTTCGGTTTTTTTGTTTTTTTGTCTGCTTCATGTCATAAAAAAATAAATAAATAAAAAATGTTTCCTTATGAGGTACATTTACGTCCCTTAGGTTACAAACTTAAACATTCACCTGTTTTCAATGAAATTCTATGGCTAGAAATTAAAATACATTGAAGCTACCAAGGGCCACTTTTCATAAACTGAAATGTGTCGTGTATCATATCCCTGCACTAAAAACAGTAAACTGCAAGGTGTGTCCAAGTCTACATCTAAATGATGAACGCTTCATAGTAATTGTGTTGATAATTTCCAAGAAAAAACCACTACCAAAAGATTATGCCTACTGTGGACCCCATGACATCACAAAACCAAACAGCGCACGCAGTTAGGTCAATGAAGACCAATCATTTGCTTAAAGTTGTGCGAGGCGCAAAAATGCAGGCACGTTTCCATTGCTTGACCTTAGTGCAAGGGGTCAAAAAAACAAGTTTGAAGGTTTAAGCTCGTTGCACTTTTCCAAACTGACAACTTGGTTTATTTTAACTCATTATCTTCTACTTTTTGCAGTAACAATAAACCACAGGTGGCAACAGGCAGGCATGTTCCCCATAATAATAAGTTTTGGTATGTAATGTTCATAGGATATTTCATTCCTGCAGCTGAGATAATTTTGTTTTAACCCTAACCCCCATTAGGGTCTCTCCACAAAGCCTGCCAAATAGAACAGAATGCAACACAGTTGAAATGAGAACCATGCCATATGCAACAAAATGCAACAAGGGATTTTGTTGCATTGTGCAGGCATGTTGTTTGTGTTAGGACTGAGCAATGGTGTTTGCCCTGCTAAATGCAACAGTATGCACATAAGTGTAATGTTTAACTGTTATTATACAGTCTTTTGAATATGATTTGAATTAATATGATTCTTACCTAATGTTACATCATACTTCTCAAAACTTTTCCCATAAAAAATATTTTGAAATACCCATTATAAGTTGTTCAGATACAATAGAAGCACCCAAACCTATATGAAGTCACTTCACTGCTGAATGCAACAAATTCAGTCAAAAAATGACATCTGAGTTGACTGCCAAATGCAACAGATCACAACAACTATTACCATTTGGTGCATATTGTTGCATTTAGCATGGTTAGGGTTAATGCCATTTTTGTTTTCTTCGCATGCCTAGTTTGGCTTGCCCATTGTCAGCTGTGGGTTCATTAAAGAAGGTTCAAAGGTCAAACCATTCATATGGTAACATTCTACAACACAATATTTATAATACATTCAGAAATGAGAATTATGTAACAAATGATTCCTATTAATTTGCATTTATTTGACACTCTTCATACGACAACATGATTCCATCTGTAACTGCAAATTTGCAATGCAGATAAATATGTTGTAAGCCTTTTCACATTTTTGATAACTTGTTTACTTTATAGTTTCACAAATGACTCAGATAGTCTCACTCATCAAATTGAACGATTGATTCGGGCCTGGAATTTCATCTTTGAGAGGGCAATGGTATTTTCATTTTGCAAAGGGCACCTCCATTGGAAAACCTTAAAGTCTCAGGAAACTTTTGAAGGGGCACCAAGGCCAAGACCAAGGCAACAGAGGCCATTGCCTCCAGTCCCTATGACTCCTGTGTAATTCCACGCCTAGTGATTATGCTTAGTTTACCCAAGATGTTAGCCAGGGCTTCGAATGTGGATGCTCAAACTCGCTGAATATTCGACTACAAAATGGAAATAATTTATTTACTTTAAACGCCTTCATGTATTAAGTAACATGCTCACCGTGAGACCATGAACTAAAATTGAGACAACCTGACACACATGTGCCTGGCTAACATTTTTGGTTTGAACTTGAATTCTTCCTGGTGCAGGCAATGCAACAGCAGAATGTTCAATACAATCTCCAGAAATGATTTGTTTTCTTTTTAATGGGTGAATTTCTGTAGTTTATGCCAGCAGTAACCCATATGCACAAGTGCTATCTTAAAAATATACTCCAATGTATCTTGAGAAACCTAGTACAGTATAGCTGCCAAGGTGGACGCCATGCTGTAGTTTACATACTATGCAAGGTTTATAGTTGTGTACTGCATTGCTTCAAAATCAGCGCACCATGATGGTTGCCGGTGTTGCCTTTGCGTGCCCATCATGTGCATTGGGACATACATAGGCTACTCATTATACATAAGAGTAAATTGTCTTGTAGTAAGGTAAATGCATGGATTTAACCATTCTGAAAAGACATTTGCTCTATATAATAACCCTAACCCCCATTAGGGTCTCTCTACATACCCTGCCAAATACAACAGAATGCAACACAGTTGAAATGAGAACCATGCCAAATGCAACAAAATGCATAAGGGATATTGTTGCAATAAGCAGGCATGCTGTTTGTGAAAGGACTGAGCAAGGGTGTTTGCCCTGCTAAATGCAACAGTATGCACATGTGTAGTGGTGACTTGTAATTGTTAACTGTTATTATACAGTTTTTTTGAATATGATTTGAATTATGATTCTTACCTAATATTACATCATACTTCTCAAAACTTTTCCCATAAAAAATATTTTGAAATACCCATTATAAGTTGTTCAGATCCAATAGAAGAACCCAAACCTATATGAAGTCACTTGACTGCTAAATGCAACAAATTCAGTCAAAGAATGACATCTGAGTTGACTGCCAAATGCAACAGATTACAACAACTATTACCATTTGGTGCGTATTATTGCATTTAGCATGGTTAGGGATAATGTAGTGACATAAAGTTATCACCATCACCATTAAATATTGTAATTTTAACTAAATACATGCCTTTAACACACGAGACGCATGCTTTCATAAGCACAAGCATGAATTTATCTGGGAAAATAACACTAAGTTCTGGAATGGAAATAATAATGAGAGTAAAATATGATAACTTTCAGAATAAGAGGTCAGTCGGAGACTGGCCATAGAGAAGTGAGGAGCTGCAAAATGAAAGTGGTCACCGATATTTACTGTAATCATCTGTCTCATTGTAGCTTCATCGTGCATCTCTAGTTCAACTCATCCAGCCTTTCCTATTGCAATAACTACGTAACATTCTACATACCTGCCAACATAGCAGTCAGAAATAGGGACATGGGGCCAGATCTGTGTCTCGGCACCCACACCTACAGTCTATGAGTATATGCACAAAGACACAAATGGGCTTGTAATGGATTCAGGCATTTGTAAAGATCCAGAAAATTAAGATCACAGTCATAAGTTATTATGAAGGACAGCTTCATTACCAAATTCATATCTTATTTTTCAGTATTACAAGATTTTCAGAATTAGGGACTTTCTCTATTTTTTTGACATTGGGATTCTCCAAAGTAGGGACGGTCCCTAGAAAATAGGGACAGTTGGAAGGTATGCATTCTATCATTCACAGAGAATCTTTACAACATGTTCAATTTTAAATACAGCCCCAAATCAAACCTTTCACACAAAGTGAAACTTTCGCAGTGCAAGGACGTAGTCAAGCCAGATAATATATATTATAATTTACACACAACAAAGAAATACAAAAACGACTTTTGTCAACAGACTGCATGCTTGAAAGATTACAGTACCCTTTCCCAAAAAGTGAACTTGCAGGACTTCTTTGAATTAACCCACAGCATCCATCACAGTTGCTCTGGTGCCCTGTTCTTTAACTTTGGTGCCCTTAGCAAAATTCCCGATACAAATTTTAAAAAAAATTTTCTCATAGAAGTGCCCCTCACCAGAGGAAAAATTACCATGCCCCTTCAAGAGGGAGGCCCGAATTAGGAATAAACACCAAAATACTCTTTCGAAAAAACTAAAGGGTAAGGGAGGGTAAACATGTACACGTACCTTTGGTAATTACTCTAAAAATTAATGACCATAAAAACTTACTTCAAGGTTAAAGTGCACTGAAGCTGTTGAAAATGTTCAACATTTTGAGAGACCATTCCCTTCTAAGGAATGTGGTTTTAGAGACTGGGGTTCAAAAAATTGTCAATCTGAGACACATTTCATGCATAAAACGTTTCTCAGATTATGTAAATCCAATTGAAATTTTTTTTTTCTGCATGGATACATGTAACTGCTTCAGATGTTCAGCGATATCTCCAAAAAAAAATTACCACCTTTTGAAATGAAATGTTCACAGGCTTAGTTCTATTCTATATATCTACGTATATAGGATTAAAAGAATCAAACGGTTCCAAAACCCAGAAGCACACTTTGCCTTTAAAATGTGGAAATTATCTGAAAATCACTGCCCAGGTGAGACAAGTTCATACTGTCCAAAAGTCCCACCATTCTGTGCTACATCTTCAACAAGTTCATTGAGCTTGCGTCTCTGTCTAACCACAAGATACCGTTCTTGCCCTTTCCCATAGGATTGACTCTTCAGATTGAAACGTCGGCAGGCTTCGTGGATCGCTTTCCTCTCATCATTTGAGAGGTCCGAGGAGAATAGAAGATCATCTCGTCGCCCCGACACCACGAAATTCTCCAGGATCTTTTTGACTGCTTTCAAATCAATCTTTTGGGTTGCGCTGTCCTTTGGCACGGGAACAAACCCAAGCCCTTCACGTGTGAACTTATCACTAGCTTGGATGGGCTCTACGATCCCATCCTTTGCTAAAGCCCCACCTTTCCAGCCCATCATTGTCAGCAACTTGTGTCCAACGTTGGATTCAGCAATGGCCTTCGGTTTGTCTTGGGGGCGTTTGATTTCTCGCCCAGAGAGTTCATCGCGCTTGACTGCCATTCCCTGGGCATTATTGGGGTTCTTCTTCAGCGTTGGGCAGCTATCTTTCAGAAACCCAAGGGCTCTGATGGCAGAGACGTTTCTAACTTCTTTCTTGTTCATGTGAACTCCAGTAGCGACAGTAACACCATTGATGATGGTGTTGCACACATAGCCAGTTTTACCGTTCAGCCTCCCAATGTTATCGCTGATTTCAAACACAATGGGAACATGGTTACTCTGTGCAGAGTTTATCAATGTGCTAACTGCCGGTATCCGAGTGGAATTAAGCATCACAACAAACCCATCTAGGGTGTAGGTTGGGTGTGGAGCTCCACACTTATTTTGAGTTCTAATTGGATATTTCTGCGACTTCAACGTGTCATCTAGGGGCACTATCTCTTTGCTGTAATTTCTTCCCAGCTTACTCACTTTCGTCTCATTGTTCACAACATAGTGGGAACTCTCCAAGATTGACACAGCCTTCTCGGCTGCAGCCGTTTTGGAGTTAGGTTTGTTGCTAGATTCTACACTCGTCAACAGCACATCACCCATGTAGAGATTACAAAGCCATGTTGGGTTATCCCTGACGCTCACTCCAAGATTCCTTCTGACCGGTAATGGCAAGTTTCCGCCTACGGGGGGAATCTCAATAAATTCCACATCCGGTCGCAGGGATAACTTGCTCCCAGCATTGTGAAGCCTGTGAAGTGCAGAGCCCAAGTGATTGTTCTGGTTACTCTGTCTCTGCAAGTTGTCTGCCAGAGCAGAGACGGCTGTATCGTGTGCCTTCATTTTTCCTGGCTGGCCATATCTGCTGTTGTAGTTTGATTGGTTTGCCCTGCCCCCCTGCCCTCCGAGACGGCTGTCATAGCCAGTGACTGCCCGCTCCCTCGCACTCGGTCTCCTTTCTGTCTTTTGGAACTTACTCCCTTCTCTTTCCTCCTCAAGTTTACGCTTAACTTGCCCAACAGGAAAGTCACGCCCCCTGTTTGCCATCTCCTTTACACTCGGCTGTTTTTCTGTCCGGAACTTATTCCTTTTTCTTTCCTCCTCAAGTCCGCGCTTTACTGGTTCCGAGGTGTCAGTCGTTGAGGTCACTTCTGGCGTTGCTTTGGGTCTGGGTTTATCGAATGGCTGGGATCTACTCAAAGTGACGTCTGGCTTGTTATCTACGTCCATGGGTGTGTCATCTATAGTTATGCCGCTAGCCATTTCTTGCACTCGTTTCATCAATTCGGGTGGATATCTTCAATAAAAAGAACACCACAAGTAAGTTTGATTTTTGTCTCATTTTGCTTTCCTCAGGCTTTAAATTTGTTGATATTCCCCCAATAGGCGGAAAACTTGCCGTTACTGGTCAGAAGGAATCTTGCAACGCAGCCTCAGGGATAACCCATGGCTATGTAATTCTTCATGAAAAAGAATGTGTTACTGTTTGGTGTCTGTTTGGCTGTGTATTTGTATTGTAGGGAAAACACACAATGCACAATATTTGGTCAATAATTAATTTCTGTTTTGAAGTGGATCACTAAAATCAATTCAATGTTCCCATATTGGCTCCAATGATAAGTAAATAATAGGACCACTGTAAACCTGAAAAAATGAATTGTTGAGAATTAAGTTTATTTCGGTAGGGACAGTCTACACAGCACTCGGGTTAAACAATGCAAGCTTTTTAATGAAAAGACAAATTTTTTACGACTAGGATGTATCTCAACAGCGTGAAAACGTTAATAATTTGTTCCCAATAAAGCCATAAATATTCATTTATTTTGGTTGCGAAGCCAAGGATTCTTAGAAAAGCGAACTAATTCACTACTAACCAAAAACCCCATGGGGAGAAGACAAGGGTGGAAGTTTATGTGGGAGGAAAGCCCAAGACATTATTCCAGGGAAAACCCACGCAATCAGATAGGGACTGAAAACCCAATCCAAATAGAGCCGCCCCCCCCCCCCCCCCGCGGCAGGATTTGAACCGGGGTCCTAGAGGTGGAAGGTGAGGAAAGATACCATAAGTGTACCCCAACCCGCCTTCCCGACCACCCATGTGCATATTGTGTGTTTATTTAAATCTATATTGTGTCTGTTCAGTGTGTGTGTGTGTGTTACTGTTGACTTTATATCATGACTGGGGGTAGATTAGAGGACTTCAATTCCTTCTGCCATCAGCTTCACTCGTTCCATTAATTCAGGAGGATACCTGCAATTTAAGGTGAATGGAGTTAAAAGTACCGTGTTGCATGGTGTTAGCCAGAGGGGTGTCTGGGTGTCTTTTGGACACCCTGTTTTATCTGGCATTTACATGTCAATATATTGTAATTAAACAATTTGAAAACCCAGTTTTTAAATTTCCAGCAAACTTCCTTTGAAACCAAATCCTGGCTAAAACCTACTCCTAGAACTATATAGGTTTGTTCTGCTATTGTCTCCACGAACCTTATAGAGTGACATGTACAAAATCCTTTTCGAAACTTTTTGCCCTTCACGTTTACATGCTTTTTGTTTCAATCCGATCTTGCAAAAGTTAGGCTGTATTTGTTCTTTGTACTCCCATTCAGCGCTGCACTGGTCCAGAATTTCACCCCGCAAGAATTGTGGTCCACGACATGCCTTAAGCTGGTATTCAATAGTATTCTGTGCGCAACACTGGTCCACAATAATCAATGGCTTATTTTATACGTAAACCGTTGGTTATTGTGAACCAGCGTTGCGCGCAGCATACCATTGATACAAGCGACGGGGGCCATTTTTGTTATCGGAAGGCGACGATTCCGAATAACAATGGGAATTTATCATTTTTTGCACCTTTTTTTTGCGGAGTGGATTTTCTGGACCCACCCCAAGCTCACTGTGAAAACAATGAACACATAGAGCCTAATTTTGGCGACCTCCGTTTTCAAAAGAGAAGTCCAGGTGCATAAACGTGAAGGGGAAAAAGTTTCGAATAGGATTTTGTACATGATGACCTATGAGGGTCGGGGAGACGATAGCGGAACGAACCGAATAGTTCTAGGAGTAATCGATTACCAGCCCACGACTTGCATTTTGGAGAGACCAAACTGGTACAGTGGTATGCTTTGAGCAACGCTGGTTTACATAAACCAACAGTTTATTTATCTGCTGGTTATTGTGGACCAGCGTTGCGCGCAGAAAACTGTTTATTACTGGAGGAGCCATATTTGTTACTGGAAGGAGAGGATTCTAAAAAACGGTGAGAATTTATCTTTGGACATTTTTTTTGCGGAAAGGATTTTCTTGACCAGCGCATCTCTCAACGAGAGTACAAAGAACAAATACAGCCGAATTCTGGCAAGATCGGATTTTTAAAAAAAGCTGTAGGCCTGAATACGTGAAGGGCAAAAAGTTTTGAATGGGATTTTGTACATGTTACTCTATGACTTGAGGTTCATGGCAACGATAGCGCAGAACGAACCTCATAGACGATAGTTCTAGGAGTAGCTAAAACCTTGAGGTGTAGTTGCGATGATCGTAACCCTCCATCCTCCCGACGGTCGCAGACCAGAGGAGTGGTACAAGACAACATGCACAAGATTGGACCATATAAGTGCAACCGTCGATCATTGCAACTACTTGAGGTGTTGCAATGCGTGGCTTTAAACTTTCTAAACCTTTACTTTTAAGATTACAAGCCTATTTTTTCTCTGTATATAATTCATTGCTGTGTTTTGATATTTGAAACAAAATCATGAAAACAAATAAAATAACATACAAATTACTTGCCCCACGTACAACAAGCAAGTTCATTTTTTCAGAATTTACCAATAATTGAACCTTCATTCAAAAGATTTAGTTGAAAAATCCAAACACGAACTAAGACACACTTCATTATTAATATTGATCATGTTCAGTTGTTAACTAAAAAAGTAAACTTTTTATTTTAACATTACTCATTAGCATAAAATTTGGAAACAATTTCCGTATCCAGCCACCACGTTTTCATTCGTTATGAAATAAAACAGTATCTTATTTACTCAATGAGATATTCCTTTCTTTTGGGTAAAAATAAGTGAAAAAGTGGTGGCAGGATACAGAAATTTTTCCTAAAATTTACTTTGATTGATTTGAAAATGACAACTTAAAAAAAACACCCTCCCAACTCCCCCAACCCTCCCCATTCCTGCAACCCCACCCGACCCTAGCCCCACTTGTTGTTTGCCCAAGGAAATTCAGGTTTCCTTCCCTCATTGTCCCACACACACAAGTCGGGCTAACCCCACGTACCCATTCAGACAATGCTCCGATCCGGAAATATCCACCCATCAGTCAGAACACTGTGCACCACTGATGGGTTTTTTTTAAGTCAAGTTGACCCTCCCAATCCCATATAATTGAATCCCATGTGATGTCCGCTGATTGTCTTCACGGCTACACCACGCGTGCCTAGCCTTGGTTACTTAACCATGTTAAAAAGCATGCATGTTAAGTTGGTTAAACTAGCAAACAATTACAATGATTCCAACTTACGTGCTTCCATCAAACTCCATATTTGACCACACCATGGCCAAAGAAACCAATTGGTTTCCAGAGTAACGATCCCAGTTATTGACCATGAACTGTTTCCGAGCCTTCCAGTGATTAATTGGCTCGTACGGGTGACGATGTTTCTCGAAAAATTCTTCCATCTCTTTCGTCGTGGACGCCATTTTGATTTGTGTGGCTGAATGGTTCTGGATCACGGATAGAGGGCGTCCTTTAAAATATCAATATAAAAAAACAAATGTTTAAGTTCTCCTGCGCGTGTGTTTATAAAGTTGTTAGAGTAAAAATTATCAAAACTTGACTTTACAATCCCGTCAAACTTTTGACTCCACAAGTGCAGTAGATGGCAACGTCACAAAACAAGCGAGTTTGTCTTGCAAGTAGACCGGGTAAACATATTGTTTCAATATGATTTAAATTAATTTTCCCCTAATTCATGAAACAGACTATGCTTTAATTTTAATCGTCACCTCTTTTGACTTGACTAACAAGTTGACTCTTGATTGAGCATGTGTTAGTAATAACACTAACAGTAACACTCCAGTATCACAGTGTTAGTGTTTAGTGTTATTGTGTTGTTTATAAAGCAGGGAGGTAAAGCTGTCAGAGCAAACACTGTGGCTGTGTGTGAGTGGGGCGGAGATTGGGAGGGGTATTTCATTTTTAGCATGGGTTGGAAATTTAGGGATGGCGACATAAATACATTTCATGATTTTCATTTATCATGTTACATTTCAATGGGTTTAAAAAGGGGCAGCTGGCAGATCAGTTCTGAAGGATGAAAATCGTTTTAACAAAAATCAAGAGTCTCTTCTTTTTTGTTGTTGAAAAGAATGAATGTTTTGGAATATGGGTAGTCAAATCTTAAGGTGCTACTGTCTACAACATAATTAGCAGCATCACTTGGAGGAGGGTGTCCAGAGCATTGGCACTCTTTTGTGGAGCTACCTACAGCGGTGATACTTACTACTTGTGTCCTTAAATTTGTCTTCGTTTATAATATTTCATGATTTTCTAAACCGTTAACATAAAAAAAGTATACATGACGATCCTTTGACTTTTGTTGTGCCTTCTAAATAATGAAACATTCATTTGTTGAGGTAAATGATGATAAAACTGCCAAACTTTCTCTGATAACGTGATTGTTTTGTTATTTCATCCCCCCCCCCTTGAATACCTTCAGGTGCTGACGGTGTACCTTCACTTGACAACTTCAGCGTTGAAAACTGTGAGGTGCCAATTCTTGAAGATGGACAAATTCTCGTCAAGACACTTTGTCTGTCTGCAGATCCATATATGGTAGGATTGGCCCTGACGCTGCAAGGCTAAAACTGGATTAAACTGCAAATTTACTGGATAAGTTTTTGCAAGACCAGACTCAAAAGGAGAAATCAAAATTAGACCCAGTTTAACATTTGAGCTGTTTTAATTTGAACTAAGCACCAAGAGAAGATTCATTGCATTTCAATCATGGGTAGAAATTCTTCAATGTTTAACAGAATTGAAAGAGATTAATCAGACTTAAAGTCAACATTTGAACAAACACAAGACCGCTGGACTTGTCAAGCAGTGAGTTTACTGGCCCGATGCTAAAATCACTGGCCTTGGGCCTGCGGCCCCTGGACACTTTAAATAACTCTGCCCCAACTCTTTACAGTCCATCCCATGGTTGAATGGTTTTTACAGACAAACCAACGACATTACTTGGTGTGTTGATCTTTCCAGAATCCAAAAGTTATAAACCTTTTGTATATAATGATGCAAGAATAGTGTACTGTCTCTGAATGATAATCATCCTGTGAGATGGGCGTGCTTAGCAGACAGTGCATTTCCATTGTTTCATTGTTGCTTTACACAACACAAGAAAAAATGCAACGAAATTTATGATGAGATGATGGCACTGCAGGTTTGATATGAAGGTGTCTTGCCAAATGACATACCTACATTTAGGAGAATCATCCCTTGTTTCTTAAGACTGTATTTTGGTTTTGGTTGTTGAAAAATACACAAGGAGCACACAAAATGTGTCATAGCACAATTTGTAAAACTGTCCATTGACGAACTCAAATATTTTCAAGATGTTAAAATTGATCTTAAAAATCATGTTCTAAATTCATGTCCTTTCAAAAATCAAACAAATCTGATTGGTGATAATATTTTTCTGGTTTAATTTTTCTGTGTAGAGGTGTAGAATGAACATCGACACTGGAACAGACTACCTATCCCCATGGAAGCTGGATACTACAATAGATGGTGGAGGGGTGGGTGTAGTCGTGAAGAGTAACAATCCGAGTTATGGCAAGGGAGATGTTCTGGAAGGTTTCCATTGGCCTTGGCAGCTGTACGCCGCTCTAGACGTACAGGGATTCAACTGCTTGATTGTCAACAAGGTGACTGAAGTAGTGACAGCTATACCATGCCCTATATGGGGCAGAGGGTATCCCCCCAAATGTTCCTGTACTTTAATACACTATTTTCCTCTTGTACAGAAGTACCCCCCCCCCCCCCCAACCAAAAAAAGAAATTCTCTAAAGAATTCCTGAGATTCCAAGCAAAGAATGATGATACAATGGGGGGTACACTATGCCCCATATCGAGCACCAAGTGTTGACAGCAGTCCATGGAAGTATTTTAGTAATGTAACAAGCTTATCAGAGGCTCAAGATTTGGATGTTGAGTTTCCATATATAGCCTATTGATTAAAGGCCTTTTTACACGTCATCTGACTTTAAGTGCTTAAAGCATTTCAGGTTTATTACAACAAAATTGATTATATGAACTATCTTTATTCTGTTCTTTTTTCAGGTTGATGTTGGTTTGGTCAGGAAGCACTGGTCCTTGATGCTGGGATTATTTGGTTTGTCAGGTGTAACTGCATACCTTGGTATTAAAGAGAAGGGACACGTGGTACCAGACGGTGATCAGACGTTTGTTGTGAGTGCTGCGGCTGGGTCCTGTGGATCTCTTGCAGGGCAGGTTTGTTAAATCCTTCATCCATCATATCACTGCAAAATTCCCTCTAAAATTCTCCGTTAAATTTACATTGGGACAATGAACATTATTTGGTTTTAACCAAATTTATTAACATCTATGAAATTGTTGCGGTACCACTGCTAAAATATAGGATTTGAACTGCCTCTAGCTACTGGGCAATCTTGTTGTTCTAATGCTTTAGAATGGAAAAGGTCTTATGGTTCGAATCCCACCCGAGTAATTTATGCCTAGTGGATATTTTTCACAGGACTCGGGAAAGTACTGAGTATGCAGTGGTCTGCACACATCAGTGTAAGGATAAAATCAACTTACTCTGTGTTCTTGTTTGCAAATCATTGCCAAGTCTTCGGGTATTTACCCCTTGCACCATTGTCATTGGAATATTGAAATCTGTTCAAGAGCAGGAGTTTGTTTCCTAGACGCTTTAAAGCAAGAACTGTGGGACTGGAGTGGTCCCCAAAAAAATTAGATTACACTTGAAAAATGTTTGACCTCTTCTCTTGCTAGATAGCCAGATTAGAGGGATGCAGTAATGTTGTCGGTATCTGTGGTTCGGATGAGAAGTGTTCTTACATCACTGAGGAGCTTGGGTTCAATCATGCTATCAATTACAAGACGGAGAACGTTGGGGAGAGACTGCGAGACTGTTGCCCGGGAGGAATCCAGGTTTATTTTGATAACGTTGGGGGCGCTGTAAGCGATGATGTCATTCAGCAGGTGAGATTTGAAAAAATATATATATTTCAAAAGTGATTAAATTGTAATGCAATAATAACTGATTGCTTATACAAAGGGATTTGAATGATTTTTGAAGAAAAAAAGTTAGGTGTTGCAAACTGCGTATCGACCACTGAGACCTATGGTATAAGTTCAAAAAATGGTAATGGCCTGACGTTTTGACCCAAGCAGAGTTTTTCTCTATGGACTAAAGGAAAGCGTAATAAACTAATACCAAAAGCAGTCAAACTTTGTTTTATAAAGTCAGATGTCACATCTTCTAATACGTGTGCAGTATGTTGTGGAAACCTCTCAACAGTGCTAAAAAAGCTAATTCTGTCTTCAGTTGCTCAACTATTCAATGACTGGTTGCAACTCTCCATTTCTAAATGTACGCTCCAGTTCAATTTTTCTTTTGAACTTCGTAACCCAAGAAAGATTACATTCAAACTGCTCTGGTTTCCTTTTTTTAATTCACTTAACTCCTCAAGGAGCAGTGTTGTAGTCGATACCAAGACTGAGACTGAGACCTCCCCTCCAGGACCGAGACCAAGATGGAAACCTCACAGTCTGAGGAGATCGAGACAGAGACCTTCCCTTTGACCTAGACTGAGACCACGGACAAATCTGTACTGTAAAAAATATAACCATTTTCAAAGCCAACTGTCCTTATATTAAGGGACTTTTAGTGCTGTAATTCACTGCTATGGTGGCTTTGCTCAGTCTTCACTATGGTTGCCACATAGCTACTATGTAGTACTTTCAACAATTTGGTTCCTTTTTCTATTTTTATATGTTTTTCGGATAGTTATGAAATTAAGTTCTTGAAAAGTCTCAACACAAGACCCCAAGATCTTTGCTCCGAGACTGAGACCATGTCTTTAAAATCGAGACATGGAAAAAGCCAAAAACCCCAACAAAGTATGTCTCGAGACCAGTCTTCAAAACCTACTATTCTGTCACAGAGATAAATCTCATCTTACAAAGAAAGAGGTATTTTATTGAAATTCTTCCTTGACTTTTCAGATGACTGCTGACTCCCACATCATCTTATGTGGCCAGATTTCAGTTTATAACAAAGACGTGCCGTACCCTCCACCTCTTCCAGCTGAGACAGAGAGAATCTTACAGGAGAAGAACATCACGAGGGATCGCTTCTTGGTTCTCAACTACGTAGATAAGTTTGCTGAAGCCGTTGAGATGCTCTGTGGTTGGTACAGGAAAGGACAAATCAAGGTCTGTGAACTTTGGATCACAAAGTATATTGTTTATTGCCACATTCTGTTCCTTAAGTACCGATGACATACACTGCCATGAAATTAGGCAGGGAACCAACCTATGGGAAGATAAATCATGGGCGTCTTTCTGAAGCCGTGGTCAAGACACCGGTGGAAGACAGTGACGCGGTCACTACTGATGAACCCAAGACACTGATGATGGAATGGGACATGTGGCAGACGCATCCGTCTTCTTTTAGAAAACCTGTATCTTGGCAGATGCTGGGAAGGGAACAATAAACTCCAATGCTACATTTGAGTTGCTTTTTGGCTGGAATTATTGATAAGGTTCCTGCTTATTTTTGAAACATAAACCCACTAACTGCTTTCCACATTTAGTTTTTTTCAATTCATTTGATTGAAATAGTCTTTCTGGTGTTGAAAGTTTGTTACTTGTGTTTAATTCATTCCATTTACGCTAGGATGTGGGTCACATTAATCTCATTTGCAGCTTCGGAGTGTAACGGGTACAGAAGAAGAATCCCCAAACCATAGTCCTCTTTGAAAAAGTATTTTTATGCATATAATATTGTTAAAAGTATATATCTGCTTAACCCAAATCACCTTGGAAATGTGAAATGAGATGTTTCAAGAATGAAAATGAAGCTGTGTGAGTCAATCAAGTTGTTTTGTAAAGGGATGTAAGGGCTCGAATTTGGCGGAAAAATTCACAAGACAGCAGGGCTTGTAGCTTAAAGCTTTTACTGAACCAGATAATTTGTTACAAGACCAGAATCAAAATGAGAAAAACACTATCTACACAGTTTTACATTTGAGCTGTTTTTATTGGAACAAGAAGATTTATCTTATTTATCTTCTGGGTAACACTTCAACACTCAGTAGAATTGAAAGATTTAAGTTTTTATCAGTTTAAATTGAAAATAACAGTAAGGTATTAATATTCAAAAACACAAGACCGCCGGATTTGTACGGTCCTAAGATAACTGGCCCGTCACTAAAATGATGGATGATTTTGTTTCTCTTTCTTCAGATCAAAGAGACTGTGGCTGAAGGACTTGAGAATGCTCCTCATGCTTTCGTATCCATGATGTCTGGAGGAAACATTGGCAAACAAGTAGTTCATGTGTCTGACCTTTGACCCTAACATAATTGAACCCATAACCTGAGTTGCAGTTGAGAACATCGTCATAATCATCTTGTGTAAGTTCAGAAAAGGCAGTTGAGTACAAGTCAATAATGGGTTCTTATATAACGTTTTATAGGCCGAGGCATATCAAATTGCTCATTAATTGTTTTTCAACAGGATAAGCAAAGCTATGTTTTGAATTATGAAACCCATTTATGTAACACCTTGTAAGGATTTACAAGGTGCTGCGGCGCATTCAGCAGCCACTGCCAGAAACACCGGGGCAAACCCCTTCTCTTTGCAATAAGTGTAACTGGGTTCTTTTACGTGCGTTACACAACACATGGCTTTATGTCCTAACCAAATTCACAAGTGTTTTAACCCGAGGTTGAGAATGAGCTGTATTTTTTCTTAGATTATATGGGTATGTTCAGACAGCGTACTAAGTTAGACCCTAACCGGTTTAACTTTACGAGCAGCCGGGGGCGGTCGTAAAAATTTGTTCCCCTTGCGTTCAGACAGCACTGAGTTAAAACCCGATACGGTTTATCTTCGGTTTTAAGAGGTCAGAGCAGACGCGACCCCATTACTCTAACATCCGGTTTATTCACAGAAACCGTGCGCCGAGATACTGCTGCCGAGTGCCTGGTGACCGTATACCAGCGCGCTGGTAAACGAAAAACAATTTCCTGGGTGTGTGCGTGTGTAATCTGTTGTGAGTTAAACCGGATGTGGTCTTTTTTTATTCTGTCCACACACAAGTGTTCAAAGATAAACCCGAAGCGGTCTAAAGATAAACCCCCCAGCTCGACGGTCTAACTTTAGAACCCTTCAGACACACAGAGTTGAACTGGATCGGGTTGAACCATGAGTTAAACCGACTTTAGTATTGTGTCTGAACGACCTCATAGAGGTCTTGACCTTTTCACACTTATGACAATTCTATGGGAATTTCCTGGGGGTTCGGTTCCTGAGAATTGGCTGTATGGTGTGAAAAGGACTTAATAGAATACCAGTTTGATGGAATTGCAAACACGCCTTGGCTGAATCTGCACGCTAACGACGTTTTACTTCTAACTTAAGATAAATCTATGTAAGCTTTCAATGGAACTTGATGCAAAAATAACCTTCCAACGCAAATTGTGTGTGTATGTACATGTGTGTGGCACGTATGCAAATGAAAAAGTGTATTCTAATGTAAAGGCAATTATCAAGTAATAAACCACAAGGGAAAATGACTGGGTAAATTTTAAATAACTTGGCTTTGAACAAAGAAACATTTACTTGAGCAGGACTTGAACCTGCGACCTCCGGATTAACGCACCAGCGCTCTACCAACTGAGCGATGGAAAGGCGTAATCTTTCATTGTCATTATTGCCTTTTACTAACACTTGGGAATGATTTTCTTGCCAACAAATTAAAAACAATCGAGTTTTATAAGTAGCTTGATTTGACTTATCTGAGTAGATTTGTAAAGCACGGTGTTTTTTGTTCATACTACGTAGCAGATTTATGTAACTTTTCTGTAGTGGTACCATAATTTCATGTCAATATATATTATTAGGTGTTTTGTAAATTTGCTATGAAATTGAAGGCATAAATTGCTTCTAGTTTGGGATATTTTTTTTCAAAGGAGCTAAATATCTATATTTTTATAAATTATTTATTGACAGGTGGTTTATTTCTTGAGATACTTGTAAAAAAAATACTCAAGGTATGGTCTGTCAATGTGAAGTTTGCTCGGGTGTGGTCAGAGTGTTTGAGTGCCTTTGGTTTTAAACGGTAAGGCAAAGTTGCATTATGAATCAGGCATGATATTCTTCCTACATAAGTCTGATTTCTGATTTTTTTTTTTTTTGGGGGGGGGGCTCTTTGAGACATCAGAAAAACTGTGTTTAAAAAGCCTGACATGCGTATTGAAGCCTACACCATGTGTACAAGTAGGTTTGCCCTTGCACTCGATAAACTATTCCTACTTTTTTTCAAGGCCTAAATGCCATGCCTGAGGAAGACGGGCCTTCAGCTGATCAGTCGATTTTCTCATTGAAAAAAATGTAATACTGCCGTAGAGAATTGAATTTGTTTGTATACATTTTGTTTGTGTTTGGCCATTATTTTAGTCTTTTTCGCAACTACAAAAGTGCATATTTGTAAAGAGTAGTGTTTTTTGTTTTTTGTCAGTTTTTTTTATGACAGTAATGAACATAGTGCAATGTTAAACTGTGATAATAAGTAAATTTGTGTGAGTTAAGAAGACAAAAACAAACAAACAGAAAAAAATGCTGTTTTGTAAAGTTTGATGGAGCAACAGCTATTGAAGCAACTAATTTTATTGTTTTGTTTTTATGTATGTGCATGTATTAAGCAATTTAAAATTAATATTTCGTTTTATTTTTCAAGTTAACTTTGATAACTGATTTCAAGTTTACTCTTACTAGTTTGCACACATAAATTGGAGCAAGTTACTTTTCAATTAAGCAATATTCAACAATAAGTATGTGTGCCAAACTCCATGGCCCTATTAGTGGGAGACTATGTGATGCAAAGTGGCAGACATGTTTTTTTTTTTCACTTGGATAAAGAAGTCTTCTGTGGTCAATGCCTAGAAAGATACAGGCATTGATGGCTACAGTTATGGCTACGACTGTTGCTAAGGGTGTTGCTAAGGACGTATTGTACTTCAGCACATGATGACGTGGAAATCTAGCCACAGCCGAATACGGCCTGAGTGACTTTTTGCCACGGCTATGATTGGCTATCTGGTAATAGCCGCTTCCATGGAAGCCCTCGAACACAGGCTAAGAATAGTTGCAAAAGGTTATTTAAAAATGCCGTTTCATAAATAAATTGTCCACATTTGTTTGTTTTTTACAGATGAACAGATTTAATGTGCCACTTTATAAAGTTTCAATAACTTTTGTGAAAATTTATCTCCATGTTTTCAATAAAACTGGAAAGTAATTTTCTTAACTGCTATTAGATATTTGTTAAATGTTGACAGCAGTGCATACTATTGGAGCAGATGAAAAATTCATTACTTGTCATGTTATTTATTTATTATACTTTTTTATGAACACTGTAAAACAATATGTTATGTTATTCAATTCATTGAATCTAGGGTACATGAAAATTTGAAGAAAAAAAATGCTAATGTTTAAAAATTCAGAGAAAACAAAGGTGCACAAAACGATCCATCCTTGTTAAACCTTTGTCAACTTTAGGCCTACTACTTTGTAAGCCTGTGCAACAGTAATTATAAACATACCGATGTGGACAATTTTTTGTAAACATTGTGTTTTAAAACAATTGAATTACAATTCAGCCACGGACAATTGAGTGAACTATAAAAGTGATACTATTAAAGGGCTGAGTTGTCCTGATCAAAGCAGGATTGTCGTTGACATGGAATTACGAACTTCGACTCAGTTACTGCATGCCCAGTGCGCCCTCCTCCTGTACTATCTTGTGGAGAGCTTGCTCTTGCTGTAGTGGGGCGAGTGTTCATTATTCCATGTACAGCCACAGTCCTGCTTTCCATAACACAGGCCCTTCAAAGATTACAAAGTAGTCTTTAAAAGTGTGATTCCCTGTGTATAGAAAACAAAATGTGTCACTGGATAAAAATATAAAGCATAAAATAAGCTGTGTGTAAATTGTAACAGAAATCTTAATGAATTAAATCATACAGTGGTCATGATTATGACGTAACGATAACGAAAACCTGTTTTCCAATCCCAAGTTTTTTTTATAAGCTACAATATGGAATAAGAGTTGTCTCCATGCAATGCCTTGGAACGAAAACCCTGGAAATTAAAGATTTCACCTCTTGGTGTAGATTTAACACACGTTGAAAGAGGGCGCTGTATCAGGTAGTGACCCCGTAATAATAAGATTCGTAATTGAAAGCTTGGGTCTCCAACAGATTCCATACACCATAACATCAGAGAACTGCAAAGTTCGAAACCTGCACAAATTGCCCACTGAATATTTTAGCCCTATGTCGACAGTCTTCCTATTTTATCATAATTTGTTCGGGGTACCAGTCAGAAGCCACTCAACCCGTAACTGCCGTGTAGCCCGGGATCACACCCAAGTTTACTATACAACCTGGGAAGCGGCAGCCAAGGGATGACCTAAAGGGGATGCAACTTTTTATTTCAAATACCAAGTAATAAACCACAAGGGGTTTTCCTTGTGGTATTACAGACCGCATTGGGCACATTTTAGTCTCACTTTTGATAATATTAGCTCTAGACCCCCCCCCCCCCCACCCCTTTAAGACGCGCCACTTCAAGAGAATGGGCCTACAACTTATGGAAACTATTTTTTTCGAGCGGACGACACCGCCTTAAGATACCGGGTGAACTACAGAGGGCGCAATTTCAGGAAGTAAACAACACGCACACTATGGCGAAGGAGAAGGTCTTGCTGCGGGAGTGTGTTACATTTGTAATCGTTTTTACGGTTATTTTTTGTCAACTTGCCTCCAGTACCTCATCGATTGAAGAACGTTTTAACCAATTCATCTTAAACTATGATAAGACGTACGTAAATGAATCTTCAGAATACCAGAAACGCCTTGGAAATTTTAAGGTTTGTTTTTAATTTCACTCAAGTCAAAGTCAAATCTCAAGTAAAACTTAAGTTTAAATCTAAGGTTTGTTTTGTACATATTTATCAATCATTCATACAATTATAAACGGTGTTAAATGCCAAGGAACCTCAACAGACTTGGTCTCAATCGTGGTCTTACATCAGCCATCAATTAATGTCTGTTCATTTTTATTTTAACGCTACAACAGCATGAACAGGGGCTAGCCCCATATAAACTAAATATTGCCACTGACTGAGACAATACGGTGGACTTCTCAGTCAGTCCAGCATGTAATTGGCACTATTTATGGGGCTACAACAGTACGAGTCATGCGTCATCACTGAATGATCATACTTCACTTCAGTCTCAGGCCCGCGAGAGCACATTTTTTCCAAGGGGGGCTGGATTTTCCAGAGAATCGGCGAGCGCGGAGTGCGAAGCCATTACGGCGTGGGGTCCGGGGCCCTTAAGCGGGCCCCGGAAGTTTTGGGGTCCTAGATGCTCTGTCGTGCATTCTGAGCCATTATTTGGCACTTAAATGTACCTTTTGGAGGTGGGATATTATCGGCAATTTAAAAAAATAATAACCCCACAATGCATTTTATTTAATACAAACACAAAGGAAATACAGCACTGTAGGCCCCCTATATTCTACATAAGTTGTTCTTTTTTAAAACAGCATCGACAGCTATGTTCCGACAAACATTAGTAGATTCATTTCTTTCACCCTGCTTTCTTAAAGACCCTACAAAAATAATAATAAATAAATAAATAACATAAACAAACGGACAAGACACAGGTAATTCTCACAAATCGTTCAGCAGTTATTAAGAACAGATTTAAATAAGTGGAAATAAAATACAGCGAAAAACTATTTAAAAATTTGTTTCAATTTAATTCTTTTTTTATTCATGTTAGTATACATGTATACAGCAGTATTTTCGTTTCTTGAAAATTTGATTCACCATATCCCTGTCACCACATATCCCAACTGGGATATCCTTTTACTTCCAGTTTGCAGTCACAATGAGTAAATAAAAAGTCCCCCTCCAAATATATTTCCTCTATTGCAACAGATGTCCTCTTTCCAGATCCCCCTTTCATTGCGTACAGAAAAGATCAAAACATAAGGGAAAAGTTGATCAGAGCAAAACTAAACCGGGGTCAAACCCCCAAACAGTTTGCCCCACCCCCTGATGATTCGGGTTTTGTAGACCCGGACGAAACACTAAACATCCTAATCTCCTTACTGGAAGAACAGGTCACATATACTGAAAACTCAACTCAGGATTAAATATCTGCATTCGGATTAACTACATTTGCCTGAACCCAAGCGAATTACAGACAAATAATGTCTCTAACGAGACATGAGACCCACGGATTCTAATACCCACACGCAAAAAACACTTTGGAATCAATCAACTGAAACATTATCGCACATGCATCTTAGGCCATACACAAACAAGATCATGTTTGTCTAATGAAAGTATAGGGATCTCACGACCCAACTGTAGCTGGGATCCAGAGATCTGTCACCAAACCAGTGGCTGTTATAAATTGAATGGTTGCAACACTAGAGGGCTGTACATTCCTCGTCCCCATCAGACGACTATCACCTTCATGACCTTATGCAAAGGATGGGGGCTGATAGTAGGACTATTCTAAGGCGCTGGTGGTACTTCCATGGTAAAAAAGATAGAAAATCGGCTCCACACAAGTATTCTCAAAAACATGACTTTCCGAGAGCACAAATCAGACTAGACCTATAAAAAAAAAGTCTTCATCAGGTTTGTTTTGAAACTGTCCACTGACTGTAGGCCCTACACATACATGTTAACAGAATATATGAAGAGGAACACTTGCACATTCTATTTGTATAATTTTGGCACCCAAGTACACAAGCCGTCCACCGCCGGCAGCCGCACCCTTGTCTAGATGCTGAACAGGCTTTGACAGGTAGCAGGATAGTTGTAGATGTACATGTAGAACAGGCACTTTTAACTATTACAAAATCATGCAAAAAAATGTTATTTTCTGGTCTACATGGTCCTGACGGTGAGGCACTTCTCATGCCATTTTAGTTCCTTGAGTGCACGAGAGTTCTGGGCCCAATTTCATAGAGGTGCTTAAGCACAAAAAGTAGCTAAGCACAACAAAATTATGCTTACCAGAATAAGGTTACCAGCCAAACTAGCATACCACAAGTACAATTTATGACTGGTATCCTGCTCATTGCTGCTTAGCAGGAAATTGTTAAGCAATATTTTCTGCTTAAGCAGCTCTATGAAATTGGGCCCTGGCTGTGCAACTGAAATGGGAAAGGGAAATAAAAAATCCAGCATCCATTGCAACGTCTTCTTTTTTTTATTCCTTAGAAAGGGCAGTCCATATCTTGTAAATAATTATTTACTAACGAGGAAATTATATTTTGCCTTATACCCCCCCAATCAATGATAGGCTAGTCTCGCTCGCCATGAAAAGCTTAACTCCGTCCGAGTTCATCCAGACGATGCGGTCTTCGGAGTGACAAAGTATTCTGATCTTAGCCCAGAGGAGTTTGCTGCCACCGTTCTGGGAGGACGATCCAACAACTCTGCATCCAGAGCTGCACGACCAGACTTTGGATGGGTTAATTTCATAGCTAGTGATGATGGTCTCCGAGCAAACAAGCTTCCACTTAAATATAGTTTGTGAGTAAATAAAACCGACTTATTTATGGAGGCTTTATCCCTAACCCCCATTAAAGCCTGCCAAATACAACAGAATGCAACACAGTTGAAATGAGAACCATGCCATATGCAACAAAATGCAACAAGGGATATTGTTGCAATGTGCAGGCATGTTGTTTGTGTAAGGACTGAGCAATGGTGGTTGCCCTGCTAAATGCAACAGTATGCACATAAGTGTAATGTTTAACTGTTATTATACAGTCTTTTGAATATGATTTGAATTATGATTCTTACCTAATATTACATCATACTTCTCAATACTTTTCCCATAAAAAATATTTTGAAATACCCATTATAAGTTGTTCAGGTACAATAGAAGCACCCAAACCTATATGAAGTCACTTCACTGCTGAATGCAACAAATTCAGTCAAAAAATGACATCTGAGTTGACTGCCAAATGAAACAGATTACAACAACTATTATCATTTGGTACATATTGTTGCATTTGGCATGGTTAGGGTTAAGGTCTCTCAGGGTTTGCTCAAGATTGTCAGTCAGGTCTCAGCATATAACACCTATCTTACAAGAACTCCACTGGCTCCCGATCAAATTACGTATCGCGTATAAATTAAATCTCATCACTTTCAAAGCTCTTCATGAACTATCTCCTGTCTATATATCTGATCTTCTACATGAATACATTCCTGTTCGTCCTCTTCGCTCTGCTGGCCAATCCCTACTGACTCAAAGTACTTTTTCCACTAAATTCTATGGTCAAAGAGCCGTCCACTTCATTGCACCTTCGTTATGGAACGACTTACCTCTTCATGTTCGCCAAGCTGACTCTCTTCAGATTTTCAAGGGACTTTTAAAGACCCATTTGTTTGAATCTTTCTTTTTGTAACAATTGCTTTTAGTATACTTTTTCATTGTTTTATGTTATGTGTTGCGCATAGAGGCTCCTGCATTATACGCCATATAAATGTCTCATATTATTATTAATATCAGTGTCAATGATTTGTACCTTTTCAACTGATGTTAAATTTGCATCGGGTTAAAGAATATTTGTTTTGAATTTTCCATACACCGATGTATGGTAAAAGGGCATCAATGCCCACAGACTGGGCGCTTTGGGCTATAAAGCGTTTGTTTTGAAATGAATATGGTTGGAAAGATATTTAGAAAGTAGAAATGATTCACGTAACGTCCCTTGAAATTGTGTGGTTTTTGTGTAATTTCGTAGCGGAACACAATCCACCATTTTATAGGGGCCAGATTTTCGACTCCACAAAATCACGGACCGTACATGTTGAGCTTGTTGTATTTCCAGAGGCAAATTTATGCTTTTTTTAATCACTACTCACCAATTACAACACACTTTATGCATTTTAGTGCATGATGAGCAATTCCAAAGAGCAAAATCTTAAGATTTGAAGGCAATGTACCCCCTTTAATCACTGTATACTCTCCCGAGTCCTTTGAAAAAACTATCCACAGGCATATTACTCAGGTGGGATTCGAACCCTCGATCTTTGCCATTTTATAGTAGTCTTACCACTGATCTTGCCCAGTAGCTAGATGCAGTTTGAATCCTATATTTTAGTAGCGGGTACTGCAGACTTGCATCGGGGATGAAGAATATTGGTTTTGGTTTACCCACACACGGATGTGATTTTACTTTTGTTTTATTATTAAATTGTGTTGAAAGCCCAAGCTAAGAATTGATTTCTTTTCCCCTTGCAGGCTTGACAAAAAACCACCTGCATTGACGCCAGTCAAGAACCAAGGATCTGTAAGTTAATCTGAAATTCCCAAGTGATTTTCATAACCATAATGGCATTAGTCCTTGTTGAAGACATCAGTGATCGGTAGCTATGTTATTATTTATTTTCTGTTATCAGAACCCCCGACATCCGTGATAGATAGTGGATTGTATATCTTTGACTGTATGCTTGTAATAATTAGTAGCAGTGCGCCCTCTTACAGCATGATTTAACCAACTTGAACAGCTCTCACCAAGAGCTTGGGAATCCTGCAGTATTGAGTTAACTTTTTCCTCTGTTTTTTTTCCCCAGCCTTTCCTAGGGATCCAGTCAGCATGCAATCCCAGAAATAAATTTACATAGTTATTATGTGACCCCAGGTCGGTTTTTGTTAATAATGTAAATGATGTAAATAATGTAAATTTTGGGGCTACATGATAGCTAACGGACAAATTGGGGAGACCGCCCAACATATGGGCTAGATAGCTCAGCTGGTAGAGCTCCTGCATGTTTAACCGCAGGCCCTTGGTTCAAATCCCGCTCCTGTCAATCTTTCTTTGTTCAACCCCAAAATATAAATTGTGAATTTATTCCTGCAGTTTAACCCGATACTGAAGGATTCCAAACATATCAGTGAGAGCTGGTCAAGTTGGTTAAATCATGCTGTAGGAGGGCGGGCTATTATGAATAATTATGAGCGTTATATACACAGTCCACTCAATGACGTCTAGGGTCCTAAGACTACGATAACAGGAAATAAACAACATCATAACAAGTTTTGGGAAAAAAAACTTGGTCTCTAAATCAATGGATCAAAATTATTCTTTTGTTAATTTGTTTGTATTTTCTGTCTTCTCTTTTACATGATGTCACTTGCCGGGCTGAATCCTCACAACTGATTGTCTTTCAATAGTGTGGAGGATGCTGGTAAGAAGTTACACATTTTTGTCTTTCAAGGAGAAGGGGGGCGACTTTTGTGAACACTCGGTGGCAGTAGGCTTAATACCAGGTATGGGTAGAAAGTGTCAGCATGTTCAGAAATGAAGGAGGGGATGAAAATTTCCCTGTATGCCTGCCACAACCCAGTGCCATACCCGGAGTCTCCTGTTGGAATTTGAAAGAACAAATATATTGTATACGATTTTGTATTTGCTTTTAAAAGTTGCTTCGAGTGTAACTTTAAAAAAGCTATATCATTTTCAGTTATAATTTTTATAAAATGATCGCTCAACGCTTAAATATTTTATATGTTGATTGCTTTTTTGTACCAACTTTAAAGGGTGTGCAATATAAACGTTCATAGACTTACACGTAACTTACATGATATAAAGATGGTCTCGGTGGGAAAACTTCCCTTGAAATATCTTTTCTTGAATTGCTATAGTTTTGAGGAAATGAGTAAAAACGATTAGTTCTAATCTCCTAAAGTCCAAAACCAGATGATGAGGTTTTTCACTATTTTCTTGTGACTTTGATGTCCGATTAAGCTTAAGCTTTTACTGGTCTTTGACAGTTACCAATAATATGTGAGGGGCTTGGGCCTTTGATTATACAAGCTTGGACTTCACCACACGGTCAGAGTAACCTTTCCCCCACTTTCATTAGGACTCTATCTGTCATCTGTAGGAAAATGAGTACATCACAAAACTAAATTTGACCTTGGAGATCCTCTTTTAACTCAACAATACTTACTCCACTACATTTTTCTGTAGTGTATTAGTCTTTTGTAGTTTTGTGTGCTTTGTATAGTCGCATCCTGTCACTGTCATTTTATTATGTGCGGGACTGCATACCAGCAGGTAATAGTAGTTTATTTTACTTTTGCGGCCCCTGACCCACATAGCCGTTGCTGTTTCTTGGTTTTTACGTTTTGTTCGTCCACAGTTAGTTGTATTTATTGTTGTATTGGCCCTTTTAAGATGTTTTAAGATGTTTAGATTCTTTGTGTTTCTCTTCATTTTGTATTTCTTTTGTTTATTGTGTTTGCTTTCTTGCTAATTTTACCATAATTATTATTATGTGCATTTATATATTTATTGTACATTTTGCGTTGTTTTGGTCAAATAAATAATAATAATAATAATAATAATAATAATAATAATAATACTGGTTAATTTTAAGAAATGTCTTTTAAAACAAGAGTATGAAGGAGTGTACCGAAACAAAAACTGTACCATAGCCTAACTCTCAAGATTCTTCCTCCCCGTAATGTAACCACCACAGGGCCTTCACCATCGTAGAGTGCCTGGAGACTCAGCATGCTCTCAAGTCTGGCACCCTGTACGACCTAAGCACCCAGCAGGTGATGGATTGCAACAATGTCACCGACGATCACGGATGCACGGGTGGCAGTCTATGCGATACTCTAGTCTGGCTCCAAAAGTCTAAGGAGAAGATCGTACTAGAGAAGGATTATCCCTACAAGGGAAAGACAGAGACTTGTAAACACTTGGGAAAGTACGTCACGTCAGAAGACTGCGCAAGTCTCGGGTGTATTCAAACATTTAAAACCATTAAATTGTGATTTTGTCCTCATACTTTTACGCAACGTACATGGTTCCTTAAAATATTTGAGTAACATGCAGATTTGCACTGTGTATTTAGGTGTATCTTGTCATTAAAGCTCCTCAACTTAAAGGCAGGGCATACTTATGGTGATCGTCAAAGACCAGTATCCTTACTTGGTGTATCCCAACATATGCATAAAATAACAAACCTGTGAAAATTTGGGCTCAATTGGTCATCTTGCAAGAACATAATGAAAGGAAAAACCACCCTTGTTGTATACAATTTTGTGCTTTCAGATGCCTGAGAAAGGCTTCATGCCTGGAGCCTTTCGCAGATTCAACTTTTTGGGTGAAAAAATTACCTCTTTCTCTAAAACTTCATTACTTCATTTCTAACATTTCTAACAATGGTTTATAATATCAACAGCTCTCCAGTGCTCTTTACCAAGTAAGTTTTTATGGTCGTTAACTTGTGGAGTAATTACCAAAAGTACATCCTGCTCTACCCCCCCCCCCTAAAAAAAAAAAAAACCAAAACAAACAAACCTGATTATAACTCTTTCTTCTTTTCAGAAGCGGCTTGGTTTATCAGAAAAACCACACGTGTCGATCGTAAGTAATTTCTGTTCACATATTTCAGTACAGCATAATGTATTGTAAGTAATTTACTGAAGCATTCACATTTGTTTGATTATTGTGGGTTTTCAGTGGATAGTTGCTTTTGCTTACCAAACTGTTTTGCTTTCACTTAATTTTGAAGTTGTCAAATGCTGGAAGTCTGGATTGCATTTGAGTAAAAAAGCACTTAAAAAACCCCAGACACTTTCATGGTTTAAAAAAAACCTTTTGGAATAGTCTCCCTGTCCCCCATGAACCAAAAGGCCCATATTTTTTGGACAAAATATGCTGCCAATGGTGTTGACATGTGTGTCAAATCATTGCTACTAAAACAAAATGGTGTAAACAAAAAAAGTCTGGGCCCGTTGTCATGGCTCTGCCTCACTACGGAATTCTGTGCTTAGGGGTCACCTTTTTCAGCTTTGTGCTATAAAGACACATGTACATGGGTCAGGGGAACATAAGTGATGTGCCCCATGGGGTACATTACCTTGATCCCGCCCACCGTTGGTTGTTTCACCACCTTGGACAATTTTAGAAATAGCACAGGCTATATGTATATGAGGTTGTAATTACGCTGGTACTAGGTAGATTTATTTATGTTTATGTGTGATGTGCTGTCGGGAACAGTGAAACAGTATTTCTGTCAACATTTGCCATTGTTGTTTACAATTCGTTTTGCCATTTGTTCGTCTTTTTCTTTTTTTAACTGTGAATTTTCATCGAGTTGGATCATGACAACAGGGCCCAATTTCATGGCTCTGCTTACCGTAAGCAAAGAATCTGCGCTTACGGAAGCAGGGATTTCTTTGCTTACGCCAAGCGTATTTCATGGGTTAGCAGGGAATTTTCGCTTGTGCGCATGCGTACTCCACATTACTAGGCATTCTCGGCTTACACAGCTAGCTCAGAATTTTGGCGTTTGCACAGTAAGCGGAGAATGGTGATCGTAAGCGCAGAATTCAGCGGTAAGCAGAGTCATGAAATTGGGTCAAGATCACTTCAATCTATTACCAGGGTGACAGTCGTTTTACACTGTGTGGTGGGGTCCATGGGTTTTGAACAGCCTCGAGGGGAAATGACAATTTGCCCCCTTGGGTGTACAAAATACCAAAGACCTCGTCACTGCATGTAGCAGTTGTGTAATGAATTTTGCCCCTGTACCACTATGTCATTCGATCCACTCTTCACTCATCAACTGGATATTTGTGATGGGTAGGTGACAACAGACATAAACGCTCAATGTTTCTGTAAGCCTGGGAATGCTGCCGAAAATGCTAATTTACCATTGAAGAATACTGATTTACCCACTAAGTTTGCAGCTACCAAACAGTTCAAATGTCTCCCATCATCTAAAATTGATTGACTATTGACTTACACTTAAGCTTGGATCCCTTACTTGGTGTTGTAGATATAAAAATAAAGAAGGGGCGATGGTGGCCATGTTGTACAATCACGGTCCGTTACTAGCAGCCGTAGACGCGACGTCATTCCAAGACTACATGGGTGGAATAATACAGCACCACTGCACTGACCGATACGACAATCATGCTGTGCAAATCGTTGGGTACGACAGATCTGGTATGTAATTTTTTCAGATTTTTTCGTAACTTTAGGGGTTTTTTTTCACCGATCTCGCCTTGCCTTTTATATTTTCTTGAAAGACGTGAAGGCAGGGGAGAAAGGTGGACAACTGCCTTGTTTCAATTCCTCTTTTTGTAGAGATCCTGTTAAATATAACATCTTGTAAATTCAGGGGATGCCATACAGTATATGAACCACCACCCACGCATCAAGATTGCTTGTTCACACCCGTGCTACAACTACAGAAGCTTAAAACTACCCCCACGTGATACCCTAGATCATTAAAATCCTCTCTTACAAAATAACCTTTCACGGAATTCTGAGTTACTGAGATCTATTGTTGTTGAATTCCCTGTTGTCATGAAAAAAAAGAAATATGTTTCTGAGATGAATTCTCTCGTCAAGCTGCTGCATTCAACCGACAGTTTGGGCGCTAGTTTTTATGAATGGGCTCCTTTTATGGTTATTTAAGTAATACCCTGGTACCCTTTTCCACTCACAAGGTAATGGTACTTGCGTAAAATAAAATTTGCGGTACGGAACATGCGTAGCTGATATGTTACCAGAGCAATCTTTGCTGGTCCTTCCTCTCTGGTCAATTTGGAGCAAAGCAGTATCTACCAATCTGTTTTTTTTTGCCGAAAATGAGAGGGCTTGGTGAAGACTATTCAAAGTGCAAACAAAATGTCATCACAGAGCAACCAATGGTGCTCCGCCTACTTTTATTTTCCGTAATCATTAGGGGCTTATCAATGTTTTATGCTTTTTTATAAGCCCGCCCACATCCGGGAGACCCGTGTGGTTTACCCGGTAGGTCAACTGCCCTCTAGCGACAGAGATCTTCCAAAGTCTCCCATTGGCAAAGTTTTGTAAACCCCTCTCTTACATCATGCATTCTTCTTGATTTTTCCATTTTCATTTTTCTCTTCGCACCAGGACCCATTCCCTACTACATCATCCGTAACTCCTGGGGAACCAACTGGGGCCTTGACGGGTACCTGTACATAAAGATCGGCGGTAATCTCTGCGGAATCGCTAACACTGTAGGTAGTCTGGACACCAACTAAAAGTGTCAGGTCACACTAGCCCAATTTGCAGGCAACCAGTTCCACGTAGTCTCCTAGAGGAAACAAATCCACGTTCCAAATAAAAAAAATTACTTGTGTTTCAATTTTCACGTAACTTCCTTTGGGATATATAAACCTTTGGTAGGAAAACTCTCTCTTGTGTTGCTTTTGCATGCCTTGTGTTCCAAGAAACAAAGACTTCAGAACAGTTCTCAGTAGCAGTAGTATCCGATCATACTACCCAAAGGCACTGACTCTATAATCGTTTCAATTTGTAAATGTTCATTATAATATTTGAACTTTTTTTGCGTAGCAGTGACAAGTTTACCAGCAAGAAAAAAAAGCTTGTTTCTTTATGTAAAATCAAATTGTTAATCAAAAAGCTGTGCTCCATAGTTATATGAAATCAAAAGCACTCCGCACTAATGCTAAAAATAGAAGCTCATATCCGTATCTCGGACAAATGTGTCAAATTTCACTAACATACGTGGGCGTCGTTGTGCAAGTTTTATTTTTACTTGCGTGTTCTGGCTGTACTACTGGTGCAGTTTGGCATGTCGGGTATTTTGAGAAAAAGTTACGTCATTAGTGAGGAGTGCTGCTGTGTGCCAAGTGATATTGTACATTGCAATACACAGGTTGTTTTGAAGGAGTCAGAGTTTATGAAATGTAAATTTACATTAAGTATTATAATTTTACTTTAATCCCATGAAATAAATTATGACCGTTAATTTGTTTTATAATAAATTTTACTGGCCAATTGTTGCCAGTACGGCGAGGTTTGACTATGAGATAAGTAGCCATGACAACACTTTAAAAAGCAGAAATTCAAATGTGCTTAACATGGGATCATGCCCACCACCATAATCAGAGACCAACAGTCTGAGTGTTGAGTTACTGAATGGTGTTGGACTGAGGACTGCACTAGTCTGCCAGTAAACTGATTATGCTTTACATGGAATCAGGCATACCACCATAATCAGAGTCCAACAGTTTGGGTGTGAGTTTTTACTGAAAACTGATTATATTATGCTTTACATTGGATCAAGCATCCCACCGTAATGAGAGTCCAACAGTTTAGGTGTTGAGCTACCATGGTGTCGCACTTTGGTGGATTGAGGAAGGACTCTAGTAAATCACTCAAAGGAGTCAGAAACCTGATAATGTAAAACTTGTAAAAATCCTCAACATGTAGGTTACAGCACTCTTTGTTTTACTGGTGTAATGTTGCAAAATAAATAATAATAAAATACATGCGGCATGAGAGTCAAAACCGACAAAAAGGTCAGAAACTGAGATCTAGGGGTGTTTTTTGTCGGTTGTTAAACCAATAACTGTTTCGGTTGAACTGGCAAATGGTTAACCACTGGACAGTGATCCAAGCAGTTGTTTGCTATGTCCGCAAAACACACCCCAGATCTTAGGAGGTATGTTGAAATGGTGGCATTTCCACTTTTCGATAACCTCAAAGTTATAGATTTTCAAGGAGCTTCTGGGAACAGTAGCCTCAGCGCTAGAAAAGTAGCGTGATTACTTTGAATCTGAAGGAAGTTACATGTTTTTTTGCCTCACCAAACATAAAAGTCTGAAATTCAGATAAAATCTTTAATTTGTCATCATGTATACAATTTTTCTTTATATGCAAAAAATCCACTAGCTTTTCTAGTGAAGAATCTGAATAATATATTAAACGCAAATTTGTCTAACTTGGGTGTAATTTACGTGTAAATATAGATACACATTTGAAAAATGTTTGTATTTTTATATGAGAAAATTATTTAGTTTGCAAAATTGAACAAGTGTAATCAACTGTAAATGAAATTTCTGAAATAAGTATGATATCATAAATGGTTTTTGTTTTACGGAGTTAAAAGGAACAAAATGATTAAATGGAATTGTAGGTCTGAATGTTCGAAGAAAATTCCCGTTTAAGGGGGTGTGCACAGCATTGGTAAGATTGAAAATACAAAATCTCACCGATTTGCACATAAGGTAAATGGTATAAAGATGGTCGTGAAGGAAAAGTTGCCATGAAGTATTTTTGCCTGAATTATTTAATTGTTTTTTAAGAAATGAGTTAAACAATTAGTTTGATCCCATGAGTGCAAAAGCTGATGTTTGAAAACAATTTAAACAAAATGAGGTCCACCCCCCCCCCACTATTTAATTGCGATTCCGATGATCGATTGAGCTTAAACTTTCACATGCTTGTTACTTCAAGTTTATCGGGTCACACAAAGTGAAGACACTGGTCCTTATTAATAACCATTGTTGTCCACGTGCTGTAAAGAAAATCGGTTTGTGTGCGCACTTCTACACTAAAACACTACCACAGACGATAGCCTCCACCTCTTTTTCAACCAAACACATTTAAATTACCACAAATTAGCATGTTGTTTTCTTGCCGTTTTTAAAATTTTATTTGCAAATTTCAAAAAATATATATTTTATACTTACTGCACACAAAAAGCAAAGCTTTAGAGACAAGAAACAAGAATTGTTGTACAACTATCTTACAAACTAGCAGCAAAACTCTATAAAGGAAATAGAGTATCACATGTACAGGGATGTGATAGGCTGTTGAAAAAAAAAAACTGAACTGTTAGCGAAAAGTGGAAAGCTTGCGCGGCCAAAAACTTGCGAGCTTGAAGCCTACTTGCGTGCATTTATCTTTTGTTTTATAAGCCTAATCTGCATTCTGGGGCATTTTATTTGGTTTGATACTCATGTTTTTTATGGTCTTAATTGAAATAAATAAGAAAAAGTTTTTAAAAAATTTGGGGGGTAAAAAAAAAAACGGTTAAAAAAGGAGAAATCACATCCCTGCATGTTGCTTTAAAAAATGTTACACTTTCAAGCACTATTTGTAATAATTGTTATTATTATAACTATTTGGTCACAAAAAACAAGTGAGCCAGTAAGTAACAATCTTTCTGGATTTACCATACACGGATTGCATGACAAGCATTAAGGGATGAGAATTGGCACATGTACAAATTCTTGAAATGGCTAAAAGCCCTGGGCTCTCCCTTATTCTAGATCCACAAACCTCCAAGATGCTACAATTCAAGTTTACAGACTCTGTGCATCACCAGAAATGCAAAACTAAAGGCTTTAGAATATTTCTTTCTCCCTTTGATGATTCCTTTTACCTCTGTCTTTCAACAAATGTTTTAAGATCAAGAAGAAGTTTTTGAGGAAATCCTGAAATCTGGAGAAATCCTGAGCAATCACATGCCGGTCAAACTGACCTCTCATCTGGTGGATGAGATCTACTCTAGAATGCAGGGGTCACGGATTCGAATCTCAGCCGAGTAGTCATGGTAGTATGCTCGTGGAGTTTCCTTATTGCAGGACTTGGGGGGGGGGGGAAGCACCGAGTGCACAGTGTTTTGTCACACGTCGGTGTATGGTAAAAACCTAAGATATAAAGAGTTAAATTTACCCCAAAACACCAATATTTATCCAAAAAGCCTCATTGATCTTCCATAAACATTAATACCCTGTAATGTAAATCATCACAACACAAAGCAGATGACTGACCCAACAAGCGTTGACCTTAGTAACTGACCAATCACAACTGCAAATGTATCCGCCAAAAGAGGAAAGAAGTTGTTTTAAAAGAAGATCTACAAGCACACCATTTATGAGTACCAAAATATGGAAGTACCCATCTCATTTTCACCAAAATAGAAAACTAGCAATATAATACTATACTATAAAACTTCATTTGTAAAATTCTTCAAATACAAAATTATAATACTGCGGATAATGAAGCCGGCATGGAAATAAATAGTTTTCATAGATGTTAAACCTGAACTCGGGAGGGGTAAATAACAATCTTTCTGGATTTACCACACACGGTTTGTGTGACAAGCATTAAGGATGAGAATTGGCACATGTACAAATTCTTGAAATGGCTAAAAGGCCTGGGCTATTCCTTATTCTAGATCCACAAACCTCCAAGATGCTACAATTCAAGTTTACAGACTCTGTGCATCACCAGAAATACAAAACTAAAGGCTTTAGAATATTTCTTTCTCCCTTTGATGATTCCTTTACCTCTTTCAACAAATGTTTTAAGATCAAGAAGAAGTTTTTGAGGAAATCCTGAAATCAGGAGAAATCCTGAGCAATCAAGGTCAAACTGACCTCTCATCTGGTGGATGAGATCTACTCTAGAATGCAGGGGTCACGGATTCGAATTTCAGCCGAGTAGTATGCTCGTGGAGTTTCCTTATTGCAGGACTTGAGGGGGGGGGGGGGGTTTTGTCACACGTCGGTGTATGGTAAAAACCTAAGATATAAAGAGTTAAATTTACCCCAAAACACCAATATTTATCCAAAAAGCCTCATTGATCTTCCATAAACATTAATACCCTGTAATGTAAATCATCACAACACAAAGCAGATGACTGACCCAACAAGCGTTGACCTTAGTAACTGACCAATCACAACTGCAAATGTATCCGCCAAAAGAGGAAAGAAGTTGTTTTAAAAGAAGATCTACAAGCACACCATTTATGAGTACCAAAATATGGAAGTACCCATCTCATTTTCACCAAAATAGAAAACTAGCAATATAATACTATACTATAAAACTTCATTTGTAAAATTCTTCAAATACAAAATTATAATACTGCGGATAATGAAGCCGGCATGGAAATAAATAGTTTTCATAGATGTTAAACCTGAACTCGGGAGGGGTAAATAACAATCTTTCTGGATTTACCACACACGGTTTGTGTGACAAGCATTAAGGATGAGAATTGGCACATGTACAAATTCTTGAAATGGCTAAAAGGCCTGGGCTATTCCTTATTCTAGATCCACAAACCTCCAAGATGCTACAATTCAAGTTTACAGACTCTGTGCATCACCAGAAATACAAAACTAAAGGCTTTAGAATATTTCTTTCTCCCTTTGATGATTCCTTTACCTCTTTCAACAAATGTTTTAAGATCAAGAAGAAGTTTTTGAGGAAATCCTGAAATCAGGAGAAATCCTGAGCAATCAAGGTCAAACTGACCTCTCATCTGGTGGATGAGATCTACTCTAGAATGCAGGGGTCACGGATTCGAATTTCAGCCGAGTAGTATGCTCGTGGAGTTTCCTTATTGCAGGACTTGAGGGGGGGGGGGTAGCACAGTGTTTGTCACATGTCGATGTATGGTAAAAACCTAAGATATACAGAGTTAAATTTACCCCAAAACACCAATATTTATCCAAAAAGCCTCATTGCTCTTCCGTGAACATTAATACCCTGTAATGTAAATCATCACAACACAAAGCAGATGACTGACCCAACAAGCGTTTACCTTAATAACTGACCAATCACAACTGCAAAATTATCCGCCAAAAGAGAAAAGAAGTTGTTAAAAAAAAAAAAAAAACTGCCGCTACTTTGATAGCCTGAATTGCGCATTTTGTGGAAAGCGCATTTGTAGACCTGAAACCTAGTGACATACGCAGTACCTACATTTACATGAGTGTCATGGCAACGCAGTTGCTATGGAGGTAGCCACTAATGGTACAGTTCACAGCATGAAAAGCAAATACTAATTTTTACATTTTAATTAAACCAAGCAATATCATTATGTACAAAATTAGTATGTAGAGACTTGTTAAACTTCTTGGCTTCTTCACTGAACCTAAATTGTTCACATCCTTTGGAAAATGGCAGAAGGTACATGTTTTGATGTGTATATAATGTAAAATCACTAACCAGTACTTTTAAAATACAAATGTCTTACAGATTAGTTCATTGGATCGGATAATATTTCAGTTTCCCTCAAAACTATTATCAAATTTTACCAAAAAAGAACATTATATTATATTGTAGAAAAATATCTTCCAAAAAAAAAAGCAAATCTTTGTAGCTACCTGTAACGCTATGGTTGACACCACTAGATATATATATATTTCAGAGGACTATATTGGGCCTAACAGGGCTCGAATTTGGGGTGAAGTTCCACAAGACCTCAGGACCAGAATTTATTTAACAAGACCAGAATCTAAATGACTGAGGAAGCCCTTTTGGCAAAATTTGTAAACATGTAAACTGTTCATATTTGAACAAGCACTAAGAGAAGATTTGTCTTATTTGTCTGATAGGTTAGTATATTATGATACCCAATCAGAATTGAAAGATAATTATAAGACTCCGTCAACATTTGAAAATCATTATACATTGAGGTTTTATTTTTCAATTGAAATACACAAGACCGCCGGACTTGTTCAGCCATGAATTTACTGGCCCAGGGCTAAAATTACTGGCCTCGGGCCTGGGGTCCAGTGTAAAATTCGAGCCCTGCCTAACCTCATGATGAATCGCTTATCGTCAGTGCAACCTTGGCGCTCACAATAAGAGAAAAATCAAGGCTCAACGTAAGTGCATTTCAAAGTTTAGAAAGGAATTTTGTGCTTGTGCACATGCCTTTTTGCCTTAATCAAGGCGCAGCTGACAGAACGGTCCTAGTTGCCTTTTTGCTCCGCATTATTAGTTAGTTATAATAATGCCCCAAAATCCAGCACACCCCCCACGCTCATAGTGCATGGATCCATACATTCTCACTGTACACGCAAACTATAACCGTAATGTACACGTACCTACATGTATACATGTAGATGCTGTGTGTACATGACATGTAGTGTGTATGATTATTCGTCGCCGACGGACTCCGTGCATAGACTACGTGCAGGCGCATCTGCGTGTGCGTGTGCGTGTGAGTATTACCCTGATGGACTCCATGCGTGGACTAATGAGTGTATGCGACGCTATCATCATACAGACTCGGTGCCTGGATAACTACCGATGCAAAAGGGACAGTGGGCATGACAGCCTTGAGTACTCTGTGCACACACAGCTTAGAGTTCTGAATCATATTGACGCATAATTATTGCAGAGACCATTCTTACTCCGACATTTACAATGAGCTGAATATTCCCCCATTGTCTGCGAGACCTTTTTAAAAATCCAGTAGTTTCCAAGATTGTCTCTCTCCTTTATAGAAACAACCACCTTTAGAACTAGCAGATAGAACAACAGCTGTATTCCCAAATTGACAAATCTGCTTAACCACAAATGATCAATCAGTTAATCTACGTTTTTTTGTTTTCTTAACAACTTACTGGCTGACCCATTTTCAAGTTTTTAAGCTTTTGAAGTCTTTTTTGTTTTTAACTTCTTCTTCAAGGTGAGGGCTACACTTTAATAACTGATTTGGGCTGTCGACCCAAATCAACTGTCAACAGGGGCATGTTGTCACCAACTCCTAGTGCTGAAACAGGGTTAGCCCCTTCACAGTCCATAAAGGATGTAGGCATGAATGCACTTATATTGTTTATATACTTCTATAAATTTATAATTTCACTTCAGACAAAATAATTTCACAGGATGCTTACTACCATTACCATCTTTATAACAGGCAGAATATTCCTCCTACCTTAATCGAACTCCCAGATTTTTTGCAAATGGAAAAATCAGAAAAATTATAATTAAAAAGCACACAATATCTACCTTGTACTCAATCAATTGTTCCTACTTTATATCGAAATATCATGCCTGTTATAGCAAGTAAGCTTTCAAATAAAAAGTACACAATTTCTTTTTGGGGTCACTCCTAAAGTATGACACTACCTTTTTGGCTATGGATGCTGGCTGCAGTAGCGACATTAGAAGCACGATTTGTTTCATTGATCTAGCCTTAGCCACAGCCAGAAGCCGTCAATTCGGACCCAGCAAAGTACTGAATTTAAGACTTGTATTAAGTCTGCTACATGTACACTGACTTCAAACCACAACACACATCTGCTACACAATATGTCTTAACCCTCCTACCAACTGACCAGTCAATATCATCCACAGTGGTTTTGAACTATGCCAGCCTGCAATGTGAAAACACGTGGTGAATGCATCTACACAGTACACACATGAACACAGTGTGTACAGTCCATTGTGGTTGTGAGTGATAGAAACTACATTAAATGCTTGCCTTGACGCTTCTCACACTTAAGGGGATTCTGTCAAATTTGTTCTCGACAAATTTTCCAAAACTTCATCCGTCCTGTCGACACCCTCGTGAATAACATCTGGAATTTGACCTTGAATGTTTCCGCTGTTCCCGACGGCCTTGACAAATGGAATGGACAGTTTCCGCTTCATGTCGCTGCTCAGAGCGGGGATGTACTTGCGAGGTAGCAGAAACGTTGACAGATTGAAGAGATCAACAAACACCTTGTAGCGATCGCTGGTGAAAGGGAAAAGCAAATTTGTAAAAAGTATTTATAATTTGGGGTTTTTTTTCATGAAAAGTTGCCCAACACAAGGCCAAAGGGCCACTCTAGGGTGAAGGCTACAAGAAACAAAGACAATTTAAAGAGAGAGAAGGTATTTTTTTCACACTCATCTTAATCTGAAATAGATTGTAAGATGGTGGACAACAAGATACAGGTAGAGAGTTCATCAGTGCAGCAGGACGAGGGAAAAAGCTATAGATAGGTTGCAAAATGACGTAAATCCGCCATCTTTACGAGCAATTTGGAACACACAGTCATGTGTTTCGCGTGAGAACGGGCGCGCAGCACGTGTACATTTTACAAAAAAATTCATTGCACGATTGGTTAGTAGACAGTGCGGCTGCGTTAATAACTTGAGCGCTTGACGCGCCTGCAAGCCAAAATGCAATTTGCCCGTAAAGATGGGGTCTATTGGGAACTATCTATTTGAATATCCCACAGTATTAAAAATTGGCATTTGGAACAGATACAGTGAAGGGATAAGAAGATGTGGCAAAGCGGGTGCTATGAGTCAAGGTGCGTACAGAAGGGACAAGGAGTGAAAAACCCTTCTGCTCACATACCATGAAAGTACCAGTAGAAGAGGCTTAATGAGGAGACAGATGGTCTAACAGTGTATCGCTTAATGGAAAACAATGGGGTTCGACCTTATGTGAATGGTGTCAATCAGTAGGGCGCCCTCACATGAGAGGTCACACGAACATTGCTCATTGGCCCAACCTGTGCACCGCCGCACAATGCGCATCTACCATTTCCACCATTTTGGGAGTCAAATTCCGTCGTGTACATTTTGACTTCCAAGATGGCGGACAGGATAGGCACATGTAAGTGCGCCGAACGTTGTGCAAGAGGTCAATTGAGAATATAAGCTAATATTGCAAATATCAAGGTTCAACAGACAAGTTTATTTCTTATCACAACATAAAATTTAGCCTAATACCCAAATTCACGGCAAAAAAAAACACATCACAGGGGTTAGAGCAATGCATGGTGGATAAGGTAGAGTTCCTTTGGGAAAGTAAAGATTGTAGTCACTTTCCATCCTTTTCTGTAAAATGGCCTGAAGTTTAAATTCCAACTACCCTAAGCCGTTTCCAAACATGGGCTTAATCCTGGTTCATACTTCCTGCGAATGCAAATGCACAGCGAATTTGAGGTCACAAATTCGCAACGAACAATTGGCAAGAGTTCAGCTGTGCGAAACGTTTGCAGCGAAAACAGAGTTGTGACATCAACTTCGCTTTGCATTCCCATTCGCGTTGGAAGGAAGTATGCAGCGGGCTTTTAAAGACGCCGGTTACGGACTTCGTTTAATGTTAAGGCACCGTGCAAAATGCACACTGATCCAAAACTGATGACGGGACCCGAGCCAGAGACAGAGTCCAAGCCTAGTTTTAGAAAAGGCCCCCAGTAGAAAGCGGACATGGCTACCAACCTTGATGTAGCTTTTAGGTACATGTAACCAGATGAGCCACCGGTACCCGGCCTGGAGCCAATCATCCTCTGCACCAGTTGCACGTGGTTCACTGAAAAAAAAATATGATTGAAACGTGCCGAATAAGTTAGTGGCCTGAAGTTTGGACCCCAGCAGAGTCTTTCTTGAAGGTTCAATGACAACACTTTACATAAACAGGTATACTTGGCCATATACTGAAACGTCCGGCCATCAACTAGTTTTTGCATTTAAACCACAGGTCCTTTTTTTCCAATTCTAAAAGACTGAAACCCAGACTCACATCTCCACTTCATAATCAGCGAGTCCAGATCCATCAGGAGGGTGAGAAACTGGAACGGCTGACTGAACCGTGACTCTTCGCGGTACAACGAGATAAACAGCGCCCCCTGTAGGGCCTTGTGGGAGAATCGCCTGTCCCCTAGAAAACCAAACAATGACTAAGGGTTAAAAATCAGTGACGTAAAACATACCACAAGCATTGTTTATTACAAAACTTTTACATGGCATATGACAGAAAGGTACACTTTCTACTTAAGAAGAAGGTATAGTTTCTGCTAAAATGTCTTTAAAAACTTCACGTCATTTGTATTCACTCCAATTTTTTCAAAATGGCTTACAGCGGACGTATATAAAAGCCCAGAACAACTTCGGGAGCGTCCTTTTTTTTTCTTTTTCTTTTCTTTTTCTTTCTTTCTTTCTTTTTTTTGTATTATGTAACATGCACAGCCGTGCACCGACCATGCTATGCTTCATTTCTCCCTTTACATAGAGGGACAGATGGTACTGGAACTCATGCTCTAAATCTCCCTTTTTCTAAGGGTTAGTGCGTAATCCCCAGATTTCAGACCTTTGTCCCTTTGTTATACAAATGTAGCTTACAAGAATGGACGGGCTGCCACCATTGTATATCATTGTGTTTAGCTCAATGGGAGGTAAATCCGAGTGGTCTGAGATTATAGCTTACACTGGCAGATCATCAGCCCTGGCTTTGCGAGGTTTTGTGACTCACGGTGAATACATATTTGTATTTTCTCAAAAGAGACCAACAAATCCCGATGCGTATTATTGTTGTCGTTCCTTTGTCAAGTCAGGGTTTCAATATTTTCAAAGGAAAACCATTACTTTGAAAGCCCCCAAAAGTTCAGAAAAAAATACTGCACAGAAACATCATAGAAAAGATTTTTAAATACCCACATGAAGTGGTGAAATTATAGGAGTTGTCAAAATTGCATCTTAACTTTGAAACATTTAGAACAATTCAGTCTTTCTATTGGTTATCGACAGCTTTAACATTGGTTACAGAAATATCCATAACAACATGCATTTGTGCATGTTAAACATGCATCTACAATGAAATCTACATTATGGAGAAACGAAAACTTTACCTGAAAACAAATTTACTTGACAAAAATGACAATGGTTTAGACTTATGTATTAATGTGACTGTGGAAACACACTGTCATGAAATAAATGGTATCATGCATTCTTCTGTTTATTTATGATTAAATATTTAGATGATTTGCCTCATAATTTAAAAGATTTTCTATGGGACTGAGATTTAAACAAGTTTCATCCACTTTCAACAATATAAATTTCTGTATAACCACCAAAATACACCTAGATTTTGGGAAAATTGTTGATAGTTTGACTCAAATCTTGACAAAAATACCTAGGAAACATGTACCACGAAGAACTATTTTGGTTTAAGACATGTAAATGCTACATGTACGTTGACATGGGAAACAATGGCAAAGGTGCGACGGGGATTGATCACACATGGGAACAAGGTTGCCTAATAGTTTCTACATCTTGAATGGTTAATAATGAGAGCCCATGATAATGCCATACACTCATCTACATGTGTATATGAAATATGGGTGACTTAAAAAACTGTCTTGTTCCATGGAAATAGAATGCGGAAAAAGTTTAGGTCAACTGCAGTTTGTGCCCTGCTGTGGGCACTGAGTATCAATACCATATACGACATGCGTGGATCACAAAATTATATCACAAGAAACACGAGTATGGCAAAATGGCGACACGCATTGAGAATTTCTGCGGTTTTTATTGGTCGAGTCTTGACTACCTGTATGACAAATATTGCCTGGCACACGTGTCATGTTATTTCTGGTAATGAAACCAAGGATGCCTAATAAGTGAACTTAATCTGTGTAGCTTGCACAAGCCTGACAATGCCTGAGGAAACTTGTAAACAAGGGTGTTTGCTATGTGAACCAAAAACACAGGGGTTAACCCCTACTCTTCCATGATAAGTGTTCTGGGTTCTTGAACGTGCAACATAACTCCTAGTAAACAAGACCTACAGATTAAATTAAGGGCAAACCCTGTTGAGTCTGGTGCTCTTAACCCCTCACTCACGAAACGCCACATGTGATATACTTTTGCCATACACGCATAACAACTGCGGCATGATAACAGGGCCGCTTGTGTCCGTTAAATGATCTCCCGACTGAGTCACACGGATAAATAAGGGATCACTCAGTCTTTTTCAAGTACTATTTCTATCACTTGTAAGCACAATAGCCTTTTATAAAGCCGTAGCCATCTTGTTTTACCCCCCCATTCAAATCAGTGCAACCAAACTGGATGGCTGGATGGTAAAAACAGTCAGTCCCCTCATTTGGTTTGAGGACAATCAGTATCCTACATTGTAATTGTATACACAGGGAACTTGACAGAGTCAGTGGTAGCATGATAAAGATCTACACGTAGGAAATGTCTTCGTAAACTCTGCATGGATGAGGAAAACGGTGTGGACATAGCTCAATACTGACCTCTTACAGTTTCTTTGCTGAAATTCCCAGTCCCATGCCTCGCAGACAAAAATTTCAAGATACAAATTCAGCTTTTACAGCGAAAGTATTAAATTTCAAGAAGGTTTAGACAATCATGCGGCACAAAAATAACACAAGACAATCAAGATTGAACAATTCATTCAGCACCACCCACCATACACAAATAAATAAATCAATTTGGACAGTGGAGTTGGGCTTTGCTTTGGCAAAGCGCAACACACAAAAGTCGTAAACTAGCTATCAAAATGGTGGAAACACTTGTAGCTGTACATTTTGTTGTGGGATTCTAACGTGACAGAACTTTGTCTAATTTTTGGGCAGATGTTCCCGGTTGCAATAAATCAAGGATCTTAATGGATTGGTCACTTGTTGCAACAATTGCTATAATGAAGTTTTGATAAGCTTTCTCAAATGATCCGGAAGAGTTCTGAAAAAAAAACACGTCGGGTGTGATAAAGCACTATATAAGAACTGCGTATTATTGACTATTATTTCTATTTATTTCCCTTTACTTTCCAGCTGTAACTTAGAGGAAGTGTCACACCCTTAATACATATTCTTGGATTTGATCTGATTTACTTATTTCCTTGTTTTGTTGACTTTTTCTTTCACGGTCGTGTACTTGTTTCGTTGTAAGTTTTGGTATGGTTCGTCTTGGTCAAATACAAAACCAGAAATAATAACAAGGAAGTTCCTTACCTCTGCTAACGAGCATGTTATGTGTGTCAATGTCAAACACTGTCTGGAATGTCTGTTGAGCCATCTCATACTCCTGCATCATGGCCGCCTTCTCCCCCTCCGACTCCAGTTCCTATTGGTGAGTTTTATCAAAATACAAAAATAAATGAATATAGTATCAGGAAAAAACGGTGAATCATCGATAGGGGAGAGAGAAGTTTTCAGAGTGCAGCACCGAGGCTTTGGAACTCCAAAATTCCAATTCCAAAATGGTAACTACAAATTCTTTTACATCACATCAAATTGATGTCAGGGCTGATGTTTGGGTCGTCTGCACTTGTTTTGGCCATCTAGCTATTCCGAGAACTGCCTGATCTTGGCGTAAGTATAACATACATACAAAACATGTTTAAATCCAATTAAGAAATACTTTTCAAAATTTGTTTTCTTAAAAAACATACTTTTCTTGCCACAATTATTACCTCTGCACTTTTACGGATATCTTCAATCATCTCCTGTGCCGCATCTTGAAATTTCTTCCAGAAGTTAAAGCAATCTTTGTCCAAACCTGGTGTCCTTTCCAGCCATTTCTTTAAAATAACAAATGAAATGCCATAAAAAAATGCCATCAAACACTCTTGATCATCTGCCACCATCTTTGTAAAGTCCCCTGTCTACCATCGCTATTTAGGCCTATGTTTTGTTATTTAAAAAAAAAAATAGTGGCCTGTCTATTTGCCCTTTCTGACTCTGTTTGGTAAAAATGGCCGTTTACAAAACCACGGCTTAGGCTTCAAGCTTTGGCCAAGACACCAGCCGCTTCATTTGAAGTCCTGTTCCGAAAGTGTCAATTTCAAATTTACTGACAAAGCCAATTTTGAGAAAGGATTCCCTTCGAAGTAATATGGTTTAGATAATTTCTCAACCAAAACATTTGAATCTGAGAAACGATTCATGTATGAATCATTTCTCAGATTTCTGAGGGTTGGTGACTGAGGGTTGGCGGCCAGAGACGAGTTGGTACCCGCTGTCACCTCGCTCAACAGAGATAGATTAAACGGTTTTTGTGAACATACTGGGAATTTGTTTTGGCTGTTTTCTCAGCAAGTGGACCCTGAATTCAGCTGGAACTTTCCACTTAAACCTCATTGAATGGAAAGTTCCATCTATCAACTCGCGAAAACACTCCCACTTCTGCAGTCATAAACATTCATATTCGTCTACTATTTCGGTCAATGTTTGATTTCTACCTCTACAAGTGTCAGCAATGAGGGTTCAGCCTCCGCCTGTCTGATCTCCTCCAGCAGTTTACCCTGGTGTGCGTGTTCGTAGTTCTTCTGGGCATACTTCACTCTCCATTCCTTTCCATCAACAAAGAGACATTCACAGTAAGATAACAAGTTTGGAGGTAAAATATAGCACTAAGTTAAGTGGAAAACCAAATAACCCAGGCCAGGGCCCAATTTCATAGAGCTGCTTAATCAAAAAAAATATACTAAGCATAGCAAAATTATGCTTACCAGAATAAGAGTTACCAGCCAAACTATCATGTCACCTGTACCATCTGTGACTACTCCGAGTTATTTATTTTTTTTGCTAAGCAGAGAATTGTTAAGCAATATTTTCTAATTAAGCAGCTCTATAATATTGGGTCCTGATTACATGGCGGAGGTTGCCCTGGCATTGGCCTTTGTGCCCCTTTTAAAAGTTTCCCATAGAATTGAAAGGGTTTTTTTCCAATGGAAGTGCCCTTTAAAATGGCCTTGCCCACTCATCCAAGCCACATGGAACGTGGAAGCCATCTGTTGAAGATTTGATTTATTTCAGTTAGTCCAAGTCTAAGAGATTTGTTAACGATTCCCGTGGGAATTCTTTAATGGGGCTCTCACTGATGATGGACTGTTTTTATATTCAAAGAATCAAACAATTATAATTTGTTATTTTCCATGATTTTTGGCTAGGTCTGAATAATAGGGCACTTGGAATCTTTTAGATTTTTAAACAAATTGTTTGAGAAGTACACAAGTTTTGTTTAAAAACAGACTGTTCAAAATAGTACGATGTAATCATGGAGCGGTTCTATATATATATTTAGAAGTCTTCAGAAAAACAAATAAATTTTGGCCGGAAAAAGACCATGTTGATTTAAAATAACAATCAGAAAACCTCAACTCACAAACCGGAAATCTCAACAATCCAATTATGGAAACCTTGCATTACGCCTCAATGATTATCAATTAACTAGTATCAATAAAACCACCTTGACCCAGTCATGCGGTATAATTGCTTTAGGAAATTGTGGTTTCCCAGATATTTGAATAAGCAAATACTTTGAATGAAAACAAACCCTTGCTAATTGGTTTTGTCAAGGAGCTCCAATTTAAAAAAAAGCAAGAAAATAAACATCAATTAATCTTGTGTAGTTCCTGTCCCCTACAATCTTTAATTCAACTTGTCCTACTGTCCGACCATTCAATATTATTCACTAGGGTTTTGCATTGTAGACAATTCATATGGCCAATGCATCTACACCAGAGCACAGTCTACGCCCACTCTAGGCACTCCCCTGCCAAATCTCAACTCACTGGTTTTAAGCCGAGCCTGTTCTCCAAGACCCTAAACTGTTGGCTTTCAAACCCCGAGGCGGGAGCAAGGAACGTGCGGAACTCCAAGAAGTCCATCGGCGTCATCGTCTCCAAGATGTGAATCTGCTCCACTTGAATCTGAATTAAAAAAACAAACAAACAAATAGCAAGCTTTTCAATCGAAAGGGGAGTGTTCAATGCCTTTTGTTCACTTTGACTACAGATATTCTATTCTTTCTTCACGGCGACATCAGAAACGCTCACTCTCTCAGCACATTTCAAACTCATATTAAGAAATCGCTGTTTACTGCAAGTTGATAACATTCTTGTTTTTGGGTGTAATTTTCTCCAGAGAGCTTGATACTTTGTAGTATTGTTTCTGTAGCGTGTCGGTAATCTTTCACTAGAAAGTGCACTTTATAAGTTTGTATTGGTTTGGGTGGCATGGGTGGCATACCTGGCTAAGGTTCGATACCTGGCTAAGGCCATATGTGAGTAGAGTTGTGAGTTGGTTCTCTCCTATGCCAGGAGGGTTTTTCTCCGGCCCCTCCGGTTTTCCTCCCTCTGGAAAAAAATCAAACACTTTTGATATCCGGCTGTGCTCCATGGTCATATATGGGTTGATGTGGAAGGCTGCAAGATGCACCCTTAACTGCCCGCAGCCCGAACCAGTTGTAGCCACATTTCAGCTTCTCAGCTACAAGCAAGGATGATTGGCCTCCCAAATTATTATTATTTTAAAAATTATTATTATTACAACTGACCTTTGCGATCCCAACGACGCGTCCCATTCGCTGGTTGATCACCAGTTGTTTCCTCTCATCAAAAGGAACCTGACTGAGGAGGTTGCGGACCGAGTCGATTTCATACAGCATTTGCTTGAACCATAACTCATACACTGCAGCATTCAAAGGAAGACAAGGATAGAATTATTGCAAAATTTGGGTAAACATTTGGGTGCTTAGTGCGGCAATTTTGCTTAGCAATACATTTAACCGAACATGTTCAGTACTCACTGAATGCTAACATGATGATTTTTGAGTAGCAAGTGAGAATTTTTTTTTATGCTGGATTTTGTTAATATGCTATACGAGGGAAACTGCTCACTGAACGGAATTTGAACCTGCAACCTCCAGTTTAACGTGCCGCCCCTCTACCAACTGAGCTACCTAGCACTAATATACCCTTTGTTTTGACTGCTTTTTATCTGTATATTTCTCAGTAACTTATGGATTTTTAATTGTACAGCGCATTTCATGTCTATTTTGATATTGTAATGGAAATCGCATTTTAAATTATTACTACTATTATTGAGTAAGGTTTGCGGTACACCATGTGGAAATCTCTTTTGAGTAGTGTAGGTTCTGAAAAGAATCGGCGGTTACTGGTGGTTTCAGAACCTACACTACTCAAAAGAGATTTCCTCATGGTGTTACCACAAACCTTACTCAGGTATACTTCCACCATGCAAAGTTTCAAATCCTACTACTATTATAAGTATTGTTATACTACATTTTGAGAGCATTCCTTTTCAAAAGATGTACCTATGTCACAAACTGTTTCTGGGCTGACCTCGTTTTCGCGTAGCTATCGGAAATAGCTTTGGTCGGTGAGTTTTACTTCGCTAAAGAAAACTTGTTTCTGATCAGAGTCTCCGAAACACGCCCTGCTTACCCTGGTGAATTACAATAAACAGATGCTCATCGTGCACTTTATTCCCCTCCTTCTCAGACTGCAGATGCTGTGCATCCAGCACCTTCTCTAACTCAAGATACTTGTGGTAGTGCATGGCAGGGTTGTCATCTTCGCTGGTGCTTGTTGTGGTGGCAGCATTCGTGACACCATGCCCCCTGTTACGAATAATAACTATTACAATACCAAGGTCATATATAATAGCGCATGTATCTAATAATAATAATAATAATACAGAGTATTTATATTGCGCCAAATCCACCAAAATTAAGGTGCTCAAGGCGCACGAGAGAGAATCCTCACACAGTAAAGAAAGAGGAAATTAGACAGAAATCAAACAAAAAAGCAATATTGTACAAGTAAGTTTTCAAACTAATCTACCACTAGACCCCTTGCATATGACCTCACAAACCCATACAGCGCCCTCACTGGGGTCAATAAAGACCTATCATTGGCTGAGAGTCATTTCCATTGTTTGACCGTGGCAATTTCGGCCAATGCAAGGGGGTCTATAAAATACTCAGAGCTAAAAATTAATTTTTGAGTCGTGTTTGTGAAATTTTTTAATTTCATTTTTTGTTTTATAACTACAAGACCAATTTATGTGTGCTGTGGCGATTTGAGCAGCCACTGGCAGAAACACCAAGGTTGTTCAATCTTGCTTAAGGAAACAAGTGTCAAGACCAAGACTCAAACCCACACTGTGCTGGTCAGAAACACCAAAGCTTTAGTCAGGTACACTTGACCACTCAACCATGAAAAAAGATAATCTTTTCTGGCTCACAATAAATTTTTGAAGACAAGATTGGTGTTGTACAAAATCCCACCTTACCACCCCCAACCCTTCAAAATCCAACAACATCATTATTATTATAAATTTTTTTTGAACTGAGGAGTGAGGACTGCACTAGAAAACTGATTATGGGATCAGGCATAGCACCATAATCAGAGTCAAACAGTTTGGGTGTTAAGTGTCTGAATACTGTTGGACTTTTCCAACAGTTCGAATCCATATTTTGTACTGACCTTTGACCTTGCATAAATGGACAACTCATGATGTCTGGTTGACTGTCGCAGCTTATTTGGTTAGGCAGTGTCTCCTGTGTGTTTGATTTTGGAGGGAAAACAAATAGAATGAATGGCTTCGTAACAATCATCTCCTAGTCCTATGGCCGGGGAAAAGAAATGTTTAGCTTCATAAAAAATGGGGGAAATTGTCCATCCTCTACTTTTTAAGTGTGATTTAGGGTCTTTAAGGTTTTGGTGAATGTTGGACCTAACTCCCCTTTAAGTTTTTTTAAAATCCATTCAATGGCATTTTTAACACAAATAATAAAACTGGTGGTTAGGCTGTACCTAAATTGGCAGATATGGCTTCAACTGTCGCTAAGGGTGTTGCTAAGGGTGTGATAATGCATGATGACGCAGCGATCCAGCTGGTGGGAGATAGCTGTAGCCGTTACACAACACAGCAAAATTAACATCGTAAAATTAAGTTGGATAATTACCCCCTCTTGAGCGCAAAGTGGAAACCCTCGCAAGTTTGCGCGCGCAAGTTTCAACCGTGCCCGTCAAGTTAAAAAAAACTTGAGCGCTCATGTTTAAAGTTTGGGCGAGTTTCAACTTTGCGCTCAACACCCCACAAATATTGACAGCAAATTTGATCAGACTAGTCTTCTTTTTAGAACGTGAATCAGCAACATTGCTTGTTGATCTTAACATTAATACATTTAAACTTCACTTATTCTAAAGTTCAGCGATGTTTATCTGATTAATTGATTAACTCACCTGCGACTTTGATCCAGCATGCAGCGTCACTGTGTGTGTCAGTGACCGGTGTTCAGTGTATCAAAACAAACAATATGTGTCTTGAACGCGGGTGATTATTACGTGACCTATGATATATTAGATATTCTGTCAACGACCGTCTTTGTCTATCACTGACATTCCAAACCGGAGTAGTTAGCTCCATGCTCCAGCAGATTAGGCATAATTAAGTATTATTTATTATCTTCCTGCTAGCCGCCATACGGTGCCCAAATGCTCCTCGTACACCACTTGGCAATCGGCCATAGAATTTAAGCTTTTCGCCGGCGCCGAAAGAATTTAGTTTTTCTTTTCTCTGAACGAATTTTGACAAATGATACTTTAACAAAAAATATGCAAGGGATACAGGATAAATTGCAAGTCATATAAAATGCAAAAGTGTTTTTACATGGATGATGGACGGGAGGATCCCGACAGCAATTAAACTTGAGGTTTTTTATTATTATTAACTATACTAGGGGAGGGGGCCATCTTTACGTGCAGATCCTTCACTGAGTCAAAGCTTATAGTTTTCTCGACTCTATAAAAAATATCTATTCGAAATTTTAATCTAAATTTTGGTGTGCAACTAAGCTCGGACCTATAGCATCTGTAAATTTGTTGGTGCAAAAAGATTAGCATTCATAGTCGTTATCCTGGTTGACTTCAAACCTATACTCGCAGGTTGGTCCTGTAACTTATTGAAGAATCGGGAGATACATTTTCGGTCATCTCATGGTTTTAGTTAGTGAAATAACTAAACAAATTAATAATTTATTTATTTGATAAATAAATTTGATACTATAGAGTAGATTTGTTCAGTTATTCTAATACAAATAATATAGTTTAATCGCACTATAATCAAGCTAAGGAACCTTTTTGACAAAGCTTTGAATTTGTTCTATATACTCAGTTCTATCATTCAAGTTTAATGCAATCTTTCAATCAAATGTTCATAGAATAGTTCAACGGTGCCATTTTTCTTTAAATCAACTTAAATTCATTTTGCTAGTTCCTGAATCCAAGTACCATTCACTTTAATTATCGGCCAGTTAGATCTGCGTTCTATGAACCAATTTCTCCTAGTCTCTGACACGGCCCTATTGGTAAAACGATTTAGACCTAATGGGCCATTCGGAAGAGTCAATGTTACAAAATTCGGGGTTTTGTTTTTGTTTTGTTTTTTTCGAAATCGTTTTGATCCACCCATCACCCACCCCAGATTTAGATTGTTAAATATTGAACGGCTTCATAATATGAATCTATACACTGAAGAACAAGTAAGACGGCATCAAATGAACCAGGTATTTTAGACCAAAGGTCTCCAACATCAGTAGTTTACAAACAAATTTGTATAGTTTTCCAGGAATTAAATTGACAATCTTGGCCAGCTGGGTACTTTTTTCAATTGTTAATTTGTATACTTTTTTTTTTATAATAAAAGCTGAATTTCGATTTTCAGTTATTTCTTGTGACCCACCCAACCGCAACTTCGGGAAAATTTGAAATTGTTTAACATTGACTATTCTGAATGGCCCCTCAGTCAAACCTTTTGAGATTTTTTTTATAGATAAAGCCGTTTCCCCCATCATAAAGCGAGGGCGTTATAGTCGATTTTAAAACTCTCAACTCTCAGGCAATGATTTGTTGCTGTTTCTCTCTGACATATACCACTTTAGCAAACAATCCAAATAGTTTAAGCATAATTTATATGCATCAATTTGGCAAGTTACATTGTGCCGTGTTACTTGCGGGGTGAAATTATTTATCTTCGAATAAACTGTCACAGTTTCTTCTATAATGTTCAAAAACCGAACAAAAATAATGGAAACCGTTTTTTCAGTGATAAGATAAGTGAAAAACTCAAAAAATTCACGATCCCGTATTCCAAAAATGTATAGGCATTTAGGTCCCTATCTGGAAGTTGTCTATTTGAGGTACATCATTTTACTAAAACAGGGCTGTTAATGATCATCACGTCATCTTACAGTTCTCGCTTTTTTTTTCAAGCTTCCGGTGATGAAGCTCTGGTATGTCTTATTACCGACTCTATTCCTGGTGGGCGAGAAATTGTTCTCTCCTAGCCCTGCAGAAGATCGGTTTGGAGCCGTCGGACGGAAGCGAGTGTAGCGCCCTCACAGTTAGGCACCTGTGCTCAACTCCCGTCCTATACTATTCCAGTCTCCTCATGGTTTCCAAGGCATTGAGGACCTCGATGATGACAGATGAGGATGTACCGCCCTATGTCTCGGGGCACGAAGAAACATCACGAAGAGATACAAAAAATACGCCAGTTATGCATAGGCCCTATGCGTATCCTTAGTGTTTCATTCATTCATTTTTATATGTTTTTATTATTTTAAAGCTTATTTCTCTTTTTCGGGTGTCTCTTTCCGATTCCAATTAGTCTGCCCAACTATACCTAGGCCTCTCCATTTGTAGTTGGATCCAGACTGTATAGCTGAAATTCCTTATTGGGTGTCTGAAGTTGGGTAGATAGAACTCGAGTCCCGCAGTAGCTTAAGTTGTTAATTATGTTATATTATATTGTAACCCTCTATTATTTTTAAAGAATGTGAATGAGGATTGTCACTGAAGGTTCACATCGTCATGAGGTATAATCTGTTAGCTTTAAAACTTAAGTCGCTCTTCTTATAAAATAAATGCATCAAAGTCAGTAAATTGGAGTTTATTTTTTAATCCACGGTCTACACAGCGCACACTGTACTTTGTTGTTGGGAACAATAGCACCAAAGTAAAGCAAAAAACGCCCAAAAAACGCTCTGTTATAATTTGAAGTAGATTTAAATCGCCGCGTCGGTCATCTACTTGAGGGAACCAGGGGCAGATGTTCGCACATTGTATTCCTTGATCTTGACTCTTTGCTCACCGGTGATTTAGTCAGGACCTCGAAGTCAGACACCAAGACCTGGGGCTTTGAATTTGGCTGGCTGCGATGACGACGCCAAAAACCCGACGCCACCGGTGGGAAACATGAAAACCATCGCCACTGAGAGAAAATGCAGTAATGTCTCTCTAATTCCATACAGCATGTCCTGATTTGAGCGTCAATATAGTAAGTACTCGAAGTATATAGAGCAGAATCTTTGAATATTAGAGTTGATTCTTTTGAGTATGTCAATGTTAAGAGCATTAACGTTCCAGTGATACCCCTATGCCCTAGAACTCATCCGCTGTGCTGCAGTATTTAAACGAATTAAAGTGAAATGTTTCCTACGAGGGCTATAGTGCAAGATAACCCCTAGTTGCGTAATTGTCGTTTTTAGGGAACTTTTTAATATATATTATTACTTCATCACTAATGATGAAATCAAACTAATCGAAGGTTGATGCTCCCCTTGAATGAACAATTTCGTGGCTTAGAGTTTAAATTGGCGAGGATTGCGATCAAGATCAACAACGAGAACACAGACTTGATGCCCATCACTTTGAGTTTTTTTTTACCGCTAAAGACCTGGTGCAAGACTAACTCAAGATCAATGTCAAAAAAGAAATTTTGAGGCTCCATAACTTTTTCTGATAATTTTTTTGGAGCTTTAGCTAAAGGCCTAATGCCGGTATATAACTAAAACCAACAACGAACCTAAGCTTGATGCTTCATCACTTTTACTGACATTAATGTAGCTAAGCTAAAGGCCTTGCTACTTGCCAGATACATTTATCAAGATCAACGACGAAACTGGAAGCTTGATGCTTCATCATGTTGTCGGTTATTTTAGCTTAGCTGGAGGCCTATTTTCAATACTTTTATCGACATCGACATAAAGTAACCGTTATCAAGCAAGATGCTTCACCACTTTCTGTGAACATTTATATAAAGGCCTACTTATGTGAAAATAATTATCATCCAGACCAGCAATGAGAACCGAGGCCTCATCACCTTCATTGATATTTTTTGTAAATTAGCTAAAAGTCCAGATATCTTTCAGAAACTATTAATATTATCGAGATTAACTAGAAACCAAAGCTTGATGCTTTACCTCTTTCACTGATATGTTTTGTAGTTTAGTTAAAGGCCTAGATTTTTATCAGATACTATTATCAATGTCAACGACGAGAACGGAAGCTTGATGCTTCATCACTTTAACTGCCAAATTTTAAAAGTTTATTTTCAGGTCTAGCTATTTAAAATTACTGTTGTCAAATACAACGACAAACCGAAGCTTGAAGTTTCATCACTTTTAGTGATATGTTTGTAGTTTAGCTGAAGGCCTATGGTTAACTATCAAATGATATTATCAAGATCATCGACGAGAATCAAAGCTTGATGCTTCATCATTTTCACAGATGTTTGTAGTTTAAATGAAGGCTAAGCTATTTATGCCACTTTCAAGGAAATCGACGAGAACGGAAGCTTGATGCTTCATCACGTTCACTGATATATTTGTAGTTAAGTTGAAGGCTTAGTTACTTATGCCACTTTCAAGATCAACGACGAGAACGGAAACTTGATGCTTCATCACTTTCAGAGACATGTTTGTAGATTAGTTAAAGGCTATAGTTATTTGTGCCACTTGAAGATCAACGACGAGAACGGAAGCTTGATGCTTCATCACTGTCACCGATATGTTTGTAGTTATGTTGAAGAATTAGTTATTTATGCCACTTTCAAGATCGACGACGAGAACGGAAGCTTGATGCTTCTTCACTGTCCCCGATATGTTTGTAGTTTAGTTTTTGAAAGCCTAGTTATTTAGTCAAATGCTACTTTTAAGATCAACGACGAGAACGGAAGTAGATGCTTCATCACTTTCACAGATATGTTTGTAGTTATGTTGAAGATTTAGTTATTTATGCCACTTTCAAGATCATCAACGAGAACGGAAGCTTGATGCTTCATCACTTTCAAAGATATGTTTGTAGTTTAGCTGAAGGCTTAGTTATTTGTGCCACTTTTCAAGATGATCGACGAGAATGAAAGCTTGATGCTTCATTACTTTCTGAGATATTAGTTTAGTTGAAGGCTTAGTTATTAACTTTGTGCCACTTTCAAGATCATCGACGAGAACGGAAACTTGATGCTTCGTCACTGTAACATATATATTTATAGTTTAGTTGAAAGCCTAGATATTTTGTTAAATGCTTCTTTTAAGATCAACGACGAGAACGGAAGCTTGATGCTTCATCACTGTAACAGATATACTTGTAGTTTAGTTGAAGGTTTAGTTATTTGTGCCACTTTCAAGATCATCGACGAGAATGGAAGCTTGAAGCTTCATCACTTTCAGAGATATATTTGTAGTTTAGCTGAAGGCTTAGTTATTAATTTTGTGCAACTTTCAAGATAATCGACGAGATCGGAAGCTATGCTTCATAGTTGTCACAGATATGTTTGTAGTTTAGGTGAAAGCCTAAGTATTTTGTCAAATGCTATACTTTCAAGATCACAACGAGAACGGAAGCTTGATGCTTCATCACTTTCAAAGACATGTTTGTAGTTTAGTTGAAGGCCGAGTTATTTATGCCACTTTCAAGATCATCGACGAGAATGGAAGCTTGATGTTTCATCACTTTTACAGATATGTTGGTAGTTTAGTTGAAGGCCCAGTTATTTATGCCACTTTCAAGATCATCGACGAGAACGGAAGCTTGATGCTTCATCACTGTAACAGATATGTTTGTAGTTAAGTTGAAAGCCTAGGTATTTTTTCAAATGCTACTTTCAAGATCAACGACGAGAACGGAAGCTTGATGCTTCATCACTTTCAAAGATATGTTTGTAGTTTAGTTGAAGGCCGAGTTATTCATGCCACTTTCAGGATCATCGACGAGAACGGAAGCTTGATGTTTCATCACTTTCACAGATATGTTTGTAGTTTAGTTGAAAGCCTAGGTATTTTGTCAAATGCTATACTTTCAAGATGAACGACGAGAACGGAAGCTTGATGCTTCATCATTTTCACAGATATGTTTGTAGTTATTTTGAAGGCTTAGTTATTTATGCCACTTTCAAAGATATGTTTGTAGTTTAGTTGAAGGCCGAGTTATTCATGCCACTTTCAGGATCATCCACGAGAACGGAAGCTTGATGCTTCATCACTGTAACAGATATGTTTGTAGTTTAGTTGAAAGCCTAGGTATTTTGTCAAATGCTACTTTCAAGATCAACGACGAGATCGGAAGCTTGATGCTTCATCACTTTCAAAGATATGTTTGTAGTTTAGTTGAAGGCCGAGTTATTCATGCCACTTTCAGGATCATCGACGAGAACGGAAGCTTGATGCTTCATCACTTTCACAGATATGTTTGTAGTTTAGTTGAAAGCCTAGGTATTTTGTCAAATGCTATACTTTCAAGATCAACGACGAGAACGGAAGCTTGATGCTTCATCATTTTCACAGATATGTTTGTAGTTATTTTGAAGGCTTAGTTATTTATGCCACTTTCAAAGATATGTTTGTAGTTTAGTTGAAGGCTTAGTTATTTGTGCCACTTTCAAGATCATCGACGAGAATGGAAGCTTGATGCTTCATCACTTTCTGAGATATTAGTTTAGTTGAAGGCTTAGTTATTAACTTTGTGCCACTTTCAAGATCAGCGACGAGAACGGAAACTTGATGCTTCGTCACTGTAACATATATATGTATAGTTTAGTTGAAAGCCTAGATATTTTGTTAAATGCTTCTTTTAAGATCACCACGAGAACGGAAGCTTGATGCTGCATCACTTTCACAGATAAACTTGTAGTTTAGCTGAAGGCTTAGTTATTAATTTTGTGCCACTTTCAAGATCAACGACGAGAACGGAAGCTTGATACTTCATCACATTCAAAGATATGTTTGTAGTTTAGTTGAAGGCTTAGTTATTTGTGCCACTTTCAAGATCATTTACGAGAACGGAAGCTTGATTCTTTATCACTTTTACATTATGTTTGTAGTTATTTTGAAGGCTTAGTTATTTATGCCACTTTCAAGATCATCGACGAGAACGGAAGCTTGATGCTTCATCACTTTTACAGCTATGGTGGTAGTTTTGTTGAAGGCCCAGTCATTTATAAGCCAAACGATTTACAAAATTGTCTATTGTTCGAAAAAGTATATTGCAAGAGTTGAAAACCGGCAAGGATTATTATCGGGCGCCGGCAACGAGCGTTAGCAATACGTACACATAAGGCAACGAATAGTTTTACGATCTGGGAGCAAAGATCCGAAGCAGTCAGTCGGGATCAAGCTTGGAACCAATCTGCCTTGACCCAAATTCAACAGCCAAATCGATTGGAATTCTTAACGAATTTCGTCCGTAGTAAGTGGTCAAGTATAGGAAGTTCCGGGTCGGACATCAGGGCGGAGACCCCCCGCGGCCCCATATCAAAACGCTGTTATACGGGCCTTCTGTACGTGCTGACGCAACGAGCCGACGTTACGAGTACCTCACTGGAATAAACTCTTAACCTTTTTTTTGTTTAAGTCATTTATTTGTAGTTTAGCGTTTAGTAACAGGCACAGTTATAACCTAAACATACTCTTAAGTTCTTCGACGAGAACGGAAGCTCATCACTTTCACAGATAATGTTTGTAGTTTAGTTGAAGGCTTAGTTATTTGTGCCACTTTGAAGATCATCGGCGAGAACGGAAGCTTGATGTTTCATCACTGTCACCGATATGTTTGTAGATTAGTTAAATGCTTAGTTATTTGTGCCACTTTCAAGATCATCGACCAGAACGGAAGTTTGATGCTTCATCACGTTCAGAGACATGTTTGTAGTTTAGTTGAAGGCTTAGTTATTTGTGCCACTTTGAAGATCATCGACGAGAACGGAAGCTTGAAGCTTCATCACTTTCATATATATGTTTGTAGTTTAGTTGAAGGCTTAGTTATTAATTTTGTGCCCACTTTCAGGATCATCGACGAGAACGGAAGCTTGATGCTTAATCACTGTAAAAGATATGTCTGTATATAGTTTAGTTGAAAGCCTATAGGTATTTTGTCAAATGCTACTTTCAAGATCAACGACGAGAACGGAAGCTTGATGCTTCATCACTTTCAAAGATATGTTTGTAGTTTAGTTGAAGGCCCAGTTATTTATGCCACTTTCAAGATCATCGACGAGAACGGAAGCTTGATGTTTCATCACTTTTACAGATATGTTGGTAGTTTAGTTGAAGGCCCAGTTATTTATGCCACTTTCAAGATAATCGACGATCGAACGGAAGCTTGATGCTTCATCACTGTAACAGATATGTTTGTAGTTTAGTTGAAAGCCTAGGTATTTTGTCAAATGCTACTTTCAAGATCAACGACGAGAACGGAAGCTTGATGCTTCATCACTTTCAAAGATATGTTTGTAGTTTAGTTGAAGGCCGAGTTATTCATGCCACTTTCAGGATCATCGACGAGAACGGAAGCTTGATGTTTCATCACTTTCACATATATGTTTGTAGTTTAGTTGAAAGCCTAGGTATTTTGTCAAATGCTACTTTCAAGATCAACGACGAGAACGGAAGCTTGATGCTTCATCACTTTCAAAGATATGTTTGTAGTTTAGTTGAAGGCCGAGTTATTCATGCCACTTTCAGGATCATCGACGAGAACGGAAGCTTGATGCTTCATCACTTTCACAGATATGTTTGTAGTTTAGTTGAAAGCCTAGGTATTTTGTCAAATGCTATACTTTCAAGATCAACGACGAGAACGGAAGCTTGATGCTTCATCATTTTCAAAGATATGTTTGTAGTTATTTTGAAGGCTTAGTTATTTATGCCACTTTCAAAGATATGTTTGTAGTTTAGTTGAAGGCTTAGTTATTTGTGCCACTTTCAAGATCATCGACGAGAATGGAAGCTTGATGCTTCATCAATTTCAGAGGTATACTTGTAGTTTAGTTGAAGGCTTAGTTATTAATTTTGTGCCACTTTCAAGATCATCGACGAGAACGGAAGCATGATGCTTCATCACTGTAACAGATATGTTTGCAGTTTAGTTGAAAGCCTAGATATTTTGTCAAATGCTACTTTCAAGATCATCGACGAAAACGGAAGCTTGATTCTTTATCACTTTTACATATACGTTTGAAGTTATTTTGAAGGCTTAGTTATTTATGCCACTTTCAAGATCATCGACGAGAACGGAAGCTTGATGCTTCATCACTTTTACAGCTATGGTGGTAGTTTTGTTGAAGGCCCAGTCATTTATAAGCCAAACGATTTACAAAATTGTCTTGTGTTCGAAAAAGTATGTTGCAAGAGTTAAAAACCGGCAAGGATTATGATCGGGTGCCGGCAACGAGCGTTAGCAATACGTACACATAAGGCAACGAATAGTTGTACGATTTGGGAGCGAAGATCCGAAGCAGTCAGTCGGGAGCTTGGAACCAATCTGCCTTGACCCAACTTCAACGGCCAAATCGATTGGAATTCTTAACGAATTTCGTCCGTAGTAAGTGGTCAAGTAGGAAGTTCCGGGTCAGACATCAGGGCGGAGGACCCCCCGCGGCCCCATATCAAAACACTGTTATACGGGCCTTCTGTACGTGCTGACGCAACGAGCCGACGTTTCAAGTATCTGGAATAAACTCTTAACCTTTTTTTCTTTGAGTCATTCATTTGTAGTTTAGCGTTTAGTAACAGGCAAAGTTATAAGCTATACATACTTTTAAATTATTCGACGAAAACGGAAGCTCATCACTTTCAAAAATATATTTGTAGTTTTGTTGAAGGCTTATAGTTATTTGTGCCACTTTGAAGATCATCGACGAGAACGGAAGCTTGATGTTTCATCACTGTCACCGATATGTTTGTAGTTTAGTTGAAATCCTATGTTATTTTGTCAAATGCTACTTTTAAGATCAACGACGAGAACGGAAGCTTGATGCTTCATCACTTTCACAGATATGTTTGTAGTTATGTTGAAGGCTTAGTTATTTATGCCACTTTAAAGATCATCGACGACAACGGAAGCATGATGCTTCGTCACTTTCAAAGATATGTTTGTAGTTTAGTTGAAGGCCCAGTTATTTATGCCACTTTCAAGATCATCGACGAGAACGGAAGCTTGATGTTTCATCACTTTCACAGATATGTTTGTATGTTGAAGACTTAGTTATTTATGCCACTTTCAAGATCATCGACGAGAACGGAAGCTTGATGTGTCATCACTTTCACAGATATGTTTGTATGTTTAAGGCCCAGTTATTTATGCCACTTTCAAGATCAACGACGACAGCGGAAGCTTGATGCTTCATCACTTTCACAGATATGCTTGTAGGTTTGTTGAAGGCTTAGTGATTTTGCCACATTCAAGATCATCGACGAGAATGGAAGCTTGATGATTTATTACTTTCACAGATATGTTTGTAGTTTGGTTGAATGCCTAGTTACTTCTCAAATGCTACTTTTAAGATCAGCGACGAGAACGGAAAGCTTGATGCTTGTCACTTTCAATATGTTTGTTAGTTTAGTTTAAGGCTTAGTTATTTAGGCCACTTTTATGATCATCGAAGAGAGCGGAAGCTTGATGCTCCATCACTTTCACAGATATTTTTTTAGTTTAGTTGAAGGCTTAGTTATTTAGGCCACTTTGAAGAACATCGATGAGAACGGAAGCTTGATGCTTCATCACTTTCACAGATATGTTTGTAGTTTAGTTGAAGGCCTAGTTACTTCTCAAATGCTACTTTCAAGATCAGCGACGAGAACAGAAGCTTGATGCTTTATCACTTTCACTGGCATTTTTTAAAGCTCATCTTAAGGTGGCCTAGTTTTTTACCAAATACTATTGTCAAGATCAACGAGGAGAACGGAAGCTTGATGCCTCATCACTTTGACTAATAGGCCTATACTATTATAGTTTAACTAAAGGCCTAGTTATTTACCAAACACTATTGACAAGATCAACGAGGAGAACAGAAGCTTGAACTTCATCACTATCACTCACTTGCATTAAAACAAAATTGTTTATCTAAAGGTCTAGCTATTTCCAGTTTATATTATCAAGATGAACCGAAGCTTGATGCTCCAAGTCACTCTCATTGATATACTTGTAGTGTAGTTAGAGGCCTATTGACAATTTGTTCTTATCAGGATTAACGACGAGATGCTTCATCACCTTCACTGGCAATTTCCAATAGCTATTTGCCAGTTACTATTTTCAATCACAATGACGAACCGAAGCTGGATTGTTCAAAACTTTCACTGATATGTTTGTAGTGTAGTTAGAAGACGAGAACAAAAGCTGCATGCTTCATCTCTTTCACTGGCTTAAAAAGAAAGTTTATCCGATCTAGCTATTTCCCAGTTATAACTATCAAACACAACGACGAACCGAAGCTTGATACTTCATCACTTTCACAAATTAGCAATATGTAAATAATTTAGCTAATAAAGGCCTATAGTTACTTAAACCAAATACTATTATCGAAATCAATGACAAGAACGGAAGCTTGACGCCTCATCACTTTCGTATTTTTGTTGTTGTTCTAAAGTCCTCGCTTTTCACCAGTTTCATATAAAGAAACAACGATGAACATTGATGCTCAGTAGTTTAGTTGGAGGCCTGAGTTATTTCTAAAAATCATTATCGATCATTGAGGAGAACGGAAGCTTGATGCTTCATCAATTGCATTGTCATTTTTTTTTATTTGTTTGAAGTTATCTAAAGGCCTATAGCTATTTGCCAGTTACTATTATCAGACACAATGACAAAACGAAGCTTAAATTAATGCTTCATCTCTTTATGTTTGTAGTGTATTTGAGGCGAGTTGCCCTAGATGCAGTTGCCCTACGTCGGCGACAGGCGGTGGAAACGCCTTTCGCACGCTCTATGACGGTCGTTGACACAATTCTGAAATTTAGCCCCGGTACTTATTTTGACGTTGGGCCCAATTTTAGTGCTCTCTTTTCAATTTGCGAGAATTTTAGGAGTCAAAATTGCATCTGGCAAAACTACAAAAAAAGTGGGTAAGATTTTTATATAATATGTTGTACATTCTGGTTTGGAAATCATATAATTTTATAAGTGACTGGACAGAAGCCGACAGGACTTAAAATTTACGACGATTGTGAAATTGCAATGCTGGAATGGATGATTATTTGAGTGACACAGACGCCAATGCCATGATGCTTTATCATCCTGGTTGCCAAGTCAGCCGGGCAGCAGCAGTGATGCAATTGCAACCATCGTTCGTGGCCCAACCCCCAATTTCGCTGGTCAAGAAATTGGGATTTTAAACACTACTCTGCACCGATATTTAATGTTATTTCCATTCCAAGTATTTTGCTGACCAAATTTAATTGAACTTGAAAATTTCTGCTCGGAATAAATGAAATAAATTTTGATTTAAATAAAACCTAACTTATGTTTTTAATTTTCCAAACTTGCTTAAATTTTACTTTAATTAATGAAACATAAAACAAGGACAAGATTGACAAAGAATTAGAGGAGAAGTGCAAACAAATTCATGCGACACCGCCCAAGACGAACAAAGTATTTTTTGCCCATATTGAGACCATGCCATGGTGCTATCCTATACCAAGTAACTGGGGCGCTGTACTTCTTTTTTTCGAAATTGTTCATCTTCGATCGTACTAGTGACCCAGCGAACCATTGTACATACGCTTGGAAACCTCCATTTGCTACGATTCTCACCACACCAAGCCACAAAAAATGCCCCAAAATGACAAAAAGACCCAACAAATTAGCTTAAAAACCGCCTACTGACTGGCTTCTCAATAATGTATAGGAATTAGGATGCAACATCGGGCATGAAATTGCACTCATGATAATTGTTTGTGCTCCAGATTTATGATTTTTAAGTCACACTCGATGAGACCATCCATCACGACAACCCTCTCTTAGATGACTCGCTGGAGTCTCTGATTTGAGCGAGTGCCCTGCCTGCCCCGTCGTCCCGGTGCAACGGTGCAGCGGTAGATGATCATGTTCCAGGTTTGCCGCTGATGCATTATTGGTAGTGGATTAAATCAACGACTTTTTATAAAAGTCCTGGCTTCGCCGATGCACGTTAAACATCAATTTGTGTAATTCCAATACAACCATTCTTTCACACAACATGTCCTTTTGAAGTTACATTGCTCATACCACGGAGGTAGTGTGCTCGTACCGTGTGCACTCGCAGCGCCCGTAACCAGGCTTTTATAAACAGTCGTTGATTTAATCCACTACCAGTAATGCATCAGCGGCAAACCTGGAACATGATCATCTCTACCGCTGCACCGCGACGACGCGGTGGGCAGGGCAATCTTTCCAAATCAGAGACTCCAGCGAGTCATCTAAGAGTAAGAGAGGGCTGTCGTGATGGATGGTCTCATCGAGTGTGACTTCAAAATCATCAATTTGGAGCACAAAAAATTATCGTAAGTACAATTTCATGCCCGATGTTGCATCTTATACATATCGAGAAGCCAGTATGCAGTTTTCAAGCTATTTCCTTGGGTCTTTTTGTTATTTTTTGACATTTTTTTGTGGCTTGGTGTGATGAGAATCGTAGCAAATGGAGGTTTCTAAGAGTATGTGCAATGGTTCGCTGGTGCGCTAGTACGAGCGAAGATGAAAAATTTTGAATAAAGGAGTACAGCGCCCCCAGTTACTGGGTCTAATTGAGACCATTAGGCCCTACAGTGACACAGCCTGACAGAAAATGATCTCCAAGGGGACATTTTGTATGATACAGCTTCCCCATAGGCCAGGGATTTGTGGCCATGGTGGATCAACAAAGTTATGAACTTGATAGCGGTTGTTCCCTCTAGTTCTCATTCATCATCATAGTTGTTACTCTATGCATGGATCAAGACCAGTCTCTTACCATGGACATGGGAACAGTGCTAAACTGATACGCCACTTTCTACTCATTACCAGAAAACTTTAAATTTACTATAGCGTTAGAGCATTAATCTGGTAGTTGGCCCCACTAATCTAGCACCGCTTTTGACAATCTGGCTGAACCTGCAGCATAAAGCCATAGCCTGTCAGACATACTTGAAAAACTAAACAGCAAAAGAAACACATATTGATGTAATTTTGGGTCTGACTTCCTTACAAATTAAATGGCTGTCAACTATGAGCCGTCTATCTCTGCTGATCCCCTTCAATCTCCCCTACCGATACACAGTGGGGGAGATTTAAGAAGAACTTCTCATAGATTTGTACCACGTACATAATTCACTTGTTATTCTACCAAATAGGAGATAAGAAGTCACTAAGCACAATCGGCCCATTGACACGACTAGGTGTATTGTACATTAACTTACTTCTTTTTGTAAAAGGTATTAAAGAGGGCTAGCTGCAATAACCAATGATAGCTCTTTGTCACGTTCTTTAGACCTCCAGTTTACGTCAGTTGGGAGGATGACGGGCTACGGTCATTGCGTGAAAGAGTGCTAGTTGTGACATAATCCTCGATCCTCCCCAACTCAATGGTCGAAAACCATAATTTTAACACATGCTATACATGAGATCAGGCATACCACCATAATCAGAGTCCAACAGTTTTGGGTGTTGAGTGACCATAAAATGTTGGATTTTGTTAAAAGTGAGGAAAGATCCTGCATAGTAAATCACTTCATTGACTCCTTTTAAAAAAATTAAATTTTACATTTTTCAACAGCATTCAGTAGCACCTCATGTAAGATTTGAAGTTAATATGGAACCATGGCAAGTGTAGCCAATACCCATGCTACATTGCGGACACAGCTACGGCTAGACTCCAAATGGCTCAAGACAGATCCACAAGTAAGTCCTCTGATACAAAGGCGATATCCGAATTGGAGGCTACAGCTCTATGGCTACAGCTGAATCACCGCATCATCATGCATAAGTATCAGACATCCCTACCAACACCCTTAGCAACAGTTGTAGCCATAACCGCAACCTCCAATTCGGAAACGGCCAAACACTTTTTCAAAAAGGAAGAGCTAGGATTTCAAGGTTTGCTTGGTGAAAGTACAATTTAGACGAAGGTTTGTGGTTGGACACAACAGAAACAAAATTCCTACATATGAGATGTTCTGAAAGCCAGTGGTGCAACAACTCACAAGCCTTCAATTCCACAGCAATTGGCTTGGTGCCCTGTGCTTTTTGCTGGGGTGCCCTGTGCTTTTTGCTGTAGTGCCAGGGCTTTTTGCTGGGGTGCTCAGTGCTTTTTGCTGTGGTGCCCTGTGCTTTTTTTCCGTGATGCCCAGTGCTTTTTTTCCGTGATGCCCAGTGCTTTTTGCTGTGGTGCCCAGTGCTTTTTGCTGTGGTGCCCAGTGCGTTTTGCTGTAGTGCCCTGTGCTTTTTGCTATGGTGCCCTGTGCTTTTTGCTTTTATACAAATATTTGTATTGTACACATATTGGATGCCTATGAGTGCATTGTCGCAGAAAGTAGTTACAGGTTGAAATCTAAACTACTCCATTACACCAGGCGAAGTTGAGCGAAAATGCAAAAGACAGATTCTGCGACAAGGCACGAACAAAATGCATTCAATATTTGTTTTATGTGACACACACATAGATACTTTCATTTGAAATTGCTTTCACAATAAAACAAAAAATGGACACAAAAACTCGACCACCCCCAAAAAAGACCCTTCTAAACAGCTTGGAGGGCTCCATGTAGACACCAACCATATCTGCCATGACATGACCTGACCTTGTTTCATTGGAACAAACGGGCGGGAACAATTTGGAAACGACTCTGCAAAGTGCTGCTTCAAAGTGTCCCAAGCATCCTATATTTTTCAATATAGGACTCCTATTTGGAGCACCACTTGTCTCATCAGTTAATCCGTGGCAAAATAAAGTATGACACGGGACGCGTGTTCCAGTCAATCAAATGACAAGGATCTATGTGTGCACTGTGTAAAAAATAATTTTGCCTGAAATCAAAAAGTGACACATGTTGCACTGCTTGTTTTCAGTAGAGCGACACAACGTAACTGATGTTTTTGTTTTGTTTGACAGGTGGCATTCTCCAAGGATGGTCTCAGCAGTTTGTGGAATGAACTGGTCAAGGATGGAGAGTTGGTCATCGGGAAACCCAGACAGATTGTCAACTCCGCTGGGGCAACCGCTACCAAAGGTATTCTTTAGATTCTTGCCCTTAGTACAGGATTGGTAACACTATGTGTCTCGGGCTGCCCTGCGCCACTCACAAATAGACTCTTATCAAGACGTAGCCATCTTATTTTTGTTCCGTTCAAACCAATATGACCAAACTGAGGCTGAAAGGGGAAATAGTCTGATCCCTGTTTGTAAAATGAGAAATCAAACTATCGGTGTCATTGTGTGTACAGGGAAGCTGACAAAGATAGCTCGGCTACAGTGGGATGAAAGTCTGTAGACAAGGCGCAGCAGTCTAAGTGAATTGTGTACACTTTGTAATGGAATTTTATTTTGATTTGGGGTTGAACAAAGAAAGATTGACAGAGTGGGATTTGAACCAACAACCTCCAGTTTAACATGCCGGTGCTCTACCAACTGAGCTATCTAGTCCTTTGTTGGTGGTCTCCCTATTTTTGTCAATATCTGTCTTCGGGGTGCCTGTCAGAAGCCAAATAAACGTTATTTTTCTTTGTTCAACCACAAATCATTTAAACATTCACCCAGTCAGTTTCCCTTGTGGTTTATAACTTGGAATTTTATTTTGGCTGACTTGTCTCAGTCCAGTGTGCACATGTTCACAGTTGTGACTGGTCAATGCATTTATATATATGATCGAAGGTGGGCACAAATCTTTAATTTTGTTGCAAGTAACCAGAAGCTGAGGTCAAGTTTAATTCTCAGGTTTTCTCTGTTATATCATTGAATTGATTTTACTTTCATATTTTTTACCACTTAAAGTGTTTCATTCCCAACAACATTTGTAATATTCATGATCATAAACTACGTTAAACTAAAATAGTTGACAAACAAAATCTCGCCCACGTAATCTCGCTCACTTTGACTAACCGTCACGTCACTCCTATTTCCCTAATCCAGGTGACACGGGCAAGTACTACTGCAGTATGAACGTCCTGACGTGTAGCTGCTGCGAGGGGCGGTGCGGACCAACCAGCGGCTGTAACTGTCCACCGTGTCAGAAACTTGACGAGGACGAGAAGAAAGAAGACACCAAGGAGGCTTTGTCTTCTGTCAGTCTGATCGAGTCTTGGACCTGGGGTAGACAGCCCGGTGAGTTTGAGCAAAGTGACGCGTCGCGGCCGAGCGGTTAAGAGCACAGTACTCAAGCTCTGGTGTTTCTGATCAGCAGAATGTGCTTTCGAGTCCCGGTCGTGGCACTCAAGTCTTTGAGAGAGAGAGAGAGAGAGAGAGAGAGAGAGAGAGAGATACTTTACCAAAGTTGTTTTGTCCTTCAGATGAGACGTTAAGCTGTAGGGCCTGTGTACTAAGATTGGTAGTGTATGTAAAAGAACTCAGAACACTTATCATGGAAGAGTAGGGGTTAACCCCAGTGTTTCTTGTTCACATAGCAAGCACCCTTGTACACAGGTTTCCTCAGGCTTGCGAGCTACAGTGATTAAGTTAAAAAAATGAGGCATTCTTGGTTTCATTACCAGAAGTACATATTACTAATAGTATAAAAAGTTTCTTTTTCGGTGTGTTTATAATATGATAGCACCTAACCAGCACCATGGACTGAGAATAATGCTTACTAGATGTGTTACCTGTGCATAAGTCAATGTGGTACATATGCATATCACAGAGTACTCTGGCTAGTGAAATCTGCTAAGCAGGATTTTGTATTTGGTTAGTGAATTAATTTGCTTGATCATCTTTATGACATTGAAGAAAATTTTGTTTTTTGCAGACGCTTCCCAGCTGAAGGAATGCCTGCACCTGTTGCTACAAGAACAGAATCAACTTCTCCGCGAAGCAGCTCTCTCCACACTGTCGTCTGTCCGTCTGCGCCAACGGCTGGTCGTACTCGAGCGTTACTTCATCGCCCTCTCCAGACACTGTCCAGAGCAGAAGGTTGTGACGAGGAAAAAGAAAGAGGGCGATTCCTCCCCCGTCAAGAGTAGAAGGTGAGTCATGTCCCAAAGAGTATCACAATAGGGATTGATGTTAAAATTGAGCGTTGGCACCTGACTGTTTTGACCAAAAGCCCCTTCCGAGGCGTGTCTTGGCGAGCCTTTTTGCGCATCAAATTCAAGTTCCGGTGGTGAAGTTATCGAGGTGTGAGTTCAAGTCCCGATCACTTGTGATCTTAAGCAAGATTCTTCACACTAATTGTTTCTCTTCACCCAGGGGTATAAATGTGCACCTGTGAGAGTAAAGGTTGATATTGTGTTTGAAAAAGCTTTTGGAGCACCACAGCACCACTTAGTGCCTGGCGTACATTTGAATTTTAAACACAATGCTTTACGCTTAATACTTGAATCCTAGGGCTAAGGGGTTGTTAAATGGTGGTTTTATTTTACTATAAAAATAAAATAGATGCAGTATACCATTTTTATCAGGTATTTTGAGTCATCTATATGAAAGTATAAAAGTCTGCCCTTTTCTCTCATACACAGCCCTCAGAAACCGACAGAGAAAGCCACTACATCTCTGGCTCGTGTAGGTGCCCGTACCGCTCTCTCCTTTGCCTTTGCCTTCCTGCGGCGAGCATGGAGGTCAGGGGAAGATTCTGACCTGTGTGCGGAGCTCCTCCATGATGCCCTGGAAGCTCTGCGTTCCCTTCCTGAAGCCACGCTGTTTGATGAATCGTCCATCTCTAACGTCTGGGCAGAGGTGGTGCAGAAGGCTACGGATTTCCTCACCTCAGTTGTTGTTGGGTGAGTTTGAGTTTTGAGTTCAAGTTTAGAGTACAAGTTTTGAGTATAAGTTGTGAATAGGAGTTTCAAGTATTAGTTTTGAAAACCATTGCAGGAAAGGTCCATTAAAGATTGTCAGATTTTTGCCACAAAAACTGGGAAACTATACATCCTTATCACCAGTGGGTGTGTTCACATTGAATTATTTCAGTCATTAAACTTAATGGATGATCAGTTAATCTGCCTGGGGCAGTCAGCAGCCCTACTGGTTTGTGCACGATCCAATTAAGTCCACTGTTTGGAAAAGGGATTACACGGAGTAACAGGTGTGTTAGTTGTTAGATAAAAAGAATGTTTTATTCTAGCCCCTTTCTTTAATGGAGCTTTCCCGTAATGACGAGATTCAAGTACAAGTTTCACCGCCTGTGCTTTGTGTGTTGCATTTCTGGACTTTATCTTTTATTTGTCAATGAATCTTTACAAGGGACCTGAATGCCTGTGCAAGTGCCAAGGGCAACAACGACACCATCCCGATTCCAGACCAGCACAGCGCCCTCGCTCTACTTTTAGAGCTCGCTGTCCAGCGAGGCACACTGAGCCAACTGCTGAATGTGGTGCTGCTTCTCCTGCAGCTGTGGGACAGCGGGAGGCTGGAGCCAGACAACAGAACCAGCCCGCGGGGTACGACCGCGCCGCTCATGCCACTGCTGAGACGTTTCCAGGAGATTCCAAGTCCGAAGGGGAAGTTCACCATCGAGGGCAGTAACCAGGATGATGTGAGTTAATCCTGCCCAGATTGATGAATTAAAATAGGGTAACCCAGGATTTACACAAGTGCGGCCTGGAATTTCATCTTGGATTTTGCAAGGGCACTTTCATAAGAAAATCTTAAATTGTATGGGAAACTTTTGAAGGGGCATCAAGGCCAAGACCAGAGCAATGGAGGCCAAGACCTAGGTCATGTTCCTTGCATCCAATACCAGCAATGAATAATAACATTCACAAAAAGGAACCAGATTATTTCTCCTTCCAGCCTCTTTGGTTACGTTGATTTGAATGGGAGACAAATCAAGATGGCTGCACTATGATAAAGGTCTACAGGTAGAGATACCGCAATGTATGTGATTCCTTGTGTATGATTCTTTATCTTTTGAAATTCCAGTCAGTTTCCTTTGCGGTCTATAACTTGATATTCTTTTATCTTTAGTACCTGACCACTTCCGGCGTCAGTTCCACAGAGTGTTTCCTTCGTTACCTGACTCTGCCGGATGATGATGACGCGTCCATAGATCTGCGGCAGGCTGCTGTCATCATCATGTCACACTTGGACCGTCTCGCCGCTGCATATATGCCAAGCCCCATTTGCCAAAAGGTAAGCTTGAAGGTTTTTTGTTTATTAATTTGAATTCACAGTTTCAAAGCATATTCCTGTTTGGTTTTTTTGAATGAATGTAAGTAATAGGAACACTCTTTGGTGTAAAGATAAATCTTTGAAATTTCACCATCTCATTATTTTGATACTGAGCATAGGTTTATGAAGTTTAAACACAATGTAAAGATTATCTCAATTTGACATGAAGTAGTGTCAAATACTCTCAAACCACTTTGTATAATGAAACATTTGGCTTGTTTTGGGGGTTTATGTGTTGTCTTTTTCCCGAGATAAAACATGTTTTACTCTGACACCATGCTATGTCACCGAACAGGGTCCAGTCATACCCATCGGCCAGGAGGTATGGTCCAGCAAGTCACTCCCTCATACTAAGAATCCTCCCAGTGGGTTCCAGAGTGCAGTCGGCCCACCAGTACCCATGCCGTCGTTCAGTAACCTGGGTGTCGTTCAGATCGCTTGTGGAGAGAGCGCCATCTTGATCCTGACGCGTACGGGCAAAGTTTACATGAAGAAAGATGCTGAGCAGGTGAGAGTTTGTTTTAATTTCCAGATGTGTTCTCAAAAGTTCTTCATTCGTTTTCTTTCTGAAAAATCTAAAGCATCTGAAAAACTGCTGTTAAGTTACCCCCCCCCCCCAGTGGGACCATTCAATATCATCCTTTTTTAATAATAAACTATGCCGGCCTGCAATTTGACATCATGTGATGAATGAGTCTACACAGTACACAGTCAACCCTCACACTGTGTGACCATTCAATATCATCCACTGTGGTTTTGAGTGGTAGATAAAACCATGCCAGCCTGCAATATGACATCATGTGATGAATGAATCTACACAGTAAACCCTCCTACTGTCTAACCATTTAATATAATCCACCGTGGTTACGAAAGATAGATTACCCATGCCAGCCTGCAGTGTAATATCATGTGGTGACTGCCTACACAGCACCCATTTAGCTTGGTGCACAGTTGTGCCACCATACACAACCTGTTAAGTTGAACGTTTTTTACTGATTGTCTAACTCACTGGAAAATGTTAGTAAGAGTAGGAGGATGTTGAAAACAGAATTTTATTTGGTTTTAGGGACAGAATATTTTTATCGGAGGGCTAAGACCCGCCTTGAATTGCTGAGGGTCGTTGGGCCGCTGCCTGACAAACCCGGCTCAGTGCGGCAGAGCATAGGGTATCATGCATAACAATGCATTACAAGTTATTGTCATATTTTCTAAAGATTGTGGCCGGCTGCAGCGCGCCACTCACCAGCGATGAATTACAAAAAGCTTCCTTTTCAAAGTTGATACTTTCCCCTGCAATCGAGCACTCAGATTCATTATGCACAGAGCCGGGGCCCGCCGATAAAAATGTTTTTGACGCCGTACCTTACCCATACATAGATGTGTGTAAAGCACTGTATACACAGCAATTACTGAGTCCATGTGAAACCAATCAACAGGCATGTGACATGTACTTGGATGGGATTCGAACCCTTGCATCATACATATCTTTGTATGGGTAAAACGCAATATTCTTTATGCCTTCGATTAACATGGATTAAAATCGTTGCGGTACCCGTAAAATATAGGATTCAAACTGCCGCTGGCTACCGGGCATGCTCTGTGGTCTACTGGTAAGACACCTGCTCTAGAATGGCAATGGTCGTGGGTTCGAATCCCACCCAAGTGTAATATGCCTATGGAATTGTTTTCACAGGACAAGTGGAAAGTACAGTGCTTAACACACATTGGTGTATGGTTTAAACACAAATAATAAGAGTTGGGTGAAGAAAGAAAGATTGACTGGGGCGGGACTTGAACCAACGACCTAGTCAGTGTCCCTTGTGGTTTATTACTTGATACAAATAATAAGATTTGAATGGTTAAAGTCAAAGTAAGTTTAAATCCATATTTGTACCTTTATTATTTCATAAACATGTCTGTCTATAAAAATGAATTAACAAGTGTCTTGTGCCCTGACTACATTTCGAATTTTCAGTTCCTGGAACTTATTGAGAACCTGACTAACAAAGACGTTGTCCAGCTGGCAGCCAACCCTGCCGGCAAGCACTACTTGGCGTTGACAGCAAACGGAGAGGTGTACTCGTGGGGTAATGGGGAGTCCGGCGAGCTCGGACATGGAGACAGAACGTATGAATGAATTCCTTTTCAGTTCCTCATGAAACATACTGGAGACTTTGGGGGACACTAGGTGGCAGACTTGCCGATAAAAACCCCAAAAGTCTCAACAATGTACACATGCTCAGTACTATGTAATATAGTAGGACATGTCCTAGTATGTCTGCTGCCATTTAGTGTTGCAAATCCTCCAGTTTTATCTGAAATTTCTTCTTTCTTCGGTTGGAACTACACAGCAGCATGCCTAATTGCGCATTCTCGATGCTCTTCAAATATTCAGAGTTACCAACTCTCCCTGATTCTGCAGAAAGTTCCCTAAAACTTAACAAATCTTTCCATTTCCTGATAAACACATATATAAAAATCTCCCCGATTATGGAAACTTTCCCCTATTATGTTGAATGGAATTCTCAGTATCTCCCTGATTGCTGTACTTCATTCCTCAACTTTTTCAAAACTTTTTCCTCAAAACTCTGACAGTTGCCAACAATGGCGCAATTTAATTTAAGCGTCTTTTTTTTCCTTTTCTTTTTTCGTTCTTTAGTTGGTGCCTTGAGCACCTACTTGTTAGGTGGATATGTTGCATATTATTACCATATTAAATTTACCTTCTTTTACTGAATTATTCTTTGGGAATTGCATCATTCCCTGAAATTTCCCTTTTTTCATTGAAACTGTGATGTGAAAGATTTTATGTTAACATGTGACAGTATCACAGCAACAAAAAAGTCTTGAAGGTCAAGCTTAAGGCTGGTAAGACTTAAAATATAAATGTTCACAGATTTGCACATACTGTACATGGCATTTGTCAGGGTGGCAAACTTCCCTTGAAATATTTGCTCTTGAATTACAGTTTTTGAGAAATGAGTAAAACAGTTAGTTCTGATCACGCAAGTCAAGAACGTGCTGTTTGAAAACAATAAAAAGATAAGTTTTTTTAATACTATTTTCTCATGACTCTGATGACTGATTGAGCTTGAACTTTCACCGGTTTATTATTTCATGTATATGTTTTGTCACATAACGTGTGGATACTGGTCTTTGATAATTTGACCGAGTGCTTTAAGATGTCTATGGTTAAGATGTCTATGTCTTCATCTTCTAATATTTCAAAACATTTTCAACATAAGAGTACTCAATGAAATTTCCTGCTTTGCCACTAGTTCTTGCACGGAGCCCACGTTGATCAAGAGTCTGCTTGGGACTAAGGAATCATCTCGGCGAGTTGTGTACATCGCTGCCGGCAGCGGCTACAGCGCTGCTATAACCACATTGGGAGTGCTCTATACCTGGGGAGCAGGGAGCTATGGTCGACTCGGACATGGTATGTGTGGAGTTTGATTTTAGGTTTGTTGTTTTCCCCCATCTCAGGTGTTTTGTTGTGAAGCACTGTATACGGAGTGCTTTCAAAGTCCTGAGGGGAAAACAAAACACAGGGCACTCCAGATTGGACTGGAATCATTTTGTTGTACAGAGCAGGTATCTTAACTGCTAGACCACCCTGGCCATCTGATTGATTGATTGATTTTGGGTTGAACAAAGAAATATTGGCTAGGGCGGGAATTGAACCTGGATTAATGTGGCAACACTCCACCAACTGAGCTATCTCACCTAATGTTATCTTTGTCAGATGCCATACAATTCGTAACTGCCGTGTAACCACAAATCACACCCAAGTTTACGATACTACCTGGGAAGCGGCAGCAGAGGGATCCCCTTAAGGGGATGCGACTGATCGATTGATTGATTGATTGGTTTTGATCATTGCTTTGGTTCTCAGGTAACAATGATGATCGTCTAACGCCAACCCAAGTATCTCCGTTGAAGGGTCAGCTCATCAAGCAGGTTGCCTGTGGGTCTCAAGATGGACAAACACTTGCCGTAACAGATACAGGTCAGATGTTTTCTCAAATACTTTTTAATAACTTTTTAATAACTGTTCACATTTCTGCATTTTCCCATTTTTATAGAATTCAGTCCAAGATTTGTCATCATTGAACAATGGCAAAGGGGGAAAGGTTAAGGAAGTGGTTTTTTAAAAGTTTTTTTTAAAGAATTCTGAGAACATAAAACAAAAAGTTCCAAGCATTAGCTGCAAAGGACATAAATATGCCAAGTGACAACAAACTTGTTGAGCAGAAACGGGTTACCAGTGAGAAGTCCATGTGATTTATGTAGTTTTTTGACTGGTCCCTTGCTAACCGTTGCTTGTCATATGAACTTGTCCAGCCGTAGGACACTTGTTTATGTCTATATCTTTGAACCCTCTAGGTCTTGTCTATTCGTGGGGTAACGTGGATTACGGGCAGTTGGGGCAGAAGGAACGGGAAGCGCCCAAGTCGCCCAGAGTCGTGTACAAACTCCAGGACCAGAATGTCTGTAAGGTTTGCTGCGGAGCTCGTTTCTCTCTGGCCCTGACCGAGACTGGAACTGTTTGGATCTGGTGAGTTGCAACAGCCAGCTCAAGTTTTTGGTTTTTTCCCAAGTAAAATTCAAGGAAACATCAGGTTGGCTCAGTGGTTTCTTTCCTTGCCTTTCACCTCTGTGGACCCCGGTTCGAATCCTACTGCACACCATAGCCTTACATGTGGATTGGTTTTTTTAAGTCCCGACCTGATTGCGTGGGTTTTCACCATTTTTGGTTTTTCCTCCCACATCTAAAACTGAACATTTCTTCTCATTTTCCCATTCATCCTGTTATTGGTGCTTATTGTGCCGTTGGTCGTGTAATAAAAAAAATTGTGTATCTTGTATTTGAGGTCACAACACAAAGCCACAGGGCTTCAAGAAAATGAGGACAGTTTGAAGAGAGAGAAGGTATCTCTTCACATTCCTCTTAAACTGGAATAGATAGCAAGATGGTGGAAAACAATATAACGCTAGGGAGTTCCAAAGTGCACTAGTATGGGGGGAAATGCTATTTGAATATCCCACAGTATTAGCGACAAATTTGCACTGCAAAAAAAAGGTTACTGCATATTTTACTATACTTCAACATCATCTCTGCTAGCAAATAGCTGAAAACATAGTTAGAGACACTAACAACGACAAACTAAAATGACTAAGAGACTGTCCAAAGATTTACAATTGTCACTTGCAAGAAATACAGGCTTTGGCTATGGCTATGGCTAGTGCATCACCTCTGCTAGCCATTAGCCTCAGCCATAGCCAAAGGGCACTCAAGTCTGACATAGTGGAAATCCAACCGAGACTTTCATGCACTTCTTCCATCATAGGGGACGTGGTGACGACAATCGACTAGGCCAACCCACCGATGACTCTTACCGCTTACCCAAGCTAGTCGAAGGTCTCCAGAGCAAGAAGGTGGTGGACATAGCGGCGGGCCAGAGGAATTTCCTGCTGTTGACGGACACCGGGGAGCTATACTATGGCCTGATTACTCAGTCAAGTGTACCAGCTAAGGGCAGCAAGGCAGAAATCTTTGCAGTTTCTGCCCTAGAGGGAAAGGCAATCAGCGGGATTGCTTGCAGCTACACCAACGTAAGTGAGGGATTTTATGGGATTTGTGGGTGTTTTGGTCATACGAGGTTTACAGGCAACTTGGTGGCAACCAACTGAACTCAGTATGTATGGAGAGACATTTCTCCTGCCAGCGTTGGTAATATAATACATGTATATAGCACACATATCCACCAATAAGGTGCTCAAGGCGCTTGAACAAAGAGAAACTTTTTCTAAGACAGTTTTTTGAAGTTTTTACGAATTATGGTTTGTTATTGAATTGAATTGAAGGTGCTGCAGTGCACTCAACACAGGTGTGACGTTCTTCCTACTTAAGTCTGATTTCTTATTTTTTTGGCGCTTGGAAAAATCTGAAAATTTTTGATTAAACTGCCTGAAAAGGCATGTGTACACTTAGGTTAGCCCTTGTGCTCAGTAAAATGTTCCTGCTATTTTCCAAGAACCAAACATCATGCCTGTCGGCAGTGTTCTCCCTCTGGCCAAATGCTATTTAAAAACACTGCAGGACCAGTCACAATTCTCTTTTAAGTGGGCTGTCTGGCTAATTCAGTGTTGAAAAGCACCTCTATTTTATACGAAATAGGGACTAGTGATAAAGCTGGCAGATTAGTGAAATGACAAGCTGTCTGATCTTGCTGGCTAGTCACTGAAACGTAAAGAGCAAACCCTGTAGGACTGGCTTACCATCCTTGAGATAAATTGTGAACATTGAAACATGGATGTGTTTTCTTGTGGGAAATTGCCAGGAACCGGTTGCTTGTAAATTGCCTCATGTGACATTGTGATGAGGATAGAAGTTGACTCATTTGAGTTTTAACCGAGTGAAAAAATCATTGGGTTGGTTTGGTTTACCCACTTGTTAAGTTGTACAATGGCCTAAACCAACTCTGAATTAGACACTAAGGTTTTGCGGCAACACCCTGTTGGAATCTCTCAAGTGAAGTGTGGTGGCACTGAGAAGAACCGGTGGTGTATCAGCTTGATGTTTTCCGTCAGTATGCTTGAAGCATCCTCAGGAGAAAAGCTGGATTTGAATTATCAAATCTGATAAGAACTATAGCAGTTTGTCTAGATTCCAGCTAGTCTTTAGAGACTAGAGCTGGCTAGTTTGAATGTAGATTTAAGACAGCTGTCAATAATTTGGTTTTACCATACACCAAGGTGGTAAGCATTGTATACTTTGTGCTTTCCCTGAGTCCAGCAGGAAAACAAAATCCACTTATCACACACAGTTTTATTTTTAGGCTAGTATTAATTGAAGAGACTTTTTATTTGAACAGAGTTTTACTTGGACGTCCAGCGGTAACTGGTCAGTTGGACTGAGTGTCCCGTTCAGCGTCCATGTAACGAAGTCAACCTTTGAGCAGCTGGACGGCCTCCTGGAACGTGTTTGCGAGGGTCTGGATGGACTGAGCGACTGGCCACCACCTCAAGAGAAAGAGTGCATGGCCGTAGCTGGCCTTAACCTCCTCAGACTTCAGGTAATAGTGCAGTAACTGTGTCGCTCAACAAATATAAGCAAGTGGTGCAGGGAACCAGTCGCTAGCAGTGTACATCACATTAAAGTCTGGTTGGTTTCCTGTTTTTGCTGAGTAGCATTTTTTTGTGTGATTAGCAGCTGCATGAAAAAGTTGTGGTTTCTTTTTTACTGAAAATAATCCCGCATGGGATTGGGTAGCGGGAGAAGGATTTTAAATCCCATAGCGAACTGGATAATGAAAATGTAATTGACAAAATGTGTGATTACTCAACAGCTTCATGCCGCCATAGCTCACGGAGAAAACGCAGAGAAGCTGGGACTCGGTCTCGGCGGCACACTCCTCTCCAACCTCAAGCAGCGCGTTGTGGACTTGGCCAGCAATGCCGGCGTCATTCCTACAGTGCAGGTTGCAGCCCAGTCCACTCTGCAGACCGGGTGGTCCATGCTTCTGCCTACGGCCGAGGAGAGAGCGAGGGCGCTGTCTGCATTGCTGCCGAGTGGTGGTAAGTAAAATAATTAGTTTGTGTCTTTGAAGATTTCTTGTTGCTCTTTTTAGAAATAGGATTCTATTTTATGAAAATGAGGGTAGCTTTTAAGAAAAGATTGATTAGTTAACCCTCCTACGGTTGGCCATTTAATATAATCCACTGGATTTTGAGTGATAGACATCTATGTCAACATGTTCACAGCTGATTCTGTAGACAGTTGTGCCACCGCACACAACTTGTTCAGTTGAATGGTTTCACATTGTGTGTCAACTCACTGGAAGAGTAGGAGGATTAAAACTTTGAAAACTTTATTTAACTGGTTGAGGACTTGCAGGTTGCGAGTCCCAACTGCTACAGATTAGATAAAGGGATGCAGAAATAAAAATACAAACAGAGAAGGTTTTGGGAGTTGTCCTCTTTGCCCATAATCTTGATATTCATCATAGGTCCTAGGCTGGCCATAGAGGTTTTAGGTCTTCATTGACCACTTGAACCAGTTATCATGGTGTTCATCATAGGTCCTAGGCTGGTCATAAAGGTCCGAGACTACTTGAACCAGCAATCATGCTCTTCATAGGTCCTAGGCTGGTCATAAAGGTCCGAGACTACTTGAACCAGCAATCATGCTCTTCATAGGTCCTAGGTTGGTCATAAAGGTCCGAGACTACTTGAACCAACAATCATGCTCTTCATAGGTCCTAGGCTGGTCATAAAGGTCCGAGACTACTTGAACCAGCAATCATGCTCTTCATAGGTCCTAGGCTGGTCATAGAGGTCCGAGACTACTTGAACCAGCAATCATGCTCTTCATAGGTCCTAGGCTGGTCATAGAGGTCCGAGACTACTTGAACCAGCAATCATGCTCTTCATAGGTCCTAGGCTGGTCATAGAGGTCCGAGACTACTTGAACCAGCAATCATGCTCTTCATAGGTCCTAGGCTGGTCATAGAGGTCCGAGACTACTTGAACCAGCAATCATGCTCTTCATAGGTCCTAGGCTGGTCATAGAGGTCCAAGTCCACTTGAACCAGCAATCATGCTCTTCATAGGTCCTAGGCTAGTCATAGAGGTCCTAGGTCCTAATTGACCACTTGGAACTCATAATTCTGATACTGGTCATAGGTCCTAGATTATGGTCTTACAACTGGGTTCGTTGTAATTTAAAACTAACTCAAAAGTCTCTCCCTTCAGCTACCTCATTTAACACTTTGACCGAACAAGATGATGAAGTTGCCATGATTTGAAGTCATTTCAACCAAATTTGATTCAAATTATTTCTCTCCAGGAGGTGAGAGTGTCTCCATGACCCCTGGTCGGCGCTTCATGATGGACCTCTTAGTCGGCAGCCTCATGGCCGATGGAGGACTCGAATCAGCTCTGGATGCCGCCGTTCACACCGAGGTCCGAGAATTGGAAAGTCAGAAGGAGAAGGACATCGCTGAGCCTCCTGGCGGCTTGGAGGCAGTGAAGGGAGGCAGGGTAGGAGTGGATGGGGAGGAGCGAGACAAGAGGACCATGAGCGGGGAGGAGGATAGGGCGAGCAAGGACATCAGTTCCAGTATCCCACTTCTGCAACTAGTCCAACAGCTACTCAAGTATGCTATGTCTTATGTTACGCATCATGCTCTGTACCGTTTCAAATTTAATTCTGTTAAAATGTCTTATTAAATAAATATGACATTCATTTGGAAGATCAACTCAAACTTATTAATAAAACTTTCACTTTGCTTGGCAAGATTCCTGATCATTTTAATTTTGCAAAAATAATTTTTTGGTCAGACAATCCCCAAGGGCTATTCAGCTGTATATTTGACTCGACTTGCATAAATTTTGACTAGCCAGTGAGATTGTTTTGCAATATTTTCATGTTAAATTATTATAATTTCACACAGACAGATTGCTAAATATTGACCAGCCTTCAGGACTACTGGGGAAGGAAGTTAGACTAATCTATAAAACGTTTTGTAATTGGGTCGTGACTAAATCAAGACCTTGGTGGTGGGGTTGGTGTAGTGGTATATTTCCTTGCCTTCCACCTCTAGGACCCCAGTTCGAATCCTATCGGGAGGCACTATGTGGATTGGGTTTTCAGTTCCTACCTGATTGCGTGGGTTTTCCCTGGACTAATTCTCTGGGGTTTTCCTCCAACATTTAAAACTGAAGCTTTCTGCTTTAGTTCTTTCCATTAGGTTCTTGGTTAGTATAGTGATTAAGTTCTCTTTTCTGAGAATCCTTGGCTTTACAACCAGAATTAATCAATGAAAGACCTGATTTTGTGTTATCTTTCAGGAATGCCTCTTCCATCACCTTGTCAAAGCTTCACGAGCTGTCTGTAGATTTCAGTAAGAGCGACCCGCCACCCAGCATGGTCAAGAACGAGAAGTCCACGTCCATGGAGTTGCTGCTGAAGTTCCAGCGGCTGCTGATTTGCTTTCTCTTTCCCTTCGACACTCAGCGTCGTAAATCTGCCTGCGGCCAAGCAACATGTAGGTTCAGATTTTTACCACTTTGTATGCTAAAGATGCATGGCCCGATTTTTGCCGGAAATATATATTTTGTTAAAGAATAATAATCATTATTGACAACTCTTATATAGCTCATATTACCGTGAGATAAGAAAGAAGAGAAAACAAGTTTGTATTTCAGTCTTTCAACACACTGTCTTTCCACACAGTCAAAGTTTTACAAAACACACAGAGAAAAAAAAGTTGAAAAGGCAAGGGGGAAAAAAATTATCAGAATTTTTCTCTGAGTGAATTTTGAGTGATGATACTGTTTCAAAATGATAAACATACACATATATGCCATGTCACATGCAAAATTGTTTGTACATGGCTGATGGATGAAGAAAATTAGGCGTTATTTGTTCCTGCTTTTTAATCCACTTATTCTAGTGCTGAGAACACCGATTCCTAAAAGCTCTGTGAAATCTAAACCCCAGGGAATACCAAAAAGTGTAAATGCCATCATTTTAACATACCTTGTAAAAACTTGGATCCTAGTCTCGGGCTATTTTGTAAGCAATGACTCTCACCCCTGTATAATGTGGCGTGTCGTGGCCGAGCGGATAAGATCACTGGACTCAAGCTCTGGTGTTTCTGATCAGCAGAGTGTGGGTTCGAGCCCCGGTCGTGACACCTGTGTCCTTAAGCAAGACACTTAACCATGATTGCTTCGTCCTTCGGATGGGACGTAAAGCCGTTGGTCCCGTGTGTTGTGTAACGCACGAAAAAGAACCCAGTGCACTTATCGAAAAGAGAAGGGGTCCGCCCCGGTGTTCCTGGTTTGATCGGCTGCATATTGCGCCACAGCACCTTGTAAACCATTACAAGGTGCTATGTAAAGGAGTAGGTCTCATACTTCAAAACGTAGCCCCAAATACCTTGCAGGAAATACTGAATGTTAAGCGCTTAGAGGCTGGCCTGCAGTAGGCGCTATACAAATACAATATATTATTATTATTATTATTATAATACATTTTGCAAGATTCATCGTACTTTGGCTACTCAACAATTTACACTGTGAACAAATAGCTCTGGTTTTGCTCAAATTACAATAATTATTATTTTTTTTTTTTCATTTTAGCTGCGGAGACGCTTGGCGCCATTTCTCTTCTGAAGAAGTACATCAGTCTTCTCTCTGCTCACATCCATGACGTACTCCCAGCTGCCTCAGACCTTGCATCCCGTAGTCCCAAACAATTCTCTACCGTGGCTAGCATCATTGAGTCGGACCTATCAGGTAATAAGAATAGTCTTATACATTAAGGTACTCAAGGTGCTTGAATAAACAAACCTAGACAAGTTTTTGAATTTTTGTTAAATTATGAGACCAATTTATGTAGCACCTTGTAAGGGTTTACAAATTGCTGCGGCGCATTCAGCATTCACTGCCAGATACACCCGGGGCAAACCCTTCTCTTAGCGAGTGTAACAGGGTTCTTTTACGTGCATTACACAACACACGGGACCTACGGCTTTACATCCCATCCGAATGACGAAGCAATAATTGTGAAGTGTCTTGCTTAAGGATGCAAGTGTCAAGACCGCGACTCAAACTGACACTTTGCTGATCAGAAACACCAGAGCTTGAGTCTGGTGCTCTTAACCGCTTGGCCACGACACCCCACAATGGGAGGGTTGGATGTAATGCTTAACTCGACTTTGTATTCATGGGCTAAGTGTAAGTGTAACGGACTCTGCGGCGCAGTTTGCTTCCATTGTCAGAAACACCGGGGCAAGTCCCTTCTCTTCCATCGCTTTATAATGTCCTCATCTTTATTTTATTTCAGGTGTTCTCCTCCCTGAACTGATCACTAGTTTAGTTCTTCTCCAAGTCAAGCATCGTTCTGTCCCGCTCAGTGAACTCGCTAGTTTAATCGACTTACTGGAAGCTTTTAACCGACTAGCACCAGGCATGGATAAGGAGGATGCTGAAGACCTGGCATGGTCAGGTTTGAGAGGTCAGTTACCAGACCTCTTCTCAAGTCTGAATAGGTTTTTTGTTGCTTTTTTCACTCGGTGAAAAGTTTGACTAATCTGAAATGTGATGTTGATGAAATTAGTTATTTCACTGTTTTCTGTGAAAATAGTGAAAGATGCAGCTTTGTACTTAAACGCGATGACAGAGGGACACTTCTTGTGTGTTTAGGCAAACAATTAATCATCATTATTTCAGTATTAATTAAATATTTCACTGTTTTCAGGCCTTATGAAAAAGTTCAAGATTTAGTTTGTGTACTCATCAACAAAACGACACCTTTCAGGCAAAAACTGAAAAAAAAATTAATTCAGTATGCAAAAAGCTAAAATGGTTTAATACACCAACAACCAACTGTTACAGAAATTTTAAATGTAAAATAATTTGCACCATTTAAAAAAAAAAATAGCCATTGATCAGAGTTAGACTAAATACATGCAATCTTTTACAACAATGTTATTACTGGTAGTTTTAATACTGGGTAAATTTGCATTGGGGATAAAGAATATGTCTGCTTTACCCATACACCGATATGTGGAAAGCACTGTATACTCAGTACTTTTCCCGAGCCCTGTAAAAAAAACCACAGGCATATTACTTGGGTGGGATTTGAACCTAGACCTTTGCCGTTCTAGAGCAGATGTCTTACCACTAGACCACCAAGATTACCAGGTAGCTAGGGGCAGTTTGGATCCCATGTTTTAGCAGCAGGTACCGCAACAGTGTAACAGATGTAAAATTTGCATGTGGTAGTTTTGATTAAAATAGCTGTTTTGGTGTGATTTGACGACGGTTTATGTTACAATGGTTCCTGTATAGACAAAATCCAAGCAACTATTATATGAAGCCATTACTGGGTAGCATTCATTATTTTACGCATCAAAGCAGAGCTGTCAACTCTTCCTGATTCTGCAGAGGGTTTCCTGAAAATAAACCAGTCTTTCCAAGTTCTGACGAATGAAGACGAATATCTCCCTGATTGTGGAAACTTTTTCCCCATGATGTTGAATGTAATTCTAAATATCTCCCTGATTGTCGTACAAAATCTCCCTAATTGCAAGATGCAAATGTTGGCAGCTCTGTCAAAGGCATCGTCGACCAATGATGTTGACGCAAAAGCCCGCATGTGAAGTGTGAGTGTTAGCGCATCGGAGTAATGGTAGACAAGACTGGTACAGGACCTATTGATTGGTCTGTTTGGAAACATTTGTCTCAGCAGGAATATCTGGTCTGGCAGCGGCCAATGATGCGACTTCCAACGTCCCCCAGACTCCCGATGACGTCCCCCTTATACGCAAAGCAGACCTCGAGAACCATAACAAAGATGGTGGGTTGTGGGTTGTCATCAACGGCAAGGTGTACGATTTGAAGGACTTCCACTGCAGTGCGCCGTGCGGCAAAGATAAACTACAACAATATGCAGGTGAGTAGACTAGGAGGGACTGGTCCGATAGACTCCCTTGCATATGACATCACAAGCTCAAATAGCGCCCTCACTGAGGTCAAAGGAAGACCAATCATTGGCTGAGTGTTGTATGTGGCGCGTACACGCTTGCACGTTTCCATTGTTCGACCTAAGCCATGGCGGCCTAGGCAAGAAGTTTATTGGAAGTCGGGAAAGAAAACTTCACAAATTTCCGTCTTATGCCGAGTCCAACTGAAGCGACTTTGGCTACAGCTGTGGCTGTTGGCTGCAGTGAGAACATTGGGCGCATTTTCAGTGATTCTGCCGTAGACACTGCCAGAGCCCTCAGTTTGGACACGGCCTGACTATTTCAAACATCATCTTCCTATTTTCAATATCTTCTCAAAATTTTTGTGCCATCCTTTTTCCATTTTCAACAGCTGACTATTTCAACATCATCTTCCTAATTCCAATATCATCTCACTAGTTTTGGTTCCACTTTCGCAATCCTCTTACTATTTTGTGTGATTTATTTTGTCTCATCTCAAAATATCTTTCTTTTGTTTTCAACATTTTCCACTTATTTTTCCTCACAGCCAAGGATGCAACAGAGGAGTTCCAGAGCGTAGGCCATTCAGCTGAGGCCATTCTCATGATGGAAAGCTTCTTCGTTGGAATCTATGTCGGAGTAGGTTTGCTTGACAAATGCCCCCTCTCAATAAAGTTTACAGCCGAAGAGCCTTATCACACAGGGCAATTTATATACAGGCAGCCAACTGTTACAGTTGGTTGATCGCATAAATTGACGGCATTTTTTCCATTTCAAAGTTTCAAATGTGTACTATGTAGGTATTTGAAGCCTCTTTTTACACTTTCACCTCGCTTTTTATGGCAAAACAGCTTATCTCTGTACTTGCTTTTCTCAAATTTTCATTTTTCAAGTTACGCTGTTTTGCCATGGAAGGGCCATGCACTGCATGCAAAGGAACACTAAGGTAGCACAAGATACATTTTTCTAACAATAATATCCCTGAAATTTCTTGAAAATTGCCTGGAACTGGTTGCTTATAAATTGCTTCATGTGACCGGGGTCCAGTTTCATAAAGCTGTCACACAGAAAATACTACTCAGTAAATATCTTTGCTCAGCAAAATATGAATGGGGTACCAGTCACAACATCCTAAGCCTTGCAAAATTTTGGTTAATGACTTATTTCTGCTAAGCAAGTTTTGTTTCTGTGCTTAGAAATGTTGCTTTTGCTTCCCTAAAAATTGGGCCATGGGCTTTCAGTTTGAAAATGTTGCAGAAATATTTTTCATATCGAGGAATAAACCACATCCTAGACCCATTTTACATGTAAATATATATGTGTACCTAGCTCCTACCATGCCAGAACCACCGGATAAAACCCCATCCCTCAACGATAAGTGTTCTGGGTTCTTTTACATGCATTACACAATACATGGGACCAACAGTTTTGTGTCCCATCCGAAGAAGGAATCAATAATTCTGAAGTGTCTTACTTAAGGACATAAGTGTCAAGGGCGGGAGTCAAACCCACACTCTGCTTATCAGAAACACCAAAGCTTGAGTCCAGTGCGTTTGACGCTCGGATTGACCGTTCGAACCCACACTCTGCTGATCAGAAACACCAGAGCTTGAGTTCAGTATGCTTGACCTAACGAACCCACACTCTGCTGATTAGAAACACCAGAGCTTGAGTCCAGTGTGCTTGACCTTACGAACCCACACTCTGCTGATCAGAAACACCAGAGCTTGAGTCCAGTGTGCTTGACCTTACGAACCCACACTCTGCTGATCAGAAACACCAGAGCTTGAGTTCAGTGTGCTTGACCTTACGAACCCACACTCTGCTGATCAGAAACACCAGAGCTTGAGTTCAGTGTGCTTGACCTTACGAACCCACACTCTGGTGATCAGAAACACCAGAGCTTGAGTTCAGTGTGCTTGACCTTACGAACCCACACTCTGCTGATCAGAAACACCAGAGCTTGAGTCCAGTGTGCTTGACCTTACGAACCCACACTCTGCTGATCAGAAACACCAGAGCTTGAGTCCAGTGTGCTTGACCTAACGAACCCACACTCTGCTGATCAGAAACACCAGAGCTTGAGTTCAGTGTGCTTGACCTTACGAACCCACACTCTGCTGATCAGAAACACCAGAGCTTGAGTCCAGTGTGCTTGACCTTACGAACCCACACTCTGGTGATCAGAAACACCAGAGCTTGAGTCTAGTGTGCTTGACCTTACGAACCCACACTCTGCTGATCAGAAACACCAGAGCTTGAGTCCAGTGTGCTTGACCTTACGAACCCACACTCTGGTGATCAGAAACACCAGAGCTTGAGTCTAGTGTGCTTGACCTTACGAACCCACACTCTGCTGATCAGAAACACCAGAGCTTGAGTCCAGTGTGCTTGACCTTACGAACCCACACTCTGCTGATCAGAAACACCAGAGCTTGAGTTCAGTATGCTTGACCTAACGAACCCACACTCTGCTGATTAGAAACACCAGAGCTTGAGTCCAGTGTGCTTGACCTTACAAACCCACACTCTGCTGATCAGAAACACCAGAGCTTGAGTCCAGTGTGCTTGACCTAACGAACCCACACTCTGCTGATCAGAAACACCAGAGCTTGAGTTCAGTGTGCTTGACCTTACGAACCCACACTCTGCTGATCAGAAACACCAGAGCTTGAGTTCAGTGTGCTTGACCTAACGAACCCACACTCTGCTGATCAGAAACACCAGAGCTTGAGTCTAGTGTGCTGACCTTAACGAACCCACACTCTGCTGATCAGAATCACCAGAGCTTGAGTCCAATGCAAAGTAAATATCTTTGCTCAGCAGAATATGAATGGGGAACCAGTCACAACATCCTAAGCTTTGTAATAACTTATTTCTGCTAAGCAAGTTTTGTTTCTGTGCTTAGAAATTTTGATTTTGCTTCCTTAAAAATATGGCCATGGGCTTTCAGTTCGAAAAATGTTATGGAAATACTTTTCATATCAAAGAAATAAACCACAGGTGCACTGAAATATTTGTCAATTAGAACGTGGGTCAGTTTTGCTTTTGTGGAAAATGCTGCTTAGCTATGTCATGCTTGGCTATGTCATGCCATTATTTGATTAGCTAACTGTTTTCCCATCTTTTGACTATTAGCCTGAAGAGGACATAATCATCCCATCGGTCAACACCAGCTGCTCCTCTTCTCCTCTCATTGATGCTGAGCGTGCCTTAGGTCTACTCATCGGTCTAAACTCCTGCCACCAGGCCTGCGGACACTCCCTTCACTCCCTGGAGGTGGACTACAAGAACTGGCTCCAATCGCCTCTCTTCAGCGGGGGCCTCCAGCTGAGTCAACGCCCCAACGCCTTAGACCGAGACGACCGTGGATCCAACACCTCCACTCCTGCGACGACCCCTGTCCAAGCACTGAAATATGAAGACAACCAAAAGTATTTTGCTCGGTCGGCTTCGCTAGCCGATGCCGCCCGCCCGTTTCTGCAAGCTTTGGCGGACGGACGGCTTCAGGATAGCGGAGTGAAGGCGTTTCTCAGTCAGTGCGATCGTTACTGTCGTCTTCACCATCTGATTGCGCCGATCGAGTTCCCTTCGTTGCACCCCATCGAGGTTGCTGGCAGGTTGTTGATGGCGTGTATCTTGAAGCACCATGACCTGGGGCATGCTGCGTTGGCGCTGGTGGAGCATGGCGGACAGGGGGATGGTCTGGGTCATATACGACATGCCGCCATGCCAAAGTCTATCTCTGAAGTGTGCAGAGTGGTCTACCAAACGAAACGCTCACTCATTAAGGTATGACTAACTAGTTTTAAATCAACTTTTAAATTAATATATGCGTAATAAATAATTGTTGACGATGACTAGAGCACACTAGTCAGAGTGTTGAGAATAACCAACCAGATCTTTTCAGAGCCAACATTTCTACTTTTAAGAGATTTTCTACATGGTGTACTTGATTACTTGATCCTATTCCAAAATGTAAAGTCTACAATCTGACATTCCATAAGAACTACTTAATGTACATTGTGAAAGGAATATTTGTCTTTGACAGAACTGTCAAAAGGATTAGTATCCAATATATTTCAAATCACATCTGTTGTTAAAAACATATGTGCTATACATTACAACAGTAATACATGGTTCTTATTATAGTGCACGTATCCTAGTAGCTAGATCAAGGTGCTATACAACATTATTATCACTGTTCGGCGGGCATACTTGGACTCTTCTAGTTTTTCTCAACTAACCGGTGAGCATACAAAACTGCTTTCTTAACTTAACCCTTCAAAGACGAGACTATTTTTAATTCTTAACAGACTCGTCAAGATCTTTGCCATTCCTACGAGGAGGTCTGTACCCCAGTCATCCAGCGTTGTCGTTTCTTATTCAATGAGCTCCGCCCAGCGATCGGCAACGAGGTGTCTGCTCTGTCTAGGCTCAAGATCCTCAGTACCCCACCAAGATGGAAACAAGTCGTCATGAAGATGATCAGACAACGCCGTGCTGCTGCAGCTGCCGCCGTCATGGGTAAAAAAAATTCTTCAATTTATTGGTGCAGGCATGATATTCTTCCTATGTTTAGTCTGATTTCTGATTTTTGATTTCTTTTATCTGAAAAGTTGTGATTCAATAGCCGGAAAAGTTTATTGAAGCATACACCATGTGTACATGTAGGTCAGTCCTTATGCTTGATAACATATTTCAATTTTTTTCTGTTGGTGGAATTTCAGGAAAAAAATATCAGCACTAGCACCTTGTAGGCAGGAAATTACAGTACGTAAGAGATGGCGAACACCCGTACTCTATTTTGATTGAATCTGTATGGCACATTGGTACCAGGGTTTGCTCATCTGGTGGTCTGTATACAAAAGCCAGCCCCGAACCATTTGACACAGCAACTGTCTCTATAGTCCGAGGAATTCAAATTTAGCTGTACCTTGTGACTAAGCAAGTCATTGTACCAGACTTTAATCAAATCTAATTTGAAAATGGCTTATTAGGACGTGGCCTGAGTAACAATGTTGTTGTACTGATGCAATGGTTTTTATTTTGTTTACAAAAATTTGTGTTTTATTTGGGTTTTGTTTTAGCTTCTGTTAAGGAAGAGAAGGGAACCAGAGATGTCAAAGTCAAGACGGAAGGAGGAGAGACGGAGGGTGAAGAGGCGGGAGCCGTCGGCGGAGTGGGCGTAGTTCGAATCTTTGCCAAGCAGCAGCCAAAGGAGAAGAAATCCGCCAAGGAAAAGGTTTGTTCCAAAATTGGGGGAAAACAGGTATCTCGAAATAAATTTTTTAAGTCATCCCAAGACGAGCTTAAAGATGAATCATAAAATATCCAAGAGCAGAAATGTGAGATTTCAGTTTCTTGGTTGAATAAATTGGGGTTGAACAAAGAAAAACTCTCTAGAGCGGTACTTGAACCTGTGACTTCCGGATTAACATTTTGGCGCTCTTCAAACTGAGCTATCTAGTCGCCTTTTGTTTTGTCAATATCTTTGTTCAGGGGTGCCATTCAGAAGCCATTCAACCTGTAACTGCCGTATAGCCAGGGATCACACCCAAGTTTTCTTAGTTTATTTCAGCTTTTCTTTTGTTTTCTTCTTTTTTTGAAATCCCACAACATTCGATGATGTCACATTAAACAAAATATGGCCTGTACATTTTTCTACATAGGATTTTCAGTTCATTCCTGAATTTTAATGATATTCAATCAGAATAGCTTGAATTTGACCTTTTGACTAGTGCAAAAATTCCTCTGTGGAGTGTGCAGACCTATTTGTTTTTGCTGTCTGATGACGTTGTTTTTCAAATTTCGCTCTGAAAGAGTATAGAATAAAATTACATTATAGACACTTTATAGCATGAAGTTAGCGACAATTTTGTTTTATTTTTTCCCCACTTTCATGAGGACTTTATCTATTGGAAAATGAGTGCATCAAAACATTTAAATTTACCTTAATTTCTTTGACTCGTTTCTTGTCTAGGATTCTTGGCGAGCCGTCGTCAGTGCAATCACCAGCGCTCGTAAGTTCAAGTGGTTGCGTCAACGCATGACGGGCGCCTCCACGCAGACGGCCCTGATGAGCCAGATCGTAGAGTTTGCTGTCAATGATACCAACCTGGACCTGGAGAAACTGAGGAGGATGCTGTACTGTCAGGTAGGCCACTACCACAAAGAGTTTACAAGGGATGAGAAGTTTCGGATTTCAATCTGAATGCAGAAATATTTTAGTCTGCCTGGTAAACAAAAAATGATGCAATTTCTCAAAATAAAATAAGTCATGCTATTTGATCTACTCCTCTAGCACTGAGGATACTGTTCCCAAAAGCTCCTTGGAATTTATAACTCCAGGGGTTATCAAAAGGTGGAAATGCCATCTTTCAATGTACCTTCTAAGATGTGGATCCCAATTTTAGACTTTTTTGTCAGCAGTGATTCTCATCCCTGGTTCATTGAACTCAACCTGTTTGTGCAGCTTAAGTTATGAAATAGAGCCTCATCTCTGCACTGATAATTTGCGGACTTTTATTATTTTGTTTTACCCCACGCCGATGTGTGATAAGCACTGTATACTCGGTGCTTTCCCAAGCCCTTTAAGCAAAAAAATCCACAGACATGCTGCTCGAGTTGGATTTGAACAAACGACTTTCCAGTTATTCTAGAGTAAATAGAGGCGGATTCTGTTTCATAGTTTAATAGACAATAGCCCTACAAACATTCGTAAAAGCAATGGGTGCACCAAATTGCAACCGTTACAAGTATACTGTCTGATTGGAGCTTGTAGCTTGGGAGAACTTTTATTTTTTAAATATATAATTACTTTTATACTTCAAACAGCTTGAGAGAGCTGAGAATCGTCTCCACGGAGCTGAAGCGATTTTAACTCAACTCAAAAAAGACCAGCTGATCCCATCTGTCCGCTACGCCATGCTCTGCGGCTGGCAGGGTTTAGTCGATCACCACAGCAACGACACCACCCCACAAAGCCCCCTCTTCAACGACTCCACTGCCAACTGCCTCAACAACATCAATTTGATCCCACCGTACGATCGCGTCATCCTGCAGACGACCTACGCTAAGCTGAGTCGCTGGGCTGTGGACGCCCTCCGCCGTCTGGTCATCTCGGCGAACGAGACCTTGAGCTGCTCAGCGCAGGCGGCCAATGATGAGGACGAGGAGGATAACGGGTTGACATTGGGGGTTCTACCCCAGGCGAGGTTCATTCTTGCTACCCTGGGGATGTTGACCAAGGAGCAGCTGGCGTGTGGCGTGAGCCTGCTGCTGAACTCTGGGGTACTGGGTCTGATGCAAACAGTCCTTAGACTGACGGGTAAGAGACTCTGCAGCTAAAATAATAACAAGGCTGATTGCAAAATAAACCTGGCAGTTACTCAAGGTTAGCCTTAGGTTTTCTGGGGTTATTCAAAGTTTAACCACGAGTTACCGTTTGTTTGATTCTGCATTACTCCCTAAAAAATACCTTTTTTGCTAGGCTAGAGTGACTTTTCAATTGACTTGTACACAAATATTACCCTTTCCAGAATCCTATTTCTGAATACTCCACCTTTCCCCAAAGTCTGTAATACAGTTTGTTTCAACCCAAGAAAGCAGTTCAGGCAATTTTTTATTTTTTATTCCTTGGATCAGGCCCAGACCATGACTGTAACAACGACGACGATACCCCGCTCCCGTCTACTGTATTTGAAGAGACACGTAACATCCCGCAGCCTGCCCCCATGCCAACCAGCGGACCTGAGCTGGCCGGAATGATGAAGATCGGTACCAGAGTAGTGAGAGGCCAGGACTGGAAATGGGGAGATCAGGTTAGTCATAACTAACAAAATAAAGAAAAGATGTCGAAATAAATATTATTATTTAGTTTTACCCCTACTTCGATGTGTATAAAGCACTGTATACTTTCCTAAGTTCTGTGAAAAAAAATACACAGGCATATAACTGGAGTGGGACTCGAGTCCACAACCTTTGGCATTACAGAGCATATGTCTTACCACTAGATCACCATGATCGCCCGGTAGCTAGAGGCAGTTCGAATCCTATATTCTTCATCCCCGATACAAATTTAACATCTGTGAAACAAACATTGGTAAGTTCTGGTGACTGTGCGAAGACTTGGTGTCGCCAAGGAAAGCGTCGAAACCAGACCCATGTTTGAAACTGCTCAAAAGTTGCATCTTGATGTACACAAAAACCCAATGGTGCAAGGGTCTACTTTATTGCAAAGTCAAAATAGGTTGTGTCTAGGCCAAGCAACTTCAGCTATGGCTATGGTCATGGGCAGCAGCGAGAATAGGCCTTTTCAGCAGTCTTGCAATTTATAGACTTTCCAATGGAAATGCCCTTTGCAAAATGAAAACAGCCTAGCCCTCTCAAACATGAACTTCAAGGCCTGTACAATGCATTTGCACATCTAAGACGATCCAATCATACCAGTCTTATTTATTTTATTTGACTATACCAGGATGGTCCACCACCGAGTGAGGGTCGAGTCATTGGCGAATTAGGGGAGGACGGTTGGATACGTGTTCAATGGGACACGGGCAGCACTAACTCCTACCGCATGGGGAAGGAGGGGAAGTATGATCTCAAGTTGGCAGGACCCCTACCGGTAGTGGAACAGGCCGAGGACGAGAAGGAATGCATCATTGATCCAGGTATTGAATCAGTTTTGAATGTTGACAGGAGTTTACTAATTAATGTCTTCATTGCTGAGCGGTCCACTGCACCGGACTCCAAGCTCTGGTGTTTCTGATCAGCAGAGTGTGGGTTTGAGTCCCTGTCTTGACACTTGACACTTGACACTTGACACTTGACACTTAAACATTATTGCTTGCTTCTTCCTTCAGATGGAACTTCAGTGTGTTGTGTAAGTTTGTATAAAAGAACCTCTGCACTTATCATTGGTGTGTGGTCCCAGAATAAATAAGTTGTCAGAAATTATCACCATCTGGTGCAGTCTCACATTTCTTCCAAGCTGTTAACTTCATCCAAGACCTTCTCTGGCTTCTGAATGACTTTGAAGGGCACAGTTTTGCATAGCCAAACTAGCTAAAAAAAGAAATAATAATAATAAAGCACTTAATGTAGTGCCAGTGCCCGAAGGCCTCTGAGCGCTTTACATAAAAAAGAAGCCCAAACCAACAAAATTATCCACACGCTCAAAGTCTACAAGAAATCTGAAACAGGGAAACTTTTATAAAAATACAACAATCACAATGTTTTAACAGTTTTGTGTAAAAAAAGCAACAACTTTTACACGTAAGAAAGTTTTTGATTATTACCATGTATTTACCAGGTATTTACCAGGGGTATTTGAAAAGGTACGTTTTGAGGAGATGCTTCAATTCAGTTAACGAGGCAGTGTTACGAATGGCAAGGGGGGGGTGTTATTCCATGGCTTTAGTGCAGCAGTAGAAAAGGCTTGATTTCCGTAATTATGCGGTTGCTTTCTTGGAACTAGAAGGAGGTTCTAAGAGTTCTTGTGAGCATGAGAGAAGTATGCTAGACATTGGGGCCAGACATAATTAACCTTGACTTTCTTAAGAGTCTAAAGTTTTTGTTCTTGCATCCTGTTTGATTTTGGTGAGTTTCTTAACCAAAAGTCCCAATTGTAACGTTAAACAAAACTTATTCCTGGATTTTAGTTTTTGGAATGTTGAAAAAAACATGACAAACAATTCATTCAGTACTTTATTAAATTTAGTTTTAACAAATGAATTCAAAAAGGGACTATCCGTTTGATTGGCCAATGTGATCTGATTTAATCCAATCAGCTTCCAAGAAGAGACAAGAGAGCAGTCACCCCACGGTCCTGATCAGAAGGTCTAGCATCTGCCTCCTCCAGCTCCTTACACTAAGCTGTGGAATACACGCAGAGAACATGCAGCGAGATGCAACCAAGACGCTGTGTGGTCTGCTGAGGACATTGGTGGAAGCCGGCAGCACTAAGACATCAGAAGGTATAAAACAATTAAAATACATAATAATAATAATAATGACGTCTTCTATAGCGCAGGTATCCACGAAAGTGCTCATGGCGCTTGCCCCAATAATAAAGTTCCTCTGTGGATGTCTTCCAGTGCTGCACAAGCAAGAAAAGGTGAAAATGGGATGCTGCATAAAATATAAACAGCGCCCCAGCAGAATAAGCAGTAATCCCAATCTCCACGGAATTAGGAGAAGAAAAAATTATGTGTTTTCAAGGCTGTTTTGAAATTGTCCGTTGTCTGGATGGCTCTGATGGAATTTGGTAGACCATTCCAGACCCTTCCCAGCAGCTACCTGAAAAGAACGGGATCCCCATGAGTTGTTCACAGCATATTCCACAAGGAGGAGCTTGTCAGCTGCTGAATGTAGATTTTCACGAGCTGGAATATGTGGCTGGACGAGATCACAGATGTAGGATGGTGATCTGCCATTCATTGCTTTAAAAACCAGTAGGCTGATCTTGTAGAAGATCCTCTGTTCAACAGGGAGCCAGTGAAGCTGCTTCAGAATGATAGATTTCTTGGGCCTGATGAAGAAAATATCATTGAAATAATTTTTTTTCCATCTACAGAACTCAGTTTTTTAGATGAAGAGCAAAAACAAAAGTAAAATTGCAAAAATTCATACTAGAATTGTTCGCAAATGTTTTTTAGCAGAGAATAACCCCTTGCATATGAGGTCACAAGCCCAAAACAGCGCCATCACTGAGGTCACTGAAGACCTATCATTGGCTTAGAGTTGTTCACTGCGCAAGCACGCTCCGTTGTTTGACCTCAGCAAAGACGACCAAAGTAAGGGGTCAATAAAAAAGAATTATCAAATATATTGATTTTTCAAATCATTCATCGGAAAAATATTATTCTAAATCAACGAAACGGAACATTGCTGTTCTCAGAAAGATAAAATGTCATTACTTTGTTCAAGTCTGTAGTAGCGTGTCGTGGCAAAGTTCTGATGACTGAGTCATCGGAGTGAGTGTTCGAATCCCGGTTGTAACACTTGTGCTCTTGGGCAAAACACTTGACTATAATTGCTGCTCATCACCCAGGAGTAAATGGGTTTCTGCGACGGTAAAAATTGTTGATGTGTGAATTAGCCACCTGTGTGCCCATTTGGTTGCCGGTGCTGCATAATCCAAAGGAGCTGACATGCTGTAATGATTACTTAAGCCCCAGTGAACAGGGGTAGTAATAGTGTATGGCACTTTTTTTACAGTGTGGAAAAGCGCCTAAATAAATTATTTAATAATCAATATTAATATTTCTTTTTACAATAGGTGAGCTATCGCCATCACGGCTCGTAGCGAGGCAACAATATTATGAGTGGGCAACCCTTGGGTTCATCTCCAGCATAGCCAATGCCCCTAGCCTCTGCCGCGCCCTCAGCACTCCCGACTGGATGGATTTACTCCTAGGGATGGTCCAGAAGCCGGATGTCACTCCAGAGTCCATCACAACCCAGGTGATATTCTGTTTGTATTCAGATTCATTAAAGGGAAGGTATACGTTTGGTTATCACTCTTAATTAATGACAATAAAAACTTACTTGGTTAGAAGTACAGCAGCTTTGGATAGTATAAAGCATTTTGTGAATCATTTTACGTCGAAGTAACTTGGTCATGAAAAAAAATATCAGTTTTTATCCCCCAAAATTTAAATCTGAGAAATGTCACTGTCGGATAGGTTTTTCAGATTGTGTATTCCAATTATGGATTATTCTTCCTGCGTGAACATAACCGCTCCGGATTTTCAAAAACGCTTTTTCAAAAACGCTACCACCTTTTAAAATTAAAACATTACGGGTTAGTTTTATTGTATATTATCTATGTTTATAAAGGAGGAAAACAATCGAACGGTTAAAAAAAACAGAGGTATACGTTCCCTTTAAAATGTATTTTTCAAATGGGACGAATCTTAGTTCTTAAGCATCTTCATTTTATAAGTTTTTGAACCTGCGTTAATTTCGTTATGATTGTGTTTTTGTAGATCTTGGCACTACGTCTATTGAGGGCAGTGTTACCAGGGTGGGAGGAGACGGACCTATCAGTGCGTACCAACGACCTTGTCAAGAAACTCTTCACTCTGCTAGGGTCAGTTCTACTGAACTGCTCGGCCGATGTGCCGTACCCGTATTCCGGTAAGTCAAATTAGTATTCTGGTAACTCAATCACTCTACCGCATAGCGTCTTGGGTCCGTTGCGCTTATCTTCTACCTCCGTGGTCAGTAGCCTGTCGACCCAGTTGCTCAATCCAAGATGATCTTGGGTGGCCTCTGGGTCTTGACCATCCAGGTGCCAGGGGGAATTCTGCCTCTGCAGTTAATGGCCATGCTTAGTGCCTTCTTTGCGGGGGTGCTGTCATCAAGGTGTTCAAAGTGGCCAAAACAACCTGACCGAGCCAACAACTCTGTTACAGTTTGGTTGATACAGCCGTGTCACTGCTACTGAACCAAACACGCAAAAACGCTAAACCAATGACTGAAGCTTAATTGTGTTTCTGGTCAGGGGCGCCAAAATGAGCCCCCCTTTTTTGGTTATCATAATCTGTCCCCAAAAAACAACGGTGTATATTCCTATCAAGGGGTTCTCCTCACTCTTTGCAGAGGCCCTAGTTTTCATTCATTGCTGTAGATCTTATTTGTATGACATAAATGTAGGAGGGCTTCCTCTCTTAATAGGTCAACATTAGGTTGCTCTATGACCCATCCTGCGGTCTGCCCATACAAAACTTTGTTTCCATTGTCTCATCATCGTTTTACCTCTAACAGTGACGAGAATTTTTATTTTTTTATTTAGACTTTTTGACACCTGCCTGGCAAAATAGTTATTGTTTTCTTCAGACACAAAGACATTTTGCTTTTAAGTGGAAAGATCTAGATTACTAAAGATACTATTCTTAGAAGCTTCTTGAAATCTATAACTCCTGGGGTTACTAAAGGTGGAAATGCCAGCATTTCAACATGCCTCCTTCATTTTAAATCCAAGTTTCAGACCGTTTTGTCATCGGTGACTCTCACTGCTTCTTAACACGACAGATGGATGAAGTCATTTGCTCTTTACGCTGTCACCATTTCCTAGTTGTCAATTTCTCCCAACAGGTGGCGGAGGTCGAAGGAATATGAAGCAGTCCCGCTGCAAGGTTTCCCTGACAGCCTCCTTGGGGAGTACGGTAGCCGAAGAGGTCATCATCCTCATATGTCGCCTGCACACTCTCCCGGCCTGGAACCAGACCATAAACGATTACGTCACACAGCAGCTCAGCACCATCACCGATATACTCCTGGAGGATGGACTTGCTGAGGTCAGTGTGGTTATGAATATGTAAATCTGATAAATATTCAAGCATTGTTATGCATATTCATAAAATTATGGGCAGTAATATGAGTTTCTTGTCACCTCTTACAAGGAAATGTGTTATACAAGTTTTTATTTGGGGTACACATTTTTATTTGCAACTAGACAGTAATGAAGTTTACTACATTTGTGATTGGTGTGTCACTACCATTGAACATTTCTAATACTATTTATTTCTTGCATGTTTATTTGAATTGTCATATTTTGTGTTTTTTATGTCTTTTTTACAGATTGTTATCCCTGAGAAATTTACAAATGAAATTAAAACAATTCAAAATCTCCAAATACATAAATATCCTTTCCTGATTTTTCCATCAGCCGCGTAATGTAAGCCAAGAAGACACCCTTGCCAAAGAGGGCGCTGTCATGTCAGCGCTGGCCGTGATTGGCCACCTCGATGGGCGCCCGCGTCTCGGAGGTCTGGTGAGACATGATGAGTTTGGTCAAGGAACGGTTGCCAACATCGCCGCCAACGGACGGCTGACTGTTCAGTTTGAAGACCAGAAAGTGTTGAGGGTGTGTCGCTTATCGTCTCTTACTTCAGTAAGTCTTTCTTTGTTCGCTTGAGAAGATGGTGATTTATGAACTAAACAACAATGTCAACCTTAACTTCTGTAGGAGCATTCAGGTTGCCTCAGCAGTTTCTTTCCCTGCCTTTCACCTCTGTGACCCCAGTTCGAATCCCAGACCGGAGCCTTGCATGTGGATAGGTTTTATGGTTGTAGATGCAAGGCTGGAAGAGAGAGGGTTCAATCCCTTAAAAGTTTAGGGTGGTGATAATTTGTGAGAGAAAACATCAAACTACCCTGTTGATGCCTCACCCATCATTGCCTTGGTCCCTGTATACAATACCTTAAATGAGCACAGACTCTTTGGAGACTAGAGGTGCCAGACTAATTTCTTTCTTCCTCAATTTGGGTACATAGATTTGATATTAGTAGAAAAGCCTGCACCATGATAAAGGTGTGTAGCCGTCACTACAAGAAATGTGTCTCACTCAATCTCATCCAAGTAATTGTTCTCGCTTCTACCCGCCTCCTGTTTCCTCTCGCCTCCTGTCTCCTCTTGCCTCCTGTCTCCTCTTGCCTCCTGTTTCCTCTCGCCTCCTGTTTCCTCTCGCCTCCTGTTTCCTCCCACCTCCTGTTTTCTCTCGCCTCCTGTTTCCTCCCACCTCCTGTTTCCTCTTGCCTCCTGTTTCCTCCCACCTCCTGTTTCCTCCCACCTCCTGTTTCCTCCCACCTCCTGTTTCTTCCCACCTCCTGTTTCCTCCCGCCTCCTGTTTCCTCTCGCCTCCTGTTTCCTCTTGCCTCCTGTTTCCTCTCGCCTCCTGTTTCCTCCCACCTCCTGTTTCCTCCCACCTCCTGTTTCTTCCCACCTCCTGTTTCCTCCCGCCTCCTGTTTCCTCTCGCCTCCTGTTTCCTCCCACCTCCTGTTTTCTCTCGCCTCCTGTTTCCTCCCACCTCCTGTTTCCTCTTGCCTCCTGTTTCCTCCCACCTCCTGTTTCCTCCCACCTCCTGTTTCCTCCCACCTCCTGTTTCTTCCCACCTCCTGTTTCCTCCCGCCTCCTGTTTCCTCTCGCCTCCTGTTTCCTCTTGCCTCCTGTTTCCTCCCACCTCCTGTTTCCTCCCACCTCCTGTTTCCTCCCACCTCCTGTTTCCTCCCACCTCCTGTTTCCTCCCGCCTCCTGTTTCCTCTCGCCTCCTGTTTCCTCTTGCCTCCTGTTTCCTCCCACCTCCTGTTTCCTCCCACCTCCTGTTTCCTCCCACCTCCTGTTTCCTCCCACCTCCTGTTTCTTCCCACCTCCTGTTTCCTCCCGCCTCCTGTTTCCTCTTGCCTCCTGTCTCCTCTTGCCTCCTGTTTCCTCTCGCCTCCTGTTTCCTCCCACCTACTGTTTCCTCTCGCCTCCTGTTTCCTCTCGCCTCCTGTTTCCTCCCATCTCCTGTTTCCTCCCACCTCCTGTTTCCTCCCACCTCCTGTTTCCTCCCACCTTGTTCTCCATCCAGGTACCTGTGGTGACCTTTGAGGTTGAGAAGTTACCCCTGACGCCAGCGGTGCTAAATGCCTGGGTGCAGCTGATCAGTCTAGCTGGGTCAGGCTTCAGAGCTCTCAAGGTGCTGTCTTCAAGAAACGGCAGCATCTTATCTGATCCAGGTAATAATCACCCACACAGGATGTCTCACACAGACAAATTGCTACCAGAGGTTTTCAGTTTACTTTGTTTCATTGGACAGGAGTCCAATAGCATGGCATTATGCCCTGTTTTAATAATGAACCATTCTTGTATAGTGCATATCACAATCACAGAGAAGTCTCTATGCGCTTTGAGATGAAAAAAAAAAGAAAAGTAAAAGTTAAACAATAGAGACAAGTAAGTAAGTACATGAAGGAAAAATTAGTTATGGACCATGCAGTTTCCTGTACTAACACAGATGCCATTGCGGGGCATTATGCCATGCTATTGGACCAAGAATACTGCGATAATGGCAATATATCAAACATGGTCAACATAAAACCCGGGCATCCCTTACAGCTTGTTGAACTTGTTAGAATGACCTGGGCCCAATTTTATAGAGCTGCTAGCACAAAAAGTAGCTAAGCAGAGAATATGGCCTCTGTCGCCCTGGTCATGGCCTTGGTGCCCCTTCAAAAGTTTCCTGTGGAAGCGCCCATTGCAAAATGAAAATGACTCTGCCCTCTCAAAGATGAAATTCAAGGCCTGCTACTGTAGTATGATATTGGCCTCTGTTGTAGTTTTTTATAAAGTACTTCTAGATGAGGTAAACTTGGCATAGCAGGGCATTATGGCAGGTTAGCCAACCTAACATGCTCTAAAAATTCCTCTGTTATTATCCAGATAAACTAACTCTAAAGTAATGGACTTGTGTGTACAGGTCAATACGGCATGTTAATGGACCTAGTTTAATGTGATAATGACCTGTTTTTTTTTTTAAACTGCAGATGCAGTCAATCTGAACCGTCTCCACAAGCAGCAGATTCGACTGGCCCTCCTGCGTGCCACCCGCGTCATGTTCAGTCACCAGTACAACCTCCGCACCGTCTTGTCCCTCAACGCCGCCACCGAACCACCCCCGTCCTCCGGGGAAGATGGTAGCAGCCCAGACGCCATGTTGACAAATGTCACGTTGCTACAACAGTTAATGAATGCAGCCACACAGCCATCCCCGATCAAAGCATTATTTGAGAGGAAAGAGTTAGAGGTGAGAGGGGATTTTTCTGTGTTTGTAAGAATATATGATATAGCAGTGTTTCTTTTTCATCTTTTATTGGTAAATCATTTCTTGTCTGGAAATTTTTATTATTTTGCTGAAAACAAAAAGAGTTGTATTTTTGTATATATTTTTTTAATTTTTTATTTTTGACAGAAGCTTTGGTAATCTTTTGTTTTAATACCTTCAGGTTTGTTTGAAGTATTTTACTTATTGATAGTTGAGGGCATTCTTTCTTGCGTAGCTGAAAGGGAGAAGTAGAATGATACTCATACTCTAACCCTCCTACTGTTATTATTATTATTATTATTGGTTTATTAAAAATGCAAACATGGCGGCCAAAAAGCCGAATTGCGGATGCATGTATACAAAGAATAAAAATACTATTATAATTAATATACACAATAAAAACCCATAAAAGTTAAACATACACATTACACAAGGGAGTAGGTATAAAAAATTACCAAAAAGGCACCACAAAACCACAAACAAAAATAGACATAACAAAAAAAAAAACCAGCCAATTTTAAAACTGAGCCAGCCAGTGAAAAGTGTGACTACTCAATTTCATCCACTGTGGCTTTGAATGATAAATAAACTACGCCAACCGTAAACATGATTTAATGCAGTGAATGCATCTACACGGTACACAGTCAACCCTCCTACTGCCTGACCATTCAATATCATCCACCATGTCCACTGTGTTTTTGAATGATAGATAACTATACCAGCCAGCAATATGATTCCATGTGGTGAATGCATCTACACAGTACACACATATACACACACAGTTCTTTGCACAGCTGTGCCACCCTACACAGCCTGTGTAGTTGAATGGTTTACAGTGGTTGGTCAACTCACTGGAAAATGTTACCAAGAGTAGGAGAGTTAGTCTGAAAATCCATTTAAAGGTACAGGGTTGGTAGAGCTGAAAAATAGTCGCAGACAGTGTTCATGTTTTGTGTCATCAACCATATACTTATCTTTAAAAATTAGGGTTTAATCCGTTGTGTGAGTAAGGAGAAAATAGTTTTTCAAAACATGCCCAATTTGCAGCCTGTAAACACACTGTCCTTAACTTTGAAATCAGCTGTTGCGTTTTGGGTTTTTTTTTTTCCACTTTTAGGTTTTTAATACAGTTTTCAAAATTATCACTTCATTTCAGAGGGAAATATTTCACAGAAAAAGTGGTTCCAGTGTGAACTTCATAATTAGTAACCTTTCAGACTATAATGAAAGGATGATGTTTTTTTATCCAGACCAATCCTGTATAATTCCTTAAATATTGAAGAAATTTACTCACATAATGTTTTTCTATTTCCCTGAATCCGTAGGCGGCAGCTCTTGCTCTGAGCCAATACCTGATTGCCGAGACTAAATCCCCACCGCCTGGCTACATCAACGAGGAAGTCCACATCGCTCAACCGGTACGTGAAATAGCCAGTCCGTCCGATGCGGCCATAGCCAGACCAATCAAGCAGCGTCGGGTCAAGCCGGCCGAGAGCCCTCCATCCCCGCTGGTCAGTCAGTTGGTGGAGATGGGCTTCAACAGGAAGAATGTGGAATTTGCAATCAAAGCACTGAGTAAGTACTGCCTCGGCTAGAGATTAAATAACTGTTCCAAAAAGAAAAAATTAACAGATAGATTTGAGAAAGCTTCAAGCTTTCTTGAGAAAGCTACAAGCTTTCAGTAAAGGTATTGCACACACACAAAACTGCTAATGGTAAGTGGTAGTTAATTAAAATCAAACACAATTATTGTCGAGATCCAAACATTGAATCACGTCCATCAGCCATGTACATGTACAAACAATTGTGACATGTATTTTGTGCATTGTCCGTGGTATATGCGGAAGTTGTTTATGTGTTTCATTTAGAAACAGCTCTATCTGTCAAAATTTGTTCAGAGAAATAAACAATTTGAGCAAAAACCAGGCCATTCTACTTTAATGAACGTTGAAGTATAATTGCTGTTATTATTTTTCTGTGTACACCTGGAGAGAGCATTCCATGCATTTGAATAAGCCATTTACGAGTTAGACTGGAGTAATGTCTGGTACAATGACCTGCTTAGTCACAAACGAACACCTAAATTTGAATTCCTCAGTCTGATGAGACAGCTGCTATGTCACATGATTAGGAAGAGACAACGAACAGCCACAAACAAATTTAAATGAATGTGTATGGCACAATGGTACCAGGGTTTGCTCATTTGGAGGTTTTCTAAACAAAAGCTTGCTCCGAACCATTTGACATAGCAACTGTTTGTATAGTCTGAGGAATTCAAATTTAGACAGTAACTTGTGACTAAGCAAGTCAATTTACCAGACACTATTCAGATCAAACTGGCAAATTGGCTTATTGCATGACGAATACATTCTTTGAATCTTTGAATCATCTTAATTGAATGACCATAGACTAGATTGTCATGACCATTCATGGATGTGGGGGCTAACAACCCCCCACTCTGGAAAAACAAAACCTGTGACAGGTGCTGCCTTATATCCCTCAAGGAGAGAAGATGATTGGTAGTAATCAATTATCCTTAAAAGGTATTATACAGAATTGGTAGAGCTGAAAAAATAGTCGCAGACTGTGTTCATGTTTTGTCTGATCAACCATATACATGAAATGACAAACCTTTAAAGATTTGGGCTTAATCCGTTTTGTGAGTCAGGAAAAATAAAAAACCATGCATGATTTTTCAGTATGTAAACACATTGTCTTTTATTTGGGTTATAACAACCGAAATCAGCTGTTCCTTTATGGTTTTCAGATACCGTTATCTTGAATAGGACTTCATTCCAGAGGGAAATGTTTCACAGAAAAAATGTTTCTAGCATGAACTTCATAATCAGTCGGCTTTCAGACTAAAATTGAACAATATTTTTTATTCTTACCAATCCTGTATAATATCCTTAATACTATTCTTAGTATTTTATAAACAATTAAAATTATTTGAACAAAAAAAAGAAGGTCATCAGATCTTATAGTCAGACGTTATGGATCATGTAAGAACCAGATTAAATAAATTGGTCTCAATTATTTACTTCACGAAGTCTAAAGTTTTTAAATTGGGCTCCTCTGTTCTTCAAGGTGGGGGTTCGGATTCCAAGCCGAGTGCTGAAGTCGTCGTCAGCTGGTTGGTGGACCACCCCGATATTGATTTCCCGGAGCTGTCTGACTCCGAGAGTGAACTGTCGTCAGAGTTCATTCCCGACTCCGACAATGAGGACGATGACTTTGAAGATCTGGAGGGCGATTATGAACAGGTATGAGTGGGTCTCGTCATTGTTGCATTCTTTAGCGTGTAGTGGCCGAGCAGTTAAGAGCACCAGGCTCAAGCTCTGGTGTTTCTGATCAGCAGAGTGTCGGTTTGAGTCCTGGTCTTGACACTTGTGTCCTTAAGATAGTCACTTATCCATTATTGCTTTGTGGGCTGTGTAATGCACGTAAAAGAACCCAGTTACACTTATTGCAAAGAGAAGGGGTTTGCCCCAGTGTTTCTGGCAGTGGCAGCTGAATGCACTGCTGCACTGGACTTTTCGGCTAGGTTAGTTTATCTTGGCAGAAGGTGGCCCCGGTTAAACTACCCGTTGGACTCGGTTAATTGATTGAAATTTTCCTGGGCTGTTCGCACTGGACTTAAAAAGATTAAGTTACTCATTTGTTTGGTTAGTTTACCCCCGAGAAGTCCAATGCGAACTCAGCTTAGTTTCCTTCACATTGTAAAATTAATGGTTTTTACAGAAAGTGGCTATCAAACTTTCCCATGGACAATCTGCAGGGTTTCTGTGGATCCTTAAGGAGTATTAAAAAGTCTTAAATTAAACTATCCAAATTTAAGGCCTTAAAAGCATTAACAAGTATTAAATTCAGTTATTTGAGGCCTTAACAAAATTGGATGAAGCATGTAATGAATTTCCTATCAGCTTGAAGAGAACCAAATAACGCTGAATGTAAAAAATTAGCAAAATTTGAGCAGTTGTAGCTGTTTCTCCACTGCTTTATTCACTTATTTGGGGTCTTAAATTTTGTTAAGTGTAGCATTAAAAGGGTCTTAAGTCTTAAATTAGATTTTTTTATTATTATGCAAATACCCTGATTTGATACATACTTCTTCTTTTTTCCACAAATTTGCATTTATTAAATTTTTTCTTTTTGTTCAGATGTTGGCAGCAGAGGGTACGCCGTATAAGAAGAGAAGTGATTTCCTGAGTAACGATGAGTATGCCATCTACATTCGAGATAACATCCAGATTGGCATGACGGTGAGATGCTGTCGAACCTACGAGGAAGTCCAAGAAGGGGATATCGGGAAAGTCGTCAAGGTAAGTTTGAAGACAACTTCTTTAAAGATTTTTTTGAGTAAGTAGGGATTTTATTCACTTGGAGCATGGATTTCCGAAATATTTCTGTGCTTGCACATGGGTTTTATTTTCGGAACTTTCAGAATAATTTGTTTTTGAGAATATCGTTGGCACAATGAAACCAATAATAAACCAAGGAAAGACATAAAATGTTTTCATAAAATGCACCAGTTTGGTTTTTTTGTCTTTTGAGAAAATTTTAAATGTGTGTGGTCATTATTTATTTAAATATTTTTCTCAAGATTTGTTTGTTATTTTGGGATGTTTTTTTTCCCGTTTTTTTTTCTTTTGATGTTTAAGTATCTGTGTACTGTTTAACTTTTAGATGTCTTAGATTTTGATTGTTGTAATTGTTGTTGTTGGGTGGTTTGGGTTTTATTTGGGGGGGGGGAGGGGTTCTTCTGTAGAACACTGTAGAACCACTGTTTGCTTTTCCCTAATTCAGACCCTGGCTGCCGCAGAAAATGTTTTTAATACTAATAAACCATGAATCATAATAATAATAATAATAACCAGCATCCCAGAAGTCTTCTTTTGAGATGCGCAGCTCTCAAAGTGAAGTGACACAGTAACACTTGTTTCACTTTTGCTATTTCCCGTGAAGTACGTACTGGACCCTACATGCAATTTTCATCTCTTTAAGGGAACATCTCAAAGATCGGAACCTTAGGAACACTCTAATTGGATCGGATGAGTATTCCAGCGTGCGAACATGGGCCAGTACATTGGACTGCCGGAATATTCCATTGGAACGATCAAAATACTATTCACTCAGAGTTACCCTGGTTAAATAAAACCAAATAAATAAATATTTAAATATGCGCTGCTCTCAAAGTGAAGTGACACAGTAACACTTGTTTCACTTTTGCTATTTCCCATGAAGTACGTACCGGACCCTACATGCAATTTTCATCTCTTAAAGAGTGTATCTTAAAGGTTGGAATGGTGGGAGCATTTTAATTGGATCGGATAAGTATTCCAGCTCGCAAGCTTGGGCCAGTCCATTGGACTGCCGGAATATTCCATTGGAATATTCAAAATACTATTCACTCCTGTAGGATTGCTGCCGTACTTCGGTAAAATGATGCAGTCTAGAGGAACGTTCTGGTCCAGTGGATTGTGGGCCCGTAACCATGGGAATATGCTTTTGCGCCTGGAACTTGGTCGACTTTTAAGATGCTCCCTAAATTAAAAAAATTCTTACCCAAATCATTGAATTATTATTTATTTATTTATTTTTTCAATCTTCCACCCTAGCTTGATCGAGATGGTCTTCATGACCTGAATGTGCAAGGAGAGTGGCAGATTAAGACCGGTACCTACTGGGTGCGCTACATCCACGTAGAGCTCCTTGGGTTCACACCTCAGTGTGCCCCTGGGTCCAACATCAAGGTCGGCGATAGGGTACGGGTGAAGATCAACATCTCCTCACCGAAGTACAAGTGGGGATCCGTGACACATCAGAGTGTAGGAACAGTCACTGGTAAGTCAGAGTGGATCCGACAAGTAAACTGTCATTTTGATATTTTGTTATAGCTCAAGATAAGGCCCTGTTCGATTTGGGGGCTAATTCTTTCCGAGCGTCTCTTTTTTATGGGTGAATGTGGAGGGGGGTTTTTTTTCATTTTTTTTTCTTAGGCCCCATTTTGTACTGTTTAGAATCTTATGTTGGGTATTTATTAGCTGCTTTTGTATTTTATTCCTGCATATTTTATTTTGTATGTACCCAGGGCCCTTAGGGAGAACAGTTCATTGAAACAATCAGAGTTACCCTGGTTAAATAAAACCAAATAAATAAATATGTAAATATAAAAATGAATACTGCTGATGGTTAAGTGTAAAATGTATCAGGATGAAATTGAACGTACTAGGGAAAAAACACAAAACTAAAACTTTATTTTCAGAAGTAAAAAAGTTTGAAGAGATTAGAAATCTGAAATCTTTGTCTTTTGAATATGTAAGTTTCATTGATTTGTTTTTGGATTTGAATTTTGAAAATGCTAAAGTTTTCTTTCTAATTTCACTGATGCCAGGTTTCAACGCTAACGGCAAAGATGTAACAGTCAACTTTCCTCAGCAACCACATTGGACCGGACTGGTATCCGAGATGGAACTGGTGCCCAGCACACACACCAATGTCACGTGAGTAGTTGAGAACAGTCATTGAATGTTAAAGAAAGAGTCCGGAAATCATAAAATTGTTAGCCTTTTTCCCCTCCCATGTCAACAACTGTCATAGCCGAGCAGTTAAGAGCACCAGACTCAAGCTCTGGTGTTTTTGATCAGCAGAGTGTGGGTTCGAGTCCAGGTCATGGCAGTTATGTCCTTGAGTAAGATACTTTACCATAATTACTTTGTACCTTAGATGGGACATTAAGCCGTAGGTCCCGTGCCGTAGGATTTGTAGTGCGTGTAAAAGAACCCAGAACACTTATCGTGGAAGCGTAAGACTTAACCCTGGTGTTTCTGGTTCACATAGCAAGCACCCTTGTTTACAGGTTTCCTCAGGCTTGCGAGCTACAGTAATTAAGTTTACTTATGAGGCATCCTTGGTTTTATTACCAGAAATATTTACTGATAATAATGAAATACTAATATTATCAATATTTAAACAATGTACGAAGTCCGATCTGAAAAATGGACGTCACCCAACGATTGCAGTACATGAAATGGTCTCCCATATAATTACTGATCACGGTCAATGGGGCTTACCTCTGTTCTTTATTTAGCTATGTTACTATATTTTTTTACAAAACTTTGTCGTATAGATGCGATGGATGCCAGACCACCCCTATTAATGGTCCGCGCTTCAAATGTAAAAGTTGTGATGATTTTGATTTCTGTGAGACCTGTTTCCGTACAAGGCGTAACCATCGACACCCATTCGTACGCATATCTGAACCTGGTAAGTCCTTCTTTGAAAGACTGTGAAAAGAGAGCACATTTTTTTTTTTAGAAACAGTCGTTTATTTAATAGATGTTTCCATCAGGGATAAAGAATATTTTCTCGTTTTACCCATACACTGATGTTTGGAAAGCACTGTATACTCAGTACCGAGTCCTGTAAAAAACATCCACAGGCTGGTCTAGTAGTAAGACAACTGCTCTAGAATTGGGAAAGGTTGTGGGTTTGAATCCCACCCGAGTAATACGCCTGTAAATTTCTCTTCCATCGTCAAATGTACTGTTTAAACTCAACTGTCTTGAAAGTGTGTGTTTGTCAAACATTCTGAAAGTCTCAAGTGTGTGTGCTTTCCCCTGGACCCCATCTGATAGTGCTGCGCATACAATTTTGCTATGCAGAGGAATTTCTGCTGAGCAGAAACGGGTTACCAGGCAAAATGGCATGCAATGTGTACTATTTGCGACTGGTGTCCGGCAATTTTTTTGCTAACCACCTTAAATAAAGATAATTGAATCTGTAATTAATCTCACACCTCATTGTGAAATCTTGTACAAAGGTAGTGCGCCAGTTAACGTTGGTCGGCCAGGGCGTGGCCGACGTCGTACTGGCCCAGCAGCTGGGGCACTGATTGAGGAGTGGTCTCGCTGTGTTCGTAACATTGAGGTCTCGTCAAAGGAGGGCCACATCTCTAGGCTCGTTGATGGAAATCAGAGCACCTGTTGGCAGTCATCGGGATCACAAGGAAAGGTAAAATTTACTTGTTCTTGCATCTTTGGATAAAATGTTAAAGAACTTTATACATAGGGACATACTTTGGTGATGACCCCAACAAAGATTTTGTAATTTCTATCGGAAAGCTTGCTTGTTATAAAGATGGTAATGGTAGTAAGAGCATCTTGTGAAACTTTTTCGTCTGATATACCCATGTTGATTAGAAGCTAATAAAAACATTTGAATCTGTGAAATGATTCATGCATAAATCGTTTCTCAGATTTCTGAGGATTGGTGTCCGTTCGCGAGTCCTACGGCCAGAGATGCAGTTGGTACCTGCTGTCACATCGCTAAATGTGGGCGGATTCTAAGTTAGTGTGAAATTACTGTGACAAAAGGATACTACTGTAAAGGTTTACATACAATTTGGATTTTTTTTTTTTTTACACAAGTAAATGATAATGCAAATAAGAAAAAGTTGACATATTTTGACAGATTTAAGGCGACTGAAGTTTTCTTACTGCAGAAGCACCAAGTACACAGGGTTTCCCCAATATTTGTGTATTTTATTATTTTTTTTATTCAACATCTGGCAATGAAACTGAGTAGCTGACATAGAAGTTTTTTAGTTTTAGATGTGGGAGGAAAACACTGAAGAGGGAAAACTCATGCAATCAGGCCCAATCCACATTCAAGGCTCTGGTCTGAGGTGGGATTCAAACCTTGGTCCACTGAGTTGAAAGGCAGGGCTAGGTGCCACTGAGTCAACCTGATGAAATTAGTGCAAGTCATGATGGATTAGGCAGTCGAGTTGGTGGTTAGGTTGGCATAGTGTTATCTTTCCTCACATTCTACCTCTGGGACCCTGGTTTAAATCCTGCTAAGGGCACTATGTGAATTGGGTTTGCAGTTCGTAACTGATTGCGGGGTTTTTTGTTAGAAAAACTCTCTTGAGGTTTTCCTCCTACATCTAAAACTCAAACTTCCTTCCTTGTTCTCTCTCCATGGAGTTCTTGGTTAGTATAATGATTAAGTTCACCTATCTGAGAGTCCTTGGCTTCACAACCAGAATGAATAAATGAAATGACAATAAAACGAAGTGTCTTGTTTTGTATTTTCCCACCAGCATTTCATCCGTCTTGCCATGCAGCCAAACATCTTGGTGCACAGACTACGTATGACGGTGGACCCAAATGACAGTAGCTATCAACCCTCGCTGGTCATCGTGTCAGGTGGGAACGGCGCCTCTGACCTGAGGGAGCTGAAGACGATCAGGATTGGCCCCACGGAGTCATTGGTGACACTGCTGCAAGACATGACAGAGGTAAGTAAGGAGCTTCTGTGTACAACAAAACAACTGCGGGTAAAAAAAAAGGGTCTTGTCAGTTTGCTGTTTCAGATTTACTATGTTTCCAACCAAAGGTTTGTCAACCAAAATACCCCAAATTAGGTATTGTGTTGTTCTTCATACCGAGCTATACTCTTTCAAAGAGGTGGTTTTTTTTTTAATGCAATAAAAACTGGAAAACTCTGTGTAAGTGCTGGTGCCTTAATATTCACTACGTTATGGAGACTGAGAACAAAACAGAAAAGGGAAAACAAAGGGTCTCCATAGGGAAATTCTAAAGACTGGGTTGCTCCACAAGGAATTTTGTGTACAAAGTCTATGGGAGGTTCTTAACTACAGGGACAAAGGAAAGAACAAAAGATGTCTCCACAGGGATGCAAAAACAGGAATGTGTGCACTAGGCAGTTTCTTCTTGTTATACAGTTGAACATCTGAATTTCTGGTTGATAGATTGATTAATTGGTGGATGAATTTCCTTTTCAAAACTGATCTTTATTTAAACACAAAGTTTACAGAATTTACAAAAGCAAAGAAAACCAAAAAAAATTACATTAGCAGGCAAGTTATTGTATTTTACATAATACATGTCGGTGAAATACGTAGCTGGGAACAGAATACAAGTGCAATTTCCTTTTAAGTATGGTAGAGAAAAAGATACACGACTTAATTACAGAGACCGTTCATTATAAGCAATTTGAAATATGTTTAGGGACCCCCGTTTCTCGATGAAAATGGGAACATTGTTTTGGAGCTGGTAGTAGCAGTATTCTATTGATTGATTTATTGATTGATTGATTGATTGATTGATTGATTTCAGCACCACCGTCTGATTGAAATCAGCGTCAAGCAGTGTAAATCCAGCGGTATAGACTGCAAGGTCCACGGCCTGTCCATCGTCGGCCGTCTCTGCCCCGATGAAGACGACATCGCTGCTTCGTTCTCGTTCCTTGCCTCTGAGAACGAAGACGAGGACGATAGGAGCAACGCGAGGGCGCTAGCGCGACACCGCTCGGCCGAGGGGATCAACGGTCGAGACATTCAGACTAAGGTGTTTGTGTGGGGATTAAACGACAAGGATCAACTGGGTGGGCCAAAAGGATCTAAGGTAAGTAAAAACTTCCCTGACAAGATATTTTATTTCCTAAATCCAGTCCTTCACTTTAAGAAATACGGAAACTGCTCTCCTTAAATAAGTGAGGAGACCTCTTTGTACTCCTCAAAACCAAACTTCTCATATTAGTCTCAAAAGTGATGATTTTAGGAAATTTGATTGTTCATGATGTTTAATTTAAAGGCCCTGTACACTATCGGTAAGATTGAAAAACACAAATGTTCACAGATTCACACATAACTTCTTACATGATTGAAAGTAAGTAATGGTAGAAAGGGTTCCTTAAAATATTTCTGCCTAAAATGCTATCGTTTCTGAGAAATGAGTAAAACAATAGTTTTTTTATCACGCGTGATTAAAAACTCGATGTTTGAAAAAACAGAAAACACATAAGGTCTCTTTTCACTGTTTTCTCGTGACCTCGATGACCAATTGAGCTCAAACTTTCACAGGTTTGTTTGTTCATGCATTATATGTTGAATCCCACAAAATGTGGACGCTGATTTTGAGCTGTTACCAAAAGTGAACAATACCTTTAAGCATGGAAGTATTCTGGTGATTCCGCTGCGCATAATGGATCGCAGGATTAGAATGGTGGATTGTTATTTTTTCTTGCATGATCAAAGCAAAAAAAAAACGCCCCATTGGTGCCCTTGCCCTTTCCAAAAAACAAAACATCAGGCCTTTGATGGATTTGATTTAACCCCAAACCACCCACCCTAAATATGAGGCAAGGTATACAAACTTTGGCACAATTTCGTACTGCCTAGACAATTTCTTTGCCAAGCAAGAGGTGAGTAAACGATTGGAACAACCTAAACTTATGACATTTTGGCTGCTAATCACATTTTGTTTGTCTGTGCTTAGCATTTTTTATTTTTTATTTGCTTTTTCATCAGAGTCCAAAGAAATCCGTGTTTAGGTAACCCTTAAAAAGAGGACTATGTTGATTGGTTTGAGCAGAGCTGCCAACTCTCCCTGATTCTGCAGAAAGTTCCCTACATTTTCAACCAATCTATCCATGTTGTGATGAACAAATTTCAGAATCTCTCTGATTATGGAAACGTTCGCCCTTATATGTTGAATGTAATTCTAAATATATATTTCCCTGATTGTTGGACAGAATCATCCCGATTGCAAGATGCAAATGTTGGCAGCTCTGGGTTTCAGACAGGCCATAACATCTTAAGTCATTGAGCTTTTAAAACTATTTGGTTTTATGAATACTTTATTTTCTGCCCAGTCAGTGAGGGTACATTGTTATTTTTGTCCACAATCACCCCAGCAAGAGATCCCCTTTTTTCTGCAGATCAAAACACCAGTGTTGAACGAGTTCTTGTCCAGCCTGAAGGTCGTCCAAGTTGCCGGCGGTTCAAAGAGCCTCTTTGTCGGTAAGAGTCCAAAAATCACCTAGGAGGTCTCTTTTACACCGGAATTTTCAAATAATTCCTCCAATGTCTTGTAATAACGATGAGCACTTATCCACAACAGGTGGGCACTCATGGCGCCGATTTCAACTCATTATTTGTAAAACAATTTTGGATTGAACAATTTTACTAGACCGGGACTTGAACCTGCGACTTCCGGATTACCATGCCAGCATCCAACTGAGGTTTCTAGCCCTATGTTAGCGGTCTCTCTATTTTGTCAATAACTTTGCGGGTGCTAGTCGGAAGCCATTCAACCTGTAACTGCTGTATTAACCAGGGATCACACCCCAGTTTACAATACAACCTGGGAAGCGGCAGCAGAGGGATCACCTTGAGGGGATGCAACTTTTTATTTCAAATATCAGGGATGAGAAATGTCCTTTCGTCTGATTTCAGACTTTTTAAAGTCGGCTTAAGTAGCTGTTTGTTTTCCTCAGATATAAAAGGATAAAAGGATACTGTTCCCAAAAGCTTCTTGAAATTTATAACCACAGGGGTTACCAAAAGGTGGAAATGCCCTCATTTCATTATACCGACGAGTGTTTGGTTCATAGTTTCAGACTTTTCTTATCAGCAATGACTCTTACCCCAGAGTGTACCTGGTTCTTTAATGTGCATTACACAACACATAGGACCTAGAGCTTTATACCCCATCCAAAGAACAAAGCAATAATGGTTAAGTGTCTAGCTCATGGACACAAGTGTCAAGATCACGGAAACTCCATAAGAACTTTACAGAGGAAAAACTGCCTTAACCTTTGAAGAACAAAGTATTAGGCCTGGCCTCGGTTGACTTTAACAGAAATTCAAGATTTGAAATGGAGACAACTTAATTTTGTTTACTTGATGAGAAAACCAACTTATCATTAAACATTTTGCTGGGGATGGGGGAACAAAATGAAGAAGTTTGTATATGTTTTTGTTCAGACACTTTTAGTAAAAAGTAAGATCTTCTTGTGTTGTGTTTCTAGTGACGGCAGAAGGCAGAGTGTTCGGCTGCGGTGAAGGAACCAACGGACGTCTTGGACTGGGTTCCTCGGCTAACATCTCCAATCCTAAACTACTACAGACACTACAGCAGCATACAGTCAAGAAGATTGCTGTACATTCAGGTAAGGGAGGGCAGCCGTCTTTGTCTTGATCCCAATGTGTATATAGCAGTTGTCAATACCAAGTTCTGGTGTACGTAGAAGGGCCGGGCTAATTTTGTGTCATCGTGTCAGTGCAAAAATGACAAATTTTCCTGAAATAGCATTTAGCTTACGCTCGAGTTTGAAAGTGTCAAACTGTTGTATCTCACTTCAAATAACCTGGATATACACGCAAAATTAATGGGGCTGAGATATAATGTTTTTGCACAAAGCATTTTCACGCGAGATAAAACGATATCAAGATACAACATTTTTGCACTGACGGGACAATTTCACCCTTGATTTGATTGAATCGGAAGAGTTCAAAATTTTCAAAAATCCTCTTTCATTTCTTTCTACGAAATTGCTGTTATGCAAATAATGGACGTTGATTGCCTTGTAGGTGGACGACATGCCATGGCACTGACCATCGACGGCAAGGTCTTCTCGTGGGGAGAAGGAGACGATGGGAAACTGGGACATTTCAGTCGGATGTAAGTCACTAAAATAAGTAAAATCCAATTTGCGCATCCAAATATTATTAAATCAGTTAAGTGTAGCCCTCACCTTGAAGTGGTCGTCTAGCCTTACGATGTTGGTTTATTTCCCATACAAATATTTTTTTTTAAAGGGACCCATTTTGTCTCATGCTGTAACATGTGAGGGAAACAAATTCAAGGGCGTTAACAGGTCCCAGTGTTTGATCAAGGAGAAGACTTTTACAAGTCTATCTCATCAATAATAATGATAATAATGGACTTAAATATAGCACTGGTATCCGCCAATTTTGACGCTCATGGGGCATGAACACTATTACCCCAGTCACTTGGGGACATTTATTTCATTCTATAAACCATCTCAGCTCCCTGGGGAGTATACAGCCTCTGTAACGCACCAAGCTAAATCAATTTACCCCTTGGTGAGGTGAAGTAACTATAATCAAGTGTCTTTCTCCAGGATACCAGTGTCATGACTGGGATTCGAACGCACACCCTGATGACCAAGCCACCAGGGCTCGATTTAACAAAACAGAAAAAAATTAGATTTATCATGAGTTGTCAATACCGCCATAGCGATTTGTGTTGTGAAACCACACTTTGCAGCAATTGGGATTGATTCACAACCTTAAAGGCCATGTCTCACAGAGCAGTTTCTTTTTACAGTCAACTTGGAGGCATGCAGGAAGGAGCACTATGGTCAATCAACAGATATCTGTCTTAGTGGTCCCAAGAAAATGATGTGGAAATTAACAAATAAATGTTTTTTCTTCTTGGGGATTTCCTGAAACTGGCTGCCTGAAAATTGCCCCATGTGGCATGGCCTTCAGATCAATCTTAGCTCTTTGAGAAATTGAGCCCCCGAACTTGAATCCGGTGCATTAGACCATTCAGCCATGACCTTGATTGAAAGCTACCGCAAACGAATCTTAACATTTCTCTTGAAGTCTCAATTGTTCACATTTTTTATTGGACAGGAATTGTGACAAGCCCCGTCTGATCGAAGCTTTGAAGACCAAGCGTATTCGAGACATTGCGTGTGGGAGCTCTCATAGCGCAGCGGTGACGTCCAGTGGGGAGCTGTACACCTGGGGACTAGGGGAGTACGGGAGGCTGGGCCATGGGGATAACACCACCCAGCTCAGGCCAAAACTGGTGAGTTGTTTAGAACTTTGATGTGTCAAGGTTTTTCCTGATTTCAGGAAGTTTTTTTAATAAATTGGGTTTGAACAAAGAAAAATTGACTGGAACGGGACTTGAACCAACGACCTCCGGATTAACGTACCGGCGCTCTACCAACTGAGCTATCCAGCCCTATGTTGGCGGTCTCCCTATTAGTCAATATCTTTGTTCGGGGGTGCCAGTCAGAAGCCATGCAACCGTTAACTGCCGCGTAGCCAGGGATCACACCCCAACTTTACGATACAACCTGGGAAGCGGCAGCCGCGGGATCACCTTAAGGGGATGCGACTTTTTATTCAGGAAGTTTTCTTAAACTTGCCTTCACACTGTCTTACAAGACATGGAAGAAAGACAGACAGAACACTAATATGTCCAATCATCTATAATTGTTATTAAAACAAATTCTAGTGACCTCTCAGGGGGAAAAAGGTATTGTGCATTGCTTAGCCAAGTTTACTTTTCTATCTGCTAAGTTGAAGGAAGTTCATTCTATTAGTTTAAAATGATCGCTTTTAGCTAACTCCTCTGTCATGGTGTAAACTTTATTTGTAGTATTACAATATTGTTGTAACCCTTCCCCAGGTTGACGGGAATCTTTCTTTTGTGTAATAAAACAAGAAATCAAATCAAATCATATCAAATACTTTGATTATTAAGAAAGTTTGTAAAGCTCTTAAAATTAAACACTTTTGAAGCTCAGTGGATTTTTGTTGACCAGTACCAACAAATCATAATGTACAGCCTATATTCATTTTGCGGTAACACCATGTATATATATCTACTTAGCTGTGTAGACATGTTCTTTGAGAACTTGTCTTGCTATTTATTCTACTGCCGCGGAGTAGATTTCAGAATTCGGGAGACGACTTAGGTATTAAAAGAACTGTCCTGCTTTATACTTCCTGGGCGGAAGGTAGGAAATCGGCCGGGACTAGTACTTTTGCTTAGTGGATCGAGGGGACTTCTCGTAAGTAACTTCACTGCTGTGGAGTGAGCTCTTAATTGGTCTCAAGGTTTCAACTAGCCTGCTCTAGTCATCGTCAGAATAAGTAGCAAGGCAAGTTCTCAAAGAACAAATCTACACAGCTAGTAGATATATATACACACATGGTGTTACTGCAAACTGAATATATGTACATTGATAACTCACCCATATATGATGTGCAGCAATAACGTCATCTTTTTGACTCCAGGTAAAAGCTCTGGCCGGCCAGCGCGTGATGATGGTAGCCTGTGGTAGCCGTGATGCCCAGACCCTAGCCCTGACTGACGAGGGGCTGGTGTACTCCTGGGGCGATGGAGACTTCGGCAAGCTCGGTCGAGGAGGCAGCGAAGGGTGCAGCGTACCTCATAACGTGGAGAGATTGAACGGGCAAAACATTGTGCAGATTGAGTGTGGGGCACAGTTCTCACTGGCGCTGACTAAGTCTGGCTCTGTGTGGACATGGTGAGGGACATTGTTTTGAATGGTCTGGAGGACTGGGAACAAGATATAGACAAAAACTTTTGATCTTTAAGATGCATTTTTAACCAGAAATGACTTTGAGCTTGAAAGTTCTTAAATTATAGTGACCCTTCCTGCAAATTTTCAAAACAAGGTTTATATGCTCAGCAAATAACATGGAACTTAGGTCTATAGTGTTTTTATTATTGCTGTAAATGTAGAATGTTTCAGGCATCACATCACATTGATATCAAGTCTGATGTTTTGGTTGTCTTTACTTTGAATGCCATTTCACTATTTCACTGCTTGATTGTGGCGTGGGACGACTTAAATTGACATTTTTTGATTGCTTTGAAAAGCCCTGGGAATTTTTTATTAATTTTTATTAATTTCCTTCATAATTCATTTTAAAAAAATGGTTTCCACATTGGCCCTGAGTGATAACAATTATTACCACATGTCGTGGTTTAAGAGCACCGGACTCAAGCTCTGGTGTTTTTAATCAGCAGAGTGTGGGTTCGAGTCCAGGTCATGGCGCTTGTGTCCTTGAGCAAGATACTTTACCATAATTACTTTGTCCTTTGGATGGGACGTTAAGCTGTAGGGCCTGTGTACTAAGATTGGTAGTGCATTTGAAAGAACCCAGAACACTTATCATGGAAGAGCAGGGGGGTTAACCCTGGTGTTTCTGGTTCACATAGCAAGCACCCTTGTTCACAGGTTTCCTCTCTGGCTTGCGAGCTACAGTGATTAAGTTCACTTATGTGGCATCCTTGGTTTCATAGCCAGAAATGTATTTTTAATAATTATAATAAACCGAAAAATAACTCTCAAGAGTTGCATTTTTATGACTTCTTCAAAAGTGTAACCTCATGATGGGCTCTATGTTTGATTCCACCTTACCGTAGGGGCAAGGGTGACTACTATCGTCTTGGTCACGGCGCAGATTCCCACGTTCGTAAGCCACAGATTGTAGAAGGGCTGAAAGGAAAGAAGATCATCCACGTTGCTGCAGGTGCCTTGCATTGCCTCGCTGTCACTGATACAGGACAGGTGTTTGCGTGGGGAGATAACGATCATGGGCAACAGGGAAATGGTGAGTGTTTTAATTAGACTTCATTATTTCACCTGTAGGATCCCCATACGAATCCCAGTGGATTGGGTTTTCAGTCCCTGCCTGATTGCATGGGTTTTCCCTGGAATAATTCTCTGGGGTTTTCCTCCCACATCTAAAAACTGAAACTTCCTTCATTGTCATCTCTACATTGGGTTCTTGGCTAGTACAGTGATTTAGTTCGCTTTTCTGAGAGTCCTTGGCTTCACAACCAGAATAAATAAATGAATAAGAACTTGATTCCATGTTACAAACTCCTGATAAATGGTTCTCCGAAGGAGTTGAGATGGTTTCAGGAATGCTTAGGGCCTGGGTTGTTCTTATTGTTATGGGTTGTTTTTTATTATGGGACGTTGCCAATCACAAAGCCGTATAAACAGGCCACTCAAGGTGAGAGCTAAAAACTAGAAAAGGGTATAACAGAAGTGGAAATCAAGAGTAAAAAAGATGACCATTGATATTGCATTTGAATTGGGACAGGTTGTAAGAGGCGGGGAAGCAGAATACAGGTAGTGAATTCCAAAGTAAGGCAGTATGCGATGGACAGGGGGGTAATGACGTTAGGTGCTCTGAGGTTCCGACTTTGCTTGAGAGAGTGAATAATAAACACACCTTATGATTATCTCAGGTACAGTGACCGTGGACAAGAAGCCCACCCTGGTGACGGGTCTAGAAGGAGTTCGTATCACCAACGTCGCCTGTGGGTCATCCCATAGCATAGCGTGGTCCACCACTGACGCAGCTGTCCCATGTATGCATGAACCAGTGCTTTTCACTACACCACGAGATTCACTCGGAGCCACTGAGCTGGGTAAGGATTTTTTTTTTTCTTCAGGGATGAGAAATTTGAGACCCTTATCTGAATTCAGTCATTTTTTGCGTCTGCAGTTTCAAGAAGTCACGGTTATCTTCTTCAGATGCAAAGAAATCATGTTTTTTACCTACTTCTCTAGTTCTGATGAAGTTCCAAAAAGTTCCAAAAGTCTCCAACTCCTTGGGTTCAGAAAAAGTTGAAATGTCATCTTTTCAACATACCTCCTAAAAATTTTAACTCTAATTTCAGACGCTTTTTGTAAGCTTGACTCTTACCCTTTGCTTTTGAAATACTAAACTGTAAGGAATTTAAAGTTTGAATGAGGGGAGCGTTTGGAATGTGGAGGCCATATAAATAATTATATGTTGAAGGGTTGTGAATTGTTTGGTAATATTTTCAATTCATAAATACCCCAGAGAGTTTCGCTATTCCTATTGGTGGAGAGCATGTCACGTGGGGGTGTTTAAACGGCTGATAAAGACATAGCTGGAGCTGTTTAAAACCGGCTGGCTTCGCGTGTTGGGCGCGCAAGCTCATGTACGCCAATTTAATTACGCGGAACGCATTTAGCTATTAGTACCAGCACAAAGTCTACTTTTACACGCGCGCACATACAACCCAACGCGCACCAAACAGAATTTTTTAAACATTTTTTGAAAATGTACAAATTTCGAAAATTCGCTACGAAGCAGATTGGGCGCGCAAGCTTATGTACGCCAATTTACTTACGCAGAACACAATATATAGCTATTATATACCAGCACGTAGTCTATTTTTACATGCGCGCACATACAACCCAACGCGCACCAAACAGAATTTTTAAAACGTTTTTGAAAATGTAAAAACTTTGAAAATTTGCTACGAAGCAGATTGGGCGCGCAAGCTCATATACGCCAATTTAATTACGCGGAACGCATTATATAGCTATTATATACCAGCGCGTAATCTATTTTTACACGCGCGCACACACAACCCAACGCGCACCAAACATAATTTTTAAAACATTTTTTGAAAATGTACAAACTTCAAAAATTCGCTGCGAGCAGATTGTCACAGATTGTCTATAACATTTTTTCGCTTTTTAACAAAAGGGCATTTATGAATGGAAATAAAAGAGTAGCGACTCGTTCTTAAACGGCCGTTTAAAACCTTGCAGGGTCGAGGTCGAACGATAAAGGCCCTCGCCTTCGGCTCGGGCCTTTATCGCACGGCCATGACCCTGCCGGTTTTAAACGGCCGTTTAAGAACTCGTCGCCACTCTTTTATTCCCTTATTTAAAGTATTATACATGACTGGTAAAGATAAAATAATAATAATAATAATAATAATAATAGTGGCCATTTATAATGCGCCATGTCTGTCTAAAGACACTCCTGGCGCAGGAGAGATGCAGAAGCAAGTGGGCCTACAATAAGAAGAGATGACATTTTAAGCACAAAAATAGGTTTTCAATTGAGTTTAAAGATCATTGTTTAATTTTAGTCTGAAAGCTTACTGATTAGGAAGTTCATACTAGAACCATTTTTCTTTTCTGTGTAGTATTTCCCTCTGAAATGAAGTCATACTCAAGCAAACTCTATCTAAAAAACCTGGAAAAAAACACAACAGCTGATTTCGGTTGTTACAACCAAAATTAAGGACAATGTGTTTACATGCTGAAAATTCTGCACGGTTTTTCACTAATTTTTCCTGACTCACCCAACGGATTAAGCCCAAAGTTTCACAGGTTTGTTATTTCCAACTCCTGGTTGGTCACACAAAAGATGAACACTGTCTGCGACTATTTTGTCAGATCAACCAATCCTGTATAATACCTTTAAATTTAATAATGAAATTAGCAAATTTTGCATAATCAGAAAAATACAGGTCATTTAAAGTTTGGGCTAACAACTCAAATTTTCAATCTGATTTTGTAGATCATCTTTAGGAGATTTCACTCATTTCTAGTTTGATATTAACTTTTCTTTTGCTCTTAGGTGTGACGGGAGAGCCAGGTCAGGACCCGGGCGATAAAAGCAACAATTCCCAGGGATCCAAGCAGCGGCCATCTTTGGCTAAAGTCATGTTGTCATTAGAGACCAACGCTTCCAGACAGATGGCCCTGGGTCAGATCCTAACAGCCTTGCAGATCATCTACGCACGGTGAGAGATTTCTTCGAAGAAACTCTTTTCAATCAGTCGGTGACCCACGCTTCCTAATTTATCCAAAGCCTTTAGTTCTAAGTTCCCCCACTCCTTCGTAAAACTCAAATCTAAGATGTGAGTGTAACATTGGCAAAGGGAAATTCCTTTGCAAGCATGTGATTTGTTAGGGTCTTTAAGACAATACTGTGTTCTACATGTACATGTACTGCATGATGATATGTCTAAGTTTTACTATGGAATAAGTACACAAAGCTTGTTTGGAAAAGACAATTTGTTTTTGTTAATTTACTCTTCTCTTTTATTGCGACATCCTTAAAAGCTAAGTGTACCTTTGGTTTTTTGAACCATTGGATTATTTTAATCGCATACAAATTTAGACATATACAATAAAACTAACCTGTGAAAATTTCATTTCAAAAGATGGTAGCGTTTTTGAGATACCGCCGAAAAATCTGGAGCGGTTATGTCCATGCAGGAAGAACAATCTGTAGTTGGAACACACAATTCTCAGATTGAAATGTTTTGACCCCCCTCTCTCTAAAACCACATTCCATAGAATGGATTCGTTTCTCAAAATGTTATACATTATCAACAGCTAGCTGCAGTGCTTCTTACCAAGTCAGTTTTTATGGCCATAATTGTTGGAGTAATTACCAAAGGTATACACACTCCCTGTAATGTTGTAATTTGTTCTTTAAAAGTGAAATTTACCATTTGAAATTAAGAGTGAACTTACAGGATTGCACATTCCTTGAATTCATTTTCAGAAACGCTGTGGTAGGCTCTCTGATGTCCAGTTCCCATATGAATCGTTCCGAGTCATGCCAGACTTCAGCTGCAGTCACACCCAGTGAAAGTCCAATGTCCACAGCAACTAACCCTCTCGACCTTGGTGATATAACATTGACCACCGAAGTACACGAGGTAACTCTAATATGGTTCCTGATGCCATATCTAATTTGGTTTCTTATTTCAAATCTAATTTGAATACTGACGTCAAATCTAATTTGGTTCCTGATGGCAAATCTGATCTGGTTCCCTATGGAAAATCTTATTTGGTTCCTTTTTTTTCAAATTTAATTTGACTACTGATTTCAAATCTAACTTGAACACTGATGTCAAATCTAATTTGAATACTGATGTCAAATTTAATTTGAATACTGATGTCAAATCTAATTTGAATACTGATGTCAAATCTAATTTGAATTCTGGTGTTAAATCTAATTTTGTTCCTGATGTCAAATCCTGTTTGGTTCCTGATGTCAAATTTTGTTTTGGCTCCTAATTTCAAATCTAATTTGGTTCCTGATGTCAAATCTAATTTTGTTCCTGATATCTAATCTAATTTGAATTAACAGTGCTTCATAATTGTGGAAATGAAACTTGTAGATGCAGACCAGTAGAAACTAGACCCAGTTTTATAGCTCTGCTTAAGCAGAAAATATTACTTACTGTGGCATATTGCTGAGCAAAAATTAGCAGGATACCAGTCACTGATTGTACATGTGCCATGGTATTTTGGCTGGTAACCTTATTATTATAAGCATATCTTTGTGTGTGCTTAAATACTTTTTGTGCTTCAGCGGCTCTATGAAAGTGGACGCAGGTCTCGCTGCCAAGTTACTAAAACATTGGTCAATCAATTATACTGGATCTGGTATCTCCTTTATCTTCCACAGCCTGTCATGGATGGTGATGGTGATGCACCAAGCTCATCGACACATACCTTCCCATCAACTAACGCTACCGTTGTACCTGAGACCATCACAAGTGCCGATCAGGTACAGTTTGGCTCCCTCCCCCTTTTTGCTGTTTGTTAATATCTAGTTCTTGTTCAGTGAGTCTTTCTCTCCAAGTAAGTAACAGAGCTTCAGGCCTAGAGTTACACAGAGTTCAAGAAGGGCATGGCCTCTGTTGCTTTGGTCTTGTCCTTGGTGCTCCTTCAAAAGTTTCTCATATACTTGATAAGATTTTATGGTACTCACGATCAAAGACACTGACAAAATAGAGAGACTGCCAACATAAGGGCTAGATGGCTCAGTTGGTAGAGCGCTGATATATTTTCGAAGGTCACAGGCTCAAATCCCACTCCAGCAAATTTTCGCTTGTTCAACCCGAAATTGAAGATTTTCCAATGGATGTGCCTCAACAAAATGGCAATGCTTTCTCAAATATGAAATCCCAGCCCCAGTTGGGGCTCAGTTGGTAGAGCACCGGCGTGTAAGCTCAGTTGGTAGAGCGTCGGAACGTTAATCCGGAGGTCGCAGGTTCAAGTCCCGCTCTAGTCAATATTTTCTTTGTTCAAACCAAAATGACATGAAAATTTACCCAGTTAGTTTGCACTTGTGGTTTATTACTTAAGAAAACAAATTTATCACTCCTCTAGGTAACGAGTCCAGATGATAAGGGACCTGTAAGCCCCTTGCCGTCCCTGGACGACTTCACCAGCACCTTACAGCCGGACGACGCCCGCATCCTCGTCGACCTCCTCAAGCTAGCTGTAGCCAACAGAGCAGGACATCATGGGAAACGTTCCATCTCGGACACGCTCACAGCTATGGCCAAGTTCTACCCTGAGGTAACTGAGCTTGTTTGCCTATTGTTAATTTTGATTCATTCAACAAAAAAATTACTTCTAGACCATTCCTCAAACTTTCTCAACTTTCTGGAGAGCTTACAACCCCAAGCTGCTTAAATTAGCTCTAATAGGTTCAGGCCTTGAACTTCGCTCTTGAAGGGGCACAGCAATTTTCCTTTTGTAAGGGGCACTCTATGAGGAAAATGTAAATTTGTATTGGAACTTTGCAGAGGGTACCACAGCAAAAGCACGGGGCACCACGGCAATTGCTGTGGGTGCCGTGGGTTAATTCGAAGCCTGTAGGTTAATCCGACACAATACTGTCTCGGCCTTCTCAGGTTCCCATTTATACATCTGGGTAAAGCGACACAATTATGGTTAAGTGCCATGCTCAAGGACGCAAGTGTCATGACCAGGAATTGAACCCATACTCCTAACCAAAACTTGAGTCCGATGCACTAGACGGCTTGACCACGACACACTACGGCTAGAGTGCACTAGTCGAACATCAGGTGGCATGCTCAGAATGTTTTGGGTTTTTTTTTCATTCACATTCTCTCGAAAAGAATTGGCATTCATTAAACCTTTAGATATTTTTCTTAACCCGATTTGTATTTTTTATTAATTTTTTAATTATTTATTCCAATCTTTCTGCTAGGTTGCCGACATGCTGCTGGAGTTGTGCGTGACTGAGTTGGAGGACGTGGCGTTGGACACAGAGTGTGGACGGTCAGCCATGCAGCCCGTTATACAAGAGAGCGCTCACCCATACGCTGACGACACTATCAACAGCGGACACGTCAAGATTCCAGGTAAATCGACTAACTCCTAGAAAGTGCTGGGTACCTTTTGAAAAATAGTTTTACACGCAGTAAAGACTGCACATTGACAATTATACGATGCGTAGGACACTTACACACGCCTATCCTAACAGCCATTTTGGGAGTCAAATTATACGCAAAGGAACTGACTCCCAAGATGGCGGAATTGGTACGCATGAATTGTGCGATTTCCATTTCATAACGCTGCTAACCGTAAGCACACGAAAAGACATGCCAACCTTCCGGTGCTTACTGTGTGAAAATTAATGACATACCAATGCAAATACATGGTGACGCGCAAGATGGCTGCCTAATTTTCTCGCTAACCTGTGAGATACGCTTATAATTGAGCAAATTTTTCTGCTATAGTTAGCACAAAAATTTGCTTATTGTTAAGCAGTGCTATGAAATTGGGCCCTGTAATCTTGGGCTAATTCCACAGCAATCTTTGGGCTCAGGAAGTTTTCAGTACATCCCAAAAACCTCTGTATGTTTGCCAGCTATGAAGTGCAGGGCGTTTGTTCTGACCGGTTCCCCTTCAGGTGGTCCAGGGATATGGCTCGAGAACTCGAGCTGACAAGATCTAAAATGGCTGTTTTTTGGCTAGCTATTTGTCATGCCATAGATGCTGTCATCAGTAAGCCGTAACTTCAATAAAACCGGTTCCATTATAAACACATAATGGCATTATGATTATTCTTTACCTGGTTTTGACGAAGGATGTGGCCCAAGAACTAGAGCTGACGAGATCTAACGAGGCTGATGAGTAGCTTGGGTTCTATCATGTCATAGATGCTGTCATCAATATTAAGCCATAATTTCTATTTAAAAACTGTTCATTACAAACACATGTCCTTGGGACCATTCTGTAATACCTGGTTTTCAATGACTCCATCTGTTTTTAGGAGCGGAGGCCTTGCGTGTGGAGTTTGATCGTCAGTGCTCTACGGAGAGACGTCACGACCCACTGACCATCATGGACGGAGCTGTGCGAACAATATCTGTCAGATCAGGTTAGTACTCAATATCTGTATAATCAGGTTAGTACTCCTATCAGATCAGGTTAGAACTCGATATTTGTTGGATGAGGTTAGTACTTGATATCTGTCAGATCAGGTTAGTACTCAATACTTGTTAGATGAGGTTGGTACTCGATATTTGTTAGATGAAGTTTGTACTTGATAGCTGTCAGATCAGTTTAGTACTCGATATTTGTTAGATGAAGTTTGTACTTGATAGCTGTCAGATCAGTTTAGTACTTAGTACATGGCAGATCAGGTAAGTACTCAGTCTTAAACAGACACTCAATATCTTAGAGCTGCATAAGCAAACAATGTTGCTCTAACAAATAATATTACCAATATTACAGATGACCTGGTATTTTTTGCCAGTAACCATTTTCTTACCATGTTGTAAGCAGGTATATCAAACTGAGTCAAGGTATAGTTTTGTTGACCCTCAAAAAAGATAAACTGAAGTCTTTTCTTAAAAAGATTTGCATATACAGTTGGTTGTTGTTTGCATCATCACAGGAAATATTTCCCTTGAAAGAAAACTTAAATCCAATCTTAATTTTCTCAGCTTGAAAGGAAAGTGGTGAGTCTCCAGTTTGTCTCCTGAATTCTGTGCAACTTTTATTACAAATATTACCTATTGTTTAATGTTCTGCTGGTAATTAAGATGTAGGTAAAGAGTCTTGTCCTGCCGTCACGCCAGTTAGAACTCTCGGAGAGAGAGAGAGAGGCATTGAGACTAAGTTTAAGTTCAAATAACATTTTTTATAAAGTAATAAACCACAAAGGAATCTAAACTGGCTAAATTTTCAATAATTTGGGTTTGAACAAAGAAAAATTGACTGGAGCGGGACTTGAACCAACGACCTCTGGATAATGTACCGGCGCTCTACCAACTGAGCTCTCCAACCCTATGTTGGCGGTCTCTAAATAATATTTGATGTAATCTATTTTTTTCCCCAGGGAGAGAATGGGCAGATTGGTCTGCTGAGCTCCGCATCGCCGGAGAGGAGCTCAAGTGGAAGTTCACCAGTGACGGTTCGGTCAACGGCTGGGGTTGGCGCTTCACGGTCTTCCCCATCATGCCGGCTGCAGCGCCGAAGGATCTGCTGTCTGACCGGGCAGTGCTGGCCAGGCCCTCCATCGACCTGGTCACATGTCTGCTGGACTTCAGACTGGAGTCTTCTACTGATAGGAAAATTATGCCTAGGCTGGCTGCAGCGTTGGCTGCTTGTGCTCAACTTGGCTCACTAGGTATGGAAAGTTATTAGCAGCTTTTTTTTCAAGCCACGCTGGCCCCTCAAAGCGCCTTACACTACTATTGCTCTTGTTCATCAGGCCCTAAGCATTCCTGGAACCATTTCGACTCCTTAGGAGTATGCAGCACCGGCAACCAAATGGGGGTTCATGTTGCTAAATATTCGCATCAACAATTTCTACCCTTGCAGGTACCCATTTACTCTTGGGTGATGAGCAGCAATTATAGTAAAGTGTCTTGCTCAGGGACACAAGTTTCACGACCGGGATTCAAACCCTCACTCCAGTGACTCGGCAATCAGAACTTGAGTTTGATGCACTAGACCACTTGGCCACGGCCTGCCTGCCACTAACATTCATGATAGCAATAATAATGGGGTCGGGTGAAGGGCACAAATCTACCACCAAAGTGCTCAGGGCACTATAACAGTAACAGAACAAGGAGAACAAAGAAAGCAACCGACATGATGCAGCAAAGTAGAAATGTAGGATTTGAAATTTTGCATGGTGGCAGTACAATCAGGTGAGGTTTGCATCATTTGTAGATCTCTTTGGAGTAGTGGTGGTTCATCCATAGAGTTGCCAATCACTGGTTCTTCTCAGAACCACCACTACTCAAAAGAGATTTACAGGTGGTGCTACTGCAAACCTCACCTGAAAGCAGAAATGCACTGATTTTTTCAAGGTTTTCAAATAAAAGTTTTTTAAAATTTTAAGGGTTTGGAGTGAGACTTTTGGCACAGATTGTCTTTAAATACTTAATAGTGTAAACAGTTAGGGCCAAATTTCATAAAGACTGCTTAGCAAATAAAAAATACTGTTAAGCAGAAATAGGTTACTAGCCCGATTGGCATGTCGTTCACATTGTTGTGACCGGTGCCCCGTTATTATTTTGCTCAGCAATGTTTTCTGCTTAACAGATTTATGAAGTTGGGCCCAGATCGCAAGACGTTGCAATCCTGAAACATTTTAACAAAAGATGATGATGTTGTTTATGTCTTGATTTGTTTGTTGTTGACACCCCCCCCCCCCCATAGCTGCCTCCCAGCGCATGTGGGCCCTGCAGCGACTCCGTAAGCTGATTACGACAGAGTTTCATCAGAGTCTTAACGTAGAGGCAATCTTGGGCCTTGAGGTCAGCGACGAGTCTTCAACCACCTACAACGTAAGATTCCTCCACAATATTGATTAACCATCACCCGCAATGTCCTTCAGATGTTTAGCAAGACCACAGCCTCATTTGTAGACTAGCAAAAGCTGAGAGTAGTCATCTCATCTTTCTTTTTGGCTTTTAACTCGCTTAAATCTTTTCCTTGTACTTTTATTGTTCTCAAAATTGTAAATTGAAAAATTCGGTTTTGGAATGCAAAGTTTGGTATATTTTTAAATAAACCCAAAACCGTAGAAAGTTGCTGCAAATTATATAAATCAACACAAACTGTAATTAACTTTTTACTGTTGGATGCTTGTTTAAAGCCACTTTATGTAAAATGCCAACCAAAATAATAACTGTGGATAGAGTTTAAATTATGAATATTTCCCTAATTTTGTTTCTTTATAAGAATAAACTCACACAGAAACAAGCAATTCAATTTCATCCAAAGCCCCACAGTATGATTTATTTTCAGTCATGATTTGAGTTTGTGAATGCACTAAAGAAAACAAACAAATTGAATAGGTGAAAAGTTTAATGTTGTTTTTTTAGTTTTTTTAAGAAACAAGAATAAAAAGCAGACTTTGTGGAATGACCATGTTCAATTAAAAACCACTTCTTTTAAAAAATCTCATCCACAAAACTCAATTCCTAGAGATTTTCTCAGAGTAACCACTTCAAACTTTACGAATATTCATTCCATTATTTGGTCATTTCCCCCCCCAGGCCTTCAACGGCACAGCTCTCGCCGCCTTAGTCAAGGGTCTACCAGAAGCCCTCCAGCGCCAGTACGAGTACGAAGACCCCATCGTCAGGGGTGGGAAACACCTCCTCCACAGCCCCTTCTTCAAGGTCCTGGTAGCCTTGGCATGTGACCTGTCCCTGGATGCACTGAGCTGCTGTGCCGAGTCTCACCGCTGGGCCTGGTTCAGACGGTACTGCACCGCGGCCCGCGTTGCTAAGTCACTGGAGAGCCGTCTTCATTTGCCAGATGCATTTTGCGATGAGGTAAAATTATTGCTGTTTAAAAATCATTGTATCAGTGCAAAATCTTGAAAAATGGACCCTATGCACCATGCTTGTTTAAAATTGCACATACTTTTTTATCTCCTGAAAAAAACTATGCTAGATATACACAAGACCAACGGTGCCGACATACCATGTATTGCATGTATTAGCGTGACGTCTCTCTCATTTGAGATGTTGTTCTATGTGCCACGTGAAGAAAGATACTGACAAAATAGGCAGACCGCCAACATAGGACCAGATAGCTCAGTTGGTTGAGTACTTGTATGTAAACCTGAAAGTCGCAGTTTCAAATCCTGTTCTAGTCCATTGTTCTTTATTACCCCCAAAATTGCATGCAAAAGTGACCAAATGTTTTTCAACGCAACAAAACTATATAGACCGTATTGAATATGACGTCACCATTCAAATATCTGCCCTACAACATGGCGTCTAGCGTGTGCGCGATGGTGTGCGTGCATGTGCCGTAGAAATCAACCCGGGAACGCTGCGTGCTTCATTGATGTACGCGTTTAGACGCGCATACGGTTTGCCCTACAAGATGGCGACTTCCATAGCAACAAAGGGGTTATTCAATACGGTCTATACCAGGGAACACAAATTTGCTGTTGCATTTTACTGTTTGGTATTTACAACCTGCTTAGAATTGATATATTAAAAGTATTCATAAACAAAAAATCATAATTTTTTTTTAAATTGTCTATTTGGTGCTTGATGTTTGGCATGGTGGACCCCTCCTCCACCCCCCTGTGTCTTTATTGGGTTCTGGGAATCTAGAGTTGAAGAGTTTGGGAGCATTTGGGGGGATCCCCCTGCCACATATTGGGCATGGAATAAGCTTTCGGTAAATATTGCTATAATAACCAATAATATGTGTTGGTATTTGCTGATCAGGTGATGAAGAAGATACGAGAGATCAGTGCCGAGGGCGACGCAGCCATCCAACATGAACATGAAAACCATAAGGAGTTTAAACGAGAGCACGACGAACAGATCCTGATGTGGATGAACAGGTTAGTGGATCCTCATCAACAACTTCAAAGTTCTCAGCTTGTCCTGGCCTCCCACACCCCATCCTCATCTCCTTTCACAGTCCGCCCCCCCCCACCACAGTCTCTGCCCCCTCCCACATACCTCACCCTAGTCTGGTATAATGGAGACAGCTCCTGATGAGTTTATTTCCGACTGTCGATTCTTAACTTGGCCCCTAACAAATGATTGACGTTCAAATTCTGGACGAGTAAACATGAATGTCCGCAATAAAAAGATACCCTGTATGCATGGTTTGTCATGGTTATGATGCCAGAGAGTAGACCAACTATAAATAATTATCCACTAAATTTCTTTGTGGATATCAAATGACATCAGCTAGTGGTTAGGATATCAGCTAGTGGATAGGATACCAGATAGTTGCAGGTCAACTACAATTATTTATCCATTAAATCTCTTTATGGATATTAAATGGTATCAGCTAGTGGTTAGGATACCAACAATTATTTATCCACTAAATTTCTTTGATATTTTGTGGATATCAAATGGTATCAGCTAGTCTGTTGATCAACTAACTTTTATTCTCCACAATCTTCCAGGCGGCCAGACGATTGGACCCTCTCCTGGGGAGGCAGCGGAACCATCTACGGCTGGGGTCACAACCACAGAGGTCAACTGGGTGGCATTGAGGGGGCAAAGGTCAAAGTGCCCACCTCTATCGAGTCGCTCACCTCTTTGAGACCGGTGCAGATAGTCGGTGGTGAGCAGACACTGTTTGCGGTAACTGCAGATGGGAAGGTATGGAAAACCTGACCACTAAGTGGCGCTTTAACCATTGTATGATGAATCAGAGTTTAAAATGCTTACTAGGCCGTGGGCCAAAATCTGTAGAAGACCCAGAAATTGAAGTTCGTCTTAACTTTTTAGGGGCAACTTGCATTTTAGTCAACTTTACTAATTCGATGGTGCTGATTCCAAATCTGAGTGTTCCCATGGGCGCAGATTGCATGTAAGCCTATGCGGACTATTTTTGCTCATTTTTGGTCAAAAACAGTATTTTGTGTATAACTTCTACATTTTTCACTCAACTTTGCATTGGCAACTTGCATTTCAGTCAACTTTACTAATTCGATGGTGCTGATTCCAAATCTGACTGTTCCCATGGGCTCAGATTGCACGTTAAGCCTATGCAGACTATTTTTGCTCATTTTTGGTCAAAAACAGTATTTTGTGTATAACTTCTACATTTTTCACTCAACTTTGCATTGGCAACTTGCATTTCAGTCAACTTTACTAATTCGATAGTGCTGATTCCAAAACTGACTGTTCCCATGGGCTCAGATTGCATGTTAAGCCTGTGCGGACTATTTTTGCTCAATTTTGGTCAAAAACAGTAATTTGTGTATAATTTCTATTTTTTTCCAGTCAAATGATTTCAAATTTGATAAAAATAGCTTTGAGGTCCTTGTACATGCAATAGATCAATACTCAGTCTTCAAAATTAATCCCCATGGTGCTAAACCAAGTTTTTGTAAAAACAAAACAACACTTTTTGGGGGTAAATTTTTCAAAAATGTGTATTTTTCAGTCTCTTTATCTCAAGATCTTTGCCATGTACGATTGGTTTCGATAATTTAAAAATAATAATAAAATACATAAATATGTAATACAAATTGCACTAGCAAAATTTCAGCTAGTCATTAATTATGCAAATATGCATGTATGCGAAAGAGTTTATGCTGAACTGACGCAAGTTAAGGGCAATAAAACCAAGTGACAACAGATAGTTATACAGTACTGTTATGTCTGGTTTATTAAAACAATGCATTTGTAGCCCAGGGGCTAACTTGCTACAAAGTTTACAATTTAAAAACAATAAAATACATGTGCACATATCTTGAGTGTCTTTTAATTATAACAATGTTATGTGAGAAAAATTATAAAGGACCAGACTATTTCAGATGGATCAGACTATTACAGATGCACCATTACATTTTGAGCCGCAGAATTATTTAATAGACTTTGAAAACTAAAATAAGTGGAACAAAACCTAGATGGCTGTGATCATTTTATCAATTGCCTTTAACTTCATCTTCTTCGGCATCATCATTAAAGTCTGTGAGTGAGTTCTTGCAATCACTGCACTTGCAGAGTTCAGTGCAAGGTTTGCTTTTGACAAGAGCAGCTTGAAGTGTTGTAGTGAGTTTTCCTGCAAACACAGTGCACATGCTGCAGTGCTTTCGCAGGAGCTGCAGGCATGGTCATCTATTTGAATGTTAGGTTTTTATCAAGTAGCTCCCAGCCATGGCCGAGTGGGCTTGGTGCAGAGATCTACGGAACAAGACATCATCTGTAATTGCTTGCTCCTTGCATGGAACTCAATGCAGTCCTTGTAACAACTTCAGTGGTATCTGACTTCAATTGGGACAATGTCTTCTCTCTTTGATGTCAATCAAAATCTGTTCGTCGTCGAGAATCTCTGTACATGTAGCTCTGAGCAGCAAACCTCCTGTAATAAAAGGGGTATATTTACATGTAGTTTAATCAATGGGAAAATACAGGCACACTATGTTCCTCACTAACTTAGAACCAAGGAAAACTTAAGAGGCAATGTGAAATAAGAAAATGTATACCAACCTGACTGGTGTTCATAGTTTGACAGTCTTTCCCTTGACCGCTTCCGTGACTGTTTGTTGGTTATCCTCTTGTTTCTTTTAACATATAATACGTCTGGATGGCAGGACATGTGGGTTGCGCTACTGCTGTGTCTGTGAATCTGCTGATGCTAGCTGACTAGATTTTCCTGATGGTTCAAGGGTTGACACCAGTGTCCCTTCAACTGCAGTGGAACTGCTTTGAACATCAGTAGCCCTTTTAGCCAAACGTTTTCAGCTCTTGCTAATGCGTCTTATCTCAAAACCTGTAAACATTACATTTTCAAAAAGGATGTTGGTCTTAAGTGGGGGATACTGACTAATGCACAATACTGGCAAGCAGTAGAAAAACTACTACACTGTAAACAACTCTGCAATAAAATCTAAATGAATATTGGGACAGATTGGAACAACTATGACAATGTTACTAGCATGAAGATATTGTAGAAGAGACAAAAATTACAGCACCTTATCTGGAAATATGGGTGGGTTGCTGATTGTTATACAACGTTGCTTAATTTTAGCTTAAATTGTTTTAACTTGTTTAACAATTACCTTTAAATATTTTGAATAGGTATTTTTGTGAACTGTTTCCCTGGGTGGAAAGACATCATGCTAAAGTATTTTACCCAGAATAGAATGACATCCTTTTAAAAATATTAAGTGAGATTATGAAATAATAATAATCAACACAAGTCATGCCAAGTTTGAAAGACACCAGGGTTGTGTGTAAAACCATATCAACATTGGAGGATTCAAGTCTATTATTAGCATGGTTAGGGTTAACACAGTCTTCAGTTTAAAAACAATTTGAAATCTAAAAACAAAACAAATTTTTTTTCCTCATTTGTGTAAAAAATTATTATTTTTTAGACTAAATGTAGGTTAGGAGATTACAAATTCACATCACAAAATTGTCCATGCTAGAACACAACCTCTCACCATAATAAAAATAAAACAATGTCAAAGCATTAAGTGGCAGGGCCTTCTGTTAAAACCTTCTCTAAAAGATTTGTCTGATTTTAGACATTCTCACTCTTTATTTTCTTTGTGCAGGCCTACTAAACTAACAATAGTATTAAAACAGCTTTTTAGAATATAAACACATTGTCAGTAATTAACAACTTAAAAACGGTTGCTTTGAGGCCTACACTATAAAAGTTGCCCGTTTTGTAGTCTATCAAACTTCACAGGTGTAACATTGTACGGTTATTTTTTATATAATACGTGCCTACCCTTTTAATTTTAACAAAACACTAACAGTAACACTTAACTTAAGACTTACTTTAGAAAGATTAGGTACAGTGTCACACAGAGCCGAGTCTGGCGTTGGGCACATGTTTTTCCACTAAACTTGTATTTGTTTTAGCCAGTTCTTGGTGTTTCCCATCAAGACGTTTCCATCTGTTATTGCGGTCACGAAATTTCTGCCAACTAACTGCCGTAAATTGGGTTATTTGTCCCCTTTGACTCTCAATAAAATGACACACAAACATTTCCTCGGGCGCAGCCATCTTGATTTGACACCTCTATTCCAGGTTATATTAATATTTACTGTAGTACGCAACGGTAATAATGGTTCGAGGTTGAAGAACAGCGCCATCCGCGGCATAACGTCGGCATAGCAACGGCGCTGCAAAACGGGCGATTTTTCTTGCTTAATTTCTCGTTAACGTGCAAGCAGATCAAATGGGAACAGGTAAAATAATAAATTATACATTCCAAACTACTTATAAACGAAAAATAAAGTTGCCCTTCGAAAGTTAAGACGAAAGTGCATGTTACAGGTTTTGGCCCACGGCCTATACTGAACTTCTGTTGAGTTTAACATGTTTTGTTTTACACTATTTCTGATAACTTTAGAATCATGTTTTTGGAATAGGACATATTTCATTTTATCAAATATCCATTTAAAAAAAAGAAATATTCATTTGAAAATATCAATCTTATTTTTAAAAGATACACAGTACTGAGTGCTCGAAAGTTGTTAACAAGCGTGCGCGCAAAGCAGTCATTTTTGGTAGCCAATCAGCGTTGATTTTCAGTGCTTCTTTTCTATGGGTTAGGGACGAGAGGTATCGGTATGGCGCGCTGCTCATGGTAGCGAGGCTGGTCTAGCTCCTACTTATCTTCAAAACCTTATTTCAATGAAGCCCACAGCTCTCGCAATCTACGCTCTTCTTCTACTTCCCAATTGTGCTTGTCCCCTGCCCTCCGCACTTATACGAGCATTCATAGTCTATGCACCAACATTATGGAACAATCTCCCTCTTCACATCCGTCAGGCATCATCTCTTGAATCCTTCAAAACCTAGTTAAAATCTCATTTGCTTTTAGTTACTACATTTTTTTTTTTATTCTGTGTAAGTTTTTATTAATCATTTTGTTCAGCACTTTGAAACTTTTGGAGGCACTTTATAAAAACATTAGACAGGGTTCGAGTTCAAATTCCAATTGATTAGGTATTAAAGATATATGATACATAGCAGACCAGCCAAAGTTGTCAACATTTTTTAGGCCGTACAGAGAGTGCTTCTTTTGAGGACCACCTTCTCATCCCCAAAGTGGTACTAATCACTGTTTTCTTTCAAAATTGATGCACATTCAACATTTGCACACCTTTAAAAGTCGTACATGGTCTCCGACCCCCTCCCTTTGTACTCTGAAAAATTATGGCTTATACTTTCTTGACTTTTCTCCCACTTATTTTGTTAGGTTTATGGCACTGGTTATGGAGCTGGTGGACGTCTCGGTATCGGAGGAACAGATTCTGTCTCCACCCCAACCCTCTTGGAGTCCATTCAACACGTTCACATCAAGCGCGTCGCTGTCAACTCAGGCGGGAAACACACCCTGGCGCTCTCCGTCGAAGGAGAAGTGTACTCGTGGGGAGAGGGAGAAGACGGGAAACTAGGCCATGGAAACAGAACGTAAGTTGAGCCGGTGAAGGCACCTGTGTTATCCCTGAACTTTCTTTTTGGTGACGGTACTGTGTCCATCAGATACACAAATTCTAGAAAACGTTGATTGTTACTCCCACACCATCAACTGCACGTTTGGAGGCCACCATCTTATTTGTTGCCAAGGAGTGGAATGTGGCCCAACTTAGAATTGAGGCCATTTTAAAATTAGTATATATCGTCTGCTCAAGACTATAAGGTCATTAGCACAGTTTGCAAGGTTTACATAAAATTGCTTTTGCATATTTTGGAGCTCCTGGTTAATGGAGTTTATTGATCAAGAGTGGTCTTCAAAGTATTTTTTGGCAAAAAGAAACAATCGTTTTCGAAGTAAAACGTTTATTTGTTTATTTTTTTTAATTTTAATTTTTTTTCAAGCTTATACACATTTTTGAAATTGCAATTAATGACTTTATAGCACTGATCCGACGATGTATAGATTTTGTGTACTGTATTTGAAGTTGGACAGTATATGGCTTGGGTATGTTAAAAAAATGTAGTAGTTTTATTCAAATTTTTTGTCTGACAAATCAGTTATTGTGATTTCCCCCTTTGTCATTAAAGGCAATGTGATCGTCCCCGAGTTATTGAAAGCCTCCGCGGGAAGGAGGTTGTAAACATTGCTTGCGGTGGTGCTCACAGTGCCTGCATGACATCCAGCGGGGAGCTCTTCACCTGGGGGAAAGGTCGCTATGGACGGCTTGGCCATGGAGACAGCGAGGACCAGCTGAGACCTAAGCTGGTGGGTTCAATCAGTTGCTTTATAAAGTCCTATTGATGTAGACCGTGTAACAAGTGACATCAAATTTTTACAGAAGAGCCACAGAGCCTGGACTTCCTGCTGGCATGATTTCTGCAAAAGCCAATGGAAGAGAACAACAAATCTTACATTTTGTGGAGATTGCACTGTCTGAATTTTTTATTTTTTTAAACTTTTGGTATGAAAAAAAGGGGCACATTACTTTTATAATTCTTGAACTCATGGGGAAATTGTGACAAAAAATGTAAAATTGCCCATATGACCAGTGTAGTAACTTGCCTGCCAGAAAGGCCCTGGAATGTACAAGGTCACTCTTTTTGTAAACAAAGGTCACATGGTCTATGCAGGGCTCTCTCCAGGATTTTTCAAAACTGGGGGCCATTCTGGACCCAAATTTTGAAAATTTTGCCTGAGCATGCTGGATTAAAATGAGGTCCTCTAAAAAAAATTTTTACTGGGTGTTTATATTTGGTTTTAAAAGCCCTACCGTGCAATCTGGGGCATTCTAAATGGATCAATCTTCATGATCGAGCCATAATTTTTTCAAAAGAAAAAAGTTACATGGTGAGCCCATAGGTGAACTTATGTTGTGGCTGAGCGGCTGAGCGGCTTAGTGCATCGGACTCGAGTTCTTATTGCTGAGTTATCCGGGTGTCGGTTCGAATCCCGGTTATGAGACTGGTGTCCTCAGGCAAGGCACTTAACTATAATTGCTCCTCTCCAGTCAGGGGTAAATTGGTACCTGTGAGGGCAGAGATGTTTTTTTGTGATTGGTTTAGCTTGGCAGCACAAGCTGTATACTCCCAAGGGAGCTGAGATAGTTTAAGGATTGAACTGAATAGCCCAGTGACCAGGGATTATAGTGTATGAGCCTCACTGAGTGAAGGACATGAGCGCTATATAAGAAGCCATTATTATTATTATTATGGTGTTTTACCTCCCTAGTTGGAAGCCCTCAAAAGCTACCGCGTCATTGACGTTGCCTGCGGCAGTGGAGATGCCCAGACTCTCTGCATCACAGACGATGATAACGTGTGGTCTTGGGGAGACGGTGACTACGGGAAGCTGGGCCGAGGAGGAAGCGACGGGTGCAAGGTACCCCAGAAGATCGACATCTTGAGTGGGGCTGGCGTCTGTACAGTGGAGTGTGGGTCACAGTTCTCGATTGCGCTTACAAAGTCCGGCGCTGTGTATACCTGGTAGGAATTTATTTTGCAATTTATAAAAATATTTTAAAAATCTTGCATTTTCATATTCTGCTCCCTCAGCTTTTAGAATGGAGAATGCTAAGTTTCAAAATTTCAACTTTACTGTTTCTGTTGTTTCCTTACTACCATGACTACTTAATGTTTTAAAAAAGTTATTGCATTTCAAATTTCATCACCAATTTTCCCAATCTTTTAAAGGGGTAAGGGAGATTACCATCGCTTGGGACACGGTACTGATGATCATGTACGGCGCCCTCGCAAGGTGGCTGCACTCCAGGGCAAGAAGGTCATCTGTGTGGCAACAGGGTCGTTGCACTGTGTGGCGTGTACAGACCAAGGTCAGTAGATTCCAAGAAGTAAATGACGGCAGCAAATAAACGGTGATCAATTTTTTTTCAAATGCTTTAAATTATTGTTTTTTTTTAAAGAAAATGCAGAATTGTTGTGTTTTTTCCACTATTTAACTTCTTTGCTTTGCTTGTATTTCTCTCCCCAAGCCTTTTGCTAAATTTGTAATAGTAAGTGTATGAGAAACCTAAAAAAAAGTTGGCCTTTGCACATCAGTTTTCTCAAATTCATTTTGACCAAGTGAGCTTTATAATAACCGTAGTCAATTTTGATTTACATCAATCAGAACATTGGTAAGGAACATTTCATCATTCAAGGCAAAGGAACAGGCAGATCTTAATATGTCAGTGGTAGAGTTGATTAGATTTGATTTAATTTGATTTAATTTGATTTGATTTGATTTGATTTGATTAGGTGAGGTCCACACGTGGGGAGACAACGACGAGGGTCAGTTAGGAGACGGAACAACCAACGCCATTCAGAGGCCAAGGATGGTCACCGCACTGCAAGGTACTCAAACAATAACTGGCTTAATTTGAAGAACAACATCCTCTCAATGTTTGAAGAAAGATCCATAAATTCCATGTTTAGTTTCAGGCAGTCCTATTGGCTGAAATGTGGTCACATGATCATTTTAGACAAGTTTTAAATGGCTGATAAAGACATAACTTGTGCTGTGAATGCGCGGGGGGTAGGAACTATTTTAGGTATGTAATAATGTTTTGCAGTTCTTGTGACAGTGTTAGAGTTTCCAGTTTTGTTTTTTCTTTCTCGAAGGTTAGAATGCTTTGAATCTTCCCATGTTGTGTAATTGAAGCTGCTAGTGGAAAAATTTTGGGGTGTGTTTTTAATTTGTTTTTATTTTTGTGAAAAAGTCTTCACCTCATGCTCATTATTTCCTTTCTCACCCGCAGACAAAAAGATCACCAACGTAGCATGCGGCTCAGCCCACACCATCGCGTGGTCCACGAGCAAGCCAGTCAACGCCGGCAAGCTCCCCAGGGCCATCCCCATGGAGTACAACCTCCTGAGGGATGTCTCCATCCCGGTCATCCGCAACCGCCTGGTGCTTCTTCATCACTTCTCGGAGCTCTTCTGTCCGTCCATTCCCATGTTTGACCTCCACTCTGATGAAGAGGACAGCAAGTCGGGGGCCGGAAACTTGGTCGGGATCGACGCTCTGAGAGGCTTACTGGTGTCATCAGGGAAGGTGAGATTCCATCGAAATCCATCAGCCGGAGGCATTGCTGGTTGTTTTTTGTACATCCAGGCTGGCTGAGTGGTTTCTTTCCCTGCCTTTTCATCTCTGTGGACCCTGGTTCGAATCCTGCTCGGGACTGGAGCCTTGCTTTGAGTGGCTTTTTCGGTCCCTACCTGAGTGTGTGGGGTTTTCCTCCCAACATCTAAAACTGAGATTTCTTCAACGTCTTCTCTTCACACTATCTCAAGGCCTACAGGTTCCAGTGGAAGGCACATTTGAGCATTCCTTGGTTTTCATTACCAGAGATATTATAATAAAAACTTGACCCTTCATCCCCTTGAGCTCTGATTAATTGATTCAGTAATAATTTGTGTTGGTTGCAGACTTGACATAATTGACAATAATGAAGAAACCCTGAAAAGAGCAAAAGTGTGATTTTATCGAAGTAAACTCATATTTTTATTTTTATTTCATTTGATGATTCTTTGAACCGAAGCATCTTCAAACTTATGTCTCCAATTCTAATTTTAGGAACAATTAGAAGCCAAGCTTCATTATGTTTCATATTATGGGATGTATCTTGAAGGGTTCTTATTACATTTGGAGATTGATAGTTTGTTTGTTTTTTGTCACAATTTTAATTCCAGGAAGCTGCCTTCCGCAAAGTTGTCCAGGCCACCATGGTCCGTGACCGACAGCACGGCCCGGTCATCGAGCTCAACCGTATTCAAGTGAAGAGATCCCGCAGTAAAGGTGGCCTTGCCGGCCCCGATGGGACCAAGTCTGTCTTTGGTCAGGCGTGCTCTAAGCTCGGTCAGTTTGCATCCGAGAGCTTACTACTGCCTCACCGGGTCTGGAAGGTCAAGTTTATTGGTGAGTTTTTGCCTCCAAGATGTTTGCTTCAAAACTCTCTTCCTATGTACCATATGGTTCATATATCACAAGCATTTAGGTTCACTTAAATAGGCAGGATCTCCTTGACTTTTTGTTTATTGAAGGAAGGTGAATGTTGTCTGTTTCTTCAAGTTTTCATAAAGCTTTCAAGGATTCTAAATGTGAAACCCTTGGATTGTTCCATTTTTGTCTGTCAGGGGAGAGTGTGGACGACTGCGGAGGGGGCTACAGTGAATCTATAGCAGAGATGTGTGATGAACTACAGAACGGTTCCACCCCTCTGTTGGTTCTCACCCCTAATGGGCGAGATGAAGCGGGCGCCAATCGGGACTGCTTCCTGCTGAACCCTGCGGCTAAGTCTCCGACGCACCAGAACATGTTTAGATTCTTGGGTAAGTGTAAACATTTATTATCTTCCAGCAGGTGTAAATCCTCAATCCCGATCAGTCAACAGCCGTGAAATATGATTATTTATATACCGCATTTATATCCTTGGCATTTGATTGGTGGACTACGCGTCACGTGTCATACTTTATTTCGCCATGTATTTACTGCCGCATGGTGTGATCCACTGTGCAAACCATGGCATGGCCTTCGTGATACACCATGCATTTTGGTACTATTCAACGCGCATTTTTGCCTGCGCATTTTTCACTGTCGTACGCTAGACTGTACCTTGCGCGTGCACTAATATACACGGCAGTACATCAAAACGTCCTTGTAGTGGATGCCAGAGCCTCAATCTTGTACATTTTGTTGATAGTTTTTCCTTTGCATAACAAAGATTGAATTCGATGGTGTATACAGGAATGATATTCTTCCTTTTTTAGTCTGATTACTGATTATTTTTGCCTCTGGAAAATCAGAAATCAGAAAACTTGATAAAATGTTCCTATTTTTTTCCAAGGACCAAAATCATGCCTGTTTATAAAACAAATAATGATTATTGTAAATTCATTTGATGGAGAGAATATTTTCATTGGTTGAAAGATGGAATGTTCCATCAACTTGGCTCCGCCTTGTCGAATGGAACGTCCCATCTTTCAACTCATGAAAACATTCTCATCATTGCACTCATAAACATTCCTTATTTGGATGCTATTTCCTCATTTTTCGATGCATAATTCATATTCTCATCAATCATGGACTAACCGGACTATTTGTTCTCATTTGATGCTACGCTAGGTATCTTGATAGGTATCGCTATCCGAACCGGCAGTCCACTCAGTCTGTCCCTAGCCGAGCCTGTCTGGAAGCAGCTAGCTGGGATGCCTCTGACTGTCACCGATCTGACCGAGGTAGACAAGGACTACATGCCAGGTATGCAATGATTGTCATACGGCTGCCTAGCAGAGAAAAATGCTACAAGTAATTAGTAACGAACGTTTATATAGCACTGGTATCTGCCAATTTTGACGCTCTTGGTGCAAGAGTAATATTATAGTTATATTTCTCTCTGCAAAGTTCAATAAATTACACACTAAAATGTATACAAATTAGACAATAATCGCTATGTGACAAAGCTTGAAAATGTTATACAGATGTGGAGAAGGCTAGACTGAGGAGGAAAGTTATACAAAAAAAATCCTATAATCAAAAGGTTCAGTCTGCCAATTGCTTCTCTTCACCCAGGGGTAAATGGGTACCTGTGGGGCCAGAGATGGCTCCTGCGATTGTTTTAGCCTGATGCGGTACATACTTGGCAGTGCAGCCAACAGTACTACAGTCACTTGGTCATTCAAATCATCTTCACTCCCTTGAGAGTCTACCGCCTGCGCTGCTAAATATGTACCGCACCAATCTACATCAATCACAAGAACCACCTCTGCTCTCGCCTGGGTGAAAGATAAGGAATTATTGTTGAGTGTCTTTCCGAAGCACACAAGCGTCACGACAGGGTTTCAAACCCAAACCTTGATGACTTGGCCCTCCAAGAGCTTGAGTCCGATGCACAATTCTTGTCCATGAAACTGTGTTTTCGGAAATGTACACATGCTCATAACTACAGTGGAAACAAAGGAAAATTATCTGGCCCCAATTTTGATGCACTGCTCGTTGCAGAAGTCTGCGCATACGGCACCCTTTAAAGTGTGTGATTCTAGCTGTCAGCTCAGCATTCCACAGAAAGCAGTGCCATGAATTCAGCTGCTGGTATTCCCACCGCCACCTCAATTGTTCACATTGTTGTAATTGTTCTTGTCGGTTTATTCAGGATTGATTTGCATCCGTGATATGGAGCCTGAGGCCTTCTTATCCATGGACATGCCATTCAGTACACCGAGCGCAACGGGTCTAGACGTCCCACTGAGCACCAAGCACTCTCATATTACACTGGAAAATAGAAATGAATACGTCAGGGCTGCCCTCAACTACAGGTGAGCCCCCCCAAAAAAAAAACTAAATTAAAATAAACATACATTTTTTCTTTGCAATATTTCTTTTGTCATCTTTAGTTCAGAGAGTGACATGGGTCCATTTTCATAGAGCTGCTTAAGTACCAAAGTTTGCATCGCACTAAACAATTGTGCTTACCAGAAAAAAGTTACATGTACCAGCTAGTATCCCAGTACTGAGTGCTTTATACAGTTGGTTTTAAATGATAAAGATGTCATTTTTGCCAACAACATTTACTGCGTTTCTTTGGCTGAGTTTATATGAAGTATCAGACTATATTTTGGATAACATGTGTTTTATTCTCTCGCTCATTTTCAGGTTACACGAGTTTGATGAGCAGGTGCAATGGGTACGAGAAGGTATGGCGAGGGTTATCCCTGTACCCCTTCTGTCCCTCTTCACTGGGTCTGAATTAGACACCATGGTAAGAACCATGCCCTTCTCCTTGTTCTCTCCTTTACCTTACCGATGAGAAATTTGAATTGAGACCGATTTATGTCTGCATTTTCTGTATTTTTTGTAATGCACAGTAAAGTGTATTCATATAGGTATTGCTCAATATAAATGTCTGTTATGATTATTATACTCTGGTCTTTGATCTGCTTCTCTAGTGATGGGGATCCTGTACCCAGAAACTCCTTTGAATCTTTAACTCCTGGGCTCAATTTCACAAAGCACTAAGATTCATCTTAAGATGGGTTGTCAGTATTACCATAGTGATTTGTTTAGTGTGACATCACACTTTGCCTAGCAATCAAGATTAAAACACATGTTAAATGCAGGGTATACTTTTGGTAATTGTCAAAGACCAGTATCCTCACTTGGTGTATCCCAACAAATAATAATAATAATAATAACAACTGTATTTATATAGCGACTAACACCTTCAGAAGAAAGTCTCTAAGCGCTCAGGAGAACAAAAGGAAAATTACATATACGATGAATTGAACAGAAACGTCTTGAAATGTGAGAGGGTTGTAGCTTGTTTGATGTGAAGGGGGAGATTGTTCCATTTGTTCCAAATGCATAAAATAACAAACCTGTGAAAATTTGGCATAATTGGTCAACATAATAAGGAAAGGAAAAAACACCTTTTTTTGCATAGATTTGTGTGTTTAGATTTGTGCCTGGAGCCTTTCTCAGATTCAAATTTGTTGTCGAAAATTTACCTTTTTCTCTAAAACTACATTACTTCAAAGGGTGTCGTTTCCAACAATGTTTTATAATATCAACAGCTCAACAGTGCTCTTCTTCAAGTCAGTTTTTATGGTCATTAATTTTTAATGTAATTACCAAAGGTATACCCTCCTTTAATATATTAGATGAGATTAGTGGTGGTGCGGGTGACATGACCATTTGCTAAAAACACACACATTTTTTCCGCTAGTAACCACAAAAACTTGCTTAGCGGTAAACGGCAATATGAAATTGGCCTGTGGTTTATATTTTGTGCTTTGATTACCAGGGAAAATGATTTTCTTTAGAATCGAATTGACCTCTGAATTAAATTTTTAGTCACAAATCATAATTTTCTGTTTGACTCCTACCTACACCCCTTACCCAGGTCTGCGGCAGCCCAGACATCCCTCTCCACCTTCTCAAGTCCGTAGCGACCTACAAGGGAATCGACACCGCGGCCCCCTTGGTGCAGTGGTTCTGGGACGTGATGGAGGACTTCAGTAACACAGAGCGCTCCTTATTCCTCAGATTCGTCTGGGGCAGGACCCGTCTCCCCCGCACCATCGCGGACTTCAGAGGGAGGGACTTTGTTCTGCAGGTGGGTACAGTTTGACGGATTCGTGCATGAACTTGGGTGTGTGCGACTGTGTATGATCCTACTGGACGGGTGTGTGTCCAATATTAAATTTTAGAAGGTCGCAACAGTTTAAATATAATGGATGACACATGACGTGTGTTCCACTAATCAAATGACAGTGATCTTTTTGTGCAGTGTACAAAGTTCTATGTAGGGTTAAGCCTTTACCAAGTTATTCTAACTAAGTAAGGCTTGTGGTAACACTATGTGGAATCTCTTTTGAGTAGTGTAGGTTCTGAAAAGAACCGGTGGTTAACGACTCAACGTTTCGATCAGTATGCTCTGATCGTCTTCAGGAGAATGCTGGACTCTGTTGCTGGATGCTGCTAGTTATTCTATTTGTTATATATGAGTCAAAAGTATTTCCTTGAAAAAGTTTTCTATTATTTAAACCCGACAAAAATATTTCTGATATTTTGCAGGTCCTCGACAAATACAGCCCACCGGATTACTTCCTTCCAGAGTCCTACACCTGCTTCTTCCTTCTCAAACTCCCCCGCTATTCCTGCCGAGAAATCCTGCGCGAGAAACTCAAGTACGCCATCTACTTCTGCAAGTCCATCGACACCGATGACTATGCGCGCATCGCACTGACAGGGGAACCTGCCGGCGGGGACACCAGTGATGATGACAGCGATGACGACGATGATGTGGACAGCACTGGTTTCGAGACGGAATAAGTTCAACTTAGTGTTGATGATAGTCACATTGTTTGTTTTGTACCTTAAACAACAAAACCCATCTGGATGGAGTTAGTAATGGTCTCTGCGATTGCATTGCTAGAATCAATGTTAACAAGCTGTATAAAGTAACAATTTTAAATAATCTCTGGCTTGAAAAAAAATGGGACCAAAAACCCTTGCCACGTGATTTCAATAGACTACTTCGCAAGTACTTTGTTATCTGCACGCGTTAGCCTCAAAATTGATGTGCATGCTGGTCTAGATAATGACGAGACCAGCATGCACCTCATTTTACGGCTAACACATGATTAAAATGTATTTGCGAAGTTGCCATGTTGGGTCATGGATAATTTCTGCCAAATGCCATCATGAAGAATCGGGTATGATCTCTGGTGGTCACATAGATGAGAAGAAATCAAGCACAGACCAACTTCACAGCGAAGGTGCGGGTATAAATTCCAATATTCATTGCTAATGCCCGTTGGGATTGAAATGCTGGATAGCGTTTGAACCAAATTTTCATTTGCCTTGTCTGTTTGGAGCATGTTTGGCTTTGGCTAGTCATAAGCCATAAAAAAAGCGTCTGTGACTGTTGGGTGTGCCAGTGATGTGCAAGTGTATACCGTGATCTAGCCCAAAATTGGGCTCAATTGTATAAAGCAGACAATTTTGCTCAAGGCAAGTTTATTTGTAAAAGCACCATTGCAGCTGGATACCAGTTGCAGCGTGTGAGAGTCATGGCAGTTTCGCTGGTAACCTTTGTCTGCTGAGCAATGTTTGTGCTGGGCTAAGCAAATGGACTTAACTTTGTGAAAATGGATGGTGATTGAGGCTGTGATATTTTGTCGTCTGTTTGTCTCTTTGTCTGTCTTTCTGTCTGTGAAAATAAATTATATGCATTGTATAGAACAAAATACATGTAGAAGTCACTGCTTCAAGAAGTGTTAGTCTTTGTTGTACTACATGCTCAAAAGCATGGTATAGTTTTTGTAATTATTATCTGAAACAGCGCCCTCACCGAGGTCAAAAGGAGGTACTTCATTGGCTGGCACTTGCATAGCATGTACACATGTGCTTGTTTTCATGTATGCCATGGTTAGGGCAACATCTACAAAGGGACATATTTGCAAGATCGCAATATATCCCCCAGGCCCAAAAATTGTTTGAAAATTACCAATGGTCTGTCAGTTTTTAAGCTTTTCCTAACATCAAGCATATGAGTGACTCTTCACTATTTGGAAACGCACCCAACTCACCAACCAAGACCTAGTCCAGAATCATTTTGCTGGTGAACTTGAAGCTATTGCTTCTCTGAGAGCAAGACATGTTCACATCCAAAAACCAATCTTGTACCTCCGTTTGAGTGCTGAACTATTATAATAATTATAATAGTGGCTTCTTATATAGCGCTCATATCTGTCACTCAGTGACACTCAAGGCGATCCAACATTCAGTATAACTCAAGATAATGAAAAGATGTTAAACAACGAAGCTTTTATAATTGAGCTCCTGTAATATTTAATGTCGTAATGATATTTGAAGAAAGAGAAGTTAAAGTATCAATGTTAAATAACTCCGTGTAGGTTTATCTATCAAAATTAGACTGGAGTGCATGTTGAATTTTGTCTGAAAAAATAAGATGCACTGCACTAATTATGAAAAATCTTTCCATCTTTTTTCAAAACGACAACGATTTCTAAAGCTGAACAGAAGTATATTTGTGAATTTTTGTGCAATCATTTATTTATAACTGGCTGTAAATATTAAATGGTTTATCATTCCAGTTGTTCATGACACTAGCTCACTGTTTGCATAAGTAGGGACTATAATGTATGGGCCAGTGATTTTTCATTTTTACAAAAAGCAGAACTCTTCCTTGCAAATCACCAACTGGCCCCAGGCCAAGAAACACTCTGTTTCCAGATTACTGTGGCGCCACTAAAATCTATAGACAGAACATTTGCAGTCTGTAAAGAAATCAACGATATGTTTTCAAGTGGGGAATCGTTAGCACTACTTTAGCCCTGTCAGCTTTTCACTTTCGTATAGATACTTTGGTATCTGTTTACAACACAGGAAGAGTCCTACGTTGGGCTGTGCAGCACTTCTTTAACGATTGGAATTTCAAGTTGGTTGTGATGAAAACTGGTGGGTTTTTTTGTTGAGTTTAGGAATTGACCCTCAGTTTACCGGGTTATGACCTTATCATTTGGTAATGACCTTTCTGATTGGCTGAGACCTTGATAATAATAATTCTGATAATAAAAATGGAAACTTTTAAAGCCCTGGTATCTGCCGCAAGCAGCTCTCATGACGCTGCTCTGCAAAAAAAAATCAACCAAAAAATTACATGAAAGTAGTAGAAAATAGAGTTTAACGAAATGCTTCTTTATGCATTTTAAACTTTTCTTGAATACGCCAAGTGAATCTGAAAGTTTCACAGTTTCAGGTAGGGAGTTCCAAAGCCTCGGTGCTGCGATCTGAAAAACTTCTCTCCCCTCGTTGATGATGAGGTACGAACTTTGTGGAGCCGTGGAGCAACGTGAGCTTTATACAAACATTTTGTTTTGTAAAGGTCTTTTGTCTTTAGAAAAACAAATTGTATAAATTGTTACTTATTTAGCATGATAGTTAGTCAGCATTTTTTTATAAAAGCTGTGTAATGTTTCATGTAAAACGTCAACCAGTTGTGGACCTTGATCTTTGTAATCTGAAACAAGACAGTTAGTGCAGTTTAGTGTTGAACAATGATACATGTTTTATTTCGTTTAGGTTTTAGTTACTGATGTGGATTTTTCTGGCTTTTCTTTTTGTTTTTTGTAGGAAACAGGAATTAAAACAATGCGCAAGAAGCCAAAGTGTTACAGCAGCTGAGTATTGATGCAGAGAAAGGATTTAGCTTCTTTTTTTTTGCAAATCGCTTGTCTGTAAAATTATTTACCTAAAGACAGCCATTTCTACTGAGGTTAATGGGGAGTTTGGGGGTTGTTTCTTGTTAATTTTTATAAAGGTAATAATTATTGAGTATGAAATATTGTACCTCATGAAAAAAAGAATATGCTTTTGGAGTTTGATTTTTTTTATAAGAGACTACCGTAGTTATTAAGTCGAAATACGTCATGAAAAAGAATATGTTATTGAGCCAGTTTATTTGAAGTCATCACCCACGATGAACCTTAGTTAACCCATTTTGGGGGTCAGATTCCATGTGTGTTGGTAGCATGCAGTGTGCATTGTGGGTAACACACCTGCATGTAGGTGCACTTTGTATGGTCAGACAGTAGCCGCATGTGAGTTCAGTGCAACAGGCCTTTTGACCCATTTCACGATGCAAAGCGCACTTACACGCGTTTATCCTGTCCGCCATTTTGGGAGTCAAAATGTACCCAAAGGAATTGACTCCCAAAATGGTGGAATATTGGTAGACGCGCATTGTGTGGAGGTGTGTTCTGTGTGGAGCAAACTTTTGTTATGGTGCAACCATTTTTTTGTTTCCTTATTAAATGCGTGTCTTTTTAACCATTCTGAGGCTAGAAGGTGAGACTAGTATGGTGCCTTTTATGACATTAAAAATAGAGGTATCTTTATCATTGAGCATGCTGGGAATAAGATACCAATGGAAGCCAGGTTAAAGGTTTAACAAGCGTCTTGCAGACTTGTTAAATTCAAACATGGTTTTTGTTGGGAGAGAACATGATTTGTGAAAAAAGCCTTATAAAATGTATAATTGTTAAAATGTGGTAAATTAACTTTGCCATTTTTCTGTTTGATGGTCAGGCTGCATAGGCCAACTGAGAAGCTGATTGTATTTAATATTGTGTGTATAATCCATTGTTATAAAACAACATTATTTGTGAATGCAAGAAAACATGCAGAGCATAAAGTGTGCACATTAAAAATGTAAATGTGAGAAACTTAAGAAAATGTGGGATCAGGGTTGATAATTTTAATGTCAACAATTTGGTTGGAAAGTCCGATCAGGTCATCTACTTTTTATCGTTCTTTTGTTTGTTTGTTGTGGTGTTGGGGTGTTGGGGTGTTTGTTTATTTGTTTGTTTGTTTGTTGGGGTGTTTGTTTGTTTGTTTGTTTGTTTGTTTGTTTAGATGATCTTCCCTACAAAGGAACTCGGCAAAACTCCCACAAGGGGATATTAAACACCAAGCTGGCAACAGCCAATTGCCCAGATTAATAAATTGTGTTTCAGTAACTTGACAAAAATACTTATTCTAGTCATTGTTAAATCAGCAGTTAGCTTGGCCGGATTCGAACCCACAACTTTGTGATTTCTGAAATCCTGCACTCAACTTTAACCACTTTATGGTGATACTATTTTAAAAGTAATTGTGTTTTTTTTCTTCCTCAAAGCTTTTCCTCATATCTTTGGAATTTTTCAAATTTTTGTAAGGATAACTTTATGAAATTGGGAGTGCACGGGGAACCCACTCAAAACAAGTTCCAATGCCCCCCATTGAAGTTCCAACATTTTGTCCAATGGAAAAATAATAAGACTCGGCAACTTTTCCCGGAGTCCCCTGAGTGCTTCTAGAAAATCCACAGGCCTGGTGTCCAGTCTCTTGTAGTTGTTAACAAGCTGTCGCGTAGTACAGCGCCATACTTAAAGAGCGCACGTGCGACGGCCGTGGTACAAGGAAAGAGACCCTCTAGCTGCTGAAAAAATGTAGATCACTTTTGCGTATGTTGTGCTCTGTGTGTGTAACGGTAATTTCTCCCCATTTGCTCGTTCGCTCGGTCGAAGCGTGCCTGGTTAACGTTAGCGACTGCAGACGATAATTTTTGTTGTGAAGGTGCAGCAAGAATTGCTTAAAACATGGATAAGGCAAGTTTGGACCAACTGAAGGCCTTCGTTCAGCTTTGTCAGGCCAACCCTGCCGTATTGTACTCACCGAAGTTGACTTTCTACAAAGAGTGGTTGGAAAGGTGGTTGTTGTGTTTTTTTGTTGTCAAATATACTGAATCTATTTCGTGATAAAATATCCTACACCATAAAAAAAAAAATAATAATAATATTTATTCATAACAAAATTATGTTGTGTTGGATGTTTAAATTGCAGGGGAGAGGAGGGTTTTTAGTGTTGGTATGTTGAGAACGGAAAGGGTACACAATAAAAATTGGTCAAACTTACAAAACATAGTGCACAAAAACTTTTAAAACTATGTACACAAAAATGTTCCTGGGTGGGGCTAGGGAAAGAAGTTAAAAAAATGTGCCTAATTTTAACCGATGGAGTCATAGTTGGGAGAATCGAGGGGTACGGGATGTTGCAAATGCTCCATAAAATTACTTAAAATGGGATTCTTTGTTTTTCTTCGTACTCTATAATTCAATTTATACAATAAGTGTACTTTGTGGTAGAGATTTAGGCATAAAAACCCTAGCCCCATTTGTGTGGCCAAGCTGAATGCTGCTTGGCCACACGTGACAAGTGGGGCAAAAAAAACCCATAAATAGTGGAAGACTTTTGTCATCCCTGGTCGAAGTTGCAATAATCTAAACCCTCAATCCTGCTGCCTGATGATCAAGAGGAAGCATGGATTGGGATTATCGCAACAACCTCGTCAATGTACGACCTACAAGGCCTCCAATTGGAGGGAGTCTAGAGAATTGGCACTTTTTATGGGCCTTTGAATGGTGCTGTAAACTAGAACAAGGAACCATGACCATCATCATTTTCTAACCAAGGTTCATGGAAGTAGAAATCTTAAAACCATCTAAAACAGGTTTTTGCTTAACTTTTTTCATTAAATGCAATTTACTTTTTAGGACTGGGCTCAATTGTCCAATTTTTTAGTTCAGATTTTGTAGCAGTTGGAGTCTGGATCTTTTACTTCTAGGGGTGTTGGTAAAAGTCGGCGGTCGGAGCTAGCCGGAGCTACCTGGAGGTTGCATTTATTACGTGAAATATCATTGAAAGTAGCTACTCACGCACTCCAAATGTTTTTTGGAAGGTTCTCAGGCAGGGTGTAGGGTTAAGATTCCTTTTGGTTCCAAATTGGTAGGAAAATTAGCAAAACAAATTGTCAAAAGGGGAACGTAAGTTAGTAATAATAGTAGTGTGAAACTCACCGTTCCCTGGGGGACATAATTTTTGCTAATTTTCCCAATCCATGGGGAAATAATTGAATTCCATTCCCCATACCTGGCTAAGAATCTTCAAAACTTCATTTGGAGTACGTGAGTAGTCTTTTTTAATGATATTTCACGTTTTAAACTCAACCTCTGGGTAGCTCCGGCTAGCTCCAACCTCCGACTTTACCAACTGCCTACAGTACTTCTACGTCTCCACTTTACATAAAAATGTTGTAATTTGTATAATCCGCCATTTCATTAAGATCACAGCAATTTGTCGTAATACACAGCATTTATACATGGCATAACAATGTTACAAAATTGCAAAACATAAAAGCAAACGGACAATCATTGTGGGAGTAGGTGTGACTTCAGATGCTTCTTGAAAATGTTGATCCTTCTTTCTACCCCCCCCCCCAAAAAAAGTATGGTACATTCTGAATTTCCCTCTCACTAGTGTCTGAATAATTGTACGATTATTTATCATGAACAATTCAACCCTATTCTTGCCAAATACAACCAAATGCGTCAAATACAACCAAATGCCTCAAATGGTAAAAGTTGTATTTTGTTGCATTTTAGCAGTCAACCCAAGTCTCATACTCTGTTGCACTGTGCTGCATTGAGCAGGGCTCGAATTTGGGGGAAAAAATCCACAAGACTGCAGGGCTTGTAGCTCAACACTTTTACTGGACCAGAAAAGTTGTTACAAGACCGGAATCAAAACGAGAAGAACACTATCTACACAGTTTCACATTTAAGCTGTTTTTGTATCAAGCATTAAGAGAAGATTTATCTAACTTATCCTATGGATAATACTTCAATACTGAACGGAATTGAAAGATGTAGTATTTATCAGTTTTAGTTGAAATACAGTGAGGTGTTATTGTTCAAAAACACAAGACCGCCGGACTTGTATGGCCGTAAGTTTACTGGCCCCGATGCTACAATCACTGGCCTCGGGCCCTGATTGAGCAAGGCTCTACATGGTCTTAGTATGTGCAATCATTCCCAGTCCCCAGCAAACTCCAATGCATTTATTGGTGCACTTTTTAGCAGGGTGACTGCCCAGTGCCAAGGCTGGTGTGGGGGCCCAATTTCATAGTGCTGCTTAACGGTAAGCAAATTTTCATGCAGAATACTATAGCAGAAAAGTTTGCTTTGAAGCGTAAGTGTATTTCACAGGTTAGCAAGAAAATTAGGCAGCCATCTTGCGCATTCACCATGGATTTGCATTATTACGTCATTCGTTTTTCGTACAGTAAGCACCGGAAGGTTAGCATGCCTTTTCATGTGCTTACGGTTAGCAGCACTATGAAATGGAAATGGCGCAGTAAGCAAAAAATCGGCCGTTAAGCAGCTCTATGAAATTGGGCCCTGTTCACTTCATGATGCAACAGAATCCTCTGATTGCATTTTGATGCATTTTTTTTATTCATGTGATATTAAGTAGTGAAGAATGCATACACGACACATAGCTCTGTGCACACCATACACATCTCTTACTTTTGAATGGTGCCAAATGGTTGGTCAACTCAATGGCAAGTGGCAAATTCTAATCAAGAATAATATTTTGGTTTTATCCTACACCGGTTTGTGATAAGCACTACTCAGTGTGAGTCCTGCGGAGGAAAAATCCACCGGGGTGCTACTTGGGTGGGATTCAAACCCACAACGCCTACAGTCTAGAGCAGTTATTTTAGGTGCTTCACCTCCAAATGTGCTCAGTGATGAGAGGCCAGTTTGAATCCTATATAAACAGCAGGTTTTACATAATAGGAGGGTTTTGACCAATTATTTCTGCATCCTTCAAAAGAGCGTAGCGCCTCGACAGTGCAGTTTCCAGTACAGCGGGTTCTGGGCGAGTCTCCAACCAGTGACACACACATTCAGTTTCAACGCCCTGACGTCTTCGTTTAGGTTGTTCGTCCATCGCAAACGGGCAATCCCTGGGACGGGGCCTGTTGGGGGCAGGCTCTATCCGAGGGTCTGGTCTATCAACATGCCCAAACAGGCAAAGACTGTACAGCACGTACAAGATTCGAGATGGGATATTGATTTGTGAGAAAACGGAGGTCTAAATGTTACTCACAAAGTCCCTCTGACGATTTTGGAGGTGGGCAATTGTGTCAAAAGAATCCTGCTTTCATTCTGGCTCGATGGAGAGGGTCTGTGTCTATGGACAATAACAAGTTTAATTTAGTCCTAAAACATTCTTAATACAGTCATATATTTTTTGGGAGAAAACTCACTTATTTTGTTTTAAACTTTCAGCCTTGGTGCCACACTCCCCCCTGCTCCAGAGCAGCAACCTGGCCCAACAGGGGATGGACCTCAGGTGAGTTTGAAGCAAAAAAGTTGATATGCTGTAAACAAAATAATGTAGAATATTAATTGTCCATTTTAAGATTTTACCACTCTAAACTAAATATGACATGCATTGTCAACTTTCTGCCCAAGTATTTTGTGTTTATTTTCTTTTTGAAAAAGGCTAAAAAAATTGGCTTCATGCTCATTATTATGTGCTGTTTTCATTCTAAATTATTGTTCACTTTGGAGGAAATAAATTATGGACTGACTGATACCATTTTTTGTTGAATTTGAAGAAGAAAAAGCTTTGAAAATATAAATTTTTTGCTACATGTATTTTGTGTATTCAAAATTCTATTCTAAATTTAAACCTCAAGTAATAAACCACAAAGGAAACTGAGTGGGTAAATTTTAAATAATTTGGGTTTGAACAAAGACAAATTGACTGGAGTGGGACTTGAACCAGCGACCTCCGGATTAACGTATTGGCGCTCTACCAACTGAGCTATCCAGCCCTATGTTGGCGGTCTCCCTATTAGTCAATGTTCAGGGGTGCCAGTCAGAAGCCATTCAACCGTAAGCTGCTGTTTTCTTTGTTCAAACCCAAATTATCTAAATTTAAACCGATAACTAAATTTTCTTAATCTTTGGTACTTTTACCAAGAAAAGAAAAGCAACTGTGTAAGCAACACTAAGATTATTATAATCCTTGTAAGAAATCTTCCATTTTTTTGCAGGATGCTGCTGGCAAGTCAAAACCCGAACCAGAACCGGAACCGGAGATGGATCAGGAACCAGAACCAGAACCAAAACCAGAACCAGAACGAGAACCAAGTAGTGAGGAGAGTGACATAGGTAATTATTTAACCCTAACCCTTTTGAAACTGAACTGCATCATTTATTAGATTATGTTGGACTGAGGACTGCACTCGGCTAACTGATTATACTTGCATGGAATCAGTACCCAATTTCATGGAACTGCTTACCACAGAATTTTCGCTTACTGCCCGTAAAATCATGGGCCTTACAGGATGCCATAAGCACAGATTTCCGTGGTACGCAATTCCATGAAGCTTGCCCGGAACCCATTGTCAGAGTCCAACAGTTTGGGTGTTGAGTCACCATTAAGGTGTTGGATTTTGTTAAGAGTGAGGAAGGATCATAGTGATTGCTCGAGGGAGTTGGTTAGGGTTATACAGGGGCTCCAAAGTCAAATTTAGTTTTCGTGATCCACTCATTTTCCAATAGAGTCTTTATGAAAATGGGGCAAAACTTAAGAAGTCTCCAACCTCACATTAAAAAGGTGTAAAATGCTAAATGTGTTCAGTATCCTTCAATTTTCAGTCCAAAGTCGTTTGATGGCGTCACATTTCAAATACATGGTTTGTACACTTCTGTACCTGGAGATTTTTTTTTAATCATTCCTGAATTTTGATGCTATTCAATCAAAACAGTCTTGGATGTGACTTTTTGACTACGGCACAAACAAATTTAAACTTTTTATCGTACACACCCATTTGTTTTTGTTGTTTGATGACGTCACGTTTCAAATTTGGCTGTGAGAGAGTTTGAGATAAAATGATATTTTACACCACTTTAACTTGAAGTTAGAGACTTGTAAATTTTCACTGACTTTCATGTGGACTATTTATTGAAAAATGAGTGCTTCACAACACAGAATTTGATCTTGGAGCCCCTCTTTAAGTTTAAACCTTTCAAGAAAGACAAGCTAAATTGATATGTAATACCAAAGTGATTCATTTGATTTTGTTCACATAGGAATATTAGTTTACTCAAATCATTATTCATGATTAATATTGGCAGAAATCATTCACAAAGAATGATTTACACGTACCACAGTTTATTCAGAATCTTTTTTAATATAGAATGTTATGGCCAGAAACTGTGTACTGGCTCGCTATCTGACACAAGTCATATTTAGTGTATGATTCTGGGATAATTTGTAATCATGGTCTTATCTAAAATCATATGGAGATCAAGATTTACTCCAATTCATATGTGATTGCAAATTTAGAGTAAAAGAATGTCGTATCCAAATTGGAGGCTACAGCTACGGCTAGGACTGTTACTAAGGGCGTTGCTAAGGACATACTATATACTTCAACACATAGTGATGCGGAAATCTAGCCATAGCCGTAGTTGTAGCCACCAATTCGGACACGGCCTCGTATTCCGTACTCCTGTGTTCCCCATCAGCAATGTAATTGTGTACGGTAACTCAACTCCTTGGCCCTCTGCGAAACCACGGCTTTGGCTTGGACTCAGGCTTTGGCTACATCTTCCTGTTCGAAGCCCTGAACCGAAAGCCCACGTTTTCAAAATAACTGGGCCATACACAATTACACTGCTGATGGGCGACACAGGAATTTTTTATTCAACTCTAAAGTTTCATTCAACAATTTGGTCATTGGTCGTTGAACATTTTACACCATGACGACAAACCTGCGTCACACTGTCTTGACTCTCTCCCCATCACAGAGCTGGACATGGAGGGTGTGATCGAGGGGGACAATGACGAACCTCCGCACATGGGAGATGACTCGCTGGAGGTGACTGAGGAGATGGAGGATGAGGCTAGTGCAAAGAGGTCTGAGGCTATGGCAGCTGTCTCTGATGGTAACCTGGATGAGGCTATGAATTTATTCACCGAGGCCATCCAGAAGAACCCTCACTCCGCATTGCTGTATGCAAAGCGAGCAAGGTAGAGGAGTTTTACCTACCCCTTAGTTTTGGGTCATCTATGTCCTCATTTCATTTCATTCCATTTCATTTCAATTAATCTGGTTGTGAAGCTATGGACTCTCAAAAAACAAATCACTTCACTAGCCAAGAACCCAACGTAGAGCAGACGAGGAAGGAAGTTTCCGTTTTAGATGTGGGAGGAAAACTGCAGAGAATTATTCCAAGGAAAACCCATGCAGTCGGGTAGGGACAGAAAACCCGATCCATGTAGTGCCCCCGGCGGGATTCAAACCGGGGTCCGAGAGGTGCAAGGCAAGGTAAGATACACTACGCCAACCTGACCTATGTGCTAATTTGGTGTTTGGTTGCTGCCCACTCCGAAGGAGTTGTGGTGATTGTCAGGAATGCTTAGGGACCGATGAGCAGGGGAAAAAGAGAGTGTAGGTTTGAGTGGACTACTTGCCTTGTATAGTGCATTTTAAAATATATATTATTATTATTAACATGACCCAGTTCCATTACGTCAAGTAAATTCACAATCGTCGTTCTTTTACACCCTACCACGTCAGTGTGTTCATCAAACTGAAGAAGCCCAACGCAGCAATCCGAGACAGTGACAAGGCCATCAAGCTGAACCCGGACTCGGCCCAGGGGTACAAATGGAAGGGTATCGGCCATCGGTTGCTCGGCCAGTGGGAACTAGCGGCCAAGAATCTCCAGAACGCTTGCAAGCTTGACTTTGATGATGTGGCGTACAGCATGCTGAAGGAGGTTGAGCCTAGGGTAAGTCAAATGTCGGGGTTTATGTTGCAATTCCGTTGTACGCGTTCTCTGGATGTGAGAGAACTGGGAGAAATTATAAAGTAGAGCAGGCCTGGTACTACGTTCTTGTGAGCGAAAAGCAGTTTCTCCTTGGTAAAGGGCACCTCAATGAGGAAACTGTAAATTTCTATTGGGACATTTCAATGGGCAACAAGGCATTGACCAGGGGCAATTGCCTCTTTTGCCTCAGTGAAGTATCAGGCCTGATGGAGGTGATTCTCACTTTGGGCAATCTGGACATGCTTGGTGGGGTATGGTCTTGCTTTGTGTTTGTGGTTTGCCCAGGGCCCAATTTCATAGAGCTGCTTAGGCATAGAAAGTTGCTAAGCACAACAAAATTATGCTTACCAGAATAAGGTTACCAGCTAAAATACTATTTACCGTGTACAAAATGTAACTGGTATCCTGCTTAAATTTGCTTAGAAGAAATATATTAAGCAAAATTTTCTGCTTAAGCAGCTCAATGAAATTGGGCCCAGGTCTTTTGGATTAAACTGGATGGCATACACGTAGGGGGCTAGTGCGTGAAGCACTCTTCCTCTCACCAATGTGGCCCTGGTTCCGGACAGTCTGGTTTTCCTCCCTCCAGAAAAATCAAACACTTTTGATCTCTGGCTGTTCTCCATGGTCATATATTGGTTGGAGTGGCTGGCTGCCAAAGGTTTCCTTAAATTTCTGCGGCTTGAGCACGCCGTAGCCACGTCTTTTGCACTTCAGCTTCTTAGCTGCGAGTAAGGATGATTAGCCTCCCAAATTATTGTCAATATTATTAAATGGTCATGTTTAAGGTGGAACAAGTCACAGGTCTCACTATCTTCTGCCCACCTTCCTTATAAAACAACGTAAGAGTTTCTACAATCTAACTTTAGTTCTTTTCATCATTGAGCCCTCCTCGATGTTGACCTTCTGTAATATTTTTTCCTCCTTGTATTTTCAACCCCACAGTGTATGCTTTTTGTATATTGGAAATAAGCATAAGGCCTATTCAACAACAAAAATATGTTTCATTGTTTCCTGTAACACAACCGACCATGCCGACTGTTAAAAAACCTGCTGGGAAATCGTCCTCATTGAAACATCACGGCAATTTTTTTGTGAAGAACACAATTAAGAAATTTCATAGATGTTATTTTTGCATCGGGATAATGCAAAGCAAAGGTCGTGGGTTCAAATCCCGCCCGAGTGATTTGCCTGTGGATTTTTTTTCTTCATAGAACTCGGGGTAAAGTACTGAGTGCTTAAAACACATCGGTGTACGGGTAAAAACAGAAGAAGTTTCAGTTTTAGACATGGGAGGAAAACCCCGTATAGGGAAACTTTGCAGTCAGATAGGGACTGAAAACCCAAATCTACATGCCAGGCTCCTGCCAAGGAATCGAACAGCAGTCCACAGAGGTGAGAGGCAGGGAAGAAACCACTGAGCCAACCTGACCCTCCGTGAAACTGGTATCAGTAATCAATCATTTGAGAAGTTTTCTGGCCAACTGCATGTTTCCCTGCACTAGAATTCAAAACTTACATGTAACTGAATCATTTTATCAAATCTGATTGCACAAAAACGGTTAGAAACCTGTCATATCCCCTTCCCACTGGGAGGAAAACCCCGTATAGGGAAACTTTGCAGTCAGATAGGGACTGAAAACCCAAATCTACATGCCAGGCTCCTGCCAAGGAATCGAACAGCAGTCCACAGAGGTGAGAGGCAGGGAAGAAACCACTGAGCCAACCTGACCCTCCGTGAAACTGGTATCAGTAATCAATCATTTGAGAAGTTTTCTGGCCAACTGCATGTTTCCCTGCACTAGAATTCAAAACTTACATGTAACTGAATCATTTTATCAAATCTGATTGCACAAAAACGGTTAGAAACCTGTCATATCCCCTTCCCACTTATTGTTCTTTCACTTTATTTCTTGGTGTGCAAAACAAACTCCTAAAACAAAATTCTTTTCCTACCCACCGACCCTTTTCTTTACAGCATGTTACACAAACCAGAAAATATCTTTTTGTTTGGTCTTAGCCGGACGAGGGAAATATTTTTGAACTTTTGTAAAAATTTGAATGTAATCATTGCCAAACCACTCTTAAAACAAAACAATTTTTTTCTATTCAATGCTTTTCAGTAATTTATTTAATTTTATTCAAGTACTGAGACTCACAATTACAACATCCAAAATTCCATGCATCAAAAGAAATATTTAAACACAATCGACGTTACATCTGCAGGAATATCAAATATCACAGCAGTGCTTCATCTTTAACCCTTCCCCAACCCTTCAAAATCCAGCTGCATGTTTTGTTTGATTCTGTTCATGCTGTTGAACTGAGGACTGCACTAACTGATATATGCTTTACATGGAATCAGGCATACCACCATAATCAGAGTCCAACAGTTAGGTTGGTTGAGCTGCCATGATGGATTTTGTTAGAGTGAGGAAGGATCCTACATGTAGCAAACCACTCAGAGGAGTTAAGGTTAACGGTGCTACTGTGCTGTAAATTCCCACATTCCAGCACCTTGAACTTTAACCTCTTCCTGCTCCTGATCTTGCTACTCAAATGATCTTTATAAACAAGCACATGTCCCCAATGCAGAGGCATACCTTTCGCGAACTTCAAGAGACTGCAAGTCTGATTAAATATTCTTCCAAGTACACCATGCCAACAATCTCTCAGGTGGAGGTGTAGGCTCTTGAAAGAGCCAGTTGGTTGTGATCAGCGTTTGGACTTGTGTGTTATCTAGTCATCGTCAGAAGACGGCAAGTCTTGCAGGCAATCAAGCATTGGGACCTGGTAAAATGGTTTGTTTTCTTCACGAATGAAAGCTGTCCAACTGACTGCCCGAAATTGAGGGCACTCCAAAACTTTTACGGGCATTAAAAACTTCCACTATAGGCCAGTCCCGCAAAAATTTGGCGTGTAAACATTTTATGTTGAGAAATACATACAGACCCCAAATTAAGGTGTTATTGAAAGTTCTTCTTCTCATCTATTTAATGAGCAAAAAAAACCTAATTTTGGCAAGAAGTGTCTGGTTTTTTGCATGGAGCATCACAATTATCAAAGGCATTTTTTTAAAAGTAAACTGAGCTTTCTTTTGAGAAATTTTACCACTAACAACAGTTTTTTCTTCTCCAAAAATATTAGCTTAGCCTACCATTTTCACACACATAATTCTTTATTAAATATTTCAAGCTATATTGCACAGCAAAAAAATCACAAAATGTTTCTATTAGAAATAATTTGGATTTTTCAAGATCTTTAAAATGACAATGTTAACAAAATCTATTAATATTTGGTTTTGAATTTTGCCATTGATTGAAAAAATACTTAATCACTTTGATTCCGAGAATTGTGCATTTAAATAAGGGAATTTAAATAAGTGTGGCAACCAGGTCTTAAAACAGCGGCAGGATGGTGGCTGGGTGATAAGGACCGAGCCGCAGGTGAGATCCTTTATCGCATGGCCGTTTAAGACCGAGTCATCACTCTTTTATTCCCATTCATAAATACCTTTCCATTAAAAACATCTTTTAAATATCAAGTAATAAACCACCGAACAAAGATATTGACTAATAGGGAGACCGCCAACATTGGGGCTGGATAGCTCAGTTGGTAGAGCGCCGATACGTTAATCCGGAGGTCATTGGTTAAAGTCCTGCTCCAGTCAATTTGTCTTTGTTCAAACCCAAATTAAAAACATCTTTTATAAAAACTTTAGCGCCCCCTTTTGATTCAAAAGTGTTTAATCGCATGTTTAAACACTCTGCACTGTTTATATCGCATGTTTAAACATGGCCTTGTGATCTCCTGGTGATCTCCCAGGTATTTATGAATGCAACATCCAGAGAAACTTTTCATAGGTGCATAGATACTCGATCAAGATGTTTAAACTTCTGAGAACAAAGTGCAGATTTCCTTTTAGGTGTTAATATATCAACAAATTAGTTGAACAACAAAATATATATAAAATGAAGCCACAATTGAAAATTTGACTAATTAAGCTATTGTATTGATGTGGAATCAGTTACTTTTCTGCAAATTTTCTTCTGAAAAAATAATGGCTCCGTCAGACTAGGTGATTGAGTACTGAAAGTGACTTCCTACTTGAAATCAATCATTTTACTTTTATCAATTCATTCAACAATCAACATGCAGGGTAACTACTTTTACGGTTTTGCATACAAGTTTTTCTTGGGCTCGTTGCATTGTCCCCCTGTGCTACACTCCCCACTTAAACCTGCAGCCTTCTGGATTTCTGCTAGTAGCTTCGGTAGATCGGTAGAAATAGCCTTCTCAATATTTTCCATCAGGCAGCCTGAGAAGTAGCCACACTGGTACTCTAAGGGCTTGAAAACATCGATGGGATTAATGGCAAAGAAGTTCTTGAACTCGTCCGGATTAGGGAGGTCGTATTTACTGATATTGGCCCTTGCCAGGACGGTCTTAAATATGTTATATTTCCCCGGGTTCTGAACAATGTCACGCATTGTATCCTCAGGATTGCCGAGTAGAGCCATGGGTTTATTGCGGTTGAACTTCTGAAGGTATTCGTTGACGATAAAAGCATGAGTGCGGACGGCCTTAGCACGACGGCGCAACATGGCTATCTTGTTATGCAGTTGATTTTCTATCATGTTGTTGAGATCCATCAGTAGTGACTTCTCTTCTTCAATGAAGAGATCTTGGTAGGTGTTTGGCTGAAACTTCTTTTCCCAAAAAGAACCCACGTAAACCCGTGGGGGTTCCGTAACGTTTATGAGAGGGGCAAGGTTCCAAAAGAGGGCGCCGTACACTCGCATCAGCTCGTGTGGTTCGATGGTGTCCGCCTTATTCAAGATTATCCGAATCTGCGATTCTCGTCCTTTCAATCGTTTGAATGTCGATTCCAGCTCGGTGCCGACATCCAGCTTCGTCGGGTCAAAGACAACGAAGATCAAGTCGGCACGGTCCATGAACCAATCACAGACCTCGTTGAAGGGGTAGCCGCGCTCTTGTTGTTTGCGGTTCTCAATGATTCCAGGGGTGTCGACTAGCGTCACCTTCTGAAGCATCTTGTGTGGGTACTCGACACCATAGAAACGCTCCAGGAATACATTCCCAAACATCTCCAGGCTGCCAAAGGATCTCTTTCCATCTGTGGCCAGGACTAGTCCTTCCACTGTCCGATACTGCTTACCATGCATCACAACAGTGAAGTCAGCTGTGACTGGCTCTGCTCCTACAATATTAACAAGTTTAAAACCAAATCAACAGTCACTTTAACTATTGCTTTAAAGGGAGGGTATTCCTTTGATAATTACTCCAAAAATTAAGGAGCGTAAAAACTTACTTGGTAGAAGCACTGCTAATGTTGATAACGTATAACATTTTGAGAAACGATTCCTCTTTAAGGAATGTGATTTTAGAGAGAGGAATTCAAAAACATTTCAATCTGAGAACTGTTTCATGCAGAAACGTTTTTTCAGATTGTGTATTCCCGTTAAAAAACGATTATTCTTCCTGCATGGACATAACCCCTCCAGATTTGGCGCTATCTAAAAAAACGCTAAAGAATAAAAAAGATGCAGAGCCTTGAATTTCTGCAGGCATGATTTATGCACATCCCGAAGAACACTTACAATCTGATACTTTATAGAGATTGCACTATCAGATTTTTTATGAGTTTTTGATATGATGAAAGGGGGCACATCTCAAAAACTTGCTCAGCTGTTATTTCTTTAAAGATCTCTTGAAACTATTTGGAAATTATGATCAGTGTAGTGTCTTGCCTGCCAGGTATGCCCTGGAATGTTACAAGGTGGGGCACCAGTTGCAGCAGTGTTAACTTTCCAGAATTTTGGCTGGTTATCTGTTTTGCCTTTTTTTGTTTCTGTGCTAAGCAAGTTTTTGTGCTTACAGGCTTTATGAAGTTGGGTCCTGCTATAATGCGAAGCTTGATCAATTTGGCAGTGCAGCTCTTGAGTAGAACTAAACAGAACCATTAGTTTGCTTCAGAGATGAGTCTAGACTTATTTTACCTGTTGGTAGTTTTTGCTCATCTTCCAATCCGACCAAGTAGTTTATCATTGTTGATTTACCAGAACTCCAAGGGCCAAGGAATAAAACCATCGGTTTCGCTTCCAGCTCTCCGTCTGAAAATATTTCAAAAATCTCCCTCATAAAAAGAAACACACACAAAGATGGAGGGTACAAACAAATGGTAAACAATATTCATTAAATTTTTTAAAGGGAATTAGCTCTTGTAAACTTGGCCCAATCTTTTATTGGCTCTGCTTACCACAGAATTCTGAGCTTATTAATAACAGCCAATAGAATTGTGTGCTTTACAGGCTGCTATAAGCGTAGAAGTCCACGGTAAGCAGAACCATAAAATCGGACCCTGATATTTCTCCTACTTTATTGTGATTTCTGATTTATTTATTTTTATTTATTTATTTTTTTTAGTCAGAAAAATGTTCTTCTATAAAAGCTCATACCATGTGCTTCTTTCCAAGGAATGCCTGCAAAATGACTTATGTATCGATGCACACATTGTTGTTGCCTCAGGTTTCGACCCTATTAGGGTCATTCTCAAAGCCTACAAAAATATTTCTCTGCAAATATAAAAAGTCTTGCTGCTACACAAAGATAAAATGATTGGAGCGACAATTTCTTATAATGCTTGTGTATGTGTCTGTGTAATCAAATATATTTGTATTATATGAACAGGTAAAATTGTCAATTACAAAAGCATCCTTTGATACTGTAAGACAAAAATAAAAAATAAAATCCCAGTCATGTCCTGGAGTAAGACTACTTAACTTTAATTGCTTCTCTTCACCCGGGAGTAAATGGGTACCAGTGAGGGTTTTTGTGGCACAGGCTGACCCCGGGGAGCTTAAGATGGTTTTAGAGGTAAAGTAATCAAAATTGCTCATGTACCATGAGCCTCAAAATTGGCGAATAACTGTTCTCAAAAAATAAAGTACCTGATATTGTTGAGTCCCCCATGTCATGAAACTTGTACGTCTCTGCCATCGGCCCGATTGCTTTATGATAAATCTCCTTCATTTTCTCGATGCTTTCCTTCACAAAATCCCCGTCCAGAAGAATCCCCTCCCTGTGTAGATTTAAGATGTTGAAGATGTGGTCACGGTCTCGACTGCTGGCCTCCGTTGCGATGCCAGATAGGTCAGTGGCGGCCGTATGCTGTTTTGGGGGTTGAGGTTGAGGTGCTTTTTTGGGCGTGGCAGATTTCTTGGATGCATCTGTTACAGTTGAGAGACAAAATTATGTCTTGGTAAACACCTGTTTGTTTGTTTTTTTCTGGGGCTGATCAAGCATGATTATCGCAATTTCTGATGTAGCATGTTTTTTTACAAAGTCTACTCCTGCTCAGACTAGAGAATTATTGTTTGTCAAGAATTGGAATTAATGCGTTTTAGGCACTGCATGTTGCAGAGCTGCCAACTCTCTCAGATTCTGCAGAAAGTTCCCAGTAAACAAACCAATGTTTCCCTGATTATGGAAACTTTGTCCCTATTATGTCGAATGTAATTCTATTCTCCCGGTTTGTTGAACATAGTAGCCCTGATTGTAAGATACAAATGTTGGTAGCTCTAATGTTGTACACAGTGTCATAAACTCAGGAACTACGATAAGAGTTAACATGGTTAAGGGTCATGGTTTAGTAGGAAGTGTAAGGATTTGGGCAAGGCTGAGTTCTGGAAAATTTCTGGATAGATCATGAAATGTTTGAGAAAGAAAAAATCACTTTACAGTTATCTTAGTTACATGAAGCACTTAACACGGTACTATGCGCCATCTTGTCCAAGGGCCAGATTTGTTTATTTCAAACGCACATTGCATGCCTGCGACTCAGCCTCTGGAAGGTACATGGAAGTTTGAGCGCCAAGTCCCAGACGGCAACACCTGTTCAAAATAAACAAATCTGCCCCTTGATCAAGATTGCACATGCAACTGTGAAGGTGCTTATTAGTTAGTTAATTGTGCAATCTGTATTAAGTGTGCCTGCGTTTTAAAATATGCACTTTTATTACTGACATCGTACATTATGAAATTCCCATTCTTCCAATTTTACACAAAGAAAACCTCCACCCTAGAGAATCTGATTGTGCATTATGTATTGGCGGTTGGGTTTCACTTCATTTTATTTCATTTATTGATTCTGGTTGTGAAGCCAAAAGGACTCTCAGAAAAGCGAACTAAATCACTCTACTAGCCAAGAACCCAGAGAATTATTCCAGGGAAAACCCACGCAATCAGGCAGGGACTGAAAACCCAATCCACGTAGTGCCCCCGGTGGGATTTGAACCGGGGTCCCAGAGGTAAAAGGCAAGGCAAGATACCACTATGCCAACCTGACCGCCAGGTTGGCGTTTGAGTGGTATCTTTCCTTGCCCTTCCACCTTTAACACTTTATGGATTGGGTTTTCAGTCCCTACCTGATTACATGGGTTTTCCCTGGAATATGATGGGGTATTCCCTCCCGCACAACTGAAAATAATTCCTTCCCTGTCTTCTCTCCGTGGGGTTCTACAGTACAGGCTACTGTATAGTGATTAAGTTCGCCTTTCTGAGAATTTTTGGCTTCACAGCCAGAATTAATAAATAAATAAATACTTAATGTCAAAAGTGCAAATAACCATTTTGGTACACTGTTGTGAAGCCTATGCTATAGCCTACAGGGCTATGCTACGTACAGTTAGTAATAGTAGCCCTGTTGCATTATAAATCATTCACATTTTGAGTGCAATCTACAATTAGATTATCTCACCATTGCAGTCAACTGCTACAAAAAGAACCATGCAGATTAGTATTACCCCTACCAAGGCATGTTTGGGTCGTAGGCTCAAAGCTTGTTTCATGCCATGTTTTCCTGTATTGAGCTGGCCATTGTGAGCAACAGAGAAGCATTCTCCACGAATGTATGTAGCCATATTGAAACTGACCCTCTAAGCCATTGAAAAAATGGCGGTTTCAGTACAATAAGTTGGGGATCATCTCAGATTCTAGGTTCATAAAGCAAATTGTGTTAGACTCGACCTCTTTTTATGTGACTTTCAAATCTCTATTTTATGTTCAAAATTGTCTTCCTGTACTCTTTTTTTTTATTGCAGATTTCCTTTTCCTTTTATTAATGATTTTTTATTTGTTTCACAATTAGGCAAAAGCAATCGCCGAACACAAACGCAAGTATGAGAGGAAACGCGAAGAAAAAGAGATCAAGGAGAAAATAGATCGCATCAAGAAAGCCAAAGCAGCTCAGGAAAAAGCCAGAAAAGTAAGACAAAGTAATAACACAATAATGCAAAGACTTGGTTAATCCTTTATAGACCACAGCGACCAGAAATGGCATGTACCAAAATGGCCATATTGGCCGCAATCGGCTGCAAGATTTCATCTACTTCCACACAACCCAAAAAAAAAGTCATGACCTGAATTTACATTTTCTATAATTTTTCATGTTAAGCAATATATCTATACTTCTAAAACGAAACCAAATTTCTGTTTATTATGTTGTTTTCAGAAACTTTTAAAAGCAAAAATTGTGTTAAAAAATCAACAATATTTAGTCATGTCTGCGTGTAGAAATGAATGGTCACTAAAAGGGTTCATATTGCGCCATGATTTTGCACCTGACCTGTCAAATTCTCTGCATCAAATTCTCATCTAAATGACCTCTGCTTCAACCTCTGCAAAATATTTGAAGTCGTTTGGAACATTTGACGCTTGATATGTGGCATGGTGTAACTCCCGTCCCATCGTGTCTTCATTTTGTTCTGGGAATCTCAGGAAATACTTTTTAGACTGCAGGACTTGCAATTACAAGGCTAACCGCTGATTTCACAAGATTCAGGCTCTCTGGCTCTCTAGTAAAAACATGTGATGTCACAAGTCACATGGTCTATAGGCTCTAGTTGGGTGTTATTTCAAAGCTCTTTGTATATGATGAGCAAAGAAAACTTAGGTTTGAGTTTGGAGCGTCACAAAAGATTATGTGAATGAAGGCTGACATTTGCAAGCCCTCTCTTGTTTATACTTTGACAGGAAGAAGAAGAGCGCCAGAAAAACAGTGGCGGCTTCCCTGGTGGTTTTCCAGGTTTCCCGGGTGGATTCCCAGGCGGGATGTCGGGCGGGATGCCCGGAGGAATGCCGGGTGGGATGCCCGGAGGAATGCCAGGAGGAATGCCGGGCGGAATGCCTGGGGGCATGCCTGGGGGAATGCCGGGCGGTGCTGGGGGCATGCCGGGCGGTGCTGGGGGCATGCCCGGCGGAATCAACATGAATGACATTCAAGGACTCATGAGTGATCCAGAGATAATGGCAGCATTCCAGGTAGGTTTCCTTTTTTCAAATTACAGTTTGAAACATTTTGAAATTGTTGGGTCATGTAAAAGTCTTGAGCAGTTTCCTACATGTATGCTGTCATCGTGCTTTAAAGGTTAAGATGTTAAAAACTGAGACCATACATTACTACTTAATACAATTGTAACAAATGAAAACCTGCTGGTGTTATTTCATGGTTTCTCTTCCTGGCACTTCACCCACAGGATCCTGAAGTGATGGCAGCATTCAGCGATGTCAGTCAGCATCCAGAGAACATTAAGAACTATCAAAGTGACCCCAAGATTGCTAGGCTCATTGCTAAGATGCAGGGCAAGTTCGGCGGAGGTTCTACCCCACCACCAGCCGATGGGGACGTAGACTAAAAACCAACTCCCCCCCCCCCCCCCATGTCATCCTTTGGGTAAGGAAGTCTTTGTTGGTTCCAGAGAAAGTTGGATTATGTAAATCAGAAATTGAATAGTCATTGTGATTATGTAAATCAGTCGGGTAGTAGTTTGGGTAGAAAACACTGAAGAGAGTGTTGTTATTCAGTTAAGGCTTTTTACATATTATGGTCATGAGGGATGATCTCATAGAAGGGTACCCCCAGACTGGGTACCCCCAGACTGGGTACCCCCTCAACAGACTACTGTGTACCCATAGACCTTAGGCGTTGAAGTCATCACACCATCATCTTTGAGGAAAAAAAAAATTAATAAAACAATGAAAACGCACGTCCTTGGATGGGCCAAAGAGGATGGGCCAAAGAGCAACCTTCTTTTGACCTCTAGACGGGGGTGCCCTACTCAAAAGAATTATCTCCAACAATGATGGAAAGTTAGATTACATGAAGGTCAAATGTCAAATGTCAAATTTCTTGAAATGTGTATGATGCGTTTTAAGGGCTGCATGGTTTGGTGACCGGATCTAGCTGTTGCAAGGACCACTTTGTATGTTTTACATGTGTGTGTTTTTGTATTTGGTTTAACCATATTAAATCGGTGTTTTGATTCAAGATGAGTTGCACTTCTTAAAAAGGGGAACATTTTGTATTACTAATTTTGTTTCAAGTGAAATTTAGGCCCTCTCTGATTTACCGGTTGTGGCTGCAGCTTGATCGTCATGTGAACGAGCTTTACATAGCAACAGCCGCAGCCGGTCAGCTGCAACCGCAATTTTCGGACATGGCCTTAAGTTAATTGTGTAGGAACACACAAAACTAACTATTTTTATATCACCCTTTTGATTATAATTTGTTAGTTTTTTATTATAGGTTTTTCCGGTCAATTTCTTCAACTTTCATAAACTGAGTTTCATTAACACACATTCACATTAACAGGTTTCCCTGTATTTATACAAACTAGGGTTTCATTTTAGCTACTATTGCATTCAATTTCATTTTTTGTGCACACATGATTTTGTTCTTCTCGTTCAGATTCGTTTCAGTCATTCTATTTCATTTACAGGCATCCCAGACTACATTTCACCATTCTTCAGTTGAATTTCTACGACCTATTTGCAATTGATGGGATCGAATGGTTGACCAGCCTCTTTCTATTGGCTTTTGCGAAATGTAATGATTTTTGCAACCTAATGACTTTAAATGTTCTTTATTGGATCAGTGAATGCTAAACCATTGAAATTGAAGTACTCTTTTAGACTAATGCCATTCATTTTCAAACAAAATTGAATCAGTCGGTGTTAAATTGAATGATTGTTTTTGTTGAAATTGGCCGGGAAAACCTATAATATAATTTAATCCAAACACAGTTATGGATTTTGAGTTGAAAAATATATTGAATTTCAATCTTTTTTTATACATGTCATAGAATGTTTAACAATAATTTTTCACAAGTTTTGGGTTGTTTGGGTTTTTTTTCAGGGTTTTTTTTTTTCTCTGGGAAAACTGTATAAAGATGGAATGATGTGCATTGTGAGCCTGATAAGTGAAGATGATGGTTGTTGCATAAAGTTTGTCATCATTTGATCGCAGTAAGATTTGTAATGATTCATAATAAATAACGATTCATAATAAATTAAATCATGCAAATATGCACCATTTGCTCCTAAAGGCTAATTAATTAGGGTTTCGTTTGGGGGTTGTTGTTTTTTGGTCCTTTTTGAAAAGTGGCAAAATTAAAATGGCTCCATGGCAAAGTGTAACGCCAATTTCATAGAGTGGTTTGCACAGAAAATAACGCTTGAACAAGTTTCTGCTTAGGGGTCGTTAAGAATAACAAGTGTTTAAAGATATGACATTTTTTCTAAGTGTTGTAAATGGCCACAAGGCAAAAATAAGCAGGGAACAGGGGCCTATATTCCTAAAGCTTTTTACTGGTAAGCAGATTTCTTCTTGCTAACTGCAGTGGTAAAACAGGCATATGCAAAATTGTTTTTCATGATCGATCAAGAAGATTTGACAGCTTGTGTAGATGCTAAAATGGATTTACACTGTTACATCTGTCATCTGCTGCTAAGGGTTACTCTGTAAGCATAAAACTTCTGCTTACATGCTTTATGAAATTGGCCCCTGTCATCAATGTTATTAATAATGGCTTGTAACTTTTTTTCTGGTAAGCAAAATTGTTAAATACTCACCTAATTTTTTATCTTTAAGCAGCCCTGTGAATGGACCCTGCAAGTCTTGTGCAGATTTAAATGGGAGCCTGGGGTTTTCATGTATATTGGTGCAAGATTTTCTTATCGCGTTTTGCTGCCTGATTGTTTACTGTACACCGTTTAGCGATTCAGCTCTTTCATGATTCACAGATAGAGGGCGTCTTTGTACTCGGCAACAAACCTGCCTGACAAACTACATGTAGACCCAGAAAGCACCCACTGCTGGTGAATCGCCCTCTAGTTACTGATTGGGTAGCAAAATGTGCTAAGGTCGTCTTGCACCAAGACTCTTTCTGAATAGGCACAAGACTGCAGAGTCTATTGAGCCCATCTGTGATGTGTCGGGTCTAAATATCTTACAGAGAACATATTTCATCTCTGGCTGCATGTTACTTGATTATTAAATGTCCAAATATATATACTCTTTGTTTGTTTTTGTCTTCAATCCTTAAAAGCATCTTAATGTATCTTGACTCCTCCTTGGTCGTTTTTACTACAAATAGACCTGTGCCCAACTTCATAGAGCTGCTTAAACAGAAGACATTGCTTGACACAAAGGTCTGCTAAGCGAAAATGAGCAGGATACCGGTCACAGATAGAACAGTTGTTTATTTGAGATGATATTTGTGGCTGGTGAACTTACTATGGTAAGCTTAATTTTGCTACGTTCAGCTCTATGAAATTGGGTACAAAACTCATCAAGTTCCAACGGGACCATGAATAATTATTAAAATCATTCTTTTTTATTAACCACGTTAACAACAAAACACTCTCACAACACCACAGTTATGTAAATTAATGTTTGCAAGGTTTTATTTTAACATGGAACCTCTACACAAGTTCTACAAACATCTAACAATACTTATTGCATATTGACTAGTGACAGACAGTTACAAGAATTTTTTTAGTACAAACTTTTTTGTAAAGAAAACTTTGACGTCAAAATGAGAGACCCAATTTCATAGAGCTGCTTAAGCAGAAAATATTGCTTAACAATTTTCTGCTAGCAGAAATTAGCAGGATACCAGGATACCTTTGTGCTTAAACAGCTTTATGAAATTGGGCCCTGCCATGCATAGAAACTTGCTAACTATGGAATTAATCATGCTAAGAAGCAACAGGATACCGGCCAAATTAATATAGGTATTATCTAATGTATTTGACTGGTTCCCCACTAGTTTTTGTTAAGCATTTCAAAGAAATTTAGCCCTGATCAACCCTTTTTGAAACCACTGCTTCAGCATCGACTCTGGCTAAGGCGCTGGCTTCAGCTCTGGCTAAGGCTCTAGCTTAGGCTCTGGCTAAGGCTCTGGCTCTGGCTAAGGCTCTGGCTAAGGCTCTAGCTTAGGCTCTGTCAGTAACTTTAAACAACATACACCTTAAGTATGACAGGCTTCAAATAGTGATGAATGGAGCTAAAACCGAAGCAATGGTTTTGAAAAGGGCCTATGATTCAGCATCAGCAGTACCGATCCCAGTTTCATAGAAAGGCTTAAGCACAAATAGTAGCTAAGCAAAATTGCGTTTACCAGAATAAGGTTACCTGCCAAAATACCATGTCGCCATGTACTATCTATGACTGGTCATTACCTGCTCATTTTTGCTGAGCAGGAAATTGTTGGCAGTATTTGCTGCTTAAGCAACTCTATGAAAATGATTGTGCAAGTCTTGCATGTATTCAAACATACTTAGGACCACTCTGATCTATGTACGTTGCTTTAATGCGTAGAGAGGAAACAATTCCTGTACCATAACCATTTTCTAATCTGCACCACATTTTTGTCACATTTCTAATCAAAGCTAGCAGACTATTTAAGCTTTACTATAACAGCTATTCAAACCACCAAACTTGGCTGAATGGCATTAATATGGAATTGATGGCTTTGGCAGTGATAGTCGTTCAAAATTTGTAGAAATAAAGGAAGAAGAAAATGTACCATTGAAAAGACACAAATTTGTATGTTCAGTTTGTGGTTACACCATGTGTATATCTGCTTAAGGTTGTTCTTGCTATTTCTCAAAGAACAACTCTACACAGCAAAGTAGATATATACACATGGTGTCACCGCAAACTGAACATACATTAATACCTCACCATGCCTCAAAAACCCATACAAAAAAATTGTATGACAATCAAACGGAGATATCGAGAGAGAAATATTTAATTAGTTGGAAGTATTCTCAATGTTGGGCGGAATACCTTTTTGCACACATGTATTTTGCATCTTTCTGAATGCAGCTATACAACACTTGGCATGACATTCTTCCTACTTAAATCTGATTTCTGATTTTGTTATCCTAGGAACCGCAGCAAAATTGTTATTAAACAGCCTGAAAAGCCTATGAATGCCTATTGTCCATGCAGGTCAGCCCTTGTACTCAATTCATTCTTTTTTTCCCCAAGGGCAAAACTTTATGCCCGAACACAAGTATGAAGATTAGGAGTCTTTTTAATTAGACTCGTATTTCAGCCAGTTTTGATCTGCCATTTTTTTTAACAAAATGGAGACAAACAGATCATGTCGGTGGGAAATTAAGTAATTTCTTCTGATCCCAAACTCCATGGATTAGTAAACAGAATCAACTCAGAAGACTGTTTTGTTATTTCGCCCCTCACCAATGGACTGTATAATCTGGGCAAAACTTCTAGCAGAATTTCCTTTTCACAGCATGGCATCTTGTAAGCTAGGCTAAAAGGCTTATTGGCGACTTGCCGTCAGATTTTTTTTCTCTTTTAAGCAAATGAGACCCCGGAGAATTATTTTGTATATGTTTTCTGTTGGTTCTTCCCTTGAACTGATGTGCTGATAGTACATCTGCTCTAGAATGCAAGGGTTGTGGGTTCGAGTCCAACCCTACTGCCCTGCGAGCTTGAAAAGCACCGTGTATTGGGTTTAAATCCCTCCAGAGTAGCCTGTGGGCTCGAGAGCACCAAGTATCGGGTGTGAATTCCACCCGAGTAGACTGTGAGCTCGGAAAATACCGAGTATTGGGTTCAAATCCCACCACAGTAGACTTTGGGTTTGATGGATAGCACAAGTATTTGGGGTTGAATCCCACCCGTGTAGCCTTTTGGCTGGGAAAGCAGTGAGTATACAGTGCATATCACACATCTATGCAAGGGCAAAAAGCCATATTTTTTGACACCAGTGCAATTAATGCATTGTTTAATTGGAACACACCAGTACCCTGTAGACATTTTATCTTGGTGTGGCCATCTTATTTTTCTTTCATTATAAACACTATAACCAAATTGAGGCAGGAAGAGAAAATAGTCTGATCCCTTTCTATAACTTGAGAACAAGGACTATCAGTGTCATAGTGTATACAAGGAAGCTGACAAAGATGGCTGCCGTGTTATAAAGGTCTATTCTTTAACCCATTCTTTCTCCTGTGACAGGTAAACCACACCCATTTGACACAGTCTGGTTCCAATGGTTATGAGAAACCCATAGTAAATGCATTGAGCCAGTCCATCTGTCAGGGACTCTCCTGCAGTTGTTGAGTTACAGACGTCCCTTTTACATTATGATGTGTAATGGCACCGGGGTCTCATTAATAATGTACACTTTTGTCATCAGAATCGCTTGTAAATGGATTTTAGGTTAAATTATGCACAAGCGTATTACAGCTTTGGAGCCAGAAGTGCAGACCAACAGCTCTGAGAACCCGGGCTCGGTTTCACAAAGAGCGAAGATTGATCTTAACCCATATCCATATGACTCGGGTCACAGTACATAAACACTGTTCATGCCTAAAGTAATTCAGTTCACTTCATTTCAGTTCATGAGGCATCCTTGGTTTCACTACCAGAAATATATAATAATCACTATGGCGATTGACGAAAACTCATCTTGAGATGAATCTCAGTACTTTGGGAAATTGAGCCCTGGTGGTGTCGAACCCTTTATACTTAAAGTCCCACGAAAAGAAAATCTGCAGGAGACAAGGGTTGGTAAGGAACCCACTGTCTGCAGTCTGTACATTTTGTAATCGCATTGGTGAGGGGGGAAAAGTATAGTTAAGTGTAAATATTTGAAAATACTGTGTTTGTAATACTCACAGATTTTGTTTATAACTTTCTTTTATACTTCTTATAATTTTCTTACAGTCGCTGAATGTATGATAACACTTGTGCATATATTAACAGTGCCATCACAATGTGAAGTATGTGAATTAATAATAATAACGAACACTTATATAGCGCCAAAGTCCGCTCAAGGCGCTATTAAGTACAAACATTTGCAATTTTACAGCATGGCTAGAAACATTAAGTTAGCTATCTAACAATCATTTTGACGACCACGTTTTCATGCAAAACTAAAGATAAAAAAATAGAATAATGGAATGAATAATGAAAACGGCTGCATCTAAAATATTTGCTTCAAAAAGGAGAGTAAGAACTTGCACAATAATTGTATATTTTTAGTTCTGTTAAATTATGCCTTGGATTTAATATTTGGTATAATTATCAGAAGAATTATTTCAAGTAAAGGTTTAATTTTTTTAAATATCACTAGGGCCAATTTATGTATAAACAATATCTTTAAATTCTTGGTTTTAATTAATTTTTGTATGATTGCACAAATTTCTTTCAGAGATTATAGTACATCTTAATCTTCAAAACTCCACTTTTTTCAGATTGCAAAATTTATTTATTTCAATATTTATCTTGTTTGATTTGGCAAACTTGATCATTTAAAATCCTTGAATCTTCAGTAAGTTATAAGACACTTCAATATTTCATTTTAAGCATTGTTTTTTAAATTTTGTTTCTGTCACATTTAACATGCCCACTCTTTGAATGAGCAAACTCAATGATCTTAATAAGTACTAGGAGTTGTCTAAACACAGTAGATAAAAACCTATATTGCACAAACAAAATTCTTAAGTTGGTTATTTCTCAGACCATAAAACCAAGTCAAAGAGTTCTGTTTTGAATGTATGAGAAAAACCCCACTTTTGCATACATTAAAAAACACATGTTATTTGGAAAAATGTATTTACAGTACCTAGCTTTAAACAACAACAGTCATGTAATACTATCTCTATGCTTTGTAAAACACGCTAAGTGACAACATTGTGCTAAGAATAAAAAAGTGAATTTATGCGGTTTGAAATCTTATTAAATGTTCCCAGATAAGTAACCAATAAAACAAATGGTTTCAAATATTAATAAGTACTGACTTTGAAACTAAAATCTTGTTACACAAACCCTGTGTATGTTCTTTATCAACTGTAATGAGTTCATATTGGTAAGTTACATCTTCTTCTCAACTTCTTTGTCAATGCTTTTTTATCTTTCACCAAAAATGCTCATAAAAATTGTCATGTTGCTTTCTCGTGCAACATCTGATATGATATAATTGCGACCTTTTAATTGGTCACAACCCTAGCCCCAACCAAAAACCCTATTCCTAAAAAATATATTTGGGCCAAAATTCAACAAAGTTCCCAAGGTATAAGCCTTGCATTATATGATTATCGTTGTAAAAGTAACCTGTGGCCAACCCAACCCACAAGACCTCAACCCTAACCCTAACCCCATCCACAACACCCCCAACCCTAACCCTAACCCCATCCATAAGATCCCCAACCCCAACCCTAACCCCATCCACAACACCCCAACCCCAACCCTAACCCCATCCACAACACCCCAACCCCAACCCTAACCCCATCCACAACACCCCAACCCCAACCCTAACCCCATCCATAAGATCCCCAACCCCAACCCCAACCCAATCCACAAGACCTCAACCCTAACCCTAACCCCATCCATAAGATCCCCAACCCTAACCCTAACCCCAGCCATAAGAACACCAACCACAACCTAAACCCAAACCCAACACTAACCCTAACCCTAACCCAACCCAAACCCAACACTAACCCTAACCCTAACCCAACCCTTATCCCAACCCAAACCCTATTTTGAAAAAGGTGTAAGCCTTGCATTTTAAAACATTTGTGAAGAGTAACCCTAACCCTTTACCTTACACTGTTTAAACAAATCAATTTAAGACAAGATTCAAAATGAGTCACAAGGGGGTAATCCTGCATTTGTTAACATTTTTTGAGGGGTACAACCCTATCCCTGACCCTAATCCTATTTTGAAAAAAACTATATTTTGGCCCAAATTCAACAAAAGTCACAAGGTGTAAGCCTTGCATAGTAAAATTATCAGTTACAGAGTAATCCTATAACCCCATCCATATAAGAACCCCAACCCAAAACTTAACGATAAACCCAACCCTAACCCTAAACCCTAACCTCAATCCGAACCCTAACCCTACCATTACCATTATTGGCCCAGATTCAACAAAAGTCACAAGGTGTAATTCCTTGCGTTATCATTCAAAGAATAACCCTAACCCCATCCATAAGAACCCTAACCCTGGTTCAAAAACTCAATTTTGACCAAACTTCAACAAACATCACAGGGGTGGGTCTTAAGTATTTAAAAACACTGTTAAAGTCTTATCCTGGCCCTTACTCTAAAGAATACACACTACTGGCCCCACCCCACATACAAAAAACAGCAGAAGGTTTTGTAATTATCTCACATTTTTGGAAAAAAAAACAACTTTTGATTGAAATTCAGACTCTTGTTCTTGTTTTTATTTCTTATTGAATGGAGAAAGATGACTGAAAAATGGAATGTGTACAATTTACAAACTTGGGGGCACATGTAAGCTGTGCAACACATAGGCAGCATGTTTAAATACAGGGGCACCAGTCATCCTTGGTATCTTTGCATTTTTTTAGCATGAAGGATAAGACAATCTTGAAGGAAGAAACGAGCCTCACAGCATCTCCATTTTGGTGTTGCTTTGGTAATGCCTGAATGATTCAGTATGTGCATTCATCATCGTCCGGCGTGTACTCTGCACCATCGGCGCCCTCTCTTGGCCGGCGGCCTTGGAAGTACTTACCATCTTTGTCAAGAGCAGTTGCCTTCAGGAAGAGAGAAAATCAAAAATGCATTTAAGAAACATTTAGATTGGCAATTAAGTTGGTAGACTTGAATTCAAGGCTGTTCGGTAGCCGATGGGCTCACAGGCTTATGGGCTTAGTATGAGTCCACATGCTAGGACTATGGGTGCAAACTGTGTGGGGGTGCAAGTGTGTGTGTGTGAGTAGGTAACCGCATTCAAACCGGGGACCTATAACAAAAGAGGACAATAGGTCCACGGTTCGGGAAAGGTCCACGGTTGGAAATCGTGTACAAAACCAATAGGAGCTGTTTAAAAAAGTTATAGTATAAACAAAAGAGGGACAATAGGAGGTCCACGATTGCAGGCTGTTACACACTTGTGTGTGTGTGTTGGTGGGGTTGGGGGTAGGGCTCGTGGAGCTAGGGCTGCGTGAGTGCATGGTGAGTGTGTGGTGTGCTATCTTCAAGTCTGTTGGGTTGCTGGGGCTGCATCACATTTGGGCAGCTGGGGCTATGTTCAGTAAGCAAAGCTATCGCACAGCCTTGAAATCAAGGTTGGCCTTTTCCTTAATTTTTTTTTTTGTTTCTTGAGGAAAAAGCTACTTGAAGATTTATAGATACCATAGGTCTTTGAACATTAACTGGAAGCCAAATCTCACTTTACTGATTTGATAAATAATAAAATATTGTCTTGTTTTGATGGTTGGCATGGGTGGAGGCCCGAAGGGAAGTAGTTATACTCACCGCTATCAGTGCAATTCCAGCAGACTTGATGGAAGGCTTGGGTTTGATTTTGAAATGTGACGTCAGTTTTCCAGATACGTTGATTGGAACCCGCACTCCACCATCATCGCTCTAGAAACAATCAGAACAAAAAAATTCATGAAAACAATAAGTCCCTACAAAAAAAAGGCTTACGGGAATTTTATAGGATTCTATAGCCTTTTTCTTATTTAGGATTTTAGTAGGACTTTTTTGTAATGGGTAATACAGCTTTAAAATAATTGGAAAGTATGCTCAAATAAGAAAAATTTTGAAAAATAAACTTACAGTTCAAAAATATGAGTTTTTGACCCTCACTGGTCAGCAAGGATCCCTCTATTTAGAGAGTTGCAACATCTTTTGATAAAAGCTATAATTTTTAGTCCAAAAATACATAGTGTGCACACACAGCATGCCGGACAAGACTGCACAGTGGGTTGGGCTACATCTGGACCAAAAATGGCCTACAGCAACCATGTGACCAAAGAAAACAGGTCCTTTCATGTCGCAACTCTCTCATTACACAACTCTGACCAAAACTAATGGCTATCAACCTTAATTCTGCCAGGCAAAACTTAGTTCTGTGCTAAACAACCTGGGCCATCATAGAGCTGCTTCAATAAATGATTGCTTAACAAATTTCTGCTAAGCAAAAATAAGCAGGATACCATGCAGTCAGAGATGGTTAATGTGATATGGTAATTTGGCTGGAACCTTAAACTGGTAATCAAAATGTTGTTCTGTTGAGCTACTTTTTTGCTTAAGCAGCTCATGTGGATCTGAATCCAATTCCATAGCGCTGCTTGGGCAGAAAATATTGCTTAGCAAACTTCTGCTCAGCAAAAATTAGTAGCAAACCAGTCACAAATGGTACATGTGACAGGGCATTTTGGCTGGTAACCTTCTCTTGGTAAGCAAAATTGTTTTGTGCTTAGTCTGTGCTTATAAACAGCTTTATGGAATTGTAGGAAACTTTTTTCTTCTAGTTTATCTGTATGTGCTCAATAAATGTGTGCACTTTTCGATTTTGCCTTCACAATTTGCAGTGTTTGAATACTCACAGCTACCCATGGGTGATCCAGCACTTGTGCAGCAGTGAATCGCTTTTCTACATCCACCTCCACCATGCAAGAAATTAGATCCTTAGCAACCTCAGAGATGGAGTCCCAGTATGGGGAGATATACTCAAAGGTTCCAGAGATGACCTGATCGAAAAGTTCCTCTTGGTCATTATTTTCACTGAAAAGGAAATAAATATTCAGCATTAAGTTTGGTAAATAAGTTTGGTTTAAAGAAATATCTTGAATGGAGGGTAGGCCTCAGTGAAGAAGATCAGGTTGTGATTAACATTAGATTACATCATTTGCAGACATGAAAAAAATTTACTTCCAAGTTACTACAACATAATTTACCCGACTGAAAATACATATTATTCCCAAGTATCCCCAAGTATCACATATTATTCCCAAGTAGTTTCTTAAAATTTTTAACTATTTTTTTTATAAATTTACTTGCAATTCGGCTGATGCGTGCGGCGATTTGTACATTTGTTTTTTAATCAACCATTGATGAATGAATGAATGAATGAAAAGTATCCATTGAAGTGTTTTCCAGGTGTTATTTCACTTTAAAGAAAAATGCAATTTTGTATCAAAGTAATGGTCGGCCAACCATCGTTTACTATACAACAAAATCTGTCTGACAGCTTAAAGTCAGCACCACTTGCTCTCGTTTTTCTCTGCAGTCACGAATGCATAAATGTAAACAGAACAGTTTATACAACAATTCATATTAAATCCTAACCCACAAATCCATATTTTCTTGAAGAAATACAGCAATTACCAGCGTTGAAATTTCCCTTTAAAAATCTCAATGTTATAAATTTCCTGATAGTATAATGTCACAATGAGTAATCATAACATACAATCTCATCCTAAATTCACCTCTACGGCCTGACAGTTATTTGGAAAATGTGTGATGTCAGTATTAGCAGGGCTTCAAACAGGTGGACAGAGCCTAAGCCAGAGCCGAAAGAAGCCAGAGCCGAAAGAAGTCAAAACCAAAGCCAAAGCCAAAGCTGTGGTTTCATAAAGGGCCATCAGTTTCAATAAGCAATTTGCAAGTTAGATTCGAACATTTTCTGGTACAACTGCTTGTACTTGCTTAGTCACAATTCTACCGCTTAAACTTGAATTTTTCAGACTATAGATATGTCACTTGGTTAAGGGCAAAAAGCAAATACAGATGGGCAAATCCTTGTACCATTGTGCCATAGACATTCATTCAGACAAGTGTGTGGGTGTTTGCCGTCTCTTACCTAACTACCCAAAAGCTTGCCCCGAACCGTAACATAGCAACTGTCTCTATGATCTGAGGAATTTAAACTTGAGCCGTAACTTGTGACTAAGCAAGTCATTGTACCAGACAGTATTCAAATCTAACTCGCAAATGGCTCATTACATGGTGCTGCTTACCGGACACAGAATCAGCTATGCTTACAGGGCCCAGCTTGTATTGCTATGAGCAATATATAGCAGGGCATAGGTGCAAATTATATGGAGCAAACATGCGGGCAATTTATTCATTCCTTTATTCATCCATTTTTATTAAAAAACCAACTGGCAGTGAGCTGAATTATGTGGCATTACAAGGAAAGAAAGATGAGTTAAAAATTGCACCAGATGGCCCATGAAATTTCAATTGGAAAAGCAGCGCTTTAGAGACTATCCACTCATGGGCATATGGATTTTCATTTTAAGAACATGTTTTTCTTAAAGATTTGTCTAAATTTTTCTTTCAATGAGATATTGGTGGTAATCTTTTGAGTGACAAGTAACCAAGACTTTGGTTTTTCACAAAGCAATCTTTTAATTAAACAAACATTGGAGAAACAAAAAATTTAGAAAATTTTTTACAATCCTGTTCGCAAGTGTGACGTAATTCCACTGTAAGCCATGCCTACTTCACACAAACTGGCTCCACTGATTACCAAAAGCCAATAGGAATTGCATTGAGCTAGTTTTTTGAATGTAAAGAAAAGTTAAATAATTGGACTTGGCTTTCAAACATTCCTCAAAGATTCGAGGCCTTCTCCCATAAGCCTTTGGGTGATCTGGGGTTAAATTGCAGACAAACGGACGCCGGGAGGGCGTTCAACACGTGTGACTCAATAAACTTTAACATTTTCCAATGGAATTGCAAAATTCCATTTTGCTTTAATTGCAACATAAAAATTGCCTTGCTCTCAAAATTAAAATCCACGCCTGGCAATAACTTACCAACAGGATAGTGTGAAAACAGTGTTCAGGGCACTGTATCAAAATTTACCTTCTGAATGGAGGGAATCCACACAGTAAGATGTAGGTGATGACACCAGCTGCCCAGACATCAACCTTCATACCATATCTGGAAAGTGAAACAGAACATGTCAGCCATCATCCTCCTTCAAGTAAATGACTCATAGACATATTTTTTTAATGACACAAAGTAAGGCCGTGTCCGAAACGGCGACTTCGGCTACAGCTACAGCTAGATCAGCGCGTCTGCCAGTGTTGAAGAATAGGCAGACGCGCGCGATCTAGCCGTAGCTGTAGCCGAAGTCGCCGTTTCGGACACGGCCTAATAGAAGTAGACCACAAAGAATGGTGAGCTCAATGTGTCTGCCATCTATGTCAGCTAGAGACCTTTATATTAATACCATGTGACATAAGAAGTAACTATAACTAGTAAATTTGTTGGTAAAACAAATTGTAAGTCTCTTTTGGGAGGAGTCCTGATGACAGCAGAGTATAGACCTTTCTTTTGCAACGTCACAGCCCAAGATTTTGCCAACCCAGGCTGGAAAACCATGGAAAGCCATAAATGCAAAACAAAAACAGATAACTACAGTTTGTAACAATGGTACACAAATATTCAAAAATAGTGTTGAATTTATTGGAAACAAAGCAACCGATCATGGGAGGTATTTTATTTAATTAATAGTTTGCCGAAAATATTGAATTTGGTTCAAACATCTGTTAACACGATTGAATGTTTTACTAACATTCGGCGGTCCATGCCAACCAGCGCGGTTTGTTTATCAACAATGGAAAGGTCTATACTGTTCGAAATGTCACAACCACATCGGCTCTTTTCAGAGCCAAACCAGCTCTTTTTTAGAGCTAACCACTCCTCCCAAAAGAGATTTACACGTGGTTGCAACCGCAGCTTACTATAGTTCCTTCTTACTTTCCACACCATGCAAAGCTTCAAACATTCACTCACCATGTGACATGCCTGAATAATGGCAAGTTTGAAAGCAGGGCCCAATTTCATAGAGCTGCTAAGCACAAAAATGTGCTTAGCATAAAATTTCTGCCTCGATAAAAACAGGATTACCAACCAAATTTCCACATGATTTTCAGGATGAGCAAACAACAGCTGAATACCAGTAACAAGCAATATGCAACAAATGGAAATTTGGTTGGTAATCCTGTTTTTATCAAGGAAGAAATTTCATGCTAAGCAAATTTTTGTGCTTAGCAGCTCTATGAAATTGGGCCCAGAACATTGTCACCCGGCTAAAATGGCAGTGCACCTAAATTGCCCAGAAGCAGATATGCACATAGTACACACATCATTCTCCGTATTCAGTTTCTACTGAACACAGTCAGTAATGTACAACATGCATGTGAAAATGTGAATCCAAACCCGTTGCTGGCTGCTAGGGCCTATACCCTTTAGATTCATGAATAAATTTTCAATACAGACAATTGGGTAGAGGTTTAAATGTCTTTAAGGCAGTCATACCGAGTCTTTGACATGTCAAGCTAGCTGTCACAGCTTGTGGTCTTTGTGGACACATTATGGCTTTATGACTAGGCTGTGACCATGTGTAGGCGGTGAGCACTATACACACCTTCAATATAGCACTGCCGTCTTGTTTTTCATCCATTCAAATTACTAGAACAAAACTGAGGCTGGAAGGGAAATAGTCTGGTTCTTTTTGTACAGAGAATTACAGCTTGTATTGCCTATGGGTATACAGGGTGCATGACAAATATGTCTTATGGATTTGGGTCAATGGCGTACCCAGACATTGTAGTGAATACTAGCTTCGTGATAGAGGTTTTGTATAATGCGAATTAGAACTTGTTTTGCCAATGGATAAACAGGGAGCTTGACAAATGTGGCTTGAGGATTTAGGTCTATGGTTGACCTAGACATCTTGATAGAGTTTTGTGTAATGAGAATCATAACTTGTACTGCCAATGAGTGCAGGGGGTCGACAAATATGTCTCAAGGATTTAGGTCCATGGTGGACCCAGACATGTATTACTAGGCCTGCAAGCTTTTTTATAGCGGTTTTGTATAATAAGAATTGTAACTTGTATAGGCCATTTTGAGATATGGTGGACGCAATACTACATGACACTAGGTTTGGGTAAACTTATCTGTCATACACCAAAACCAAATACCCCACTAAATAAGGAAAAAAAAAGCGTTGACCTCATTAATATTTTGTAGGCCCTCAAAATATTCAATATTCGACAGATTTGAGAGCCAAATAAAAGGGATTCAGCTTTAAAATTTGGCCCAATCGTGACCTGGGAGTTCTTGACTTCCAACATAAGGTATTTTGGATGACACAGGCCCTTAAAAAATTGTCCTATTTGCTACTAGGTGCAGGGACATTTTTCCAAGATTGATGCTCGGACGTTTGGAAAATTACACTGGTGTAGGGTTTTTTTTTTATCTGGAGTTGGAATAAATTGACAGGCCTTGGGACTCCCCATATCAGATTGAGCAGAGAATAAAAGTTTAAGAGTCAATTAATAATTTTCCTCCTACTGTAAAAGGCTGTGAGACTTCTAAGTATTTAAAAATAATTTTTGAATATTCATTTTGTACTGTATGCTATGGGAGTTGATTAAGTGGGGTGCACCCCTAAAGTGTCCACCATATCTCAAAATGGCTAGTTACCAATGGTTATCAGAGAGTTTGACAAAGTGACTCAGGATTTAGATTTATCCAGACATTGCAGTCAATACCATCTTCTTGATAGAGGTTTTGACTCTTGACAGGAAAACTAAACCTACCCTGTTTCCAGTATGATCTCAGGAGCAACGTAAGTTGGTGTACCGCAAACAGTTCGCAGGGGACCGGTCACCTTTGTTGCCAAACCAAAGTCTCCAAGTTTCAAGGATTTGGTCCCATCCACGTGCTCACAGACCAGGAGGTTCTCCGGCTTGATGTCGCGATGAACGATATTCATGGAATGTAGATACTTGAGGGCGCTAAACAGGTTGTGGACCATGCAGCTTGCATCGCGCTCGGTGTACTTGGTGGCAGAAGTAATTGCATCAAACAAATCACCACCCTGGATAAAAAAACATAAAGCTTTTACTTTAGTAAATAATTATGCTTTAGAGTGGCATTTTCTAAACATCTTTTTTTTTCAAGGGTGTCTAAGTACTGGAGGTACAAGCATCCATCGTTATGTTGAAAAAAGCACAAGGTCAAAAGTTCAATGACCTGTAACTCACAAGTCACAAACCAAATTACCAAGAATGCTCAAATTTGGATTTCAGAAATTTTCTCTTGAGACCAAACTAACTCAGCAAATTTAACGAAAATGCCTACAATTGAGTGACCCGGATGGCATGTTGATTTGACACAGAATGGCCCTTTAATAAAATATGTATTTGGCTCAGTGCTTTAATAAACAAATTTTCATTCAGATTATAAAAGACATTTGCCTTTTGGTATACCACGACAGCAACTGTTCATTTAACAGTGACTAGGGCATTTACTAAACCATAGCTAAGGCTCCGTCTCCACATGCAGGCAACCGTTCTAAATCGCCTTCCTCTCTCCAACAAACCAATGTCTGAAACCCAGACTCTTACCTTGACCAACTCCATGACAAGGAAAAGCTCGTCTTGAGTATCAAAATCTTCAATGAGACGAATGATGTTTGGATGCTGGACCTGGCGGAGGATGGATACTTCATTCTCTATCATTTTCTCCTTCAAAAGCAAAAGAACAACATCATTTTAATTTTAAAATGGTGATGAAAAGGTGGTAGAAATAAATGCGAGATTAAGCTCTTGACGTATTATGAAGTATTTTAAGTGACTTTGTGAAGTAGTTTACTTGAATCCAGTTGACTTTTGAAGTAAGGAGTCTCTTTACATAGGCGTTGCTGTCGCCCTAAAAGTGCCAAACTAGGGACTCTCAATATCCTTGGAAGTGGTTTCCCTTCAGGGTATAAGTACACCCAATTGGGAGAATATGGGTGACAACAATCTTGTATGCAAAATTGCAGTTAACCCTGGTAGTGTCACTGGCCAATTAATCAATTTATGGACTGTGTATAGACTGTGCAAGTCTCATGTGTATTCAAACTTTTGGACCAGCTGTTAATAGTTTGTTTCCTTCACACGTTAACGCAATGTACGTCAAACCAAACTAGTCCTAAAAGTGTTTGAATATGCACAAGAATTTAATCTGCCCTATATATAATGCATTTGTATTGGGTACAGCACATCATAACTTCAGATTGACCTTTGTGAAAGTTTCAGTTGTGACCAAAACAAAGTTTAGGAAGTCAGCTTTAAGCTAGATTATGACCTGACTGCAGTCCTTCTTTGTAGTTTTATAATTTAAAAAACAAACAAAAACAGTACACAATTTATAACTTTAAATGCATGGCAGAGCAGTGCTACAAAATCAACAACGGTGAAAAGTAAAGACTTACTTTATACTTCTTACCTTTCCGATACATTTCTTCTTGTTGATGATTTTCAGGGCAAATTCCTCCTGGTTAATCCTGTGAATTGTTTAGTGAAACTTCCAATTTAATTAAGAGACCAAGTCTAATTTCTTTTTTCAAATTTGTTCTCTTGTTTGATTCTTTAACAAATGTTTGAAGGAATGAAATTTGGTTTACTTTACTCCATTCCAGTGAGGAGCTTTATATAATGGAAGACAACAAAAATATACTTTTAAGAATAATATTAATTCTGGGTTCTTATATTATGCACATATCCTAGTAGCTAGAAGGCGGCACTTAACTATTGTCCCCATTCAAAAGGCATATTTGGACCATTCCTAAAACTTTCTCAACTTCCTGGGGGCATACAATTCCAAGCTGCTTCTGTCTGCACACCAGACTCACCCAGTCCTTGCAGGCTCCCATTTCTACACCTGGGTTAAGACAATTAATTGTATGGTTAAGTGCCTTGCTCAAGGATTCAAGTGTCATGACCAGGAATCGAACCCACACTCCTTTAATTCAGTCATAAGAACTTGAGTCAGATACACTAGACCGCTCGGACACGCCATGTCGCCAAAAGTTCCCATCATCAGTTCTTTCTGCAGGTATGCAGATATGTTTGGATGTATAAGACCCATTTTACATGTATATTTATACATGTAGCACCTTAACCCCACCAGAAACACCGGGGCGAACCCCTTCTCTTATAAGTGTACTGAATACTTTTACACGTGTTACACAACACACAGGACCTACGACTTTATGTGCCACCCGAAGGACGAAGCAATAATGGTTAAGTGTCTTGCTTAAGGACACAAGTGTCATGACCGGGACTCGGACCCAAACTCAGCTGATCAGAAACACCAGAGCTGAGCCCAGTATGTGCTTAAGCGCTTCGCCACAACATGCAATAATGTACATAACATGTTTTTTAAGCCAGTAACCATTTCTTCTAGATAAGAAATATTTGTCCATGCTTCCCAAATTATTGAACTCGACTGCTTTAAGAAAGCGAGCCTTGTGTAATAGAAAGATATTTCCACTTTGACAAAATTCCACCCGTAAACCACATTTCATTGCTTCGGTTTAGCTTTTGGGATATTAGACATTCTTTATGACGCATGTTCAATGTAATCATGCCTGGAATCAATCTAATTTAATCAATGTGTCCAAGGAGATCTAATTTGTTCACGGTCCACACCACAGCTCGGTCAATGTTTGATTTTGGTCGAGAGCGTGTGTGTCACATCTGATAAACGTCTCCGTAGGTTTGGCTCCAATTCAAATTTGCCTACAACTGGTTTCGGGGCAATTCATTGTTAGGCAGATCCATAATCATGGCACAAGGCCATGTCTGAGTGAGTGCAGCCATCATGGGGAATAATATATTTATTATTTCACCGGATTTCAGGGACTTCTTGTATTGTCACATAAAGCAATTTTAAAGGCAATTTGGAAGCAACTAACTCCACTGTATGGAAAATGCACACTGAAGTGGCACAAGAGACGTTTGGTAACAATATCTTACAGTCCCCTACAAAAATTTACTTATAACGTGAAAGGTGGAAGTTTTCTTTCCTGGAGATTTTCTTCAGAATTTCTTGTTTGTATTGCCTCATGTGACATGATATTGTAGTAATTGTTAGGTACAACTTGATTCATACCTAGGGTCCATATCACACCAGGGCCCAACTTCATAGAGCTGCTTAAGCACAAACTATATAGCTTAAGCACAACAAGATTATGCTTACCAGAATAAGGTTTAATAGATGTTAATTTTGCATCGAGGAAAAGAATATATATTTTGTTTACCCTTACACCAATGTGTATTAAGCACTGTATACTTGATACTTTCACTCGGGTGGGATTTGAGCCCACGACCTTTGCATTGCTAGAGCAGATGTCTTACCACTAGAATAAGGTTACCAGCCAAAATACAATGTCATGTGTAGTATTTGTGACTGGTATCCTGCTTATTTCTGCTCAGCAGATAAAATTGTTAAGCAATATTTTCTACTTGCGTACCTCTATGAAATTGGGCCCCAGGCAATTTTTACAAGACACTCAGAAGAGGCCACCAATTTATACTGCATGTGAAAAAAACATTTTGGTAGACCAGGATCTCTTTTCCTGACAGTGTCTCAACATCTCCCAGAAAACTAACCCATGAAAATTTAGAGGTGAATGTGTTTCCTCTAGCCTGGAACTGGATGCCTGCAAAGTGCCTCGTGTGACACAGCCTTTAACTGGTCTGTTTGAAGCATCCTAGCTCTGTGTTTTATATGAAAAGTCTTTTTATATGATTGCGTTCATTTTGCTGTTGACAAAGTAACCTCATAGAATCAACCCTCAATGGATGCATCAACCCACAGCTGCTTTAGGTTGGCGAGTATTTAAAGATTCTAGGTCTGGTTTCTGGCCTTTTAGGTCTAGACCAAGCCATTTAGACCCAGCAATATAGCTTCCAGATCGCTATAAGCTTTCATTTAAGGTATTGCTTGAAAAAAAAGAGGTTGTTAATCAAAAACTAAAAATGAATTGTTGTTCTGGTCCTGACACGTCCATCAGCCATGTATAAACAATTGTAAACGTTACATGAATTTTTTTAAATTGTCAGTGGCATGTATGTTTTGGGGTTTTGAAACTGCAACCTGCAGTTTTGAAAAAAATTGATTCTTTTTTTAAGGAGAAGAGTTTCGTTATATAAAAATTTGTTCTCTTACTGTCGAGGGGAATTAGGCACTGATTTTTTTAACAATACAACTTTGGCAGAATAAAAAGAATGCCGCTCATATCAAAATGGCAGATGACTCACAAACTGCCACACCAACTGCTGTGTCACAAAAGCCGACGTAAATAATTTAAAACGAGGTTAACCCCCACCCCAACGAACTCCCATCTCTGAGATATCAATTGGCACAAGTGAAGATTAAGTTAATACGGACAGGTGGAAGGCTGTATAGTTTTCTGAAGTTTAGGAAAAAGTAAAAATATGTGTGCTCGAGGAGTCTGGATAATGTACAATGAATCAGTGTTTTGTGACGACCATTACCTATAATTAAGCATAGTGGAATAAGTGCAGTATGACAGGCGCAGAGATTTCATTGTCATTAAGTGGATTTCATTGCAAAAGTGCCGGGAGACTGAAAGTGGGAAACGACGCTGTGCAAAATGTAAAAACCCAAATCTCCTGGAAGATTGGGAAAAATATCCTTGGTCTCGCAAAGTGGCTTGAAAATGGTATGGATTGTGAATGCTGATTGCCACAATAGTACCTGTGAAGTTGATTTGAATTGTGCAAAAAACCTAACATGGTGTAGGGACGGGGGTGGAGAGAAGTGGGGGGTATACAGACTTTGAGAAACAAAAATGTGCCCAACAAAGAAAAGAAAAAAAGCTACGCCAAAATAAAACGATACAAAGAAAACACCATGCCACTGCCTTCACATCATGCAAACAGCACAGTTTTATTGGTACAAAGCAACCAAGTATATGACACAAGTACGGACCATTGGTGCTGAAATTGAATGCATACAATACCTGGCCTCAAAGCATTTTGTGTTTCAGCTGGTATCTACTGAAATGAAGATTTTCTGGCTTTAGAGGCATTTGTTCCGAACCTTCAATAAAAAGCCGTGAGCAAACAACCACTGGATGATTTTCCTTGTGGAGATTTCAATGTTAAATGCCCCGGGCTTTCTTTGCAATGAATACAAATAAAAGTAATGTGGTAAATTTACCAGTAGGGCCTATGCCGTTGAAGCCAGCCAGTGTATTCTTTTCAGAATAAACATTGTACAGAATAACGGTAGAAATGGCAACATTATTTCGTATTAACAATGGTTACATAAATATATATTTAATACATTAAAGAAGCTACTGTTTGCACAGACAAGTTCCATACACCTAACTCATACCTCTGACCAGCTTGTGGATCAAAGTACTTTAAAGGCAAAAGTTGGGGCAGACGATCCGGAGAGCAGTTGGCCATGGAGGCAGAGGATATTTGCCGAGGGGGGGCTCAATGGCCACTAATCCAGTCTGGCATTGGATTAATTTTGTCGCAGTGGCTACCCTTATTAGAGCATTATTTAGTTTTTTTCTAGGCCATGACAAAGGTACAGTTTCAATGCATGAAATTGTTCTTGCAACAGTCGATGTGATAGCACCGTTAACTTTGAATACATAAAAAATGTCACGGATGTGACACGTGTTCCAAAGGTCCAAAGTTCCAAAGGTCAAATCGTACCAGGCAAAAAATGTAAACTGGTCCCTGGGAAAAAAACATTTTACATTTCTTGCACATGAAAATATACAATTTTTTTTTAATGTCTCAATTTGATTAATGATGACTCATGAATCTCATAGAAGATTTGTTAAAATTCCCTTGTAAACCAACCTGCAAGGGAATTCAGTGGCAATACTTTATGAAAACATAAAAAAACCAACATATTATTTTATGAAATATCAAACTTAATTTGATGAACAATTCTTTGTTATCAAGCAGCGACTTGCACTGAATCTACAAATATACGGTCGAGTTAATCACTCATTACATTGAAACAGATTCATAACTCTACAGTCCTGCGTTCCCTAAACATTCATTGCACATGACATTATCCACTGTATTATAGAAATAACTAAAATGTACAAATTATGAAATCTTTTCTGACATTTCTTTAGTTGCTAAATACCATTATATTTACATTAATAACTTCACACGACTGGTCTAGCACTACAATACTGAAAAACCAACAAAATTTTACATGACCAAAATCGTTTTTTCTTAGGTAATTGATTAATAATAAGATATTTTCCACTCTCATAATTATTGAATAGGATTAATAAATAAATAATTTAGTGAAAGCTCAAGTATATTTTACATATTCAAGAAAATGTCATAATTTCAATATGAGCCAAAATAGCTTAATTTCAAAATTAGTTTTAACTTGCCACCCAAAACGAACCCATCATATGAGTCTCTCGTTTACTAGTTACTTTAATATGGTATGAAATATACAAATATTAAACTTTGAATATCTTGATTTAAAATAAGTCTTTTGGTAGATGATTTTCAGTCTTTGTATTTTCTATTTTAAAAAATTTGTTTTAGAATAAATTTTCTGCCAACTGGCTCCAGCGAAAAATGTTGATGAATGACTTTATTAGCTATTTAAGTCTTTGTTTCAATTGACATTTATGCTATATTGAAATGCTTCAAAACACAACTACACTATTCTTGAGTATTTGCCAAAAACCATCCAGGATCAATTTAATGAAATTTTGGCTTGATGGTGATTCTAACAAGCAATGGTTTTCCCCTGCTTAGCAAAGTTGTGGCCTTAGCAGTTTTCTCAAATAACCTATAGTAGGCCCAATATCATAAAGCTGTTAAGCACCATAAAAATGCTTAGCACATAAATATCCTGCCGAGCAGAAACTGGTAAACAGCCAAAATATGATGTAATGCTTGTTGTTTGTGGCTGGTTCCCCGCAGATTTTTGCTTAGCAACAAAATTTTGCTTTCACAGCTTAAGAGAATTGGCACCTGGCTGCTGAACAACAAAAACAACCACGATCAAACACACACCGAGATAGAATACTTCGCAAAGACTCGGGGCGCATGCTCTAGTCGTGGAATGAGGTACATGCTGGTCTAGTTAACAACAAATTTGATCGCTAACTAGACCACAATGCACCTCATTCCATGGCTAACGCGCGCGTACCGAGTATTTGCAAAGTAGTCTATGGTATAGTATTTAACTTGCAGCAAATCTTCCTTTTCTGTCTTACAGCTCTAAGTGCAATCAATATTGTACAAATTTCACTGAGTAGAGATTGTAATAATGCAAGTTGTGTGGCGCCTGTCTCACAGGGACCCGAACGGCGATTGAGTCAGTCGGGTATGAGTGGTAAACACTCGTAAAGTGATGCGCAGTGCTTGATCGATGAAGTCATGATGCTGCATTTAGATCGTCAAGACGTCAACAGAGTTTTAAAGAGGGGAACACCTTCAGTATAAATGTCTGTGAAGGCATCAATGGACCTTATGCACATGTGACGTCAAATGAGTGGGATGACCTCACCTAGGGGTCAAACGCAGGTTGCTCATTGGCCCATCCTGTGCGCTGTGCGTACATAGATGTGTGCTTTCAATTGTTTTATAGTCGTTTTACCTCTGAGATGGCGGCATGAAGCAGACAATGCATAAAGAACATAAAGATTTGAAGACCCCCCCTGTAAAAACCATCATAGCTGATGTCACATGTTGTTGTGTACAGAGTCAGCACTTATGAATCTTCTTTTTTTTCTCAAAATCTATTGAACCATTCATTTGTGAATTTTTCAATCTCATTTGGGAAGGGGGAAAGGGTACTGGGTGGGCAGGGGTGGTCCCCCTGCCTTCCCCCTCTAGTTATGCCACTGTGAGGTAAGTTTGCTGAAAACCTCACCAGTGCCACTACGGTTATCAGAAACCCCAAATGAATTGTCTGAGTTGCCAATACTCTGATGATCTCATTTTTGGGGCTCTTTTAATTTCTTTTGAATTGTGAGAGATGAGTGATTTTAGGTTTAAATTACGACGCACAATCTTAAGCTAGCCTTGCTGGGGCCTAAAGTCACCACACAAAAAAACAACTTGCAACACGCATTGGGCTTATAAATCATACAATAGCCATTCAGCTGCATCTTGGTCACTGACTCCGTTCACTCTGTTCAACCCTTTATGTACGACGCTTCTCTTATTACACTCCGAGAAGCCTTATACATCCAGCCAGAATGGTGACTAAGAAATATCTCGATTTCATTTCCTGAAATTTCTGCCTGTAACTTTTGATTTTATTCCCCCGATAAACTGCTTTGTGACATGCCCTGAATACTCCCGAGTCCTGTGGAAACAGCATCCACGACACACACTCGGCAGAGATTCAAATTCCCGAACCCTGCATTCTAGAGCAGATGCCATGACCTCTGCATCACGGAGCGTGCCCAGTGATGAGAGGGTTCTTGCCGATGTCTGTAGCTGAAAAAAATCCACTTTGATTTGACTGTTCAACTGAAGTACTCTTTTTTTTTTAAACGGTATGAAAACAAACCAAGTGATTTTCATGCACTTGTTCTACAACGAGCAAATATCAACATGTTCTATTAGAATGATATAATCTTAATATTAAGTGGCTCCAGAAGGACATTTGTGGGGGTACAGGCACCGTCTGTTGATCAGGTCAAATAGGGTGGAAGAAATTGTCAGTGTGGAGAGACCCTCCCTCCACCCCCACCACGAGCAGGTAAATAGCACATTAACCGCTCGACCTCAGGATTCCTGAAAATATGACCGGGTCCACCCACAGGATCGATTTTCAGCAAAACTGGTCACAATGAAACCACAACTAAATCAAGAGACAACAAACAATCTCATGAAACGCACCCCGATTTCTTTTCTCTCTTTCCAGAAAACATGTCTTTTGTTCAACGTGAATAAGTTGGATCCTCTACCCAAAATGTGTTTACCCCACTTTTTTTGTTTTTCTTCAACCTGACATGCTCACACCCACTCTTCCCTCTGGACTCGCCATAACAGCTGTTTACTATTTTTAAACTCATTAAAAGACAAAATATCTTATTATAATACATTATCATAAACAACATTAATAAGTACTCATTAGCTTAAAGAAAAATAGGAAAGATCTACTTTCGTTGCCAAATATTAAACTCTGTTAAATTGCAAAAAAAAAAAATAGATGAAAGAAAATTTGCACACAAGTGAGAAACAAAAATGTAGCATGAAAATAACACACCACAAAGTACAAAAACGATATATGCAACTTAAATAGCAAAATAGCAAAACTGCAACAGTGAGCCACAAAAGGCTTACAACAATGTTACAACAATTAAGTGATAGGTGAATCATCCATGATTGTTTTTTCTGGAGGATTTTTTTTTCATACTTTAAATGCTGACAGTTTGAATTGCAAATTTGAAAAAGTATAGAAGGGTAACTATATTTAGGTTTTGACAAACCTTGGCCCATTTCATGATGCGAAACGCACGTACACACACCTACCCTGTCCACCATGTTGGGAGTCAAAATGTACACAAAAAGGAATTGACTCCCAAAATGGTGGAAATGGTAGATGTGCATTGTGGGGGAGCAGAATTCCTTGTTCATGCAAGGGGCCAATAGAGGGTGCCCTCATTTTTATAGTCAGATACCCTGTTTATAACAGCAGTCACTTGTATTGGTTCTCATTCTACACCATATGCCAGACTATTTTTCCCTCCAGACTCACTTACGCAGGTCAATCACTTTTAAAGGCAAGACCTCTGAGAAATATTTGGTAAAAATTATCTCATGTTTAGAAAATGCTGTCAACATTAAAAACATTATTTCTGGAAAATGTCTTGATAATCAACAGAAAAAGCATGGCTGATTTCTCTTGATTTTTCAGAAAAATCTTGACCCAATTTCATAAAGATGTTAAGAAGAAGAAAATTTTAGCCCTGAAAAAATCTTGCCTAAATAGCAGAAAAAGGTTACCAGCCAAAACACTACACAATGCATACTTTTTTGTGACTGGTTCCGGGCAAATTTTTGCTCCTCAGAAAAACTTGCTGAGCACTGTAAAGTATTGCATTGCAGAAACAGGTTACCAGCCAACATTCAATGCAATGTATATAGTGTTGTGGCTGGTCCCCTGCTAATTTGTGTTTAGCAGAGACATTTTATAAGCATCATTTTCTGCTTATCAGCTTTATGAAATTTGATCCTGGTGATATGAACAACGACATGCAATGGTGAAAAACTCTGCAATAAAAGTGATACCGATCTGAAATATGAATACATTATGAGCAGAAGGAAGTATGGGGCACAGATGTAGAAATATTGCTTCCATTGGTGAAATGATACACACAACTTTCAGGCAATTCGGCAGGAATTTTGAGGGATGGTTTTTCTCTAAGCGGCAAAAAGGAGGGTAGCGGTAACGGTGGAAATTTAAATGAAATTTCACTCTCTAATTGGATTAGAGGGAAAGGCAAGGGGAAAACACATGTTCGGCATTTTGATCATAAAGCAACACCGATCAATGACATCTGTAATTGGCTAATCATGCCCGAGCAACAGCCAATCAATGGGCAAGGATTTGTTTTGGCAGATGGTACAGCAACTAATAGAATGAAGGCAGTGGTTGGGTGGTAATGCTACTGACTGATATCGATGATTTGGCAATAACGATCGATATACTTAAAACGCAAGTGTTACTTTTGATACTTAGATATTTTAGAATGTAAACAACCAGCTATATAATTTTTCTACCGTATAAATATGGAATTTGGGATTTTGTTTTTCCGTTTTAATTGCAGTAAAATTCAATTTAGTGTATAAAATTTCAGGGCAAGTTTATATAAAATGCTGATATTGAGAAGGCATACTTTTGGTTATAATGCAGATTTGCGGCATAACAAAAAATAAGATTTTGATCGATGAAGTGCTGGCTGTTGACAAAACACATTACTGACAAAAGTTTCTGAACCGTTTACTTCCGTTCAGTTTGATTCTGTTCTTTGTTTTATACTCCCATTTCCTTTCAATGATAATTTCATCAATAGAATAACTTCACCTGTTCAAACACTCCTTGACCACAGCGAAGTTGCCGTCGCCGATCACGCGTCCTACTTCATATTTCTGATAGAGGGCGCCCTCTCTGTCATCCACGCCATTGTCCTCTTGTGGGGAGTAGTCTGCATCATGTCCTGGATGATTGCGAAAAAAATATCAGCCTTTTAACCCTTGAGAAAGACTCTGCTTGGCAGGCAAGCAGCAACGGGGTGTCGGACTGGCCATGGCCGCCCCACTTTTTGCTCATGTATGGCAGATTCAAAGTTTTCAGACCAAAAATAATGAACAGCTTTAAACTAAAATAGCCCAAGCCACGTGGCAGTGGTGAGTCTGGATCTTCTTAAGTCTTCTTTAAAAAATCAATTCTAGCCGATGAGATCTGTCGAGAAACATAGATTAAGATGGAAAATTTCATTAGTTTCATAACCCTACAGTGGAAGTCTTATATGCTACATGTGTACAGTGCCTGCACAGCACAGGATATTCATACCAACATGTAGAACTAATTTTGTAAAAAACTGTTTTTTGATATTCTTCTTGGGAAGGCCAACCACTGCCACGGTTGATGGATTTTCTGTTGTCAAGATTTTTATACGGAAAAGCGCCACTGCTCGCAGGGATTGTAACTAAATGGCCGCCCAACTTTTAAACACCATCAGGACATTTACTATTTTTTTTCCCCAAAAAATCACAGCTAAAAATTGCTTTTAATTTAAACTCAAGTTTTGGCGGTGCGTTTTACTAGCACCAAGATGTTAATCCAACATAATCCAATTTCAGCCCTCCCAGGTTCACATTTATAAACCTGGCTTACAATATTTCTGAAACACTGTTGAGTTTTGCAGCGAGATCAAGTGTAAATAAATTGATTTTAGAGATTCTCGTTGTTTGGTTTTTGCGAGACGCTCTGCAGCTAAATCTCCTCCACTAAGCTTCTTAGGAGAATGGCTTGCAATTATTTTGTCACAGATGTTCCCGCTCAAGCTGAACGGCACCCTTGATGCTCCCAGCCAATCATCACGCTTCAACGCACCTGGCCGTAAGCATTCAGCAGCCAATCAACATGAAGCTCACCAGACCATAACAACCCGCAATTTCAGTGACTTTTGGTTATTTCAGGACAACGATTTCTTCGTGTCTATCAGCACTAGCCTGTGCTAATGGGACATCAACAGATTAAAACCCCCCCAAAATTGTAGGCTATTTCAATCCATTGCAAATCATTCATTGGCAAACTTATCAACAACAGAAACTGTTCAGCAGGAGGAGTTTGGCCAGAATTTTAAACCGATTGACGAAGATTGCAATAATTTGAATAAAATGGTGTCCAACTTGCGCAGTACAACACTTTTGCAACACCAAGTGAAGATAAAAGAACAAGTAGTTCAAGAACATTGCCCCAAAAAAGGAAACGGGATATAAATGGTACTTAGACACCCCTCTCGCTACCACTATGCTATTTACAGACATACACTTTGATAGGGTCTACTTTTATGTTGTTATTATTATTATTATTTTTGTTTCAAAATATTTTTTTTTTTTTTTTGGGGGGGGGTAAAGCAAAATAATCTTTATCCTCTATGAAATGATTACACTCACTGCTAATATGCAGGAGCCAAACTAGCCTTTTGTCGCCGGGCATGCTCGGTGGTCTAGTGGTAAGGCTCTAGAATGGTGGAGGTTGTGGGTTCGAATCCTACCAACATAGTTTGCCTCTTTCTACTGGACTCAGGGAAAGCACCGAGTACATAGATTGTGCATGGTTTTTCACTATTTTCTTCTGACTCACACAACGAATTCGGCTCAAATGTTCCTGGATTGTTTATTTCATGTAAAACGTTTGATCACACAAAACATGAACACTGTCTGCGACTATTTTGTCAGCTCTACCAATCCTGTATAATACCTTTAATCTTTGATATTCCGAAAAGAGGAAATTATCTAGAATACAAAACTTTGCACAGCGTGTTTCAGTTTTTCCTTGGCACTGAACTTAAGGGAGAGCTGAGGAAATTAGCCAAACTAATTAGCCCCAAAAAAATTAGCTGAGAAGTTGCACTGCTATTTTTCAGGTGTCTTTATAATAATAATGGGCATAACATTTTATGAAGACTTTTTTATTCAATGATCAAAGCCGCCTTACATTCTCAACAAAAAAAGAAAAGAAAATGTCAAACCTGTATCTGTACTGGAGGTCCCTGACCCACGTCTGCTGCCCTGAAAGTGAGTTAAAAAGAAGAACATAAATAAGGAAGGTCATCATCAACTTCAGGTCACTGTCTTGGACTCAACTCTGTGAGCCTCACCTCAGTGACTGATCAGCAACCATACATAATTACGCTGTCCAATAAAAAGTGCGTTACGCCCTCAGGCTGATTAATGTTTCTTGCCTGTCTGCATTTTAGGGCCCTCGTCAAAAGAGGCAAGCCACCGTACCGCTGGCAATAAGGGAACCACTTTGGTAACTTCAGGACTCATTTTTTTTCGGACATTATCTCACCCTAGCTGCAGTGAATTAATATGAAAATTGAATGTGATGATGATGATGCTATGTCGATCTCTTAATAAATTCTGGGAGCCAGTTGACGGCCGGGTCCTCAGCCTGATGAAGGGCTGCTATGCCACCATTATAGGGGTGCATCGTTTGTCATGGCTCACCACAGTCACAAATTCAATGTGAATGGGTGTCTTCGGTGAGTTACTGGAACCAGTAACCATCTACCTCATGCAGGGCATGAATTTTACACTGGACCGCAGGCCTGAGGCCAGTGGTATCAGTGTCGGACCAGTAAACTTATGACTGGACAAGTCCGACAGTCTTGTGGTTTTCAATTGAATAATAATCAAGTACTTCACTGTGTAATATCTTAACAGAAACAAATTATGTTCAAATGTTGACTTTGAGTCTGAAAAATACCTTTTAATTCTATTCAGTAAATATTGAAATACCCAAAAGACAGTTGAGATAAAAACTGTTTCACAGCTGTCTTAATAAGTGCATTGAAAGGCATGATGTCAGAACTCAGGAATTTTTTTTCTTCTCATTTTGGTTCTGGTCTTGTACAAACATTTCTGGTCCAGTCAACATTTTGAGCTACAAGCCCTGTGGTCTTGGGGATTTTTCTCCCAAAAATTGAGCCTTTTGTCATGTGATGTGGCTCTCGTAATGACAACAAACATTAAATGTTCAGATCTGTCCCCAGCACACGGACACATGAATAAAAATTTAAAAAATGCCACTCCTTCATCCAGAGCCTTTTTGAAACCAGGGCTCAGTAATGAGTCTAGACACTTGTTTGAAGCCCTGTAGCAAATGTGCACTTTTTCAAGATTACTGACAGGAGCCCACGCCAAAACCGTGTTTTCAAAATGGCCCAGAATTCAATACACTGTCTCTAAGCGTGGCTAAAAATAACTACAATGACACTGTGCTGTTTAGAAAACTTGTAATTGACACATAAAAGATGACATTTTGCAGGACTAGGTTACACAATTTTTTTTCCCAGGAATACTGCTGGTCAGTGACTCAATATTAAATTACCTAATGGTAATTTTTTTTCTTTTTTTTTCAGTTAACGTGTGCATTTTCTACATTTAGTTGTTTGTGTTTAACAGGCTATGTCCATCATCAGGTATACACAACAACAGGTTTGTACACAATGTGGACAATCTATTTCTCCCCGTGGTGACTGCTTTACTTCTTTCAAGGAAATTTGAAGGCTCAAGGAATTGAGAAAATCCTGAAGTCCTGAAAAATCACACGCCTGGAACATTCATATACAATTGGGCTTTTGGCCCCAGACGGGGTCAGTGGAGTTACCTGAGAGCCAAAGCAAGGGCTCCGTCTAGGTCTTATAACTCAATGTCTCAGACCCACACATATTCACACCAGAAAATACACCCATAGTGTCATTCACACCCACATCTCATTATACACGTTCTTCTTCTTCAGAAAAAAAATATTGTATTAAAGGTATGCCATTAAGGAATAAACGTTTATTTAATGAACCTCATTACAGGGTTGACAGATATGGCAAGAGTGCCATTCCATATCTCTCTAGGCTTCTTAATCAATTATTTTGCTAAGTAATTTTTTCCCATTCTCATCTGTGTATCTCTTTTTCTATTTGTGGAGTCACTTTGAATGACTTGTTATCTTTTGTAAGTAATGATTGCGTTTTGTATTTTTTATCATCTTTTTATTCTGTTAATATCATTGTAATTCAGCTGTTTTTTGGCTGCGTTTTTGATATGTAATAACAAATAAATAAATAACAACTTATTTGTTTTGGTCCATTATCCAGGAATGGTAAGAATAAAAAACATAATTGTTTTATTTTAGCATAGATGCTTACTAATTATGAAGTTCATACTAGAACCATTTTTGTCTGAGAAATATTTCCCTCTGAAACGAAGTCACATTATTTGAGAAAACTGTATCTGCAAACATAAACAAAAAAAACGCAACAGCTGATTTCGGTTGTTAAAACAAAAATTAAGTACAATGTCTTTACAAGCTAAAAAATTGGGCATGGTTTTTCACTATTTTCTCCTGACTCACACAGCGGATTAAGCCCAAATTTTCACAGGTTTGTTATTTCATGTACATGGTAGATTACACAAAGCATGAACACTGTCTGCGACTATTTCGTCAGCTCTCCCAATCCTCTATAATACCTTTAAGCAACAGAGGCTGGGCGCTAAATCAACAGCAAACAGTGTCTGCCGGCCTGAACCCAAATGTACAGTCATAATAGCCCGATATCACATAACCAGTAATAATATGCCTGCATTTTATTGACTGTGGTTTAAGATCAATACAGTAAAATGAGTGAAGCCACGTCGAGTGGGCCTACTGCATTCAGAGTAAATGAGCGGTTTAGACGCTGGAACAACACAGGACTTAGTGGATCGATGGAAGGAATGTAGAAAACGGGGGAACGCGGGGGGGATAAAGGTTTCCTGGAGATTGGACATCAGTCTGGGGTGAGATCCCAGAGGTTATTTGATCAAAAGGTCAGGAGTAGTTCTAGTTGGGGGCAACCGAAATATATGAATAAAATTAAGTACTTACTGTTAAGAGTGGAATTGTTTTCAGCTGTATAATCATCCATCATACATGTATATTTTAATCAATTTATTTTTTCAATGAATGTATTTCTTTTCCGATATAATTGCAGCTTTTTGTGGACGACTTATTTTTTTGTTTTAACTGGAAGTTTGACCAAAAGGTTGTCAACACATGCACACTTCTTTATTCATGACAACATCCACAATAAAGACAGTGAGTCTAAAATGTGTCTTGGCTATTGCTGACGGCTTCAGCTGTAATGTTAAAGTTTAGGAAGATGCAGTGATCTAGCCATAGCCACAGCCAAAGCTGTTGCCTTAGAGAGCATCTTAGACTGTGTTTGAATTGGCTGTGGCTGTCAAACCTAGCAGCAAATGAAAGACAAGACCGTATCTGAATAGGTGGCTACAGCTGTGGCTACGACTAGTTAGTAAGGGTGTTGTAACGAAGTCCTACACTGGGTGTTCCCCTGGCTGCCGCTTCCCAGATTGTATCGTAAACTTGGGTGTGATCCCTGGCTACACGGCTTCTGACTGGCACCCCCGAACAAAGAAATTGACTAATAGGGAGACCGCCAACATAGGGCTGGGTAGCTCAGTCAGTAGAGCGCCGGTACGTTAATGCGGGGGTCGTTGGTTCAAGCTGCTCAAGTAAATTTTGTTTTGTTCAAATCCAAACTATTTAAAATCCACCCAGTCAGTTTCCCTTGTGGTTTATTACTTGACATCCAATACTTAGCCGTAGCTGTAGCCGCTAATTGGTGACTCAGCCACAACCACAGTCACAACCACAGCTGTAGTCGTAGCCACAGCCATTCTAATTTTGGACACAGTCTAAGTATAATTCTCTTCTTACCTTTGACTTTGATGAAGCTGACGAGGTGCTCTGCTGAGTCTTGACGGTGCTTTGTTTGAACGGGATAACCGGTCTCAGAGTTGTGGCTGTGGAGGGCTTGGGTGATGTCGATGAAGGGTAGAAGGGAACTTCCTGACGAGGCACTGTAAAAAATATATACCAATACAATACATAGATAATTAAAAAACAAAAACAAACAAACATCCACCAATTACAAAAAATATATGTTTATTTGTTTGTTTGTTTGTTTGCTTGTTGTTTACACATCAAGTAATAAACCACAAAAGATGGGTATGTTATGTCAGCTAAACGAAGAACAGTTTAAATATCGAACGTTGTTTCCAAAATTGCAATTCACTCAAATTGTTGAAGCTGAATCCTCCTTAACTATTTTTGGTTATAGAGTTTCAAAAAAAAATTTAAATACTAAGTTCAGGATGAAAAAAAAGAGCTAATCCTAACTCCTTTGTGTGATCCCGTGTAAAGCATGATCAATTTACCAATGCAGTCGATCAGCCCAACAGCATTAAAGGGAAGGTATACCCTTTCTAAAAACGAATGACCATAAAAACTTACTTAGTAAGAAGCAGAGCAGCTGTTGATAACATTTTGAGAAACAATTCCCATCAAAGGAATGTGGTTTTAGAGATAGAGATTCAAAAAAATGTTAATCTGAGAAACGTTTCTTAGAGTGTGTATTCCAATACGGATTTTTCTTCCTGCGCTGATATAACCTCTCCAGATTTTTGGCGATATCTCAAAAACGCTACCACCTTTTGAAACAAATTTTTCACAGGTGAGTTTTATTGCATATATCTACATTTATATAGGATTACAAAAATCAAACTGTTTTTAAAAAACCAAAGGTATACTTTGCCTTTAACAGAACCAAACAAAAGATAAAGTTGGATTTTGAAGGGTTGGGGTCCTTAGCAAAAGAGGGATAGAAAAGTGGTCTTCCCTTTGAAAAAATAATTTACGTGAATAGGTTGCGGCCACGTTCAAATTGGTGGCTACGGCTACGGCTGCAGCTGGATTGCCATGTCATCATGCGATGAAGTATAGGATATCCTTAGCAACACCCATAGCAACAGATGTAGCCGTAGATGTAGCCTCCAATTCGGGCCTAACTTTCAATGTTCAGAGAGGGCTTACATTGTGTGGAAAGTTTGGGGGAAGCTGTCCGGCGGGGAGTCCCTGGGCTTTTCATCATCACACGGTCTTTACGTTTGGTGTTGCGGTACGGCGACACCATCTTACATTCTGTGGATGAATTAAAAAAACAATGAAATCTTTATTAATAAACTGGTAACATTTTTACTCTACTGTGTTCAATTTTCTGTATCTCTTTTCTCTTTCAGTAACTTTCTATCTTTAGTCCACTAGGGCATCAGCCGTCCCGTGGTGGTTCAAGAAATGAACTCCCTCTAAGCATCCCTGTCCAGCCTGATTGTCGTCAGCTCATGCAGATTGCTCCTTTTACTTTAGGTGCACGTATAATTGTCAGTACATCCAGCTTTCAGTCTTCCTCCGCCAGCGTGACCAGCAACCCGTCCTCCATGCACTGCTTCTCCAGATTTCAGATAACTTTTGATAACTTTACATTCTAGTTATTCATCTAATTATAGAGGTAGGTTCTCAAGCGTACAAAAATGCAGCGACTTTTCTGGCAGGACTCAGAAAGCAGTGAGTATACAGAGCTTATAAGTAAAACCCAAATAATATTCTTTATCTTTGATGCAATTATTAACGATGGTTTTAATTTCATCAACCCCCTTTGTACCGTTAATTACATGTAGGTTGATCAGGTTGGCTCAGTGGTTTCCTTTCCCTGCCTTTCACCTCTGTGGACCCCGGTTCGAATCCCACCTCAGACCAGAGCCTTGCATGTGGATTGGATGCATTCTATTAATACAATATAGTTCACCTCATGAAATGAAACAGTCCAGATTCCACCTCCTGATTGCAAACTGCCATATTGTACTCATATGCATCCAATATTTGTATATTATTTTGTGTACTGCTACTGTACTCTAAAAGAATCAATATAGTTCCAGGAGCTAACTCTTTTATATTCGAGACATCGTCATGTAGATTTTAGTATTTTTGTGAATTCTCGTCCTTTTTCATTAGAGGTCCGTTTGTCCATCCGCCCCCCCCCCATACGATGGGGACAAATCACTTCATTTAAAACCTGGCAGAATTTCTAGCGCTATCTTCCACCTGGTGAACGTTTTCTAATATTTCACTGACCATTGATGATACACTTTGTTTTGTATGCTCTACTAGGTATTAGGGGGAAAAGTCAAACTTGTCCAGAATATTTCTTTAAAGCTTGCTACTTTTTGGCATGGTTCTACATGTACATGTAAGTTCCATATCAGATTTACCCATTCTTAACCACTCAAACTTTAAATCCTAACCAGTCATGATTGATTGACTATGTACAGCACTTTGACAATAATTCTACTACCTGATTAATAATTTTTATTTTCTGGATGCCTCACAGCTGTCATTGTAAATACACAAATTAAGCCAATAATTCAATCAGAATAATTGCATACAAAGGACAACCGGACAATTCTAGTGAAGCAAAAATACGACAAACTCAAGTAAAGCTATTCTGTTAATGAGACTTGAAATATGAGATAAAACCAAAACCAAAAACAGGAACTGGTCAACCAAGACTTCTTGACGGATGAGTCTGACCAGCCTTCGATGACCTTAATCATTTTTCAAGCGACTGCAAACCGAGCAGAGCAGGCCGTACAAAATGTTTTGCAAGCCACGCTCCTCGGTCAAGCGGAAATCTGATGACAGGCCCCGGGTGGTGTGTAATGTACAGGTGTCACGAAAATGGTTAATTTAACATCAATTCCTGGCTCCAGCGGAGGTACGGATAACATGTTGGTTGATGGGAACACTGCGCTGGAGTATGAGTGGATCAGTGCGGTGTGCAAGGCGTGTAATATGGATATTCACCCATGCGTCGTGGCCATATACTCATGGTGCGCCATACATTCACAGTACACCATTTACATGTGATGTGTCATGGATGCAAATCTACAGGACGCTAATATATTAACTGAGTAGCAGCATGTTTTGTGATGTCAAAGCACTTTGATGTTATTGACCGAAATTTTTTAACACACTTTCAACAAAATGGTGATTAGTCCACTACTAAAGGGGACAATCTGTGTTTATTTCTGAATCTGTGTGGCTACGAGCGTGGTCTGCTCAAGTTAAGAAACTGGTTCGGTAAGATTGAAAAAATAAATGTCCACAGATTTGCAGATAACTTACATGGTATAACTTGTATAAAGATGGTCCTGGTGGAAAAATTTCCCTTGAAATACTTTTTGCTTGAAATAATTGTTTTTGAGATATGAGTAAGACAATTTGTTTTTATGTCGTAAGTCCAACTCCCAATGTTTGAAAACAGTTTAACTGGTATGACAGGGCTTTTCATGATTTTCTCGTGATTCTGATGACTGATTGAGCTTTAACTTTCTTAGGTTTGTTATTTCATGGATATGTCGGGGCACATAAAGTGTGAATACTGGTCTTTTGGGTCTGTGAATTAAAAAAATGATAAAAAAGGACAATATTTGTGTTTCATCTCAAGCATCTTGTTTCTAATCAATCAATAAACTAAAATTTGAAAATTTGATTACTTTAAAAAAAAACTTTAAAAAACCACCAGTTTCTATCTATTTTTTATGCTCCAAACGTTTCCTTGGAAGTAAAAATATATATTCTCTGTGCTTAGAAGAACTGCTCCTGTTATAGATCAAGTACATAGAGACGAAATGCAAATAAGACAGGTTTCTAACACATTCTTCTCTAGGAAAAACTCAGCCAAGTGTCATAACAAGCAAACGTTTCCACCAACAAAGCATGATCCTTCCGATCTTTTCTTCAAAAGTGATGCCAACGCGAAATCAACATTAGTTACGTCTGCGTCTTGGATTCGTGTATCCTCAAGCCACATGAGCCACAGCGCATAACTCGATTACGACCCCTAATTCAGCATTATGCTCATGGCTGCCCAAGGACACAAACATGGTCCTGTCCTCTAACAAGGGTAGAACAGATGAGCGATTCATTGAAGATGTTTTCTTACATCTTCGGACGTGTCTTTGCCAGAGGCGGCTACCTTGCAGCCAAAAAAAAGTCTTACAAGAGCGTGCTTGCCTGTATCTCAAAATGGTTAGCATGTATAATTAGCGTACCTGTACGCGTGTGGTGTGTTGTCATTTCGCCCTTGAGAAAGACTCTGCTGGGGTTTCGAGGCCATTGAAATTTTGTTTGAATTGACACAAATATACCAAGACAAAACAAAAACAAAAACAAAAAACTGAAGATTTTCTGAGCAACTTGCATACACTTTCATATTAAAGAATTAGCAGACATAATGAAAAATAGTCTACATTTATAATGCGACCTGTCTGTCATAAATGACACTCCTGGCGCCAAATGATCAAATCTGGTGAAGCTTGTTAAGAATGGTTTCATGAGATGAAGCAACCGTAATACAACACCTTGAGAGGGAGGTGGCGCATAATTGCTGCCAGTGCCACACCATGCCAGAAACACCGGGGCAAACTCCTTTTCTTTCCGATAAGTGTATAACTGGGTTCTTTTACGTGCATTACACAACACATTGGACCAACAGCTTTAGGTCCCATCCAAAGGACAAAGCAAAAATGGTTAGCATATGGATTTGTTTATAGTCCAAACTGCTCATATTTACTTTACTTGATTTTAAATTAATTTTGTGTGATTGTAAGAAAAAGGAACACAATTACCTGTGTAAAGAATGCAGACTGGGTGTGGAAGGGAGTATGTATGGTACGTATGGTACGAATGCTTAATACGATGTGCGTAAGCAGAAATATGATTGGCAATCTTCTCTAGTCCTTAAAGTACGAGCCTTAACAATCAGAATACTTTTTAGATATCTAGTTAGAACAGAACCTTCCTTAATAATACATTTATTAACAAGGTCACATAGTGGAGCTGTTTGTATTTATGGTGAGCTGAAGAGACTCAGATTTATCACATAAATGGGTGATAAATACTTTACTAAATACTACAAAAATATCACATCTTAAAACAGACACAGGCTTTCTCTTTAATAAAAACTAAATGTTTTACATCAGTGTGATGTAAAATTATGTTGTCATAAGTCAAAGCAGTGCTCAAACAGAGTCTGTGAGTCACACTTTTTGATGACAATTCCCAAAGAGAAAACAAACCGGTTGACTGTGTGGACACTTGACAAGGAACACTAACGAATTGATATGGCGTCTTGCTTAAGGACACAAAAGTCTGAACCAACAATAAAATCATGCTTGATTTTCCTAAAGGTTTTATGGCTTTTTTTTTTCAAACTGATACAATTAGTTCCGTGGCCAGTTTCTGGTAGACACTCGTAAGTTTTTACGAGAATTTAATGACATTTCCCGCGCCGATCGTCAGCCTGAATCTTTTTACGGGATTTTTTGTTGGAGAGGCTTTAAACATTTTCCTGCGTGAGGAGCAGAGAAATGTCTGCAAGCAAAAGTGCATTTCAAAAAAAACGATCAAGACAATTTGACAGCATGTGTGTGATGTGCAGTCACAATGGATTTGCATTGTAGCGTCACTTATCTGCTAACGAGAATTGCAGGCAAGCTCAAGCGTGCCTTTTGCCTAATGATAAAGCTGTGATTAAGGAATAGAAACTGTGCTAAGAGCTGCACTGTAAGCCGAAGATGTCTGCTTCACAGGCTGTATGAAATTGGCCGTAATTATTACTGCATGAGGGCGCTTTTAAACAGCGAATTTCCTTGCATCACAATTAGGGTTTGATCGTATTTTAACTGCCGGTATGTTGTTTTCTTGTATCAATGGCCAACTATATAATAATAACAAAAATGAAAAATTTGGTTCACACGCCCTCACGCCATCAGAGATATACTGCGAATTGGCCCGTCTCTTGTAAGCACAACACCGTTTATCTTTAACAGACAGACGTAGCGATGTTGACGTCTCTCTGCTTGTTCCTCATAAGGAATTATGCACATGAAGATATCGGATATCCAGTAATTACAAAGAGACGGAATCCACTTCATTTCTGCGTCTGTTTCGTCAATAACTAGAATCCAATCAGGTCGTCTTCCAGGAAGGTTGCAGACAATTTTTGCCCCTGAGTTGTAACGACCTTCCAGTTCCTCGGGGAACCTTTTGTGGCACGCATATTAAATTTTATAAACAGGGTTTGATTGAGACCTGTTTAATTATCAATGAGACTGATTAAAAAATGATGCATCAAGCCCCGACTGCTGTGACATGTACACTGTCTGTTCCTTATTCGATGAGTGAGAGAAAAAAATGCACTTTTGTATTGTAACTTGATTTTCCCAAAAGGTATCATTTTAACAGTAAGCAGATTTGTTTGAATTTGGGCACCCTAGTTTTTCTTCCATTACATTATTAAAAGGATTGTGAGTGTGCAATTTGGATGCCCTAGTTCAATTCACAGCATATGGATACTCGTTTACAAATTTTCCTCCACCATCGGTTCCACTCCACCAGCTCTTTCCAGAGCCAGTGCAACTAATAAGATAACCTCCCTTTTTTGTTTTATTTGATTCCAAGCAAAAGATGGGCCAGCACATTGCCCTAAATCCGTCCATTTGTGTAAGAAATAGTCTCATCAATCCGAGACTTTCAGGGTCAACTTTTAACTCATTAATTTAAAGTGCCTACTGCCGAGAAATAAAGCCTTGGATTAGTAACACTGACATGCCACATAACAAATATTGGGTTTATTAGTCAGCCAGACGAGGGGAGATATAATTTGAATGGAACATGACACTGTCACGCAATGTTATCACTCGTTTACATGACCTAAAAAAGTTACTCTCTTTCTTAAGATTGTCTAGGTGTAGTTCAACTGTCTTGTTTCAGATCGGATTAAAGAACATGAATGGTTCCTGTCTTTTGTCAACAACAGTGTGATTAGAATAGTACAGAATGTTAACTTTGCATCAGGGCTAAAGAATATTATACACCTACGTGCTTTGACCCACACCGATGTGTGTTAAACCATGGAGGTAGACATTAAATACTCAGTACTTCCCAGAGTCCTGCGAAGAACAAATAATCCACAGGCAAAACCCCAAATGCCAATTTTAACATCTAATACAATAATTGCAGTACCCATTGCTAAAATATATAGGATCCGAACTGCCTCTAGCTACTCGGCAAGCTCAGTGGTCTAGTGGTAAGACTTTTGCTGTACAATGGCAAAGGTTGTGGGTTCGATTCTCACCCGAGTAATACACCTGTGAGTTTTTTTCACCTGGACTCGATCACTGAGTATACAGTGCTTAACACACATCGGTGTATGGGTAGAACCCAAATAATAATAGTAAAGGAGTAATGCCTGAGTGTTGAAGAACAGCTAGAGCTACTTTACTTTACTTGACTCACAGAGCAACTTTAAAGCAGAAAATATTGCTTTACAACTTTTCAGCTAAGCAAAAATAAGCAGGATACTAGTCACATATGGTATATGTGACATAGTATTTTGGCTGGTGGCCTTATTGTGGTAAGCATAATTTTTCTGTGCTTAGCAACTTTTTGTGCTTAAGCAGCTCTGTAATATTGGGCCCGGGTAGTTGGTCATTCACAGGTCTCGGTGACACTCAAAGATATCAGCTGAATATTATTGGTGAACAACTTATTACTTATAATGTAGAAGCTCTTTTAGTGTAAAGTCCGTCCTGGGCCCAAAGTTCATAGAGCTACTACTTGAAGCAGAAAATATTGCTCAACAATTTCCTGCTTAGCAAAAATGAGCAGGACACCAGTCACAAAATTGTAGACAAAGCACCTGACCCTTCCGGGTGTTTCATTAATACAGAAAATGTACAGACTCTCTGCATCGCTGCAAATTAAGAACTAGGGTAGTAGGGCTGGATCCTGGGGCTACGTTATGCAAGGCAATTTACAGGCAACAAATTCCTGCCATGCACTAAAAGACATTCAGTCATTCACCTTCCAATCATTACAGTGATGAGAGTAAGACGCTGCTAGAAAAAAAAGTATCTTGTGCTACAGCAATTAAGTTGCATGGCCCGACTTTCGCCGAAACTATTATTTTTCTGGAACTTTTTCGCTGATTGATTTTTGACGAATGATACTGTTTCAAAATGAAAATATACAAAAACTTATGTTTATGCTATGGAGAATGCAAAACAAAAAGTGACATGCCAATTTTTTTGTATGGACGTGAATTCATGTTGGAATCCCGACAATAATTCATTTCTAGTTTTTAAATTAACTACCACCAATCATTGGCAGATTAAATGAAAGCTTAAAACTTTCTCACATATATGCAAGTTAATATGCTATTACAGATCTCAATCTATTGGTCAAATCGGCCCCCCAAAACGGACCTGCCATCTTTAAATGAAGATGATTAAATATATGGTGGGGTAAGTCAATTCAGCGACTTCCATGTCACTTGCATGTCACAACGCTTTGACCAACATCACAGCAATAAGCTAAAATTAAGTTGTTGTATTTTTTCTCTCTTTTCTTAACTTTACATACAAAACAAAGGTCTTTGCTTTATGATCCAATGCTTGAAAAAAACAGTTGACTGTTGTTGTAACAAGGTCACTGGGACATGCCAAATTACCTCTTTATAACAGGAACAATGTTATAAGAGGACAGCAAAACAAAGAAACAGAAAGCAGAAATGAGATTCAAGACTTCAGATTGTACTCTTTATAAGCAGAGCCTCTTGTTCTCTATAACGAGAGCCGACTTTACCATGGAGAAGAATTCAAACTCTCTCGCAGGGAAAGGAAACCGGTGTGCACCGGTTATCTCAACTAACACTCAAGTGTCACGTTACTGTCATTATTCTGCATATCTTATGCATAGACAATGTCAATTTCCTCGACTGTGTGCAGTGTGGACATTAATTGGAAATCCATATATGACATGACAGTGAGCATGTGTGACTCATTTTGGCGCTGCGTCTAAAGTAAATATCTCTTTGAAACATTCAACGATAATAAACAGTGGTGGATGTTTTTTCATTTGTCTTATCTTACCTTCCACTGCAATGTCAAAGTCATCGTGGGAGTAGCGCTCCTGTCCGTATGCAATAAAGACGTCGTCATCTTTGAAGAAATCTTGAAGGCATGTAACCTGAAGAATAAGAAAGAGATTCGGCTATTAGCAGCTTGCTCAGTAAGGTCCCACAGCATGGCCTAGTTTTATAAAGCTGTTAAGCGCCAAACAATTTGCTTAGCAGAAACAGTTTACCAGCTAAAATACAATGTAATGTATATTGTTTGTGGTTGGCTTCCTGCCTATTTTCTCTAAGCAGAAAAATTTGCTAAGCACCTTTTTTTCTAGTTAACAGTTTTATGAAATTGGAAGAACGCTGAGAAATGGCTAGTGGACATTGGTGTCCCTTGGTGTACAAGATGAAGAAACTTGTATCTTTGGAAAGTTTTGCCAATTCTCTCCTCAACAAAACACAATAAAAGCTGTTTTTTCTGGAAGCTCTTTTAAAAATTTGGCTGATCAGCTATCATGTATAAGTAAGCAGATTTTTCTATGAATCTTTGTGCTGGCAACGATCAATTCAAAATCCAAGAGTTTTTAAATACATTTAGAAAGCTCTCCAATTTTTTTTAGAAAGTGGGGCCTTGTAGAACAACTATAAAAAAAAAACCTCTCTTTATGAGTTGTGATGGTTCTTAAAAGAAAGTTTTCATGGCCTTTTTCGGCAAAAAAGCAGCCTATTTCACTTTCATATATTCATATGAAAGCGATATTCCCCATTCGGTTGATATCCTCATTCAATTTCACTTTAAGGCATGCAAATTTATATACGATCTATACGATCTATACGATTAAACTTTTAAGGCATTCGTTTTAGCCATGCAAAATCGGCATTCATTTTAGTACAGTATGTGCACCTGGAGATTTCTGCAAAAAGCTTCTGGACAAATTTGAATGCTGTTTCAGTGAATTGTTAAATTGAATGGTTATCTGTTTTAGGCGCATGATGAACATTTACATTGAACGAAGGCCGGCAATAGCCCCTTTAAACTCCATTCTTCAATAAAGCTAGATCTACCGGAATATATAAACAAGATATGATACAACAAAATTGGTTTCTAAGTACAGGGAACCACAGAGATCCATTTCAGTTGAGTTGCAGCTTTCAAATTGCACTAACATAAAGCTGAATGTTTAACAAAAACAGGGAGGAAAATATCAAATTTCCACAAAATCTTGATGAAATTCATATTTCAATTCACGGCACTTTTTAATTTTTATATTTCAGTTTTGAATTGAAGCGGTGTGTACACATTAATAATAAATCTTCAAAAATATGTGCTTGAAAAGAAACACTAGACGGCAGGACTTACTTGGTTTCAGGGTAAATTGGCCAAATGCTTAAATTTATGGTCCAAAAATGAGGCCAGTGGGTATTTCAAGAAGGTTTTAGTTTTTCCTTAGGATTGAAAAAAAAACTGGATTAAAAGAAAAAAAATACCATTTTCATTCAAAAGATACCGCTTAATTTCCAGACGGGTCCCAGGAGATTTCTCCCTTCCTGAGATATTGATTTTCCTGATGAGTTATCACTGGCAAACCAGCCCAGATCCTCTCACCCTAATGAGAACCATTATCACACACAAAGAATTGTCATTTACTCAATCTGTTAATGGAACCGGCCCGGCTAATTTCTGGATACTGGGAAACAAAAAAAAGGGCAGGGGCTGCACCGAAACCGAAAAATTAAGCGACTCATCGATGACACTTAAGGGTTTGTAATGGTGTTGGTTTTGGTGCGAGGTTTTGTGGGATGAGCATCTTTCGGAAAGATGGAATCTTGAGGGATGAGCAATCTCCTTGGCAGATGGTAAGGTGGCAGGACCGTAGATCTGATCTCATCTAAATTGTGGCACGTCCACCTTGGTCCACCAGGAGTCTGATAATTCCTTACAAACAAAGGATTTGGGAGCTCATAAGGCAGCGAGGGCTGGGCAGATTGGAGGTCCGCAAGGAATTCTGGATGCGAGTAATTTATCATGAATATTTAAGGAGTGCATGGGATGGAACAGTGAGCTTATTCAGACTGGGGTTCGGGGTGAGTTGAGATGTTTGTTTTGACAGATCGCTCTGATACATCAGCCTAATTTTAACATGGTTGTCGTGGTGATTCACCACATGTCATCACATTGGAGGATGCAGGCTGAGAACGACAGGTGAAAGTATCGTCTGGTAGTGCAGACAGATGTGAAAAGCACCAGAAAGTTTCAAGAATAGAATTGTATTTTGGAAAAAATCCTCCCCCTAATTTCATCAAAAATAGTTATCGCATTTAAATACATAAATCATACGTAAAACATTGTTGGGGTCACAAGAAATGCAATGCAGCCCAAAACATTCAAACAATTTTTATTTATTTTTGTTTAATTGTGTGGTTGGCTGTTAGTGTGTTAATTTTGTTCGTTTGTCCTTTTTTTTAGTAATTGTTTCCCTTTTTACGCACCTTCTGCCAAGTCTTGTCACTTTTAGCCTTTTATCTTTAGATGTATTTTTATAAATTTTGTGTGGGCCCCAAATGATCAGTTGTGCTGGATGGGTCACGCTTGTTAAATATGGTTTTTAAATAAATAAATAGAAAAGAGATACAAAACTTAAGGCTTGAATATTCTCAGGGAAAAAAAGTCCACTTGAAGAGCTTGTAGGTCAGCCCTTTCACTGTAATAGATTTTTTTTTTTTTTAACACCTGGGCACGATTCCACAACGCACTTAAGATTCATCTTAAGATGAGTTGTCAATACTACAATAATGGTTTGTATTATGACATCACACTTTGCTAACCATACCAATTTAGATTGATACACAGTTATGATTAATTGCTAAGCAAATCATCAAACTCTGTCATCTCGTCAAACACATGGGTGGGAAGACACCCACAATATACATTATGTCCAGACCTATGTTTGGTTGGGCTTCTACTGGCCCAATGATTCAATAACTGGATTGAGACTGTGGGTCTGATGGCTATTTCAGTCATACGAATCATGGCTATTTCGGCCACGCAAGTTCAAATACTGTCAAAAGTGTCAGCATCGAAATCATGTATAAATCACCCTATCAAGCATTCTACTTGTCAGGGGTACAAAAACAAAAGAGATGTTTTATACCACTGGGAATGTATCACACCCAATATAATTCTAGTTTTAAATTCTGTTTTCTTACAAGTTTTTTTTTCCTGAGTTTTTTAATCTTAGACATTTCAGAATGTACACAACAACCAACAGCAGCCTGATACACCTGAAGGGAACGGAGGCAATTTTTTGCCTCCATGCCCCTTGGCCATTGCCTTGGTGGCCACTTGAAATGTTCCAGCACGAATTTAAATTCCTTCCATAGAGGTGACCTTTAACTAAGTAAAAAATCTGCCTTGCCCTTACCATGGAGTTAAAAATAGCCTCCAAGCCCTTTCGCTACATGAACGAAGTATCAGGCCCACAAGAGTGCTAGCACAGAGCAACTGTGTCATGAAATATAAGTCACTTAGGAATCCACCCCCCCCCCACCCCACTCAGAAACATCAATCTGAAGGGGCAGAGACCGGAAACAAAATGAGACCATCTTTCTAGTTTGCCGTCATGTTGTAGAGAAACCAGGACATCGTCCAAAAGCAGATGTGCATACGGCGGAGGTTGTTATGTGAAAACGTGAGCTGAATCACTAGGGTCAGATTTCTACAGAGGGGGGGTCAAAATAATCGGCGGAGTCCTGATCGTTAAACAAGTACTCCCCTCGCACACGCTCCACTCCTAACAGCTTGTAATTTTAGTATGGACAATTTCAACACGAATGAAGCCATAAGCGTCCCACACGTGCACATGACTCTACGCCCCATGCTCTCATTTTACACACCTGAAATTATGGGGGGAAGGGTACACCTGAAAACAATGTACTTGACTTTATGTTTTCCACGTGCATAAAAGACACTGCTGGAATAAGAATGGAGATGTCACTTTACATACCCATTGCACTGACGTCACATATGGCGGCGTCTATCGGCCCATGGTCTGCCAATTCGGGAGTCAAATTGCAATTGTAAAAAAGATGGTGCGGATTTAACCACACACGCAACACCCCAAAATGCACACGGCACGGTAACTAACACACAAGGGAACTGGACTCCCCGAATTTATGATGGGAGATGATGTCAGGCGAAATGGTTGATATAGTAGATACTCTCCAGACATGTGTTGTTGTTACTTCTTGAAGACGAACTGAAGAAAATCAACTTCAGGTCTGGCTAAATTTTGTTAACTACACTTTGAACCTTTCTCACGTCTTCTGAAATCTTTATGTTCGTTTTGCTGTTCCCCTTTAGTTGTTGTTGTTGTTGTTGTAGTTGTCATTGCTGTTGCATATGTTGTTGCTGTCACAGTTGTTGCAACTCTTGCCGCTGTGGTGCTGTGTTGCTGTGCTGTTTTTGAAAACTCATTCCGCAAAACCCTCGGAATATTTGTCCTTTCTCCTCATCAGGTTTTGAACTTGTTTTACCTTTCCGTTCTCACACCACCCTGAAAGCCACCAAGCCCTGGTTTGTCCCTACCCCTAAGTTTCTACCCTCTCCGTGTAACTCAAATAACACTTCAAACACATCATTATTCTTTAAGGTTCCTCCTTCTCCGTCCCATCCACTTCCCATCGGCAGTTGGTCTAGCTGGCTAAAAGCACAAAGAAAATCTCCAACACACGACTTTCAGTCAAAGGTCCATTAGAGTGAACAATGGGTCTGGTTTGGAGGGCGGTGTAGAGTTTCCTCGGCAAGTGGTTTGAGAGGTGTGACCAGTGGATGGGAACCAATCTTCCCAACACAATGGGGTATTCCCAAAGGGGCGACGAGCCTGAGGATCACCCTACGCCCCCTGTCCCCCATGGTAATCTGCCCGAATGCAACCCAGATCACGATCAGAAACTACATCGCCTCATCCTTGATGTACTTGAAGATGGACTCGGTGAACAAAAGAATCATTCACAAGCATGGTAAACTTAAAAAGCTTTATAATACTGAACATGATGTAGTTGACATGCAAACCACACTTGTGGTCTTCAAACAGTATCCAGTGGCTGCAACATGTTAAACTTGGTTGGAACTAAAATGATTTTTAAAGGGGTGTAGCAGGGTTCGTCAGTTCTCAAACCTTGACGTCCTTTTTAAACAGGAGCTATTGTTGTTTTTGAATAAGAGAACAAAAGAGTAGGCGAAAGGTCTTAAACAGCCATTTAAAACCAGCAGGGTGGTGGCTGTTTTGCTCGGTCCTTTACCACACAGCCACGACCCTGCAAGGTTTTTTTTAATGCTCATCACTCCTTTTTACCCATTCCTAAATATCTTTCCGTTAAAAACATCCCAAAAACTTTCAAAGTTGAGAATACATCCGGCAGTTTAGCCCTCAGCCCTGACTCTGCATTGAACTTCTAACCATGTTGAGCGCTAAGTGGGTCCTTGTGCAAGTTCTAAACTTGCGCTCTAAAGTTCCAAACTACTGCATGCAATTTTTGAAATTGCGCGAGCCAAATGCGACCTACCTACTTAATTTGGGCCATGAAATCTGGCAGCAGCCTCTTTTTATTTAACCTCATTAGGCCAGGTTAACACTCCTCACCGTGTTTATATCGCACGTTTAAACATGGCTATGTCATCTCCTCTCGACCAATCAGAATGGATGAAGTGTCCCAGGCATAATGAATGTGTTACAAAAAAGTCGCATCCCCTTACGGTGATCCCGTGGCTGCCGCTTCCCAGGTTGTATCGTAAACTTGGGTGTGATCCCTGGCTACTACACGGCAGTTACAGGTTGAATGGCTTCTGACTGGCGCCCCCGTAAGAAAGATATTGACTACATAGGGAGACCGCCAACATAGGGCTGGATAGCTAAGTTGGTAGAGCGCCGGTACGTTAATCTGGAGGTCGTTGGTTCAAGTCCCGCTCCAGTCAATTTTTCTTTGTTCAAACCCAAATTAATTAATAATAAAAAACGTGTGCAGAATTCCAATTGACTCTTGCGTGACCCGGGGTGTTAAATTACACGGAAGTGTTTTGTTTTTTTACTTTCTGAATAGCGTGCAGGAGAGGAGTAAAGGTCAGGTGTACTTAGGACTGGAATTTCATCTTTGAGAGGGCAAGGCCATTTTCATTTTGCAAAGGGCACTTCCATTGGAAAATCATAAAGTCTATGGGAAACTTCTGGAGGGGCACCAAGGCCAAGACCAGGGCAACAGAGACCATGGCCTCCGTGCATTTCCAGGCCCGTGTGATTAAAGGCAGAGTCCTCTAGTATGAGTGGGATAAATGACAACAATGAGGGCGCTCCAGTTGGTAAATCATTATTACAAACAATGTGATCAGTAATAAACGCGCTTAGCATATGGATATATAGAATGGGGATCAAGTTGGCTAAGAGGTTTCTTTCCCCTTCTTTTCACCTCTGGACCTTGGTTCGAATCCCACCTCAGACCGGAGCCCTGCATGTGGATTCAGTTTTTAGTCCCTACCTGACTGCATGGGTTTTCCCCATTAAGGTTTCCCTCCCACATCTAAAACTAAAAGTTTTTTCTTGTTTTCTATTTATCCTGCCGTCGATTTCACCAAACTCTTCCTAATTTAGGATTAATCTTAGGACTTAGGACGAGTCCCAATCTTGCACTGTAACATGTAAACCTTAAGATTAATCCTAAGTTAGGACTATTTACTAGTTACTGGCGTTTCCTGAAATCGGCTGCTGTTATTGATGCTATAAGTGCTATTGGGTGTGTAATATAAAATAAATTAAAGGAACTACATATAAACCAAAAAGGGACCTTCTCTAACATCTGGCTTTAGAAGATTAAAAAGAGGGGTGGGTGTTCTGACCTGTCACACTTGTGAGAGCCATATGTCACCACTAAGTGGGAGCAACAATACCTAACGTCTGCAAACCTAGACAAATGCATATATATCCTTAGCAACTGCAAATCCTCAGTCCGATCAAAGTCCAGATGAAACAAATACATTGCTTTAATACATCGTGCATTCCCTTAGTCTCTTCATCTTAACTCAAAGCACGCAGCATCAGTATCATCAAGCTGATGTTATTGTACATCTTCTACGAGGCCTTTGCCCATCATTAAACATTTGACGTCTCATACCCTCGAGAACTCAACCATAGTCTTGCATAGCACGCAATATCTTGTCATCATCATAACAGACTCGTAGGCATTGCAAAAATCTTCCGTCTTTCAACGATAGCCACGCTCCTCAATGGGTGTGCACATCACTGGCAAAATTGAAAATATAAAATGTTCACAGATTCTCACATACATAATTTACCTACATTGTATAAAGATGGTTATGGTGCAAACTTTCCTTGATTCATTTTTGCTGGAAAGGCTACCGCTACTTTTTGCGCTTGAGCAGCTCTCTATGATAGCTGTGCTTATTCGTAGAAATTACTGCCAAACAGTTTGCTGCTCACTTCAAATGAGCAGGATACCAGTCACAGACAGTACATAAAATATGGTGTTTTAGCTGGTAACCTCATTCCGGTAACCATAACTGTTTTTGTGCTTAGCTACTTTTCGGTGCTGAGGCAGCTCTACCCAGTTCAGTTTCGAGTGTTTTCACAGCTTTTGATATTGATCATTCACACACCATATTGCGCACTTCTCGCTAATGTCTGTCTCACCACCGATTACGGGCGGCATGAATGTGTCATTTCATATTTATCATAATTTATCCTGCATTTCATGGTTTTCAAAATTGCTAAACCCAATCTGTTAATTATATTTCTGAAGAACCTGCAATAATCTATCAACTTAATTCGTTTAGGGGGGAACAAAAATGAAATACTGTTACCGGTAAACACTTCATGCAGGCCAATTAGAATTTACAATGATTCTCATTTTTCAAGTGGGCTCTTGAGGGGTCAGTGCATCAAACAGGTCCATGTATCGCGGCTTCACAAGAGAAGGCATGTCGTTCTGGATCTCAATAAAAGCAGTTCACCAACCCCAGAGAGACAGGGATTTTAAATATACAACAGCCATGCCAGTTAGATTCCTTGTGCGCTTGAACACAATATACATGATATAACAGCATTGCCTGTAAAAGGTACCAGTCTAACTCTAACAGTCTAACGGGCTTGTAGTATTAGCTACGGCCATCTTAGCCATGTTCCCTGTATCCGCATAATGATAACGAATACAGATGGTCACTGCCCAAAAGGGGCCAGACTTCTTTCCCTTCCAGCCTTGGTTTGAAAAACAAACAAAAATGGAGGAATAAGGAGCGGGGCATATGGGACAACCTACATGTACTTCATATTTCAATGAATACATGTGAAGAGAACTGAAAGTACTTAAATTTATTTATACCACAAGTAAAAATACAAAGTGCACTGATGATACCGTTAGGAAACATACACAGAAGTACAGTTTGAAGGTATAGGGTCATAGATTGGTTTTGGTCAACGTAATGTTTATTTAAATGCACAATTAGTAGGAAAGCTACAATAAAGGTCACCTGTGAAAAGTTCAGCAGAATACAGTGTCCACTTGTTGAGAAAACTGCACAAAACTGTAACAATATTTTCATCAAGAATGTCAAAACCATCTACATTTAGGGAGGTGACAGCGGGTACCAACCACATCTCTGGCCGCAGCATTCACAAACAGACATCACAGAAATTTGAATCTCCGAAACTCGCCTTGAGGTGTGTTTCGACGATTCAAATTTGTCTATTTCTTGTCAAGGGAGGTATTTAAACAAAATAACTTTCTCAGGATGCTTACACCACCACTACCATCTTTTAACAAGATGGCCTGTGGATAGAAGTCGCACAAAACATTATCAAGGTCATTATCAAGGTCATTATCAAGGTCATTACCATAGTATGACCCTACCTAAGGCAGCGCCCGTGATGGATTAACAAACAAGTAAACTGAATTACTGTCAGGTTGATCTCTTGATGCTACAATTAAAGAATCAAACACATATTGAAGGACTTGCACAGTAGCATGGCATGGATGGAAAATGTGTACAGTGTAAAAAAAAAAACAAGACATACACAGAATCTGATGCTTTATTTTTGATAAGGGAAGGGCACCAAGGTGTTTTCTCCTTGGTAAAGGACACCTCAATCCGGAAATTGTAAATTTCTACTGGAACATTTCCAAGGACACCAAGGCAATGACCGGGGGCAATAGAGGCCATTGCCTCTAGCCTTTGTGAATGACCTAGCCTGCATAGAGTGCAGACCTTGCCCGTGCTGTAAGAGAGAAAGTCAGGAACTCCATTTTCAATTTGAGGCTTACACAGACACCCCCTTTCAAAATTCAGATCAAAGCATTTGGATAGAGAGACACATTAACATAGAAGAAACCAGCTCAACGATCGGCCCATAACACGTCATGCGCAGACGCATAAATTATCCACGGATAAAGTAGCATGTCCTCGGGCAAGTTTTATCGGTCTGGTTCAAGTCCGATAGAAAAGGTTACAGCGCTACAGCTGCAGCTGCAGCACGGACATACAGGGTTTGTTGTCGACATGCACTCCTCATATTTGAGTAGTTGAATATAATCCCCCCCCCGGCCTGTGGCACCGTTGACATGGTGCTATAAAAATGGATAAACGAATATTCAGAAGAAAAAAAGTCACAGCAGCATTTAGATGGATAACAGAAATTAGCCTGAATTGTGCGATGAAGAACCGCTTTTATTTGGTAATAAATATTACTCAGATACTGTCTATACGTATCAGTCTACATATCAAGCTTTTACTTCGAACATCTATTTGTAACAGAAGGGGGGAAACACAGAAATGAGAGACTAATTTCAGATCCATATGAAACCTTCTCCGCCCCTCGCCAATGGGGGCCTTGTTTCACGGTGCCTCAGGCAACACTTTTTAATGGAGCATTCCTTTTGTTTTAGGGTGCCATTAGTCTTGGTTCCAAGACGCTCCAGTTGTGAAGTCACAAGTACATGTTGTCACGGAAAAACCTTATTGCCGCTAGAGGGCGCTATCATTCCAGTTATAGCACCCTCTGGTGGCGAGCGGGTTTGTAGGGTGATAGCAGTTAGGTTTTGTGACTACATGTATTCGTGACTACACAACCGGGGTGTCTTGGAACCAGACTTCGATGTCAGCTGATGAGAAACCCTGCTTCCATCGGAAAATCTTAAAGTCTATGGGGAACTTCTGAAGAGGCACCTTGGCCAAGACCAGCGCAAGGCCTCTATGTATCTGGCCTGAAATTGAGAAATTGTATTTTTAAAAAAAGGTAAACTATGAAATCAAATCATAAATTCCACGGGAGAATTGTGAGCACATGTTAAGTACGTCAGTAGCCTTACTTTAGTCCAAACAATGGTGGTAAATGAAATTACAAGAATAAAAGGAAATTAATTTGCAAGATACTCTGTAAAGGTTGTGTTGGCTGAAACAAAATACTCTTGAGAACTACTCCAAAGGAGCAATCTGACAATTTCTGTCTTGCAAAATGCATGTAACACAATTGAGTACAAGGAATACTAATTAGCAGTCTGCAAGATCCAGAGAAGACTCAAGAAACAAAATGCTGCAATGCAAAATCAATGCTTGCAATCAATGTGTGCGGGGTCGATAGTCGGTTAAGAGATATAAAGGCTAGATCAATACAACAGTCTGCATCTAAGCATCAGCAGCACAACGATGACAGTGACCTTTTGTGCCGGGGTCAAGATGGTTTCCAAGCTGGTTGCCAATTTGTGTATTTCATCGGGTAATTACAGTAACACTCTGCAAGAATGTACTTTCTCATCTTAGAAGTTGAATCACCAAATCCACCGAGCATTCTTCGGCTGAGTGGCAGTATTTGCACTGAAAGTAAGAGCTGCATTGAATGAGGAAGATTAAAGAGAAGGTCCGACATAATGAAATTAGAACCACTTTGGCTCGCTCTTCCTATTGATACGTTTCAAATGTTCAAGCTTTCAAACTTTTAAAGTGTCTACAATAAGTGCCTCTTTGACAGGACCACTAAATCTAGAGATGGTTACAGCACTGATTGATAATAAAAACACTTCAAGATTGTGAGAACCTGTTTCAGAAAAATCCTCACGGGTAAGAGGCTTTTGTGAACAAGTATAAAAGCTTTTCAATAGACCTTAAAATGCATTGACGAGGGCGCCGTTCTCAAATGATGCCATGTGCATAAGGTCCGTAGCCCTGCATGTAAATGTCTCAGCATTCTTCTTCTTTTTTTACTTTGGTAATTTGATATTTATTATTTCTACTGCAACACATAAGTTTAACGAATTAACAAAGTGACATCACATGCTTTCCAAATCAGCCGAGGATTTATACACAGCTCAGTGGAAAAAAACAAAATCTTATTTTTTATATAAAAAGGCACCGAATGAGTTTCACCAATTTTTGACCTGTCTTAAAATGTTTCTGTTTCTTCAAGCGCCTTGATTACCTTATTGGTAGTACGTGCGCTGTATAAGACTTTATATATTATGATATGAAGATACATGTTGCGAGTCTTTCAAAACTCTACCAGGGTTCTCCCCATGTACAAGCTAGCGTATCGGGCCAATACGCGCAAATTTCGGCCGATATGCCCCCCAAAAAATAATATTTAAAAAACGAGAGAAAACCATAAAGAATGCTCCAGATTGCACAGTAGAGCTTTTAAAACCAAGATAAACACCAAGTAGAAAACATTTTGAAGATGTTGTTTCAATCTAGCGTGCTTCGGCCAAACCTAAAAAAAATTGGGTCCAGAATGCCCCACAGTTTTGAAAGAACCTGGGGAGAAGAACCCTGTCGTTCTATTTTATCTCAAAGCACAAATCTGTGATGGTCCTACAGCCAAGTATCTTTGTCATGGCCTACCTGCTGCACTAAAAAAAACACTCCCACAAGTTAGTGAAAATTATAGAGAATCTGAACGAATGTCGTCTTCTGAAAACCCATGTTTCACCACCCTTTAAGAAGATGAGAATCCATGGCTACGGACTGCACTCTTCAACGGTTTACTCTTACTTGCTCAGGGTAATGAGGTATAGGGACACCAGACAGATTGACTCTGTCATGCATCCTTGCACTATAGTCAATCTATGGATTAGGGTTGACACAAGCAGAGGACATTCAGTAGCAGGTTTATCATTTGAAGGGTTGAAGTTTAAGAAGCTGAAGTGTACTTTTTTAGAAATTTGAAAAGGCAGCTTATTACGAAATTCACAGAAATCGTAGTCCAAGATTATACAAAAATAAAAAATATCTTCCTTTTATGTTATTGTTTTAATACCATTTTGAAAAACGAAAATAACTGAATACAAATATATAAACACCCACTTTGGTACATTTTGGTCGACAAACTTTTGGTTGGAAACATTAATTCTTGCACAGTAAACTGACAAAACACTGTTTTTATCCGTAGTTGATTTTTGCACTCGGAATCTATGACTGCTAGAAATGGTTTTATGCTAAATTAGAGTTGATTGAATCTGAGAAGATCTTACTTAAAACAAAATACTTAATGGCCTGACATTTCGACCCTAGCAGAGTCTTTCTCGAAGGCTAAATAACAACACAACACACAGACACAGGTCTACAAGTGTAACAGAAGCAGTCAAGTGGAAATACTTGAATAGAGAGAGAGAGAGAGAGGCAGAAAGCACACAGAAAAAGCAAGGTGAAAACAAAGATCTTACTTCCATACTTAGAGTATAAGGCTGGAAATTTATACTGGCCTGAGGCCAGTGATTTTAGAGTTGGGCCAGTAAACTCACAGAAGTCCTGCTGTTCTTAGTGTTTTTCAATTGAATGATAAATATGTTTACCAAGAGATTCATCATTGGTTTGCACTTTTTTAACTTGATGTCATTTGCAGTAAAACTCATACCATGATATATGTACTTATCTACTTACTCATAAGACAAATGAGATCAATCTAATTCTTTTCGTGCTTATTTTAACAAAAAAACAGTGTCCACTAGATAGGTTTGTCTTTTTATCTCCATTCTGGTCTTGTAAATAAAACTTCTGGTCCAGTAAACATTTCGAGCTACAAACCCAGCGGTCTTGTGTACTTTCCACCCAAATTCGAGCCCCTTAATAAATATTATGCGTTAATTTGTTTTCACAACCAAACACCTCGAAATCTGTAAATTGCAAATCTTTGAAAACACTAAAAGGATTTTTAAAGTTAAGGTGATGAGCAACTGCTGAGGAATGATCTTCATCAATCAAGGAACGACATTTGTTAATAAATGAGTCAGATTGCAAAGTCGTAATTCATCCGGCGGTGGGCACACGTGTCGCTAAAATTCCGAAAGTCTACCCGGCCGGTGATGATATTCTTTGTTGCATGAATTTCAACATGATGTGAATCAACATTGTGACTCATTTGCACATGGCCTGCACATTAATGTTAAATCCCCCCCAAGGCATGAGGCACCGGCTTCACATGCATGTATGACATCTCATCATTATTAGTCAAGCACAAAGGGAGCCGACTTGAACAGCGGCCTGGATTTCTCTCAAATTATTATTGATTAACAAACAAGAAAGTGGGTTCTGCTGCAGCTATGGCTCTTCTATTGTATGAAGACATCAGGTAAAGTAGTTATGCACACAGAAGCCGTACTTATTAATACCGGTAGTGAGTCGAAAAGAAAGAAAGAAAATGCAACAAACTCTTAAGGTATAGGCATGCAGGCCCACTGCATTTTCAAGCAGCTACCATGCTTGTTTGTTTTGTGTTTTAAACTGTGTTTTTGTTTCGGATTTGTTTTTTCTTTCTTTTTTTTCCTTCTTTTTTTTTTGGGGGGGGGGCAGGTAAAGGTGTGGATCATGGTGCATGATTCCAACCATGTTTGTACTTTTTTGTGCCTTCATGGTGCCCATGAGGTCCCGTTAAACTACACAAGTTTGTTTCATTTGTATTTAAATTTTAAAAAGCGGGATCCCAAGATTCCGAAAAAAAGTTTTGTTGTTTGTTTAGATGATCTTCCCAACAAGAGAGCTCAGCAAAGCTCCAACTGCCAATCTCTCTGATACACACATATTGGTTGACTGTAAAAATACAGTCTATTTTATGTTTACAATTGTTGTACCCTTTTTTCAAATGCTGATTTTTCCATGTGTCACTTCAACTCGAACACAACCCTGACTCCCATTAGTGATTTGCTAGGATCATGGGATCCATCTCATCACTAAATGGAGCACCATATGGGTAACTCAGCAACCAAACTATTGGGGCTCTGACTATGTTCGTGTGCCTGCACCCCATGTAAACATGGTGAAGCACGATTAGTTTCATTGTGCAGTCCTCATCTAACCGCTAACAGAGTCAACTGAAACATGCTGTGGGCTCTTGGATGGTTGGTGGGTACATGCATGACCCCGTGCAAACAAAGATCTGGGTCAAAAACCAATCAGTGTAGCTGGACCAATGTTTTAGAACCTTATTGGAACCATCTCCATTTATTTATTTCTAAAAGCTCATTTGTCATTTAGCCTTTTAGAAAGAATCTGCTAGGGTCAAAACGTCAGGCCAGTAACTATTTGTTGTTTTTTTTTCTTCTTCTAAAAGCTCACCTCTATATCCATGTTAATTTCTATTATGTGCACTATGATCTTGATGGAATAGCACCTTACAAATTATAGGCCTAATTGCTAAGTAATGTTATGTTTAAAAGCATTTAGTCACCACATCGTTAACATGTACCCTTTATTAAGATTCAAAAAAATAGTTAGTGGTCTGACGTTTCGACCCTAGCAGAGTCTTTCCTCGAAGGCTAAATGACAGCACAACAAAGAGAAATAGGTATACTGGTGTAATAAAAGTAGTCAAGTGAGAATAGATGATAGAGATGAAAGCACACAGAGAAATTTAAAATTATAAATACTTTTCTTTACCCCCAATTTGGATCCAAAGATCCCCGTTGTTGATTTTCTTCAGGCGTTCCTTTGTCCTCATTGATCAGACCAGCTGGCCTGGTTGCTGTCAATTATTTTTTTTCAATATTGGACCATTCTGGCTAATTGTCTTTGTTCAGTGCGTGCGTAAGGTGACTTCACTGCCACAACATAAAAGTTAATTTTAATTGTGTCAATCAGTCATGACCGAGGGATTAGTGACTGCCTTTGAGTGGTTTAAAGAAGCTTGCAGATAAATGGGGCTCATAATTAAACCGTGGTTGACTTTAACGACTGATGCTTCAACGCAAGAGGGAGTGCCCTTTAAATAAAGACGATTGGTGGTGACGGACAATTTAATAAATGGGTGCTCGAATTCTACACAGACTATAGCAAAAACATTATGAGTGTGAATTGTTTTTTTGTTTTTTTCAGAGACCGAATTTATCTCCATTATGCAGTTTTCAACCTGTGAAAATTTCATTAACTTATGGGGGGTCTTTTTTTTTGCATTATCACTAGCTCAATGAGTTTCTAGATTATATTACCAATCACATCTTTTACCTTTAAATAACTTGATGCATGAAAAAAAGAAAGAAAAAAAAACAGTCAGTTAATACGGTCCAGAGTACACAATAAATTAGTTGGATTAAATTATATTACATCCAGTGAAATACAATGCAACAGACACAAATTCCAGCTTTCAAGGGCTTTGAATACAATCGTGATCGCCACACTTAAATACAAAATTACTTTTTTAAAGTGTAAACAAAGGTTTGTGAATCATTTCAATTTGATTGACATATTTGTGTTTTTAACAAAAATTGTAAAAAAAATACACAAATCTTACCAGATGCCACCCACACTCAGCATTGCATGAATTAAAACCTATTTTTAGAATTAGTCATCAGCAATTCAAAATTTAATAAATCACCATGCTTCACCAAAAGTGCACAAACCTCCGTCTTTGATTTCCCACTGTCTTGAAACTGTTTACGTTTCCACCCACTCTACCCTTGGAATAACACCTAGTAGGTTTAATCGGAAGTTTAGCCACACTCAACAGACATGCGTTCAAGGGACATTAGTTCCTCAGAGATCAAATTCTGGTTGGTTTTTTTTAACCCCAACTCCCTAAAGTGATGGATCTACTAGGATCATTCACTCATTCTCACAAAATCAAAGAATGATTTTGAGAAAATGCTACACAAAATGTATTATTAGTTACTAACCAAGAATTATGACTTGCTAATCCACATCGACACTCAGTGTGCGCAAAACATGTTCAACCTAAATAATTTGCAATGCAAAATAGCTGGATAAATCCAAGACCAAATGGTAACTCAACATCCAAATCTGATTTTGGTGGTCTGCTTGATATCCATTGGCCCAAGAAGCATTTTTAATTTTGGGATTGAACAAAGAAAATTTTACTAGAGCGGGATTTGAACAAAGGACGCCCGGTTTAAGGTATGAGAAGCGTTTTGGGCCATTGGGGAAGATGGTGCCGACCCATCGTACAGCACAGGTCAAGCACCAGTTCACACAACCAATATTTTGTGTGGTCATCCGTATGTGCATGTAATTTACCCATAGGGATTCGTGCCCATGCTGGGGCAGCACCATTAGGTGTGTGTAATAAGCAGTGCTCACTCTCAAAACTTGTTTTGCTTGTTTTCTTAATATTTTTAGCTCATAAATTTGTGTGGAAATTATGACAAAGTGTACAATTTCCAATATGACCAATCTTGCCTGCCAGGATAGAAACGTGTTGTTTCAAATTTCAATATGAAAGAGAATCAAATAAAATGGCATTCCATTTTACAATTTTAACGTGAGGTTAGAGACTTGTAATTCCTCCCCCACTTTCATGACGACTCTATCTATTGGAAAAATGAGTGCATCACAAAACTAAATTTCACCTTGGAGCCCCCTCTTTAACATACTACTCCCAATATGGTGCATCACTCAGGAGTACCTTATAATCCAAAGAGCACCTGAATAAAAAACTCATTAATAATTTTATTTTGTTTGCACACCAGTATCGATATTACAAAAAAACCTCTCCAAATTTGCACATCAACAGCTGGACACCCTAAATATGCACGGATCAACAGAGAGAGAGAGAGAGAGAGTGAGAGTATTCAGCATTTAATTTAAAAGACTGAACAAGAAGCCTACTCCTGTCTGGATATTATCATCCATGTGCAGAGTGGAGATGATTATCCTAAGGTACATGTACAGCCTTAACGAGATCGCTTTTATGCAGCCCCTAACTGTAAGACTTAATGTCGTATTATGTCTGCCACTTTCAGTGTGGCTGCAACAGCATTAATGCAGGGAGTACTGTCCATGGTCGTTGTCACTGAAGATGGATCGTCTCGGAAACTACTTCACAACTACATGAGGATGTATAAAAGGGTACAATTCGGGTAATAAAACAGGTAGATTACCATCCCAAAACTTGCTTGATGATAAATGTGATTTGGTAATTGTCTTGATGCTAGGGTTGTTATTTCTTAACATGTAGATCTTTATGTTTGTCTTGAAGGAAGATGGACGATTTTGGGAATGACTATACAATATAAACATGCAAAGGAGTACGATTTGTGTAAATCAAATAGACACAAATTATCAGCTGCAAATCTGCTTGATGATAATGTGAATTTTGTAAATATAATATATGTCTTAATGCTGGGGTAGCTTTTCTTTTAAGATCTAAATATTATCTTGAAGGAAGATGTATCACCTTGAAAATACTGTACAATATAACCATGTAAACGGGTACAATTTGGGTAATTAATTGGGCAGATTATTATCCCCAAATCTGCTTGACGGTAATATTATTTGACCAATTTTGTCTTTGCAGTCAAGGGTTTTTAGTTTCTCTTTTAATATATTACATATTTTGTTTCTTATCTGCAATTTTGCACATCATCTTGAAGGAAGATTGATCATCTTGGAAACAACAGCACAATATAAACATACATGTATGTACAACTTTGATAATCAAATGGACAATCCTCTACAATTCTACTCAACGATAAATTGGTACAAGTCTGACAATGCTTGCTTGAGGTTCCATTTTAAGCATGTCTTATTTAGATTAATTTGGAATTGAACGAAGACAAAGTTACTAGAGCAGGACTTGAACCTGAGACCTTCAGATTAATGTGCAGATGCTCTACCAACAGAACTATCTAGCCCAATTGTTGGCGGTGTCCCTATTTTGTCAATATCTTTGTTCGGGGGTGCCAGTCAGAAGCCATTCAGCATTTAATTTCTTAGATAATTGTATGCCTACAGCAAAATGTGACAGGTCCTCATATTAAAAAAAAAAAATGTTTTGTGACATTTACGTTGTCTGACCATAAAAACAAGCCTGGTGCCATTAAAAACAAATCTACTACTACGACAAGTAACAGGGGAATAGGGTTATACGTGCTTTGGAGATCTACATTACAAATTAGGAAACAGATGAGATTTTAGATTTGTTTAGAAAGCCGGATGTTTGTTTGGCACTGATTGGCTTGAAGAGATGGTTTGGTGTGTGTCGGAGGAGAAATCTTCCAGGATCTTTAAGAAAGTAGAAAGTGGCAGTCCTCCTCAGAACTACCCTCAGCTCATACCAAGGTTTCAGCAAGAATTTTGTAAAAGGGTGTCTAAATTTGATGGAAATTTAAGAACTGGGTGTCCAAATTTTTCACATAGCCTAGAATACATGTAAATGACAGATAAAACAGGGTGTCCAAAATTAAAACAGGGCGTTCAAAAGACACCAAGACACCCCTCTGGCTAACACTATGGCTCATAGAGAGAGTTAATTGTCTCCGCAAACCTCACTTTACTGTAGTCCCACTGTGTTTCAAATCCGACTTAGGATTAGAAAAGAATGACATGTCTACTTTACAACAGAGTCATCACCTGACAAAAAAAGGTCAAACGCATGATCCAAACTTGAGGAGATTTGCTGAACTTATGGCAATTCGACATTTTGGCAGGCTTGGAATTACACGGAGGCCATAGAGGCGGCTTTGGCCTCTGCTGTCCTGGTCATGGCATAGGTGCCCCTTCAAAAAGCCTTGCCCTTTCCAAAATGAAACTCCAGACCTATTCTAGTAACCCCGGGAGATTTTAATGAGCTTCTTGGAACAGTATCCTCAGCACTAGAGAAGATTAAAGAGCAGGGTTTCTTTATATCTGGAGAAATTTAACAGCTACTTTTTTTTCAACAGAAACACACAAAAAAGTCTGAATGCGGAAAAAAATGTCTGAAATTTCTCATCCCTATCTGTAATTTTTTAAACCCGACACTTTTATCGTGAATAAAAATGAAACTCAAATCTAATAATTCTACTATGCAATTCAGACCAGGAGTGTTCACATTTCAGCATCAGGTTGCCGACCAGCTTGCTGCCGCCTCAGACTAGCAGCCAATAACTTAATATAATTTCTTTGGTAGACAAACACTGGTAAATCAACCCTATTCTCTGTGGCAAGTCCATTCATCGCAATGAGGAAATCCAATTTGCCTTGCTATTTTGTCAGTGTAATTATATCTTTCATTTTCATAATGTAATGGGATGAAAGTGCAAGTTATTCTGTTATTAGTGTTAAATATAACGGGCTAATTCAACCATATGAAAGTAGCCCTTTAACCTAGTAATATTCTAACAACCATCACAAAACATCTTGCATGTTTTCCTCCATTCCACAATTTAAACTGTTTTCAGATGGATATCAAATACCTACATGTACATGTACTATCAGCTTCCAGTTTTTGACATCTTAAATTTTCATCTTCGTAGCCCACTGCCAAGAGAGGCTTTTAGCATATAAGTACTAGTGTGAGTAATTTGGTCACCCATTTGAAATTTCACAAACCTTTTAGAACCTTTATAAAACTCACGACACTCTAATTCTAGATTATGAGTCATGTGACTGAAATTCTGGAAACAGGACATCTAAGCGTCTTGTCATCACAAGGCATTTTTTTGACAGTCAACTTGAGCCCTTTTCACATGACAAAGAAATTACCATGTGGTCCCTTGCTACCAATTTTACGAACCTACTTATTTGTTGTCACCGTGCAAGACTGATTTTGCAAGCTTTCACACGGCCAAACTAAAAAACTAACAACCATTGTGTGCTATACGGAATATTTTGTCGTAGGTCCAGACGTCTGACAAATGTAGCAATGTTTCACAAGATTTTACAAGGGACCCTGGACAGTACAAAAATTGTTGTTCTTTCACAGGAGGTACATTTTGTAAAATGTTACAACCATGCTACAATTTAGCAAGGGACCCTTGCTAAATTGCTCTCGTGTGAAAGGGGCTTTGGAGGCAGCGAACTCCGCCACATTCAAAACTAACACTTCAGCTCCACACAAGGCAGTTTCCGACAGTGTCTCACCATCCCAGAGTTGTGGTAACGTTGAAATGTAAACAACTTTTATTTCCTTCTTGGAGATTTCCTTCCCTGGGATTTGGGTTGCCAGTAAATCACCTTGTACGACAAAGCCATTAAATGTAGTCTGCAAAGACATGCCTGGAACTAGATGGATGTCACATTACCTCATGGCCTCCATTGCCCTGGTCTTGGCTTGGTGCCCCCTTAAACATTTCTTGTAGACTGAAAGGCTTTTCCAATAGACCCCTTGCATATAGACGTCACAAGACCCAAACAGACCCCTCACTGAGGTTAACACGTTGACTGCCGGTCATAGATTCGTAGGGCTTTCCCATTTGCCAAGTGTGGTGCGCATGCGCGCATACCAAATAGGTACTTTTTTGTGTGTCTACATGTTGTAATACGTTCATTTCTAACCCTAACCCTCACCAATGCCAGAAGCGTATTTGTTGCGTTCTCAGTGATGCCAGTGTATTCAATTAACAATACAAAAACCTTTCATTCTCTACGAGTATACTTGTAGTGGCAGAATCCGTTACACCTGTCACTACGAATATACTCGTAGGCGGCAGTCACCGTGTTAATGAAGACCTATCATCTGAGAGTTGTGCACGGTGCATGCGCTTTCCATTGTTTGACCTCAGTCATGGCGACCACTGTAAGGGTCTTTAATAGAAGTGCAAATTAAAAACAGCCTCATGCCCTCTCAAAGATAACATTCCAGGCAAGCAAAGAACTCTCCGATTCATCAATTCTGCCTCCATGATTTCATGTTGAACATATCCTTGCATACAGAATCCCTTCAGATTTGCCAGACCCCCAAGGTCATGTCTTGATTAAACATTTGTCACAGTCATGATGTTCCAGTCTGATGAACTGCATGCGAGGTTAATTTAAGTACAACTGGTGACCAACCGAAACTAATCAAGTACACAATTTTGAGCAATTAAAAAACAGGTGCCATTTACTTAAACTAAAATTATGATACAGATCTGATGAAAAAATCTGAGCCACAGCACATTAAAAAAACTAATTTCAAATGTCACATTCAAAATGAATGAGTGTTTCTAATACCCAAAATTATCGCAGCTGCCATTAACAGCAGAATGACAAGCCTCTTCATGTGCGAACAATTTTCATTTGAAAAGATACATTAGTGAAGCTTCTCAATAAAACCATTAATTTTTTAAATGTCACCAGACATTCAGACTACCCGTGGAACTGCAATACTGTGACCAGAATTTGTATACAACTGGAACACAGCTTTACAAAACCGGATAAAATAAATAAGCGGCTATTTCATGAGGAGATTTATCCAGCCCTTCGCTGATAATTTTTTTCAAAATGTTAATTAGAGTGTACAAACTCACCTGTCTGCCGTCCAGTGTGTAGAGTTTCCTAACAGCTCCGGAATCCAACTTGATCGCATCTGTGATGTCAGTCAGCACTTGATCAAACGAGTGCGCCGTCTTCTTATTCAGCAAGATACGCACCGCCTTGCGAGGCTTAGCCCCGCTCTTAATAATCGTGACAAGTTTAGGTTTGATGAAATCTCGGTGGTCTTCGATCAGTCCTTCAGTGGAGCGTGGCATGGGGGTACCGCTGTCCCTGCTTGCAGATGTATCCTTCTCTTTTTTGGCTACACCCACACGCCAGCTGGGGTCGCTGTTCTTCATGTAGTCGATCCTCTTGAAGACTTCAATGGAAGAACAAACATAGCTCTCTCCAGCTTCCAACATGTCCAGGCTGGAGATTTTACGAGAGCCGTCAATTGTGAGGATTTGTCTCACACCTTGCGGCAGGTGGGATTTATCCGAGAGTGTCCTCGTCAGATCGGCGAGCAGCGACTCAAAGGTGCGGAATCTTTCCGTGGACACGGCGTATACAATCCCTTTGAAAAAGCGGTCCCCGTTGCGGTAGAAGCGGACTTTCTTGGCCTTCTTCTCCAGGGTGCGTTTCTGGAGGGAGGTTCGGATGAGGAGGTTGTGGGCACTGTGGCTGGGGCTGGGCACACCATTGCGAAAGTGGTGCTTGCGGTCATGCTGCGGCCGGAAATGTTCAAATTCGGCCATTGATAGTGATAAGTCCGCCATGGTGGTGGGTACTGCTGCGATGTTACTGCTGACCTCAATGGGGCAAAACAGAGCCAATCACCTGTAAAGATGTAAAAATACATTTAAATTAAAACACAGAAATTTTAATTTTATTATACAATGCCATTTGAGTTGATTAATATCCTGCAAGCCAAAATTTTTTTTTTTTTAAACTTTTCAGGACAACTATAACCAACATATCGACTCCAAACAGAAAACACAGAGAGACAATGCTGTTTACATACGGTTAACGCAGTTCAAACCAAAGCACATGCAAAAGTCCACTGCTCAACGTCTGCCGCGTGGTGAACAACTGAATTCAGCGAATTCTCGTCACAGTGTCATAAACACACTTAGGCTCTCCCTCCTCGTACCGTCTGAGTCACTGCCGACTAATATAAACCATTACGTAGTCCCGGCTTCATCAACGGCCTCCAGCACCACAGAGCCTCTCAGTACATGGGGTATTTAATATATTCACCTGCCAGTGTTTGTGTGAAGCGTGGACTGCGCATGGTCTCCAGAAGGGTTGAGTGGGGGGGGGGGGGGTGACATTGATTCACACAGAAACTTAATTGCATCCTTGCGTAATATTCATGACTCATGACTAACTCACACCGACTACTATGTCGGTGGGTTTGTCTGAAGAATGAGATCAAGTGTTCGTAATATACACATCAGGGATTGTTGATTGCCAAGAATTTGTAATTGCAGTGGAAATGTTGTTCTCTGTTCTCTTTCTCAGAATCCCCCCTCCCCCTGCAACATCCCGATGTAATTTCTTTTATGTTTCAAGTTATTCGTGTTATTCGTGTGTGAGGCTTTGATCTGAGGTATTTTAGCCTTGTCAATATTCTTCTGTTGTAGTGCACTGGTTTTTGTATTGGTTTTTGTATAGGTTTTTATATTTATTTTTCGAGGTTGTCTTAACTCCTTTATTTATTTCTCAGTGTTTAAAATTCCACTGTCCTGTTCTGAAGCTTAAATCAATTAATTTTAGACATAAATTTTCCATTTTTATCTTTGTAATTAGTGGACAATAAAATTAATGAATTGAATTGAATTGAATCGTTAATTTTATTGTTTGCTTTGCAATAAACTACATGCAGTGAACAAATTTATTAGCTTTGATTTAAATTGTCCATGTTTCTACAAATCAACATGTTTGTGATGGTTGTGCTGAAAAAAAACAATAGTGGCTTGATACTTAGGCCTATATGAAATTTATTTTAAAAACCTACTAATTAGATGAGATGGTACAACATTTTATTAGCTTTGGTTTTTCAAAATTCAATTGTCTATGTTTCTACAAATCAACCTGGGCCAACTTTCATAGAACTGTCTACACAGACAATTTTTTGCTTGCAAAATTTGTGCTTTTTAAGTAGCAAAAATGAGCAGGATACCAGTCAAAAATGGTCATATGACATGGTGTTTTGGCTGGTAACCTTACTCTGGTAGGCATAATTTTTGTTGTGCTTAGTTACATTTTGTGCTTTAGCAGCTCTGTGACGTCCACATCCTGGCAGTCTAGGCGACTACACCAACGCTTATCATTACATGCTCTGCATTCAAATCTCTGCACATGCCACTTTATCTAACCACAAAATTAAGAATATTCTTCTTTAATTACTAAAAATTGATTCCTAGTCCTGGATAGAACCTTTTCTTTTTCTTAGTTGTAGCTCCCGAGCATTTTCCAAAAAAAAGAGAGAAATCAAGTTTTAAATTGTGGTACGGCAAAATAGTGTTCTGGAATATTTCACTGTCACCGGTAAAATATCCACCGACTTCTACAAACTAATACAGTGCTATGTAACTGCAACTGCACGATCAAGCGTAATTCATTCCATTCAGCTTTAAAATTGACAAAAAATGTACATTGTACACAAAGACTTCAATGGATGTTCCACATTCAGCAGTCAGGCTGAAATCTTTGACAAACAGACAGGTGGCCCCCTTTTCAAGCAATCTTGAGACCTTTCTTCGCTTCCTCGCTGCTTTCCTCATGGCAGCATCTCAACACTACACTATAGAAAACGCTTCCTGTGAATTCGTTGAACTTATGTCTGTTACAAATAAAGAACTCATGAATATTTCTCACTGCTGCGTGATGGTGCACGTGCATCCATGTGCATGGATGTACACATGTACTACGGGGCAGGACCCTGGTGTCTAGCCAGCTATAAAAAATATGTACAGCTCATTTGGTTGTTTTTCAATGGTGATAAGGGAGGGGGGATCAAAATGAAGCCAAATTATAGCCATATTTATGAGGCTACCAGTCTGTAAAATCCCATGCAATATCTTGTGGTTATTATCGAACAAACAATTTTTTTACTTGTTTTTATTTGGAAAGTGTTTTCAATGTTCTTAAGATTTATAAATTTGTCTTAATGTCTAGAGTGCTGTTGTCTGCAGGAACAAATTGTGTAAATGGATCTTATCCCACTTGCATCAATGGTTATAGCGATGAGATTTACAACAAAAATAAATCAATCAATCAATAATAAATAAATAAACAAAAATAAAATGTATAACCACCCTGCATACATATAAAAAGATATTTAAAATTCTGAAGAAAAAAAAGAACAAAGATGTTGACTACCAATATAGGGCTAGACAGCTTGGTTGGTAGAGTGCCAGCACGTTAAACCGGGGGTCCCAGGTTCAAACCCCAAACTAATCAAAATTTACCAAGTCAGTTTTTCTTTAAGTTGCAAAATTTTAACCTACATGTATGGTTTGTCCTAACTCTCCGGTCTACGACCATCAGAAGGATCAAGGGTTACGATTATATCACAACTAACCAGATCCACAGAGGACCTGAAACTGGGGAAAATATGACAACATCATTTATCCACAAAGGTCCTTCAAAAGACTGTATCAAATATTCACTATTTCCACTGACTTTTGCTGAATGTGATATTTAAGTATACAGGATGCAACTAGTGTACATGTTGGGGTTTATTTTGGTAACACTTCCAAAACCTGTTGAAAATATTAACTTTTTCCACAAACTTAGCAAAGATTTTAAACATACTGGACGCAACTAGTGCACAAGTTGGTTTATTACCAATTAGCTAATTTAAAAAACAAATGTTAAAGTAAAAGTAGAAGGCCTACTGGCTCATAGTACTTCCAAAGAAATGGTCACTGTGCTTCCAACATTATTATCCCTCGCAACTGGGACATTTATTTCATTCCAACCATGCAGCTCCTCGGGGAGTATACAGCCTGTGCAGCCGAGTATGTAGCGCCCCAAGCTAATTCAATCACATGAACCATCTCTGCCCTCACACACACGGGCACCCCCACTTACCCCTTGCTCAAGGATACAAGTGTCATGACCAGGATTGGAACCTACATCCTAATGACGTACTCACTGGAACTTGAGTCCGATGCCCTAAAATTGCTTGACCACGACTCGCTGTTACAATTAGTTTCTACAGACCTTTGCAGAATAAGTGAGTGAAATGAACTAGGAGCACACGTACGGCATGCAAGTAGAGTAGACTCGTTCTAAATCAACTTAGCTAAAATTAATTTGGAACAGATCATTTGTGGGGGGGGGGGGGGAGAGGCTCATTATAAAATGTAGTCTGCGCATCTAGCCACGAGCGCCTGCATAGTACATCCTCTTCAAGGAGATTATATGCAGAAACGCTGACTTTGCTTTCACAGCTTGAAGGAAGGAAAACCCCTCATGGAGTATTAAACTGGGATAATCATCGCTCAAGGTGGTAGTCTATGTGTCTCATAAGAAAGTCCTCTAATGTCTATCGTCTACGGACGTCTTGACTACCCCCTCCTCCCCCCCATTGAGACGTCTACCTTCGAGGTACGATTATCTTGCTCCCTTGAGCATGGAGGTGGAGAGGGAAGAAATGGGAGATGCTTTTTTTGTGTGGCTGTTGTTGAGGTCGAGGGAACATAGTATGAGTTCATCTGAATGGAGTAAAATCGGAAACATTTCTGTTTCCAACTGACACATTTTCACTCAACAAGGCAATATCGCATTTTTATATTCACTATTTGATGAAAAAGTGGCAGTCGGATACAGACATTTTTACCGTAAAATCAAGATGGAGGATGGAGTACGGAAGAAAGGATGGAGCAACTTGTTGTATTCAAAGTCTTGTTTATTATGCTTAAAAAAGGCTTATGTTTAAAATAAATTGATTGAAACATTTTGAATGAATTTTAAACTTAGTATATGACATGACATGTGGCTGCTTAATGCGCCGTAGCACCTTGTGAACCCTTATATGGTGCTAAATAAATGGGTCTCAGAATCCACCACTGCAATAACCTATCTTTCTGAAAGTTTGTATATACTCAGCGCCTTGAGTACCTTGTTTGGTAGATACGTGCGCTATATAAGACTTCGATATTATTATTATTACATTAGAATTTCCCAAGTATAACAAGGGAATGATATTGAGAAACTTACTAACGACTGTCATGAGTTAGGGACTTGAAAAAAGGACCATTATAAAATACCAATTTAGACTCATGTTAGCAGGCAGCACACCAATATTCATGCTCATTATGCCCCATTCTACAATTTCCAGTGCAACTTTTACTTGACCGGACCACCGGACCGTCCGACTTCGCTTCCCAGACATGCTTGCAACTTGCAAGTGAGATCGGTTCATCCCTCCGGTGTATTAACGAACGATAAGCAAATAAACCCCACTCCATGTTTCAACAAAATAGTCTAAATGCTTTAATGGATTACTTACCAATCTCCAATGGTCAATATTGGCAAACACAGGTATTTTAAACAGCCTTCTTCTCTCTGCCTCTAATCTAAGCCCCACAGCGAACAGCACTTAAAACTCCCCTACACACGCAGCCGAGTGAACACAGTGTTACCTGTTTGCCTTAGTGATCAATTTTGCATGCCCGTCAAATACATAAACAGCGCTATTAAACTGGTACCCAGAACTAATACGTTCACTTACGCTAGGCTACCAGCAGGGTGCCAGACTTATGAATCGCTAGCCTGTTAACAGTTGTCAGACTGGGGCGCGTGCCGCTTGTTAGCATAATTGCCCCCCCCCCCAAACAGGCGCATTATGGCTTGTGATTGGATAGAAAACTGTTGTGCGCTTACATTTATGCAGATGACAGGTTGTTCAACTCGCGCGAAGTATAAATGTTTCAAGAACCGTGCATCACTATTCGGTCTGGTAGAGGCAGCCGGAACCACTTTTGTTTTCGTAGAGATTTTTACAATTGTTCTTATACTTCGATCTGAAAAATTCTAATAGCAATTACACGTAAATTTTGTTATCGTACGATCTCAGGAACACTACAGTCTTAAAAGACACAAACAATACATCAAATCTTTGAGGCAGAATTTAGTGTGCTCTAACTTAGACCCAGCAGCAGTTGAATCAAGCACGATCACCATTACTGTATACATGATATCGTAAAACTCACTGTACATCAAAAACGGTCTGTACACCACTGAGCGGGATTGCGTCCCACGTATAGTTTGGCAATGTTCCGACCTACCTTTTGGACCTTTCATTCATTCATTTGGTTTGAACACTGCATGCTTCGATAACAGGAACGTGCTTGCCTTTAATGGTGAACTTCTAGAGCGCCCTCTTGCTCATGGAGAGCCCTCGACCATTACGGAAGCGATTTTTTGGATGATGAAGTAAACTTTATGTGGTAAAGACAATTACACCAGAAGCGTTACAGGGACATTAGACAATTAATGCATTGATGCAGCAATTGATTGCTGCAGCAATGCCTTGTTGCAGCAATGCCTTGTTGGGGGAGCGCCGGGGCACACGCCGATGCACACGTGGCATAGTAGCGTATGTAGTTAGGCTAATAGTTAAAAGTTAAGTAGTTACGTAGCTACTAAGTATTTGAGTCTTTAAGTCTATTTCTGTTTTCCTTTTCCGCGTTTGCGTGACTCGAACCACAACCTTTTCGTCTTCAAGTCCTTCCCTCTACCCTTTGCCGTCCATCAGCCATTCCTTTTTACTAGTGTCACTTTCATGGCTTATGAAGGTAAAAAGACATGTGTTGCTTTCAGGCGACCAAGACCATCACCCCAGTTGTGCTAACTGACTGATCTACTTGATGTGTTCTTTATTCTAGATATAAATCATTCTTTTTCTTTTATAGTAAAAAGAAAACCCACAAACCATTAGGGCCGGTTCGAACCCGGGTCTTGAGATTTGCACACAATAAACTATTTAGTTGCGCTAACTGTCCAGCTCCTAAAGAATGCTGTTTATTTAATAAATAATATTTTACATTAGTTTACAGTGAAATAAAAATACAAATAATAATACAAAACACAACAAACATGATGCGAATCGAACCGGGGTATTGCACTATGCACTACCACGAACTACTCATCGTATCCAGTTGCGCTGACTGTCCTCCCGGTAAAAAAAAATTAAAAATTGTGCTTAGGCCTATTGCAGAATAATACTTTTTATAATTAAGGAAAAAACACACTTGTACACCAGGATTTAAACCCCGGTCCTGTGTTTTTGCAGTACGTCAACTATCCCAGTGCGCTAATTCTTGGCAAAACAAGCATTCCTTTTTAAGCTACTTTTATAGTAAGATAAAAAGACATACGCCCATACCCGGATTCTAGCCAGGGTAAGTTCATCTCCGTCCCTCAAGTTACAGTTGCGTCTATAAGCCTCAACTTTATACTTTATTTTGTATTGTACTTACGTACCTGTTTGGATGAAAGTGTCGTTACACTACCGTGACAATACAAACCCAATTCGAGGCTCTACACGCAAATGGCTGACCGTGCAAAAGGCAAATAGGATCACGCGCCAGTGCGCCGATTTGAATACAACGTACCCGATCACGTGATACAACGGCGAGAATATGTGTGGATTCTTATTGAGGATTTCGTCCTTGTAATCCCCAAAATCGTTGTTTTCGTCGAGATTTTTCTTTTCTTTTCATACAATACTTCTTTCCGAACAACTCTAGTTACATTTACACGTGAAGTTTGTTATCGGTAGATCTCAGGAAATACAGTCTTATAAGAGTGTTTTAAATTCCTTTGTTGACAATATTACCGATTTAAAAACGACCGTAAATGTACTGTGAAACAAGCACGATCGCCATGACTGTGTACATTATACGTAAAACTCACGGTACATCACTTACGGTTCGTACACTACTGAGCGATTGTGTCTCACATGGCATTGTTTTGACCTTTGGACCTTTCATTCATTCTTTTTCACTGCTTGGCTAACCCTGTTGCATCATATCTAGACTGCAGGCACTGGTTTGACCATGATTTCATTCAATAAACGTGCAGTGACCATAGAGCAAGGGGCAAGCGCTACATACGCAGTGTGGACCTGAGAACAAAAGAGGTCCACATAATGTAGGGATCTGAAGCACTATGTGGACTTACACACGTCCACACAACGTTATTTGCAGTGTTGAGGAATAGGATTTTCCTTACGTGTACAGAACAAAGGAATGTCCACACAACGACTGCAAAACAAGACTGTTGGACCTTGTTTTATGCAGTGACATAGGCTTTCCAAATCTGTGTATGATTGATCTGCTCCGTAGTGACATAACTTGCAACATGTAATGTTGTTTTATTCACAATGTAATGTGTGTACACGTGTGTGTAGACTACAATCCACTCCGCCATGTGAATGGATGCGAAGTCAAAGGTACATGCATCTCACACAGCACACACGTACAGTAAGCAAGTTTTCTGCACGCCCAATCCCACAATGCAACACTTACATGCATATTCATGTTTCAAACCTGTGTGAAGAGCACCCTCAACAATTTGCTGGCGGCATACCGCCAGGCGCTCAAGGCTAGTATCTGGCGTTATTCACGAGCCTCGAAGTGTGATGTCAGATGTTCGGGCTACGTCATATCCAAAAAATTCACTCGTTGTTCTAATAACGTTACAGCTGTAACACTTGTAACCCTCGATCTTCCTGATGGTCTCCCATCAAGTTGAAGGGTACCAGTGAACTAGATGGAGTCAGTTTCCATGGTAACTGTATGTTCTAACGTTGCCAGTTAACGACTGTCGGTGAAGGACGGAGGGTTTTGATTATTGGAAGAGGTGTCGTTATTAGTCTCCCATGACGGGTAACTGTTAGCTGCGACCTCGTTTGACCTCATATCATACGAGGTGAAACTAGGTCGAGGCTACCAGTTACCCTTCACAGTTCACCCAGTTATACCAATAATAGGAATGCTAGTTCTGAGGACTCACACTTTCAAAATGAAGTTCATGATGAAGAAGTCATTTCGTAATATCACATGATTTTATTCCACACAGCTGTTGAAATTCACATGAGAAAAAAACATTCAAATTTACAACTGTACAGTTAAGCTTCGGAGAAAGTTGTGAAGACATTGAGGTATAACAATAACATCAACAAGCTGTGATAAAGGCGGGAATTATATTGAAAATCTAATGGAAATCCCAGGAAATATCATCATGGTCAAAAACAATTTGGTTCTCCATGGGTAAATCATACGATGGGGGTGGGTGGGTGTTTTGTCTGCTTCTAAAATAGTTTTATAATGTAAAAATTCATTGAAGCTGGCTAAAGAATTATGACAGCTTTAAAATGATTGATGTAAGTTCCTGTTGTTACAAACAAACCGTTTCCTTCTTGTATTGCGAACCAACAGCTTTGATCAAATACACACATTACACTTGATGATGAATTGATGTAAAAACTTGTCAAAGTAAACATCACCCTGACTTAATTATAGTTGTTTCACTTTAACAAAAATTTCAATCAAATTTGCATAGTTTTTAATGATAAACTTCCTTTTAAAGAAAATCAATAAAGTTATATTAACACTTATTAGTATACCGCTATAAAGTAATTTTATTAATGATTCGTAATTTTATTTTAACTATTTGATGACATCTTGTTTCAACAAGGCACCAAGCTTTTCTTGTTAACCGATGGTCCTGCCTTAAATGCCAAAAGAAGAAAAAGAAAAAAAGAAAAAGTAAACGGCCTTATCACAAACATTGAAAAAATAAACAACACATTAAAGATCTTTGTCGCCAGCTAATTGTGTAAATAAAGACAAAGACCTAGAAAATACTGATTTTACCCTAAATATTTATTTACAAAAAATTAAAATAACAATTAATACTTACTCTTAACTAAAAGTGACATTCCTTGTCTACTTTTCAGTACAAAAATAGTTGACATCTTATAAAATTGGATCAGAGCCGGGTCAAAATTACAAAGACAACATTTACAACAAATTTCTGAATTTCAAATTTAGAGAATGAACAAAATTTAAACGCCCTCCTACTGTCGAACCATTTAGTATCATCCACTGTGGTTTTGATTAATATATAAACCATGCCAGCCTGTAATATGATGTGAATGTGGTGAATGCATCTATACGTACAGTCAACCCTCCTACTGTCTGACCACTCAAAATCATCCACTATTGCTGTGATTGATATATTACACCATGGCATCATGCAATATGGTATCATGTGGTCAAAGCATCTATACAGTACAGCCAAAGCCCATTTGAGATTTTTTTTTCTGCTAAGCGAACATTAGTAAGGAGTATGTCATAAGATAATAAACAATAATCATATTGTACAAGGCATGATATTTTGGTCTGGTAACCTGTTTCTACTAACCAATATTTTTCTATGCTAAGCAATTTTTTTTTTGCTCAACAGGTTTATGAAAGTGGGCACTGGTAAGAAAGTGGGCACTGGCACTCATAAATAGTATAAGATAATATACATTTGGCTGGTCAATCTCTGGCTTATCTTAAGCAGAAATTATCTACGCTGAGCAGAAGAATGAACATGTGTTTTGCCACGTCACAGTAATGGCTTCGGTAGTGGCTATGGCTACATCACTGAAAAAGTCAATTCTTAGACGTTGCTGTTGCAGCCATAGCCAGAGCTGAAGTCCTTCGGTTCCAACACCGCTTAAGCCAGTTACAGTCCTTTGAACTTGTTGCAACCAAATTGCTTTCTCCTATTTAAAACAATGTAAACAAACTGTTTCCCTTCCAGTCTTGGGGCGTGTCCAGATTGGGTGGCTAAAGCTAGATTTCCACATCATCATGCGTTGAAGTACAGTACGTCTTCAGCAACACCCTTAACAACAGCCGTAGCCACAGCCATAGCCACAGCCGCCAATTCTGATATGGCCTTAGTGTCTGAATTAACAGTTTAAACACTGGCTATGGCCTCATTGCTGAAAAGGCCTATTGTTCAATGACAATGCAGCCACCAGCCATAGCTGTAGCCAAATCACTTGATTTGCACATGGCCATAATCCAGTTACATAATCAAACCCAACAACCATGTAAAAGGCAGAGTTATCAAAAACAACAACGAAACCCACATGTAAACAAATAACAGTGACATAATACAGAACTAAACAAGGTATTCAACCCATTTTCAGGTGCTAGAGGGCGAAAAGAGTTACAAGATGTTACAATAACACAATGGACTCTTCCAGAGCAGGCAGTCCTATAGTCCACCTCATTTTCGAAAAAAGAGAAAAAAGAAGAAGTTTCAACTCGGTCTAGGTTTAGTCAATTTGGTGGTGTTGGGCTCCATAAGAGGATGAATCAAAGTTAAACTGGAAGAGTCTAAGCTATTTAATCAAACATCAGACAAGAATGAAGTTTATGAATCCAGAAAAAAAGTATGCTTCCGTAGAATGTCTAATACATAAAGAGATGAAGGAAAAACATCTGTGGCCGAATTGGAATGCATTATAAAAAGGGTTTTGTTGTTATGTGGAGTGGTAGCAAACTAAGGTTAAAACAATGGGAGACTTTGGAACACTAGGTGGCAGCAGACTCACCAGGTCAATTTCCATTATTTACATAGTTCTGAGCATGCACACAATTCTGAGAACAATGGATTTACCTGAAAGTCTGCTGCCACCCTAGTGTTTCTCAAAAGTCTCCATTGAAAAAGCTTGACAATTTGAGAGGAATTAAATAAATAGAACAACTCTGAAACATCCCAAATCCATCAAAACGTAACACGTTTCATGTTAATTGTTTATGTTGGATGGCCTTTCTGCATGTCCTGTTTCCATCTTTACTTATCAGCAGAGACAGACATAAAACATGTATTTTTGTTTGTTCTTTTGTTTAGATGATTTTCCCAGAAAGGGAACTCGGCAAAGCTCCCACATGGGGATATAAACCATGCTGGTATCAGCCAGTCTCTCTCATACAAACATTGATTTAACATCTATGATTATGAATCGCACAAATCAATCAATTGTGATTCAGTAAGTAGATTAAAATAAGCTCTAGTCATTGTGAAATCAGCGATTAGCTTGGCCGGATTCGAACCCACAACCTTGTGATTGCAAGGCCTGCAGTCTAACCACTTGACCATAGTGACATAAGCTGTCTTTCCCACTTTTCTTAGTATAAAAAGACATTTTCCCAACTTGCTGTATCTGGTTTCAATGATATCATGGTCATGTAACCATTGCACTAAATACCAAAAGATGAGTTCATTTAAGGCGGGCTTTTTAAAATTCTTTGAGTGACACAGATATGCAGCATTTTTAATTGAACACCCCTACTGTCTGACCGTTCAATATCATCCACATTAGTTTTCAATGACGATATGAGGTGAATGCAAATTGCCTTTTTGAGATATGGTGGACACAATAGGAGTGCGCTGTTTTGCTTGGGTGTACACAGACAAATTTACCCAAACCAAATAGTGCTCTAGTGGCGTGTCCACCATACCTCGAAATGGCTTATACTGCTCTATGCATCTTCACAGTGCACGTTCAACCCTCCTACTGTCTGACCTTTCAATATTACCCGCTGCAGTTTTGAATAATAGACAAACTATGCCAGCCATGATATCACGTGGTGAGCTCATCTGCAGTTTGCAGATAGTTCTGTGCATTGCTAAGCGACCACACACAACCCATCCAGTTGAATGGTCTCAAATGATTGGTCATCTTGTTGGAAAATATTAGCAGCAGTCTGAGGGTTTGTAAATATTGTTTCATGAACGCCACTTTTAGTTATTTCGCAGCCAAATTGTTTCAATTTATCAAAGTTCTGAAGCTTAAGTTGCACAAGATGTAAATTTGACTTAAAGGTAGGGTCATACATTAGTAAATACTAAACAAATTTAGGACAATAAAAACTTACTAGGTGAAAAGCACTGCAGCTGTTGATAGTATAAAATATTTTTAGAAATAGTTCCCTTTGAAGTTATACAATTTGGATAAATTTTTACCCAAAATCATTTAAATCTGAGAAACAAATCCTGCATGAATTGTTCTCAGATTTCTGAGGGTTGGTGCCCGTTCGCAAATGCTGCAGCTAGAGATGCAGTTGGTACCTGCTCTCACCTCGCTAGACGACAAATTTGATGTTGTGAAAATACTGTGACAGGTTTTGCTGTTTTCTCAATAAGCAGACATTGTATTTAGCTGAAAAATTTCCAGTGTGACATTTATCGTATCTTTCTTTATAATTTTGCTGATAAATAAGCATTACATTGACAAAACCATTCTATGACCCTAGCCTTTAGCCTGAATACATGAGATTTCTGCACCAGAAAAAAATGTAAATGTGTCAACAGTCTTCGAAAGAAAATGTAAAATAACCACATAACTTGATTTGTTTGCCACATACAGTAGTTTGCTAACAAGGGTTAAAACCAACTCTTTTGTTAGAAAGTATTCACAATTTGTTAGCAAAAAAATCAATATACTTATTGTTTTGTGGCTTTCTAGTTATGTATAGAATTGGTATCTTTTTTTTGTTTTTACATTTTTCTTCTTTAGAAATCATCATTTACTAAACTTTTCACAAGCTTGATCTGCAACCTTCTCAAGACATTCCATCACCTCCGGCTTGGACAATAGTTCCTCTACCTTCTCCGATGAAATGTCTCCCTCAACGGCCACCTGCATCGTGCCGTCCAGGCTAGCCTTCACAACAGCCAAAGGAATGACCTCTCCCGAGTCACACGTTACGCGGACAATCCCCGCTTTAATGTTGATGGCAAGTACGTTCAGTTTAACAGGAGGACCAGACGGTCCTTGCGAATCGAGTTTGGGAGTGTTTTGTTTTGGAGATGTTGGGGTTGCTTTCTTCGCCGGTTTGTTCCCACCTGGAAAAGGGTCCTCGTTGACCATTATGACGTCGTCAGAATCTGTCACATCGGAGGTTTCAGTTGCAGGAATGCTGTCCACCATTTCAACGCCGTCATCTTCCGATTCCTCGTCCACGTCAATGGAGATTGGATCCTGTGGTTCAAGGTCTTTAACATTTTCGTCTGGAGGATCCTTCAGTTCAGTGTACTTTACACTCGGATCCGCAGAACCAGTGGAAGATTCCTTTGACTCGTCATCCCTTGGGCTAAGTTCTGAAAGGTCTCCAGGCAGCCCGGTGTCCTCTCCGTTTGTATCGGATGAGCCAACAGAAGGGCTTGGTGAGCCATCCTCACTGTTCGCTACAGGAGCACTATCGGAACTAGTTTGTGACGTAATCTCACTATCTCCTTCGATGCTTTCTGTCACATCATCAGAATGAATAGTCGATAATTGCTGGAGAGGATTATTATTGCTTTGAACATCCATCGTGTGTTCTTTAAGGACTGTTCTCTCTGCATATTTTATGTTACAATCTGGACTTTCAGAGTCCTGTGTTTCATTTTCCTCATTGACAGTGTCTTGCAATCTGCTTTCCACATCAGTGGCACTGGCTACAGTGTCTTCCTCGTCAACGTTGATGGCAGCGGGGGACTTAGAGACAGCAGTCAACTTCATAGGAAAGGCAAGGGTGGGGTCATCCTGGCTGAAAAGATCTGAATCCTTATAGTTAAGCCCATCCAAGTCAGGCTGCATTTCTCCAGCGTCATGATCTTGAATTGATGCTGGAAGAGTGTCGTTGGTGCCATCAGACATAACCACGTCTCCGAGAGAATACTGAGAGCTAGGATAAGGCTTTGTCAAGGTTTGGTAGTCACCCTCTATAGAGTCGGATTCTACATCGACAATGTCAAATTCGCCATCCGCAGTTGCTTCCCGATCTTCATGTTCGATCATCAGGTCATCGCCGTGTCCCAGTGCTGCACCTCCATCGTCATCGTCGTCCTCTAGCGAACTCAAGTCGGCACCTTCCGAGTCCATATCTTGTGAGGCGGTCTCACTAGCCGTGGCAGACACAAATCCTTCACTGTTGACATCGCTGCTGTGGAGATCTTTGGAGTACTCGGCAAAGTCTTGCTCCTTCTGATCCAGGAGCGGCAACGGGAAGTCCAAAACGCTGTGACCTGCAAATATTTCAATTCAATTCAAACTCACAATTATTTTCATACTCCATGAATTTTTTTAAAAACAAAACTCAACCAATAACCCCCCCTAAAACTGAATTAAAGTAAGTAAATGCATTTATTACAGGGCAGAAAATTAAAGTATTAAAGTATGGATCTTCAAGAAGTGGGGGCTTGTGGCGAGATGCCTGATGGACAGACAATTAAAGTAAACAGGATTAAGAATGCACGCGGGGAGGCAAAGACAGAAATTATTACAGAAATGATGAAAAAAAAACACAGGGCCTCCGTTGCCCCTGGTCTTGGCCCCCCCCCTTCAACAATTTCCCATAGACTGTAAGATTTTCCAATGAAAGTGCCCCCTGCAAAATGAAAATGGCCTTGCCCTCTCTCAAAGACAAAATTCCAGGGCTGAACACACAAAATGAGTCTCTTCAATTCAATAATCTCACATGGATGTGTTAAAGTCATTGGAGATCATCCAGTAGATGGATTGGAAAAGCTAATAAGTTGAAAGTAAAATGCAGTGCAATCGAAGCAAGAAGACACAGCATTTAGTTTCAGCTTTATAGTGCTTAATAGTTGGCATAAACCCCCCCCCCAAAAAAAGTAAATAAATAAGGATCAACAAAAAATAGTGTTGTTTCCTGTAACATGCAGGAAAAATAGAGGGTCGGTAGGTTGGGAAAATATTTCTTTCTTTCTTTCAAAGTACACTGGGAAATAAAGTGAATAATAAGTGGGACATGGAAAAGAAGGGTTTTTACATTTTATGCAATCAGATTTGATAATTACCATTGTTAAGACTTTGTACGATATAGACCATGAAACCCTCGTTTACAAAAAGATTGACCTCGTACTTTCCAGTGCATTTCCTGGCATGACACTACACTGGTCATATAGGACACTTTACAGTTCGGTCATAATTTCCACATATATTCAAGAGTTATAAGAATACAGCTGAACCAAGTTTTGATATGTGCCCCTTTTCTTTATATCAAAAGTTGATACAAATCAGACAGTGCATCTCCATAGAATATAAGATTTTGTTATTTTTTTTTCCATTGAGCTGTGTACAAATTGTGCCTGCAGGAAGTCCAGGCTCTGTGGCTCTTTTGTAAACATGTGACGTCACAGGTTACGTGGTCTTTAGTATTGAAAACGTGCAGCCCCTCGGGACAAATTATCGAGGAAAAAAATTGTTTACCATTGTCAGGTTTTTGAACGGTCGTTCAGGTTACAGGGAACATAAATATTTTATTGTAAGGCCTTGGAATGTTGGTCAAGAAATTAAAAGTACTAACCAAGAAGAGAGGCTGGTTTACAGGAAGAGCCTAGTTTACAGGAAACATAACTATTTTTTGTCAGGCCTGAGAACGCTGTTCAAGAAATTAAAATGTACTAACCAAGAAGAGAGGCTGGTTTACAGGAAACATAACTATTTTTTGTCAGGCCTGAGAACGCTGTTCAAGAAATTTAAATGTACTAACCAAGAAGAGAGGCTAGTTTACTCCTTTTCAAGTGGTGTTCCTGCTTCAGCTTTGCACACTCAACCTCGATCGCAAAGGACTTGGACTCCAGAAGCTTTATTTCCTTAAAAGCCTGAAAAAAATGCAGACAGTAAAACATTAACCTGTTGGAAGCCACAAGCGGCCACAAATGGCTGGTAATAAAATGCCTGTGGCAGGCCTAGACCTACAAAGAGGCCACAGCCTTTGTTGCCCTGATCTTGGCTGGTGCCCCTTCAAAAGTTTCCAATAGGCTTAAGATTTTCCCAAAGGAAATGCCCTATAGTAAATAAAAATGGCCTCGTCCTCTCAAAGAAGAAATTCCAGGCCTGCTGTAGTGGCCACAATTGACCGCAAGACTTGACCTTAATTCCACTCAACCAAAAAGGTCCCAGTAAAGGTCCTGTGCTGAATTGGCATTTTCCAATGTTTCTCTTACTTTTTTTGTTGTTACAAAATTGCACTTGTGGATTTATAACATATGAATACCATGTTGTAAAGAATTCTTTTTGATCTGTTTTGGCTGGTTTGTAATAATAATAATATTAATAATAATAATGTAGGTATTTATAAAGCGCATTTAACAAGGATCAAAGCACTGTAAAATAACAGAAAATTACAAAGAAACAAGAAATACAAAAAATACAAAGGATTATAGACGAGGCTGCCTGAAAAAGTAGGTTTAAAGGTTTTTCTTGAAGATTGCAGTTGAAGATGATTCCCTGACGAGTTTAGGTAATTTGTTCCATTCCTACGGTCCGGCAAGAGAAAAAGACTTGGAGCCGGCAGATCGAGTAGGCCTGTGCTCACAGAGAAGGGGGTTTGTACACGACATTTAAACTTACTCCACGAGACGACCAGAGCAAAAATTTTCAACTTTGACCCCGTTCAACCCCATTATATACATATATATAACTTTATAGTTTATTTCTACCTGTAGGAATTCCTATTAAGTTGACTGTTTTCCTTCATTCTGTATGCAATTGTCCCTTTGATCAACTTCCTGGTTTCAGGTTTGCTTATGATGTCCTTGAAAGGGTATTTGCATAGAAAGTAAACCTTTGTTTTACCCTTACAACTGTTCTTACTTGGCACACTGAAGATATGATCAAACAAAAACTGAGTTTAGAAACCAAGGTTTGCAGTAACAGCAGGTAATTCACTCTATCTAGAGTTGTGACCAGTGGCTTAACAACCTGTAACTACAATCAATAATCTCTGATCAGCTCTCTTCAGGAGAAAGCTGGACTCCAGCTGGATTTCAAATGGTGTTACTGCAAGACATGTTTCTAGACTTCATTTCCCACCATGGAAAGTTTCAAACCGTACTTAAAGATGGGCTCCAAGGTTAAATTGAGTTTTGTGATGCACTTATTTTCCAACGAAAGTTGGGACAAAATTACAAGTCTCTAACCTCACGTTAAAATAGTGTAAAATATCATTTCATTTATCACTCTTTCACAGCGAAATTTGAAACACGTTGTCATCGGACATCAAAAACAAATGGGTCAACACATTCCAAAGAGTAACTTCTGCACCCAATTATATTGTCAAATTCAATGCCGTTTCCATTGAATATAATTTGAGTTCAGAAATGAACTGCAAATTCTCTGAACAAAAAATGTACAGAAATGTACATACATTTCAAATGTGAAGTCATCAAACGTTTTTGGATTTTGAAAAAATTGCACTTGAAGGGTATCAAACACAGTGTCATTTTACACCATTTTAGCATGAGGCTAGAAAACGGGTGTGATCACAAAGCTGAATTTGACCTTGGAGCCCCTCTTTTGCTTACCATTCCTAAGATGGTGACCTTGGCCACCCTCTGGTCGTCATCATTTAGCATGAGAATCTTCAGCTCGCTGAAAAGGTCACTCTGATTCTGCCGTCTCTGCCGCTCTTTGATCAGATGCAAGACCTTCGGAAACAAAAGAGAGGGGAACCGACTTGGACATAATAATCTAATCTGTCGAAACTGCGGTACAGCAATGGTTTAACAGAAACTTAAACTCCTAAAGTCTTATAAAAAAATATATATATGTACAAACGTATGGTGACTGTGTAAGTATGCTTTCTTGTTTTGATAGCATAGTGTCCTGACTCCCCATCATGCTTATTTGGTGCTCGATGTGGGGGCATGGTGGTACCCACCCCACCCTCTATTGTGTCTTCATTGTGTGCTTGAAATCTCAGGAATTCTTTAGAGGATTATAGGGGGGCTATTTCTGTACAAAAGGAAATTAGTGTGTTAAGGTATGGAAACATCCGGAAGGGGGGGGGGGGGTATCCTCTGCTCCTAAATTGGGCACGGTATAATCATGCACACACAGCCTAGTCCGATGAATCTTGAGATGCCCCTGTGCAGAGGGAAAAGTATCTACTGTATGGATGTAGTTTAGTCCAGTTGTTTTACTCGTTGATTTGTGTTCTGATTTTCACAATTTTGCTTACAACTTTACTGGTTTGTTTAGTTAGTTTGTTAGTTAATATTATACTCTAATCACTCTTCAAAGATTTCATTCTGCTTTGGGTAACTATTTGTTTCTCTTTGGTCGTACCATTTTAAAAATCATTTTGAGGCTAGATTGTCCGCTCAAATCTAAAAATGACTGATAGCCAAGCATAAAAATCAAACTGAAAATTCTTCAAACCTTGTTTGGTTTATCCCGCCTGTGCTTTTTCAGCTGGTCATCTTCATCTTCCTCATCATCTGTCGTCAGCTCAAAATATTTCTCGGTGAACTCGGGCTCATCCAGTGCCAAAACAGACTGCTTTTGCATGACTGGCGATTTGCGTTTCCTCTTCCCTTTACTGCTGCTTGGAGGCTGCCAAGAACCCACAGGTGAACCTGTCCTATCCTGCTGTCCAATCAAATGGATCCCCAGACTCATTTGCTGAGTTTTATTAAACGATTCTACATCACTGACCCCTGCCTCATCAATTTCTGGCACAGGTTGGCGCAGCACGTGTGGAGCCTTTCGGCGTGATTTTACCAGATTGGAGACTGAAGACAGAGTAAAAGAAGCACTGCGAGGGGGTGTTTGTGCAGTTACCATGTTGGTGGCAGGAGTGGGATTGGCAACAGAAGTGGAGTTTAGAAGGCTGCTGCCTGCCTCTGAATCACTGAGACTCTCCACATCTACAAACCTGTCCTCATCATCACCAGCAAGATTATCTTTTGGTTGAACTATTTCTTTTTCAGATGTTTCATTTATTACAAGGTCGCCTTCTTCCCCCAAGTCTGCCTTAAAAGCCTCTTTAGCCTCTTTATCACCAAGTTGATTTTGGCCATTCACATATTTTTCATTTTCTGTTGGTGACCCAGTGCTTCGGGACAAATGGTTTCCTGTTCTTAGATATGTAGGACTGTGTGAATGGTCTCCGAGAACTTGCGAAGTTGGGCAAGATGCAGTCATTGATAAACCATCAATGGTACTAGCAGATACTTGTGGAAGACAATTAGCAGGTGAAGAAAGCTGTGGGCCAGCATTTGTCAAGATAGAAGGCACAAGGTTGTAGGATGGTATTGAACTTTTCTGTGAAGCAGTCAAAGCAGTGGGTGGTGATGGGCTAGTGATCGATGGACTGGCTGTATTGGTTGGCTGCTCTTGTGGTACAGACTCAGCAGCAGGGCTGACAATATGTTCTTTAATTGCCGATAAAGGCACCAGATACCCAGCAGCATTATTTCCATCTGAGAGCAAGAAACTTCCTGGAGGAAGACTTGTCAACAAGGGCACAGTCCCATTGTGAGTGGCGGTAGTAACTGTGCCAGCATTAGCTAGTGTCACAACTTTCTGATTATCTAACTGTTGTCTGACTGTTGGGGGTGGCGGTTTCTCCCTTGGAAAGATCGATAGGTCTGGCAATACTTGTACATAAGGCTGGGAGAAGGGACTATGTGGTATTGTGTTCAGTTCAGTATATGGGGAAGGTTTTGGCATGGGGAAAGGAAGCCGAAGTCTTGTGTTCAGGTCAGGATATGGGGGAAGTCTTGTGTTCAGGTCAGGATATGGGGGAAGTCTTGGCATGGCGAAAGGAACATATGGTCTTGTGTTCAGTTCAGGATATGATGGAATTCTAGGCACGGAGAAAGAAACATGTGGTCTTGTGTTCAGTCCAGGATACGGGGGAGGTTCTGGCATGGAGAAAGGAACCCGTGGTCTTGTGTTCAGTCCAGGATATGGGGGAAGTATTGGCATGGACAAAGGAACCTGTGGTCTTGTGTTCAGTTCAGGATATGGGGGAAGTTTAGCCTGTGATCTTGTTTTCATTTTAGTATTAATAGCGTGCGGTTCAGGAACTGTAGTGGAAACTTCAGTCTGTGGTACAACACTTGCAACAAATGGTTGAGTCTTAGTTGGTTGACTTGACTGTTGGACCTTAGGTGCAGCCAACGGTTGGACCTTTGCAGAGTTAACTGTTTTGGTTTTAGGCACCGTATGGCATGTGATCATTGATGGTATAGAATGCGTCTGTGACTCTTTACTAAGTATCTCTACAACAAACTTGCCAACACGAACAACACCAGAACTGCCTTCCTTTGAAGCTGTATGCTTAGCTATTGAAGATAGAATGTCATCTCTTTGATTGCCCCAGTTGCATTCTGACTGAATTTCAATCAAGAGAGGAGAACGGGTAGTTGCAGTGACACTTGATTTGTTATGAATAGCAGACACTGATGACCCTGGCAGGAAAACTTGCGTTTTAGTCAAACTCTTTTTCTTGCTTCCCTCCATTTTTGGTACATATGAGAAAGCTGGAACTTTAATAGAACCCTTAGGATCAGAGGTCTTATGTTGACTTGTGGTAGCTTGTGTTGTCCCTAAAACCATTGTGGAGCTGAGAGCTTCAGATGTCTTAAAACTGCTATCCAATGCAGGGCCATTTGAGGCTGCTTCCAGCACTTTACTCAGGTTTAGGATTGTATTACTTGTATTTAACGTTTGTGCAGTTGTCTTTTCAGATGTGCCTGTGGGAGACAACTTTGGTGAAGCTGTCTTTTCTTGGCCAGGAGATGGCTGTACTTCGGTATCATTCAACACGTTTGTAGGTGATAATTCACCAACTGTACCCGTTGTTTGCGATCTTATAGGACTTTCAATCATGGAGATAACTGCACTAATTGTTCCTGCACCTTCATTTGAAGAAGCATTTTCAAGTGAGTCTGAAGTGGCTTCCTTTGGTGACATCATTGGAGGTGTTTGCTTAGCAGCACTGCTCTCAGATCTTTCACCTGGCTCACCTGTGTCAATTGCCGTTGACACATCTGAGGACACTTTGGAAGGTTCAGGTGGAGGTAAAACTTCTACATTTTCAGAACAATGACCAGCTCCTTTTGCAATACCATTTACAGTTAAAGGAGACAGGGTTCCATTTACTTGATTTCTGGTATGAATGACCAGGTTTGTGGCAGTAGCTTCCCTTCCTAAAGCAGACAAATCTCCCTCATTTGAAACTGAGGCAGCAGAATGTGACAAATCAGTCGAGAGATCTGGTGTCTCTGGGGACATACACATGGTGCCCGCTGAGATAGTACTAGATTTCTGCGTTTCTAACATTGTACCATCCAAACTTTTGAGTGTCTCACTCGATGGGTCTCGAGAGAGTGGTGCATCCAATTTCCCATCAGAACTCTCCTGGTTTAATGACTTTGGTGTAGAAGGACTTACAACAGCAACTGGCTTTACCTTGCTGTCGACTTTCCTTGACTCACTGCTGAGTGGGATTTGAGGAAGCGCACTTTCAACTGGCGTGGTTTGGGACTGAACTGTCTTTCCATATGCTTCTTTCTCAGACTGCTGTCGAAGAATCACTGCAGATTTTGGCGCTTGTGTCATGCCAGGGAGACGGTTGACAGGAGCATAGAGTACAACAGGGTTAGCCTGACCTGCAACTGGCAATTGGATTGGAGTATAAAGGACTGTCTGAACGGTCTGCTTGTTTTGATTTTCGGAGGTCTTAGTTGGAATAGAATAAATGGTCTGTGATTTAATGTTGTCTACGACACTTTTGGGAAGACCTTGAGACTGAGACTTTAATGATCCAGAGGAGACCTGCACTTTAGGCTCTTTGCCTTGTCCGGGAAGGCAAAGTGCAGTTCTGTTTGGAGCACCTGGTTTTTTTCTATAAACTATGGCTCGAGCACAAGTATTTCCACCAGTCTTTGGTTTCAGTGAATGCAGGATTCCTGTCTTTTTTTCACCAGGGTTCTTCAAAGGATGGTCTGCGTAAGCATTATTACTGAACATTCCCAAGCCATCATAAAAAAGCATAGATGACTCCTGGAAGATGTTAGGCCTTTTGCGGGTACGAAGAATGCGAACATTTTCTGTGACACGCTGGCAGACGCATTCAAACATACAAGAAGGTTTCCTGCAATGCTTAGTCAACTGCTCCACAGAAAGGCTGAGATTAATACTGTCACATATACAGCCTAAACGACAGAACTCCTTTGCGCATGTAATTTGATGGTCAAGTCTTAAAAATTCATTATTGGACTTGATCTTTTCCTTGCCCTTGTCACGGGATTTGACTTTTACTTTCTTGGCTTCAGCAGCTGTTGTGTCAGCACTTGGTTCAGAACCCTCCTCAATTTTTACTTTCCCAACCTGCGCCTGCGGTAGCTCTTCAGACTGCTCTGGAGGCGTCTGGTCACCCTTGTCAGAGTTAATAAGATGGGCACTCTGACCTGGGGTATTCAGCTGCTGCACAAGGCGACTATTCACTATCTTAAACTTGGTGACCCAGTTTGTTTGAGACTTACTCTTGACGGGACTCTTCTTTTGGAGAGCTGGAGTTTTCCGTAATTTACTTTTGACTGTCTCCAATTTTTCCTCCAGTGCGGACTCCTTTTTCTTGGAATCACTTCTGGAGGACTGTTGTTGCATCCGAATCTGCTTCGTCTTCTGCAGAGCAGACTTAAAATTATTCTTGACACTTTCCATTCTTTCTTCGATTGAGGGTTTTTCTTTCGGATTGATTTCCTCTGGATTTACACCTGTAATTGCATTGTCTCCTGGAGCAAATGAAGTCTCCATGCCTTCTTCAATCTGCAATGCATGCTGAGAATCAGTCTCTGCATCGGGGACAGTAGTTAACGGGGTCTCTGTACTTCCCTTTTCATTTCCACTTGAAACTGCTTGCTCACTTGTGACTTTGCTGACGCCAGAATAATGCTGCAGCTTTTTGGCCAGTTTCTCTGCTGTCTGTGCAACTGTTGGTACTTTGGACTTGATTCTTGCCATCTGCCGTTGATGGAGAGCCATGTCCAAAGTCTTGAAAGAGCTAGATTGCTTGGAGGGCATCTTAAAGGTAACCGAGGAAGCTTTATTTTGTAGCAATGGGTGCACATAAGAGTTTACTGAGGATGGCGTATGCTCTTTCTCATCTTCTAGGTACTTATCCAAGGCATCGCTGATAAAAGCTGACTTGGCTGATGTTACTTCTTTCTCAAAAGGTTTGAAGGGAATGCTTTCTTCAATAGGTAGTTTGTTACTTGTCAGTTTAGGAGAAGTCTGCTCGTGTGTTTGCTCTGGACTAGTACTGTTGGAGTTGCTGGAGAGATTAAGTTCTACATCTTGCTTAGACACAGTTTCACTCTTGTTTGCGGGGGATTTTTTCTTTGAATGCAATCCAGGAATGGAAAACTTTATCTTCAACCCTGTTGTTCTGGTAGCTGTATGTTCCTTGCACTTATTGGGGTATTTGGACTCTGCTTTGCTTTTACATTTTTTTCTGTGTTCTGTTAAGAGACGTTTCCTACTTAAAGTTCTCTTTAGTTTCCTTGAATACAAATGAATACCATGAGATCTCAAGTTGATGCTTCCTGCACCCTTGGCAATAAGGTTTTTTCTGATAGAAACTCCATAATATTGAAGTACAGGACTTAATATTTCTCTGTTACTGTTGCGTTGTATTTCCATCTTCAATTGACGCTCAAACTGCTCAATCCGAGTTTTATAGTTCTCCTGCTGAGGACTCGTTCGTTTACTGGCTGAGGGGGAGGGTAAATTTGATGATACGGCTCCAGACGGTCCATTAACAGGCTTTTCAGGCGGGGTTCGGAGGTAGCTTTCAAGTCCGGATTGAGTTCTGAAAGAAACGAACAGCAGTCCGTCAAACTCATCGAAGTCACCAGAATCTTCGGTTTCAAACTTCAGAGGACTCAAACGAAATTCAAGTTGCTCAGTGGGAATAACTTTGACGGCAGAACAGCTGTTTTTATAGTTTACCTTGGTGCTGTATTTGCTTCCTGCACCAATGTAACTGAAGCTCTTCTGTTGTGAGTTACTCGGCGAGTTAGGGCTTTTCTGGACAGTTTTATGGAACAAAGTGGTGGAAGATTGTACTTTGAGGGGTGGGACTGATTTCGGGATGGAGCTATTCCTTCTCCGCGACAAAGCCTCAATACTCATCTGGGTCACATAATGAGGATCATAAACCCTATTAATGTTAATAGGTCTGCGTGGTGCTCTTACGCCGGCAGTGTGAGTCTTTTTAACACTCTTTTCACGGCAAAGATCGATGAATTTCTCGCTTTTTGCAGAGGGGGAAATGTTTTGTCTCATAAGAGCTCGTTTCATGGCAAACTTCTTTTTCGTAGCTTGTGAGGCGCTTTTGCGAGGTGATTTTCCGGTACTTTTAGTGCGAACATTTCTTTGCGGCTGTGAACTGGAAAACTGGGACCACTGCTGGCTAGTCTGGAAAATTGATCTATCATTTTTCTGTATTCTTGATGGAACATCGGAAAGTTTACTTTTACTGGAAGACAATTTACCCCCAAATGCTGATGACCAACTGTTTTCTTCTAAAAAAGGTCTTGAACTGAATAAGTTGTCCCTGCAGAATCTGTGATTGATTTCAGAAGCGTACTGTGGACTTCTCTTAGCCCCTGAGCGAGCTTTTTGCAAGAGAGTAGTGAATCGCCGAGTTTCTGATGAATAATCTCTGTGCCTGTTCCTTTGTCTGTTCTGGACATGTCCCGATTGTGCTGTTGATGTACTTCTACCATGGGATGGTTGTGATGTTCTGGAACTTGAACTGGAAAGATGCAGACGAGAAACTGGTGGTGGTGCCGTGGGCTTCTTGAAAACAAACTCACTGCCATAGAGCCTCGCAAGGTTTCTGGAAGTTTTACTGGGGTGATGTAGAATAGCTGGAGTGTGTTTCGTGCTAGTGGCTGTGGGTCTACTGTTAAAACTACGTTGGTTTTGAATGGCCGGTTTGGTTAGCGCAGAAAAAATGTTCCTGTCTGGCTTTAGTTTATTTTTGAGACTAGCAACACACCCTTTGACAACGTTTCCAGGAATGGGTTTCAGCTTTACCGCTGGCTCTTCTGAGATGCAAATCACATCGCTGGAACTATCATGCCGTGTGGGTTCTGGGGCAGTGAACTCTGTATCCCAGATACTCCTGTCTCGTGAATGCAGTGGAGATGATGCCGGATTCGAATTGTGGCTCAGCGCAGAATGGCTGGACGTCGAATGGAATTCTTGGAATGTCGAACTGGTCTGCCGAACTTTACCACTGTGGGTAGACTTTCGAGCGTTCCTCTTCATATTTGAGACATACATCTTACAAAATCGGCAACTGTTCTACTCAACTGATGATTTGAATAATGCTGGAAACTGATGACTCTGCATTAAATAAAGAAGATATGCAGAGTATTGGCAAAAAACAGCCAACCGAAATAAGCTTAAAAGATAAGTGAAGCAATTCTCCTGATTTCTAGAAATCATACCTGCGTAAACAATCGGTTATCATTGAAAATTTGATTGTCAAGAACCAACAATTTGTTTGATATTTGATTTGTTTGATTTAAAAACATATATTAAATGAGTTGTTTGGAAGCTCGTGAACAAAACATTCTTAAAATATTTAAGACTTAAAAAAATTGCACTGGACGTACAAGTTCCACCAGATACAGCTGATTCCCTAGATGGTTGAGATGGCCAATTCTAACAGAATGGGTGTTGACAGAACGGAACCACTCTGGTATTTTCAGGATTCAAAACTGATATAATGCTGGAACTTTTTTAATCTAGATATAAATGCAAACCAAGTTGCGAAAACTCCTTGGCTTATTGAGTTGTCCTTAAATGATAAGACAAAAGGGAAAATGCCTTCAGATCGTTTGAATGGGCACTGTGCAATAATACATGTCACAAAGTCAAATAGTTGAGATTAGAAGCAGGCATGTCATTGGCCGAATATTTTGCTGGGCAGGTGCATTATCACAAGACCTCAAATATGGTTGAATGTATGCAAGGTGTGTATTCAAACTTGATACCATGTTTAAAATATTGCTTTAAAAAAGGAGACTCATATTTTGATATGATTCAAGTTATTGGTGCCGTCTTCACCTGAAATTGAAAACTAAAAATGTGTGTCCTACATGTATAACAACCAATGCTGTACCGTACCATAAAACATGATTTCTAACAATGCATGTATTCTTGGTTTCCTTTAATTAATGAGAGACGTTCTGGGCACGATTTTCAAAGAGCTTATTTAACGAGATTTGCTAAGCCAAATAAACTTCTGCTTAGCAACTTTTTTGCTTTTATTCTTTAGTTTTTTTGTTTTAATGTTCAACAAATGTTGTTGTTTTCTGTTGCTGATATCGTATGGTACACCAACTTTCTAGGCTCAGAAATGTTCACCAACCAAAATACCATGCTGTGGTTATAATTTGGGAACTGGTATCCGACATTTCTTTGCTCGGCAGATTAACCTTAGGCCATGTCCGAACCGGCAGCTGTGACTGTTGCTAAGGGTCTGCTTCAATTAGGGATGAGATTTGCCAAATGTGACAATTCCCTGAAAATGGCTTGATGGCCTGTGTTCCCCCATATTTCCAGACCCTGAACCTCCCAGATGTTAAAATTCAGGAGGCTTACAGACTCTGTGCATCACCAGAAATACAATGCTACAGGTTTGGACACAATTTGGACTATGTCTTTCTCCCTTAGGTGACCACTTTACTTATCAAGAAAATTTGAAGGCTCAAGGAGATTTAGAGAAAGTGCTGAAATCGGGAAAAAAATCTTGAGAAATCACATGCTTGGTCAATGTATGTAATTTGGTCATCACGTTAAATTCGGACAAACATTTTCCAGTGGGCAGCTCTTTGAAACCGGCTCAGTGATTTAGTCTGACAATATAATTCCAAGATGTTTTCCTCTAATTCTACACCAGGGCTTGAATTTGGGGCAAAAACAAACACAAGACCGCAGGGATTGCAGCTCAGAATTTACTGGACTAGAATTTTGTTTACAAGATCAGAATCAGAATGAGAAAAAACCAGAATCAAAATGAAAACACATTTAAACTGTTTTTATTTGGACAAACACTAGAGAAACGTTGTCTATTTTGTCTTATGGGTAAGTAAACTTTGATACTCAGCAGAATTGGGAGATTTTTATAAGACTCAAATTCAACATCTTTTTAAAATATTGTTAACAAAGATATTGCATTGAAAATAAAACAAGATCGTCAGACATTTCCGGTCATGAGTTAACTGGCCCGTCGCTAAAACCAATGGCTTCGGGCCTGTGGTCCAGTGTAAATTTTGAGCCCTGCACACTATTACTTCACAAAAAACACCCAGCATGCACTACGACAATGACGTTTCTAATTCGCACTGCACTAAAGGGTACCAGACTATGTATCCCTCCAACCTCAGTTTGGACATGGTTGTTGGAATGGAAGGAGTATGGAAGTGGCGTCAATGAGGTCAATTTTTAACTGATACACCTACCTTTTGTTTCCCTTGCTTCATGATGTAATCATCGAGGAGTAAGCCACAGCTTTGTTGCATCAGCCTGGTGCAGGACTTGCGCTTCTTGGCTTCAAACAATTTCTACAAAAATAAGCGGCAAAATCAAAAATTTCCTTGGTAAAGGGTACATCATGCATGAAAAATAATGTCTTCAGTAACATTTTAGGGCAAGACCAGATGGGCCCAATTTCACAGAGCTGCTTTGAGGGGAAAACAACGCCTTCGGACTGGGCGCTGTTGGCTATAAAAAAGCATTTGATATCAAATTAATAAGGTTGGAAAGACATTTTAAAAGTAGGATATAATGATCCACACAAATATACCTCAAAAATTGTGTGGTTATCCTTTTACTTTGTGAACTGACATAGTTCGCCATTTTGTGGAACCAAACGTTTGACTGCACAAAATGGCAGACTGTGTAAATTCAAAAAGTAAAAGGAAAACCACACAATATTGAGGGGTATTTGTTAGTCTAGTATTTGTAGGAATCATTATATTCTACTTTTAAAACATCTTTCCAACCATATTCATTTCATAACAAATGCTTTTATAGCCCAAACTGTCCAATCCGAGAGCAATGTGTCTCATGAATCAAGAGTAAGGTTACCAGCCGAAATACCATGTCACATGTACCGTCTGTGTCTGGTATCCTGTCAATATTTGCTTAGCAGAAAAATGTTAAGCTTCATTTTCTGCTTAAGCATATCATTGAAACTGCTTACCGCCTCATTTCGCCCTTACAGTCCACATTCTCCACTGACTCCAGTGTAAGTGCCAATTTTTGGCACAAGCTGTGAAGTGAAGAATGCTTAGAAATATGAAAAACCTAATTTCCTGTGAAACTTAATTAGTGTACAGAATTGTTCTGCAATGTAAGCACTTTTTTGGCAGGCCTGGCATTTCATCTTCGAGGGGACAGGGCCATTTTCATTTTGTGCTTCAATGAGAAAATCTACAAGTCTACTGAAAACTTGTAAAGGGGCCATCAAGGCCACCAGGGCAACACAGGCCATGGCCTCAGGGGTCTCTGTGTAATTCCCAGCCTGTCTTGGGGCCCAGGCTTGCCGCAATAGTAATACTGTTTTGGGCCCAGGGCAATGGCCTCGGTGTCATTCCAAAACAACAGTGCAGTCGACAACATAACACAAATCAGAGCAAATAAAAAGCATAAATTGTTGAGTAGAGAGCAGGGCCCAATTTCATGGCTCTGTTTACCGTAAACAAAGAATCGGCGCTTACAAAAGCAGGGAATTCTGCGCTTATGTCAAGCATATTTCACAGGTTAGCAGAGAATTTTTACTTATGCGCCTGGGTACGCTATGTTACTAGGCATTCTTCGCTTACACAGAAAGCATGAAATCCGGCGCTTGTAGAGTAAGCGGAGAATGGTGATCGTAAGCGCAGAATTCGGCGGTAAGCAGTCATGAAAATGGGCCCTGCTCAGTTGCATGTGACACTTTTGAAAGCTTTTTATAAAAAAAATCAGAAAGGGAAAGTACAAAAAGCATCCGCTTAAGTTGAATCTTACCTTTTCAACCAATTACAAGCATCAACCAGCTATTTTTTCTTCAGGAAGAATCAGAGTCAACCTGAGATTAAAAAAATACAAATATATTATTTATGATTTTATGTACTTTGTTTTAAACCTGAAGCAACTCAAGCATATTAATTGCAATTGGCAACTCGAGAGCTGAAAACTAAAAATGAAGCCTTCAGATCCGAGTCACAAATCGATGTGAATTGAGAATGATTAGCTAACTCCACCCAAATTTTTTGTTAACAATCCCCTACCACCACGAAAAAAAAAAAACCCCAAACAGCTATACATGTAGTGCCCCCCCCCCCCCTCTGGAAAGCAATGAGGGACTTTGGAATGATAGTAAAACGATAGGTGGCAGCAGACTTACGAGGTAAATTGCCACTGTTTACATAATTCTGAGCATGCGCACATTACTGAGAACGATGGATTTACCTGGTAAGTCTGCTGCCACCTAGCATCCAAAAAGTCCCCCATTGCCATAGACAACTTCAAATGAATGAGTTGAAAATTGGCAACAGAATCGCTCTATTTTAAACAATAACAATATTTGTTTTTAAAAGCAGGCGTAACATAGTTAGCCCTTTTTAGAAACTTTTATCGAGTTCAAGGGCTGGAATACATGAACATGCAGTTGAGTTTTTAGGGTATACAAATACTGGATGTATGTACGAGTACACAGCAGAATATAATCCCAAGATGAAGTCTGGACTGTTCCATTTCACAAGGTGAAGCCCCATAGCTTTTGTATAAATACAATGCATCCCTTATTTGTTTTATATACCTCACACATAGATACTTCTCATTTCATACGATTCATAGTTTATTTCTACAATAGATAGTACAAAGTTTTGAACAGTTTTTTAATTATTTCAATAATAAGGTATTACCCACTTTATGGCGGATGACATGTTTATCCGCAAATCTTTTTTAGACAGACTTACGGCGGACGTTTTTTAAACACGGTGAGTACCTACAGAATTTTCTCGCACGACAACATCAAATCCCGGAACTTATTAAGAGAAACTGTATTGTCTTTCCTTTGTCAAGTCAGGGTTTCATTGTGGCAACGATATTTTCAAAGGAAAGCAATTACTCAAGAAGCTCCAAAACATTCTGAAGAAAAATACCATTGGTGGGCATGGACAAATTTTCAAAACACCGACGTGAAGTGGTTAATCGGCTGATAAAAACAGCTGGGGCTGTTTAGGACCGATCGGCTGAAGTTCACCGTCCATAGCCATACCCGTGTTGGCGAGCAAGCTTACGCGTGCGCTTATAACATGTAATGCAATAAATACATATGCGCAAAGCGTAGCGGCAAAGCCTCCCAAGCATTTATTAATCAATATAGGAGTCCTATATTGAATTTTTGATTGTCGAAACAGCAATGGCAAAATGACAAGGATCTACATAACAGTGGTTAAATAACAATTGTGCTGATTTTCCTGAGGTCATACTAATCCGAAACACTATAAGCGTAGGAATAATATATCATGGCTGTTAATTTTTAAACTGATAGAAAACTTGTCTCAGTGTTGTGAACTTTTTATTTAGTCTTTGAGAAAGACTCTGCTGGGGTCGACATGTCAGCCCATTACATTTTTGGGGGCATAATCCAAATTATGAAAACGTCAAGACTTTCAGTGACTGAATAATCACAGAATTTTGTCAAGTTTTCCTTTATCACCACAAACAATAGACCCTGCAAACATTTTCCATGTTGCTTTAACCTACTTTAAAAAAAGCTTTTTAACTAGTCCCACTGTTCACATACAATACTCACATGACTTGCACATTCAAGCAAGTACAGTAGTGATCAAAATAATTGTTGTTTTTAAACCTATTTGTTTTCAAATTCTAGCTAAAATTCAATTTTTAAGTACATCATGCGAGACAACAAAACAATTTACTGCAAATGACTGCCTTATTTACCATACCAGCAGGGAAAAAAACCAAAACGAGACTATAAATTGATAAATTATGTTTTTGGTCACAAGAAGCTGGCAGTCGATGATTTGACATCATCGGCGCCATGTTTACTGATAAGCATGTGCGATGAGTAGTCTGTAGTCAAGGCGGTAATTCATCGCTAACAGCACCACCACCGCAGAACGCGAATCAGCAGCAAGCAGCGACACGAAAAAGACTAAAAAGGTAGTGCGGCCGTTTCAGAGAATCGAATCAGCACTCGTGGGCACATCCCCATCAGTAAACATCATGGCTTCGACGATGTTTAATCGAGCGATTACCAGCTCCGAGATTTACCATATAATTACAACGAAACGAGAGGGCACATTCTTGTGACAATGTGCTCTTCACAAATGAGCTACAGTTAGTGACAACTCGGGGGGAAACCTCAGCATAAAAACATGGGTTTCTGTTTGAAAAAAATATTTCACCTCCTTAAGGTACTTGGGGGCAAAGGGCCAAGAAGCGGAGAGAGTAAGTTGTTGGCACTATTTTTTTATTGTGGGGCTATTTTAGTGTTAATGTTATAAAGTCCCTACATATTCACATGTATTTTATGATTTCCAGTTCCACTCTGGAATGATAAATTGAGATCCGCCAATCAGTTTATCAAACAAATGTTTACTTCATTCAATAATACAGCTAGCAATAGCATTGCCTACAATTTTCTACTCCCTCACATAGCTAGTAAGAGCAAAAGTAGGCAATGATTTGTGTCAAATGCAATGATATGAAAAACAAATCATTGCATTTTATGACAGGGTGGGGGAAAACTTAATGTGTAAACAACACGAGCAACATCTGTTCAATGTTGGTGAAGTGCCCAGTCAGGATCTCACACACACACCAAGATACCTACGCGAACGGAACTATATCATGTATAGCGTTATCATACACACTCAAGTATAATGAACGTACACACAAACACACAGGCATGTACTGTGCAGTATATATGCACAGCTGGTGATGTACAACACCACGCGGTCGATTTATTTCACCAAAACGAAAAACAATTTACAAGATTGCATTTCAACTACAAAATACCACAAGATACAAGTTTAACCTGCCATGAAAGTGAAACTGTTTCAAGTATACATGTAGGTTTGCAGAGTAGTGTAGGTTTCGTGTAATGATTCAGCGTAAGTTAGTCCCTGGACCTCGTGGAGTCGGAAAGCGTCTACACCTCTTTTTTAAGTAATGTCAAAAAAATATAACCGAAACTTTCTACAACGTCACCTCAAAAATACCTCAGAATGCAAGCCAAAACGAACGGTGTGAAAGCTATGATTACATTTCCACGCTCAGTGTGTATTACCCTATCAAACACCAGACTGTCACATTGTTCCCAGCGGTCAGGACGGAGGAAATTCCATGGAATTTGTAGTACACTTACCGTGCGAAGTCCGCTACCGTCGTCCGCCATTATGTTACCTACGCAGTGTGTGTTGTACATGTGTGTGTACATAAACTGTACATACAGCATGTACATGGGCTGGGTACTGTTTAGTGACGTTGACGCTTTCACGAATTCATGCGCTGTACACGCACAGTCAGTGCACACACACACGGGCAGCGCGAAAAGGCCTGCACGTGGTGATGTCACGTGAAATGGGTGCCACAACCGCTAAATTTTAACGCTGCCTCTGAGGCGATTTGAGTACAAGTCTGTGGTGTGGTTATGTCTCGTATAAAAATTGCTGTTATTACTGTATTTGTGGAAATAGTGCAATGTAAAATCACTGCTATATTTGAAGATGGGGACTTAGTTGCTTGTCAAACAATGTCGTTGTGTTCCGAAAGCGTGTACCACAGTGTATTGCGACAGCGTGTGGGTATGTTTTGGCTCTTGACCGTTTGACCTCTCGTGGAAATGTAGGCCTACCATTATTCTGTTGAATATAAGCTACATGATTGTATTATGCTTAATGCCTTAGAAGACAATTATATTAAACTTAGGTCTTGCCTTTGGTGAAGGCTATTAGGCCTATAATGGTTTGTGTATCACGACAATCACAGTCGACGAGTTTTTGTCACCGTGTCACTGCTGCTACGGACATAGGGCGTAATGGCACCCTTTTATTGTTAAACAGAAATACAAGACATGGCGAAACCTTATTTTTCTGTTTTCTGTCACACACAGCCAGCGCTGCACACAGCGTTTGGTGTAATTACTTATAGTAAAGCAAGAACAGATGGGAATAGTTCCGTTGGTACTTTCTCAAAGTCACATTCCCACCGAGAAATGAATACTAAAAGTGAAATAATTCTAGCCTATAGGGCCTAGCCTACTCATATAGCTATGTAAGCATTACAACTTCAATAAAACGAGCGAGCGTGGTACCACTGTCGCAGACCAAGTTCATTATTCTTTTATGGGTCAGAATTGATTCCAGGGGGACGACCCATAGACGGTCAGTATGACCAGAAATCGGTGTCGACCTGAAACTGTGTCAAACTGATGCTGAACCCGCGAGTCAAAGTCCAATAAAACCAGTTTTCCGTGTCACCCTGACCCGAAAAGAGGTCTGGTTCCTTAGGACCCGGAATCCGGGTAAATTCTGCCCCGTGAGTGGAGAAAGGACTAGGCCCTATAGGTAACTCAATAAAAAACTGTTCTTGGTAAAGGGCGCCTCTATATATTATGTTGAGAAAAATATTAGAACATTTCGAAGGGAACAAGGCAATAGCTACTCCGGGCCATGAGGAAATGTGCCATCCGTTTTTTTCCATCCTGCATCTAGGGCTTGCCACAGGGGCACTGAGATTTTGCAGGTTGAAAAACATGGTATGAAAGCTGACCTTGAGAGAGTCAGTTACATTTCGAGGTCGTCTTGTTTGATACCCTTTTCATATTTTGCCCACAAAGCAAATTGGGGTCAGTAGTAACCGTGCATGATGCCAGACGAAGTGATTTGGGAAGATATTCTAATAGTTTGATTGTCTTCGTTTGTGAAGAAACAGTATAGGGAGTTGTATTGATCATGACGTAACCTGTGACGCCAAATGTTTACAAAAGACAGAGCCCAAACGTCATGCACGATTTTCACACAGCCCAATGGAAGAAAACGTAAAATCTTTGGAGATTGCACTGTCTGATTCGTTTTCAACTTTGGACATAATAATAATAATATAATAATAACACAGTACTTATATAGCGCATCACACCAAAGTCTCGATGCGCTTCACAACAATAAAAACAATCAAACACAGGCAATTGGGGACACATCTAAAAAAAAAAAAAATTCAGCTATTTTCAAAACTCTTTCATTTATGTGGAAATTATGACAACCAAGAGACTGGATGGTGTGTATACGAAGGCTGCTACGTACAGCATTAAACATTCCCTGGCAAGAAGACCACATAATAAAACATCAGATCTACAGAAATATTCCAAAGGTATCACAGACCTTAAGGCGACTGAGATCAGTGGGCGCTGCTGGAGAAACAAACAAGACATGGTTCAACTAGTTTGACACTGGGAGCCTCAACATTGTCAAAGATCAAGAGGGCGTCCTGCAGCATCATTTAAATTGTGGACACCCTGGAGCGCGACTCTGGCATGAACCACCGTGACCTATACCAGCAATCATGGAGCGAAGATTAGTGAAGAGTCGTCGATGTCAGCAATGCCCGAGTTTGCTCGATTTGATGATGATGAGATGACACAAAATGTAACGTTTCCTATATAAAATATGACAGTGTAGTATCTCGCCTGCTAGAAAGGTCCTGGAATATGCAAGGCCACTCTTTTTGTAAACAAAGGTTACAATGATATATTGGTGCATCAATCCACCACCACTCGAGCACCAAAAGCTCCACATCGTTTAAAACAACATGTTTCCGGAGGTTAGTGTCGTCTTAGAGATTTGTGAGCCCGTGTGTGCTTGTCTTTTTGGTTTACCATGTAACGTAGGACCAGACCAAGTTCGCCCCCAAAACAAGCTTAAATAATGCCACTCTTGACAAGGAGCTACAAAGAAGACAAACTGAGACGTAAAGACTCGGGGAAATTGATGTGGTAGGAATTGGCGTTCATCTAAAAAAACACCCGGGTCAGAATTAACCCGGATTCCGGGTCGGGGCCAGCGACCCATTTCTGGGTCAGTATGACCCGTGAATCGTTGTCAAACTGACCCAAAACTGTGTCAAACTGACGCAGAATACAATGATGATTCCTATATTCTTTACCCAGTTTCCTGGTCAAACTGAACTGTGGGTTCCCTCTAGTTCCGAAATCCGCGTCAATATTCTGACCTGGGAGCCGTGTAGAGTGAAACTAGATCATAGGATGGAGGAAGTATATCAACAGGCAATAATTTCTTAAGAGATTAACACGTGTGGGGGGAAGCCATCGGAACCATTAAACGGCTGTTTGTTCTAGATCTCGGCATTGCAAGATGAAGTGCAGGCCTAGGCCTAGGCTAAAGTGCTTTGAGAACATCAGGCAGGAAGCGCGAACATCCACACTCAGATGGAGGAACCAAGGATTTAGTCAGGAAACATTTACAGTGGAAATATAGAACAGACAGAGGAGTCAGACCTACGGTGAGAAAGAGGTTGTAATGATGAGCCCCTTCCCCAACCACATTTATAAAACGTTTATGCGCTCTAGCTAATAAAGATTAATGGTATAAGCAGAGCATAGCTCCCGCTTAAAATGTGAAAACAGTGCATTAGGGGCCATTTATTGCACAGGTACAACAGCAACTGGTACAAGATGTGTATTACAGAATGGCATCTTGGGCCAATTTTATGAACCACTAAAGAGTTCTCTTGAAATGGGTAAATTTATGTTTAATTGATCTTTATCTCAAAAGGTATGACAAAGTGAATCACAATGATAAGACACTTCATCCCAAGACATATCTTAGATAAAAACCACACTAGGCCATAAATGTCCACAAACACTCTTGGCATCAATGCCAATGGCGTAATCAGAGGGAGGCTGGAGCCCCCTCAGAACACTTGACCCAAGTTTTGCCACCAGATGAGATTGACAAAATGCACAAAAACGAATGGTTTGATACATTCAATAGCCACCCCAAAAATATATATTTACATTTACAAATTGAAAATGTCTGGTTACGCCACTGTTCCATTTAGTTTGGCTAAAAATAAAACCCTTCTATCGGCACACTAAACTAGACAACATCGGTTGATCAAGGACACTATATATACTGACCCCTTGTCACAAGCGGCTATCTGTCGGTCCCACTTGCCATACTGGGATTCAAACTGCACATTACATGGGAAACGTACAATCTCCAAGTCGCCCAAAATGAGCGCGACACTGTGTTCACGACTGCCAAGATGGCGCAACCAAGATTATTGTGATGATGACGTCAGGTGAACTTGGTCACTACAATAATATAATAATTTCAGATTTCAAGTTGATCTATTTTTGTACTAAACGCAAACTGGTGTGCATTTAAGGGTGTGCATTAAGAGGTATGCTCACAGAGTTGCGCACAACCTACATTATATCGCATACTCATTTACTTATTTTGTTTCAGATGATGTTTGCAAATTATAGTGTTTATGATAGGAAGTAACTATGACTAGTAAACTTGCAAGTACAACCATTTATTTATTTATTTTATTTATTATTTCAACTGTGTGGCCCATTCAGTGGCAACCACTGGTCTCCCTCGGGTCCCAGCTTGTACCACGATACACTAAAAATTAAACAGCAGAAAAAGAACACAAACTTTTTACAATGTAATAAAAAGAAAAAAGCATAGTAAAAATATACACACCAAACACCAAATTTAGGAAATATCAATCTGGTTATTTAAAAGTTTAAAACGGCTGATGCTGCTAGCAGGCAGACTCTTAAGGGTTATAGGGAGGGCATTCCATGCATGGCTCCCCCTAAATTTGAAAGTTTGTCTGCCTGCCTCTGTTCTTGGAAATGGAAGTACAACCATGGTGTAAATCTCTTCAGGGAGTAGTGTTTTATCAAAGCGACTCTTTTCAGAGCAAACACATCCTCCCAAAAGAGGTGTATACATCAATGTACCCGCAAATTTACTAGTTATTATATAGTTTCTTCCTATTGGTTCGTGTTACTTGCCCAGGGTAGCCCCACAACAGTATGTACTAAACTGTTCTCCCTGCCCTGGATATGGTAAAATACACAATAATACAAGACACATACACTTAAAAACACTACATAGGCCTAAGTTAATACATATGTTAGCATAGAGAAAGGACCACGGATTTTCTGTATGATGTTAGTGTTGCTCTCGCAAATCCAAACCCAATTTTTTTCAAAATGATGAAAACACATTTTATCACTATTTTCTCGTGACTCCGATGACCGATTTTCATAGGATTTAATGTTTGATGTAAGGTCACATAATGCGGAGACTGGACTGGTCTTTCGACAATAACCAGTGTTGTCCATGTGCTTTAAATAGCATGGGTCCACGAAGACGATTCAAGGACCATGCCCACGAAAAGTAAGTACAGCGATTCCGTAACATATAATTTCCAGTCATGTGCAAACCTCCATTGCAGAAGCTGCACTCACTACGTGGATGGCTAGCGTTTCAAATTATGTCTTCACTGTGCGCGGATTCACAGCGTGTATTGATTTTTGCTGTGGACAACAACAGTGGATCCGGATACGCTTGATCGAACAATGAACAAAATGGGGGCAACACACAGGCAAAACGATTTGGTTTACAAAAACGTGCTAGCGCAAGGAAGTGTAACATTGTCTGGTGTGCAAGTCACGGTCTGTGCATCCTACAAACATGGAGATCAATTCTACCTACCTCCACGCTGTAAGGTGCCATTTCCGTGCAGCTGCACTACGAAAAACACCTCAACTGTTTTAAACCCCACGAGAAGTACACAAAAATGTGCACTATCAAAGTAACATAAACATTATTGAAAGAAAGCTTGACCAAAAAGAAACCCGTTTAGGCCTAAATATTGTTTTCTTCAGATTGTTCAAAAGTATTAACAAGCACGTCGAGCTTTTGCTCGGCAGAAGTAAGTGAAGGCTGCCTTAAGTTCGCCCCAAACAATGCTAAAAGCCACTCTTGGTAATGAATGGGCTACCAGTACAGGAAAAAAACATTTAAGATGAAAATAACTCGGGGGAAACTGAAGTAGTTATTGATATTCGTCTTAAAACAGTTTAGATTGTAGGATGGAGAGAAAATATGCACCAGGCAAGGAGTTCCTAAGAGACACAGTACGTTGGATAAAGCTGTTGGATTGGCTCTTTGTTCTACATCTCAGCAAAGCAAGAGTATATGGGTGACAATCAGAAAGCCTGGTTTCACACTCAAACACCCTGATAAAAGGAACAGGTTTGGCAAACTGGTGGCACATTCACCATGAAAATACCTGTAGAAAAGACAGGGGCTTGCACAGACCTGCGGTATAGGAGAAGGGTTGTAATGGGGAGAGCGTCTATCAAGACCAACGATCACAAGTCTGAAACAATAATTCCTCATAAACACAAATGTTTCAAGACCCGTTCTTTATTGAAGGTGCTAATCTCAAAATGAATATGAAACTTTAATATGCAACGCCGGGTACAGCGTGCAAAGCTTTGGCAACAAAAGAACGTGATAGAAAAACAATTATAGGCCTACTGTGTTCAGACAATATTGGGCAATAACTGTTGAGAATGCTGTCCAACAACATTTGCAAAGTGAGTCTACACTGGCATAAATGTGTTGAATTCAAAACTTTACCCACAGTTGTGGTAAATAAAGACATTATGATACAAGGGTTTATCCACTCACAATGTTGCCCAACACTAATGTAACTTCACTAGCATAGTAAAAATAAGAATGATAAAACTTACTCAGTTAGGGTCATAGCAAGATTATGTAATAGTAATTCTCGTCATAAGGGAGAATTAATGTAAATTTAAAAAAAATTACAATAAAATATTGAAGTTTCACACATGAAAACAATACAATAATCAACCCAGTTGAGAACTGACTCTAGGTATAAAAACAAAAAGAAAAAGTGACTTTATTATCCTCATAGATTATCATTATTGAAGACTGTTACCAGAAATAATAATACATATATATAGTTTAATAATAAAAAAAAGAAAAAGAAAAAGACTAAAACTATTTTATAGTAAAAGGAAAAATATTTGAGTTGAAGGTTGAAATTTGTCCATTTTGGGAGAACTTACAGGGAGGATCGAATGCACGGGAATGATCCCGATATTATATGCATCTCATAAAATATTGCTCCAATAAAGCGCACCATATTTCGCCTATAAGCAGTATCATGCCTGTCTTAAGATCGTTCTGTTCGTCAAAAATACTTAGTTCTCCAACAAGAGTTGTCTCCATCACTTTGAACAGGAAAATGATTGTTCTCTAAGTTTTGTTCTTTCTTTTTGCAGTTCAAAAAGAAGAAAATCAGAGTTAACCTTATAAAAGGCCAGAAACACATGGTCATTTGCTACAGCCTGCATTGTGACCATAATACAGTGCCCACTTTCATAGAGCTGCTTAGGCAGCTAATAGTGCCGAGCAATTTTCTGCTAAGCAAAAATGAGCATGAAACCAGTTGCAAACAGTACATCCAGCATGGTAGTTTGGCTGGTAACCTTTTTCTGTAAGCACATTTGTTTATTGCTATGCGAACTCTTGTGCTTAAGCAGCTCTTTAACACAGGGCCAGGCTGTAGACCCCCATGCATTGGTCGCCATCGCTGAGGTCAAACGATGGAACCGTGCACGTATGCACACGCCACGCATACCTCTCAGCCAATGATAAGTCTTCATTAACCTCAGTGAGGGCGCTGTTTGGGTCTTTTGACGTCATATGCAAGTGGTCTAGTTGTCATTCCTGTCACATTTTTGGCTGTGCATACAGTGAATGGAGGGAAATCAAAGAATGGCTCCGTAATAAGAAAAAATTTACAGTTAATATACAAGTTGGTAAAGGCTTATATTAATATCCCTCCAAAATTATCCCAGGAAGGTTCCAAAGTAGGCTATGAATACAGTATAGGGTCCCAAAACATAAAAAGGAAACCCTGAAATTGCTAGTATACATGAACATTATGCAAATCTAACATCATAATTCTCATGGACAGATGCCCTGACAGTAACTGCCTGGACTGTAAAACCTAACCTACAGAATGTTTTCTTACCATAAAAACAAAACAATCGGTGGTAATAAAAGTTAAAATATACTGGTATCCGGTTAATATAATAAACAACACGGGCTAGGACTGCTGGTTGCCTGTAGAAATAATTAGGGTATACACCTATGGGTATGAGACTTCGCTTCCGATCGACGCCACTTGGGAGGGGAGATATCTATTATTTTTCTACAAAAAGTGACACTGAATCTTGATTTTTGTTTTCCCCTGTTTAACACCCATTAGAGTTAATCACTTTGTACACCAATAAATTACTTAAAACACTAGGCATCATGCTAGACTATCCGATTTCAGTAATAAATAATTAGTATAATTCTTTCAGTATGGGGGGATTAAAAAACAACAACCATAAACCAATCTGATACATTAAGTTTACCTTTCATGTACCACCCCAAAACTAAAAACTCAATCCGACACCTGAAGATGAACAATTTCTTTCAGAGGATGGTGCAGGGTTGGCTATAGTATGCAATTTAGGGTCTCTTCGAAAATGGGGCTTCCGATAAAAGACTTGGTTTAAAAAATTGCAACCACAGCCAACGATGTTGTTTTGAAAAGGTTATAACTTTCGACTAGCAGCCATCAGTGTCTGGTTCCATGCACTTGTTTCTGATCTTGAAGTGACATCAGTAAAAGGTGTCAGTCTGTTTACCATTAAACCTTTCTCTTGTTAAGATCACAAGATTTGTTCAGGTACAAACAATAGTTTTTGAGTGTTGAATAATTTAGTGGCCAGCGAATTAAGCAGGCCTGGCTTCAGAGATGTGCAAGATATCTTGGCTGTAATTTATGACTTTAGTCATAAGCAATTCATAAGTGGGAGTCACCTTACAATCAGCACTGTTTTTACAAGAAAAACTTAAAATCAATAGGGCCATTCATTCTATATTGATTTAGTGTTTACGCTTCAGCTATCGTTATTAATCAACCACCTGTGTTTGGTTGAAAATTTTCGTTTTAACAACATTGACTTACTCCATCATGCATCAGCATGGTCAGTGAGCATCAAAAGACAAGTCTTGCGCACGGAAATAAAAATGAAGCAAATTTCCCAGTTTGCCTAGACTGACGTATACAGCCATCTGCGAAATCCTTGCACATTAAAGAACAGTGGGGCAAATTTTCATTGGGCCTTCGCCAAACATAAGCTCCGGCTCTGTCATGGGATCCATCATCGACTTTGGAGCCGTGTACATTTTGCACAGTTCTTCGACATGGAGCCCAGAGCTAAAATTGGAACCGGATGGGGGAGCCTATGGCGGAGGTTTGGTAAAAGCCCATACAGCTAGTTAAAACAAATACATTCCTAAGCACAGCAGATGAGTATTGAGGTTACCAGCCGTGATGACATGTGATGTACAATGCTTTTGACTGGTTCACTGTTGATCAATTTGCCGGACAATGACAAATTGTTATTACTGGAAAAAAAAGGCCCAGTTTTATAAAGGGGCAAAATTTCATACAGCTGTTTAAAAAGGAAATTTTGTTGAACAACTTTTAGCCGAACAACTTTTAGCCAAACAAATATGAGCAGGCTACCACTCCCAGACGACACATAGGAAAATGGTAGTAACCTTGTTCTGGTAGGCATCATTTGGTGTGCTTAGCTACTCTCTTATGCTTAAGCAGCTCTACAAAATTAGGCCCAGGTAAACACAAAAACTGGCTAAGCACAAAAAGTTTTGCTTAGCAGAAACATACTACCAGCCAAATGTGCATGTAAGTTTATGTTATTGCCACTGGTGCTCTGCTATTTTTGCATAGCCTTTTTAAATTGGGCCCTGGTGACCAGCCAATATCGTATGTATTGTACAACATTAAGGCTGGATGGTTCCCTACATGTTCTTGCTCAATTAAGATTAAAAAAAGAAACAAATTGAAGCACTACTTTTAAAAAGGTCAAAATCACAGCACACATTAAGTGGAGAACATGTCCATGTGATAAAAATTATTCTTACATACAGAACATTGCAACATGAAATTACACACATTTGTCTAAAATGCCTAGGTATGGTACAAAATGTAGAAGTTGGTACACTGGTTCCCAGTCGGTCTATATACAGCTAGACATACAAAGTCTACATCAAGGAATGTAGTATAAATACAGGGTACCAGTTTAATAAGATATAGCTCTAATTTAAAAGAACGGTAATCATACAATTTTAGGTCTTCACGATTCGGATTTTCCCAAGTAAAAATTCAGCTCAAGCAAAACAAAAAAATCACGTAATATTTGGAGTCATATTATTACACATTTTCAAGGACACAGTAGTGAAAATGATATTCCTAAGCCTAAGACGATTTCATGGCTTTAATAGGCCAGCTATGTATAATCTATACATTCTTCATGCTGTCACTGCAGCATTGATTTACCAGTAGATGCACATAATTATTAACATAGTATATACATGAATTTGTTTAGTATTATAGTGTGAACAAGACAATGTAGTAGTACAAACTTTTCCCCATTTTCCAAATCAGCAAAGTTCCGAGATCCAACACACAAAATGGATTGGTTTTTCTACTTGATTAAATACAAACCAAAATTCCACCGTTGGTTCTCAAAATCTCCCTAATTGTTATATAAATTATACAATGTTTTTTTCTTCTTTTCATTTTGAGCTTTCACTTTTTTTAAATATAATTTTACAGCTATCTATTTTCTATTAAGTACATTTTTCCACATGATATTCCCTTTGCCAACCACCTTGCTAACTTTAATAGCGTCAGTCTAACTTCAAAGATCTTTAAAAACCAATTTTCGTTTTACTGTTACTGTTTACTACAGGAGCTGTTGTTGTTTGAGGGTTTAGGAGACAAAAAGTCCGATGGGGAAAAATACCTCCCAATTGGGGATATAGTTTGGTTGTTATTGTCACCTGAAGGTATCCTGATTGAGGTCACTGATATCCTCTTTGGGTGAAAAGAGCTCCAATGGAAAGACTAGCTTCCATTCGAGATAGCTTGGTTGTACATGTTACTGTCACCCAAAGATTTCCTTATTGGGAAAAGTAATACCTTACTTGGTAGAAGAGTTCTAAATTGGGATAGTTTGGTTGATCTTGTCACCTGAAGGTCTTGCGAATGTGACCAAACCTACTCAGGAGAAAGGAGTTCTAATCAGGACAGCTGCTTTCAATTGGGATAGCTTGGTTAATATTGTCACCCAAAGGTCTCTTGAGTGGGAACAACCGCACTAGGGAGAAAAGAGTTCTTATCGGAACAGCAGCTCCCAATTTGGATGATTGATTGATATTGTCTGCTGAAGGGTTTCCTGATTGGGATCAACCATATCGTCCTAGGGAGAAATAAGTAACTGACAAGAATTCTAATTGGGACAGCAGCTCCCAATTGGGATAGTTTAGTTAAATTGTCACTTGAAGGTTTCCGGACTTAAACCAATGATATCCTCCTTGGGAGAAAGGAAAGCCAATCGGGGTAGATATACTGTATTCCCAATTGGTAACAACCATCATGTAAGCATGACTAACGTTTGTAGATTTCTGAAGAAACAACTTGAGCATCAGAAAATTAGAAAACAATATCCTGTAGTTTTTTTTTAAACAGTTAATTGAACAGAATGTTTACAAACATGAACGTACCAACACACCAATTTTCCCAAATAAATCTCATTTTCAAAGTAATATAACTCCACACAAGTTCGGCTTCAAATAGTCCAAAGAGGTGAAAATGAGTCATAACTATTCCTTGAAATAGGAAAATAAACTGTTGCAAATTTGCCGTTTTCTTTCTATGCAAGATTCAATATCAGTGTGATTGCTACACCTGTGGGACCGGATTCATAAAGCCTGTAAAGCAGACTTTTTCAGCGGCGTACGGAACACCCAGTAGCAGAATTTCAATTTCATAAACACTGCTAACCGGTAGCAAAACTAGCTTGTGAAAAACTAGCTGGTGCAAATGCATTATGGAGGCACAAACGCACTGGGCGCACATATGCACCACCAATTCTTCTTGATTGTTTATGAAATACACTTCTGCTTATGTATGTTTTTCTGCGAAGGTAAGCAAACAAAAAATTGCTAACCTGTAAGCAGCTCTATGAAATTGGGCCCTTAGCAGACAATTTTACTAACCAGTTTTGTGCTAGGCAAAAATTTGCAGGATACCAGTCAAAGATGGTGCATGTGACATGGTATTTTGGCTGGTAGGTACAATTTTGTTGCGCTGAGCTACTTTTTGTGCTTAAGTAGCTCTATGAAATTAGGCCCAGGACTGTACTTCAATCAAATCCAACCATATTGCTTGACACATGTAATTGCTTAGCTGGGAAACAGTCACAGGTAAAGAACTTTCTATGGGAGTATAACAGGTTCCCTGCTTCTGCAAAGCAATTATTTTTCTGCTGTAGTAACATTTGGTGAAAAGCAGCTTTCGGAAATGGGGCTTCAAATAAAGGTAGGGTCGCAATCTGCTTGAGGGACAGATTGTCAGAAAACATTATTTGAACATTTCCTTCAGGAGTATGAGCAAACGAACATCAACGGAGTGACTATGCTCACCCTTACGCACTATGCATTATGCACCTACGCTCTTTGCCATTACAGGGTCATTTCACTCGGCGTTCACAACGCACACTTCCATGTTGACCCCTAAAATGGAGCAAAATATCAATTCTCACCATGTCTTGGGGAAAAGTCTACCTCTGTCCTACAAGTAACAAAACCCAACCCTTAAAAAAACAGAGCCCTAACCAAGCTCGTAAAACGTTTCTCGTCTCTTACAAAAGGGAATATCTCAACAGGGTGTACCGGACTACAGTTCACATTCACACTATGGAGATCCGTCTTACAAAATTGTATGAATTACAGTAATTAAAATGTGGGGGATTTATTTATACTGGTAACGTCTCCTGGAAGGGAGCTGTCGCTAGGTGCTTGGTCCAGGTAGCATTTCTACATAGTTTTCGGGAACTAGACCTGTTTTGCCGTTCAGTGTACCTAGGAGCCAACCTTTCTCTTTCGATGCCCTAACTGTGAGTCGAAAATGGAGGGAAGAAATAGTGGAAAATGTTATCGTATTATCTAGAATAGGTAGGATACCAACTCCGCGTCGGCTCAAAGCAGAAAGGACTTAAAATACCTAGAAAGAACCAGTCAGCTCAGAGTAGAAAGAACTCTGTATTATTAGAAAGGACTTCCGAGACCTAGAAAGACCCAGCCAACGATTTGAGTGGCCGAGCAATCAAGCGCACCTGACTGAAGCGTTGGTGTTTCTGACCAACAGAGTGTGGGTTCAACTCATGGTCTTGACACTTGTGTCCTTAAGCAAGACACTCGACCATTGTTGCTTCATCCTTCGGATGGGACGTAAAGCCGTAGGTTCCTTGTGTTGTATAATGCACATAAAAAGAACCCAGAACACTTGTTAGGAGAACGGGTTTGCCCGGTGTTTTCTGTTTTCGTTGGCTCCAAATTGCGTCACATCACCGTGTGAACCATTACATGGTGCTATGTAAATAAATGGGTCTTATAGTTCGAACAAAGCTCCGCATACCTTGTAGAAAAAAAAGTAATTTGAGACGCCCTTGGGTGTGACAAAGCACTTTATAAGAACTGCATATTATTATTATTATTATTATTATTATTTGCTCTTTTTAAACGTGAGAGCAAAACTTTGTTTGTTCTTTTGCACTAATGGTTGCCTTAGCTTGCGGTTGGCAAAAATTGAAGCAGTGCATGTACACAAAGGCGTGGACCCCTTGCACGGGCATCAGATTCCACTACAGTCTGCACTTAGTCTGGCATATTGGGATTCAAATTGCAAGATATGGTGCACTCTATCGCCATACAGAGTCGCCTGAAATGCCCCAGTACAGGAACACAGTAACACATGAGAAATCTGATTCCCAAAACTGGCACAGCCAAGATTTAGCATGGGGGGATGAAGTCAGTTTAATTAGGTCAATCTGGATGTGTATCTTGCAGCCAGCATGTCAGCATGTTCCCTGAATGCTCACTGACTTCCATTTTAAAAGAACAGGGGCCCATCAAGCCTCATTTTGATATAACTTAGTTTTAAATGTGTGTTTTTCTTCCAATAGCTGTACCACAATGAAGTATAATGATCAAAGAGCAACCTATCCATCTTTGCCAAAAATGTGCTGTGTCATTACAAAATGTCCGATACAAACAGAGGATAAAGGTTAAAGTTGCTCAACATTGTCAAAAGTTCATGCCAGTAAACTGCAAACCATTTAAAATTATTTTTTCTGAGTAGGTTGATGGAGGTTGCACTGTTAGAAAAGGCAGGCACTAGAAATATCAACTTTACTCTTAAAAATGGAGTACATATACAGCCTTGAGGTTAAATCAGGCATTAAACGAGACAAGAGGTGTTATGACTGGGAATTTTTTCTTTCTTTTTGTTTCAAGCAGCAGGGGGGAAGACTCACCATTAATTATGATCTGATTTGGAACAAACGAGAGCTCTGATTCGTTGTCAGCGTCGCATGCATATAACGTCCTCACACAAATATCCCTGTTACAATAAGGATAGCAGAGAGTGGTTTTTAGAGCAAACAACAAAGATTAAGCAAACCGGGGGGGAGGGAGGGGCATTCATAGGTAGGATGGTTCAAACATGCACAGAAAAAAAGTCCGAAAGCTTCTTGATTTGATTTCTCCTGGAGACCCTTTGGAGCGATGCTGCCACAGGACAGCCATGACATTCAGTATCTGGGAGACAAGTTTAAAACCGTGCAAGTCATCTTAGGGACTACTTTGGTCACACGTACATTGCTTTAGCGCACGAAGGAGACAAGACTCACGCACTTCAACGGGTCTCAATGTTCGAATACGCACGAGACTTGCACAGTCTATTGTAGACATGCATGCCTAGGGATGCCCAAAAGTGCCTCAAAATAAACCTCATGCCTTGGAGCATGGGGGAAACAAAAAGTAAAGCACTGCTCAACAGAAGAACAAAGTTGCTGAACACTGTGAGGCGGGCAACCAGCCGACAGCATGGTGGTCTACATCAAACTCTTTAACCGGTATCCACTTTACTTGGTTAAAAGTTGTATTACAGTTGCTGCAGGCTCTCTTTATTATGGGCCAGCAAACTAAATGATCTTTTCCGAAGATCTCCCATCGGAAATAGTGATTTCGCGCTTAAGGGGTTTGCTTGAACCATCCTTTATAACAACCTCAAAGGTAACAACTCATTCATGTAAAAAAAAAACAATTTGTGAAACCCCACACCAAAATCAAGCACTTCTTGTAAATAGTGATGACAACTGAAATATCAGCCTTGTTATCAATGAGATGTGTAAAGAATTATTTACATTATGGGTCCCAGAAATGAGATTGAATGAAAATGAAAAATCCTGACAATTGGATAACAATTTGTGTGGAGATGAAACTCCCAAAGTGTACAGAATGTTACATTGGAGATTTACAGACTGTCTGCGTCATCTCAAATAGACATCTGAAGGTCTGGTCAGAACAACTGCCATGCTCTTACCCTTCATTAGAGAAGCTGGTTCTCTTAATGCTTACAAGAAACTGTTAAAAACATATCTGCTTTTGCCTGATGTTTAATTTTTCTCTTCTTGTTCTATAGTTATTTTGCCTCTGGAGGGCGCTATTGACAAACTCTTAGCGATTATACCTGCCGGTCTAGGAAATATGCAAATGTAGTAATTCGCTCTACAGGTAATGTATGAGCGAAGTAGACTTAATGTTTACAAGAAACTGTTAAAAACGTATCTGCTTTTGCCTGATGTTGAATTTTTCTCTTCTTGTTCTATAGTTATTTTTGCATCTTCTTTCCTGCCCTGTGGCAGCAGTCTATAATGGCGCTTCGACCCAGTTGTGAATAAGCCCGGTATAAATGATATAATATGAACATAAGTAAGTCTTCTCATCTCTTTTATGGCAAGTTTGCCTCTTTCATGAAAATCTGAAGGTGCAGAGAGATCAGTGACAAATCTTGAAATCAGGAAAAATCCTGACAAATCACATACCTGAGACCTAATTAGGTGTTATATGAAATCTCTTCTTCCCATCTAGTTGATGAGCAAATAAAACCCAGTATTGGAGTTTGGAAGGAAGTGCCTGGTTTTTAGCATGGAGTGTCACATCTACCAGAGGTATTAGCTAACATGTTTGAATCTTAAAATAGTTAGCATTGTTAGTCTTAAATATCAATAACAGGAAGGCATGTATAACTGTCAGTTGGAAATAATATAGTAAACAGTCCACGGCATTCCTCTCTTTCTTTCTTTTAAGTGGCGAGGGAATAGTTGATTTACTCACAGATAGACTCAGGGGTTTTTAAACTCTTCTTCATGCATTGCACTCTCTTCATGCACACTTACTTTTTACTAGGATCTGATTCAATTAAACGTCTAATATCACTAATAGCAGGTTGGAATCCAGAAGTATCTGAACTGCTGGATCTGAAAAAATCGGAGGGTGGAATAACAACAAATACGATCAAATGTGGTACTTTGATACGTAACGATTTCCTTCTTTCTCTTAAAGTGCGCCTGGGAAGGTTTTTGTTTTTGTTTTGGTGCATGAATGGTGCGAGATCTTCAGCTGACAGAAATGATACGATGTGCAGTGCAGACACGATGTCGGTAATACTCATTAGTTCATTGTCACCCTAAATATCCCAATCAAGGTACATAGTTACCTTGATTAGGGCCTACTTTTCCCACAAGGAAAATATCAATTGTCCCAAATCAGGGAACCATTGGAACAATAACAGCCTAGCTATCCCATTGGGGGGTAGATTAGGTATACCCTGATTGGGACTTTCTCTCAATGAGGGTATGAGCGGTCACCATTTGAGTGTCAACACCTTTTTTGAGTGGGTGACAGTTTGTGAAGAAAAAAACCCCAAACAAACAAACAAACTTTCAATGGGAAATGAAAAAAAATCTCTAAACTCAAGACCTACTCATGGGGAATGTGATGAAAGACATAATATTTCAAATGAAAAACAAAAGTATGTATGGCCAACTTGCGCAGGATCTAATTCCATAAAGCTGCTCAAGCAGAAAGCAGAAAACCAGTCACAGGCGGTACCTGTGATGTGGCATTTTGGCAGGTAACCTTATCCTGTTAAGCAAAGTTGTTTTGTGCTTAAGCTATTTTCTGCGCTTAATCATCATCATCATTCACTGCAGTCGAGATCATAATATGCCACCGTGGGCACAATTTCATAGAGCTGATTAAGCAGAGAAATAGGCTTTCTGCTAAGCAAAAATAAGCAGGGTACCAGCCACAGATTGTACATGTGACATGGTACTTTGGCTGGTAACTTTATTCTGGAAAGAATAATTTTGTTGTGCTTAGCTATGTTTTGTGCTTAAGCAGCTCTATGATAATGGACCCTGGTTTATTCGCTATAGCTTCAGTAGCTCTATGAAATTGTGCCCTGCAGCTGGACAAAACAATGGTCCGAAAACATCACTTCTGAGCCTACACTCCTTGAGGACCCATCATGCAGCTACCTACCAGTCCCGTATTGTATTATTACAAACCTGTGGTAGGCTCACTAGTTTATGCTTTTACTGTACAGAGTTCATATCTTGAATTTTGATTACTATTTGCTAATGAGGCAATTCTGACCCCCCCAAAGATGGCACTGCGCTAGTTCACGACAATGATTTCGTTAGTAATCACTAGCACCGTGACAAAATTTAACATTTTTATTAAATAAAACTGCCCTCAAATCACCATATCAACACTCCAGGTCCCCCCCCCCCCCCCTCTGGTCCTTGCTCTATGGTCCCCTAAAATATGTAAACATTCCAATTTGTGTTTTTGCATAGCGGCTTATAACTAGTAAAATATGTAAACATGCCAATTTGTGTTTTTGCATAGCGGCTTATAACTAGTAAAATATGTAACCATGCCAATTTGTATTTTGCATAGCGGCTTATAACTAGCGAAAAGAAATTGTCATCTGCTACTGCTGAAAATGATCAATCACCTAAAAAGACATTTAAAACAAATACAATTTCACAATGTACTGTTTTTTTCCCAAAAGTATATAAAACATACAAGTAAGTTTTCCACTGAAGTGCATTTGAGAAACTGAAATATGGCTTAAGCTTAAAGCAGCAAAAACTTAAGGGAGAGAAAAAAAAACAGAGGAAAATTAAATGCACAGTACAGAAAGGATAACAATAAAGGGCAATGAACACTTTGTTCAACGTTAAAATGGAATTTCATGGTGATATTGGCAAATGATATTTCTTAGTGGAAAACATGTCCTGCTCAAAACCACAAATCTATGAGCGATGTCAAGATTATTTAGTTATGGATAATGTATGTTTTTTAAACAAACATGGCCTCTAAACTGAATGCTATGTTGAGCAATGCCACACACACACAACCTTACATTGTTGCTCTAGTGTTGAATTCTATAAAGAATTCCTCCCGAGGTACAACTTGAACAAAGACAAATTTTCTGGGGAAGCACTGTTCCATTGTTTAAAGTACCCCGCAAGGGCTTGTGCACCAACCAATATTGGGTGATTCGGTAAAACACTGACTACTTTTTGTTCTCCCATTGTTTGGACTTAGATTTGTTTTAGCAATGTCTTCATTGGTTCTGTACACAATAGCAAAGCAATGTTGTCCTCGGTCTGCCAAAACACCCGGATCCCTTTTTGTTTAAGTCCTCAGTTTCAACAGGTAGACATACTCAACCAATCTTAAAGATTCAGTCAGTAAGGTCCTTCCATTGTTGCTCTTTTGTTACCTTCTCTGAAGATTTCCTCTCCAGGGTAAAAAGATGGAACAACAAACAATTTGTGGGGAAGCATTGTTCCATTGTTAAGGGCCCCTACAAGTGCTGGTGCATAAGAAAAGAAGAAGCAGAAGGAAAAGAAACAAAACCCACACACACACCAAGCATGAGCACACCAATAAACAAGTCTCAATTTCATAGAATCGCTTAAAAAAACAAAAACCCCAATACTTTTACAAATGTTTATTGTCATAAGTTGACCCTTCGGAGAACTTTCAAATCTGTATAATCATCACACCCTGACATATAACGGTTGCCTATGACTCAAAATAAATGTGTCAATGTCTAGAAAAACAATGCAAAACCAATTTTGCATTGATTTAAGATATGTAGAAAGTACAGGTTTGTTACCATCCTTGCCCAATTTCATGGCTCTGCTTAACACGGAATTCTGCACTTACGGATCATATAGTTGTGTGCTTTGCAGGGCGCTGTAATCACAGAATTTCGCGGTAAGCAGAGCCGTGAAATTGGACCCTGATTGATTGGAAAATTGTCAGTTCAGAACATGACCTACACTTTTTTTTGGATTAAGTGGAAGTAGGTCAAATCTTGCAGCCATTTGCGGCCGCTATTGACATTTTGGTACAAGCCAATTGCAGCCACTACGGTCTCCAAAGGGTTAAGCTTATGGTGTTTTCCCTGGTAACCTGTTTGTACCAGTAATTTTGTGTTTGTTCTAATAGCAGCTCTATGAAATTGGGCCCAAGCAGGAGGACATGTTGTGTGGAATTGAACAAAAAGAAAAGAAAAGAATGAATATGAATGACCGGGGAGGGGGGGGGGAATCTATAAATGCAAGATTGAAGACAAACAGCTGTTCATAATCTCAGAAAAGCCACAAAATGCATTGACAGGAAACTGGGGAACAAGGACAGGATTGGTGTCAAATACACTGGTACTTTTCAAACAGTGTTTGCTTGAGTTCCAATGGAAGACTTCCGAGGCGATAGCGGGCATCCCACTCTCTGGTCCTTTTCCGTTGTTTTCAGTGACGAGAACAATAGAAAAGGACTGGTGAGTTGGATTTCCGCTATCATCTCAAGAGCCTCCCATTGACTGATAGCAGTTGACATGGCTGGGTGTCCTTTACTAAAATCATTTGATATCAGTTTATTTCAGTGAAAAATAGTATTAGCTGTTGCAAACTGCTTAAAAACCAAAAGGACCTATGGTATAAATGGCAAAGAATAGTTAGTGGCCTGACGTTTCGAACCTAGCAGAGTCTTTCTCAAAGCCTTCGAGAAAGACTCTGCTAGGGTCGAAACGTCAGGCCACTAACTTTTCTTTTGCATCAGTTTATTTTGTTAAAAAGCAGCTTTTTATTTGTGTTCCATTCAAACAGAATTAACGCTGATGTCAACATAATCTTAAAGCTGTAATTTGTAGGAAGGCCCATTACTGAAAAAGGGTTAGTCGACTTTTGATGGTGCAAACACCAACCAGAGGGTTTTCACTTCAAAGAAAAGAGAATTCCTTCACATAATTTCTTTCTTCTTTTTTATCTTTCTTGTTAATACTCCACATAATTTGTGTTTTTTTAAAAGGACTGTATTTGGTGTTCTTTCAATATTTTGAAATTATGGAAGAAAATTGTGAAATAGAGAAGGTAGGTAGCAAGAATGGGGTGATCCATCGGAAGGAAAATGGAGAAACTTACTGAGAGGCTGAGGATGAGCTTGTATTAGAGCTAGCGGAAGCACTCTTGTTTCGTGTCTGTACGTCTCTATCAAATCTGTCAATTTGAGGCAAAAATGCTGAATTTTGATGGTGGATGAAAATGACAAACTATCTACCTCATTCTTATTTTCAGAATCACATCATCCTGCTTCCCCCCATAAACAGTCAAAAGATAAAATTACTGCTAAACTTGAGCAAGAGTTTGAACCAAAATGGATTTCTCTGTAAATAGGGTGTCCAAGGTCCAGTTAAGTTTTGTGATGCACTCATTTTCCTCTTGAAAGTGGTGGGAAAACAAATTAATAGCCTATAACCTCATGTTAAAATGGTGTAAGTTGCCATTGTATTTGATACTCTTTCAGAGTGAAATCTGAAACATGACGTCATTTGATATCATCAAAAAACAAATTTGTTATCAGTCAAAAGGTACAATTCAATCCCTTTTTGATTGAATAACATCACAATTCAGGAATAAACTAATAGTTTTCTTGTACAGAAACGTACAGACCCATATATTTGTAATGCGACGCCATTGGATGTTTCAGGATATTGACAAAATTTACACTTGAAGGGTATCAAATACGCTATTATAATGGGAAGGGGGCAGTGCATCATTGCTTTCCATGAAGATCCAAGCATGCAAGGAACAGGATGTCCGGAATAGACCTTATGCAAATGACGTCATTTGAGTAGGGCGCCCTCGCCTAGAGGTCAAAAGGAGGCTGTTCATTGGCTAATCCTTTGCGTCGCGCGTACAAAACTGTGCGTTTCCATTGTTACATCATCGGTTTACCTCTAAGATGGCGGCTGGATGACGTCAATGCATATGGTCTATAGATGCAGCATGAAAAGCTTCACTAGCCAAGCTATCAGCCAACTCTTTAAAAAAAAAAAATTTTGCCAAAATAAAAAATAAAAAAATAAAAAAAAAGTACAGAATAACTCACATTTCATCTGCTCTTGCCAGGGGCGGTCTAATAATAGTGCTTGGTGCACCTAGAAAGAAAACAGAAAAAAACACATTCATTGCTTGAAAACACTCCATGATGAATCTTACATTTCAATAATCATCAGTTCTTGGTCAACAATTGACACACTTCAATTTGAAGGAAAAACAGAGATGACTGTGTGCCCTTCCATCATTGTGAAATTGAACGTCAGTGCAACCAGAGAGATTTCTGTCGTACTAAGCTAAAGAGCATGCCTGAATGAATGTAAGCAGGATGGGGGTTGGCGTCTTATGAATCACATGCTGCACATGAAAATCCCCTCACCAATTCTACTTGTCAACATCAATCACTAAATCCATGGTAATTAAATATAGTAACATTAAAAAGTTGCAACTCATTCAGGTGATTCCCCAAGCTGCTGCTTCCCAGGTTGTATCGTAAACTTGGGTGTGATCCCTGGCTATAATGGCAGTTACAAGTTGAATGGTTTCTGACTGGCACCTCCAAACAAAGATATTGACAAAATAGGGAGACCGCCAAAATAAGGGCTAGATAGCTCAGTTGGTAGAGCGTCGGCACGTTAATCCGGAGGTAGCAGGTTCAAGTCCCGCTCTAGTCAATTTTACTTTGTTAAACCCAAAATTATTTTAAAACTACCCAGTCAGCTTCCCTTGTGGTTTCTGACTTAAATCCATGGTAACTACAAAATATAACTCAACGACACAATTGTATCACAACACAGAATTTAGTTTCAAAGAAGAAAAAATAATTGCATCAGGGCTCAGCTTGGACTCGAGCTAGCCCCTTCCTGTACAATACTACAGACATTTCTGAACCACACATTTTGCCTAATGGCAACTGACTACCATACAGCACTTTTTCCATTGATTGCTCTATTTCTACAGGCTAGATTTGTTTAGAAGTGAAAAAGCGTAACTCTACATAGCTAGGCTTGCAGAAGCCAAACTCGACTCAAACACAATTAGCAATTAAAGTTATGTTTAGGCTGTGTTCCAATCAGCGGCTACAGCTTCATCGTCACGTGAACAAGCGTTGAAGCAAAGGAGGCCCATGGCAACAGCCTTAGGAACAGCCACAGCCGGTAACTCGGACACGGTCTAACTTAAATTGATTAAGCAATCTGGAAAGATCCACTTCTTGGACTGCATCAAAGAAGAACGACCAGTAACAAGTTACAAAAGCCTACTGTACTGATACTACTGGCGTGTCGTGGCCGAGTGGATAAGATCACTGGACTCAAGCTCTGGTGTTTCTGATCAGCAGAGTGTGGGTTCGAGCCCCGGTCGTGACACCTGTGTCCTTAAGCAAGACACTTAACCATGATTGCTTCGTCCTTCGGATGGGACGTAAAGCCGTTGGTCCCGTGTGTTGTGTAACGCACGAAAAAGAACCCAGTGCACTTATCGAAAAGAGAAGGGGTCCGCCCCGGTGTTCCTGGTTTGATCGGCTGCATATTGCGCCACAGCACCTTGTAAACCATTACAAGGTGCTATGTAAAGGAGTAGGTCTCATACTTCAAAACGTAGCCCCAAATACCTTGCAGGAAATACTGAATGTTAAGCGCTTAGAGGCTGGCCTGCAGTAGGCGCTATACAAATACAATATATATATATATAAAGACAAAAGGCTACATATTAATGTACAATAAAGTACATGAGACTGTTGTTTCAACCAAATCATGTTTTACAACACAAGTGTAACCGCAAAATCGTTCGCATAACTAAGGTGGCATTCAGATTGATCAATGTTTCAAAAATGTTGATCTTTTTTTTCCATTCTGTGGGTGGGTGGGTCAAAAGAAACAAATGAAAATTGAAACTCGGTTTCAATTAAAATAGTGGAAAAGAACAAATCTTAAAGGGGTCTGTTGTGTCTATGCTGTTCCATTAGTTATCGGTGAACTTTATTTCGATAGCCGACCTCTGCGCCCGATGAGGAGATGGCATGAGTTTCCTCTTCTGTTTCAACTACAAAGTTGCATGCTGAAAGCCAGGAAAAGCCATTGAAAACTCCTGAGTTGGGAGAACATTGACCTAAAATATCTGCTTCATTTGAGGCATCACTTTGTTCTTTACTGGGTATATTAAATGGTCTGCCAATATTTACAAGTTGAAATTTGGGTGAGTGAGTGGGTCAAACAAATTCGGAAAAAGATCAAATTTTCAAACAATGATCATTCTGAAAGGACCGTGAAGATATTAAATTTCCGCACATGTCCGACACTCCACTCGAGACAAAGAATCTCTGGAGACTATGACGAGGCGGAGATAACTTGATGGCAACTACTTGGACCACAATAATATCCAACATCAAAATAAAAGCAAAAAAGCGTGAATGCGACGACAACGTAGTGGTGTACAAGACTCACATGGCAACATACATAGTGTACGTTATTGGTTATTTACGCAGACTTGATTCTAAATTTATACTTAATCTCTTTGAGTCAAAACACGACGTCAACCTCCGAAAATGATTTGCAGAGTTGCTTAGCATACAAATCTGCTCACCGTCAAAAAATGTTTGATTAGCAGGTTACTAGCGAAAATACCATGTGATGTTTTAGGCTGGTGCCCTGCTGATCTTTACAAAGCAACTAAGTTATGACCTGCATCCAAACAGTTTAAGAACTCTGGGTTTTAGACAGCTTGCAACCATTTGAATATTATTTGAAGAGCAGTTAGTGGCAGGGTTGGGATTGTTAATGTTAAGATACATCTACCAGCAGGCAATCTTACAAAGACGGAGGTACCAAAGTTACCTTTAAGAGGCTGTGCTAAGTCATGAGGTGGCCTCGATGATAGAGGCATTACCGATAATTGTCTAGTATCCTCTAGACCTCCTGGTAAACATAGCGGTGGTGTTTTACCTGATGAGTAATAATTGTTACAAGAAGAAGGGAACAAAGGAGACGAGATTAAGAAGAAGGTTTGGCATGCTGTACGAAAAACTTTGTGAATCGTGGGTCTTTGTAAATCAAACTTTGCATTTGATCCACAGAAACATTCCTTGGAAGTGATTCTTGGACGCAATCCTTGAAACTAATCCATCAAAAATATTCCCTGAAAATATTCCTTGGAAATGTTTGTTAGAAATAATCCTTGGAACTAATTCTTGGAACCAATCCATGGAACCAGTCCATGGAAAGATTCCTTGGAAATATTCTTTGAGATGGATCTTTGATACCAATCTTTACAAAGTTATTTTGGAACCTATCTTTGGAACCAATCCTTGGATTTAATCCTTGGAAAAATTCCGCGCAACAGATCCTTGAATACATTCTTCGGAAGTGAGGCTTGGAACAGAACCTTAGAACGTATGGAACTGATCCTTGCGATCAATCCTTGGAACTGTTCCAAAGAAACAATCCTCAGAAAAGATCCTGGAAAGGCTGCTAACTCAAATCCTTGCAACTGATCCTTAGGTACTATTCAAAATGTTTTGGAAGGTGCTTCAAGTGCAATACAAAAATATCACTAACTATGTTCATGTTAGATGAATAAAATAAAGAAATCAAAAAAGATGTTGAAAATGAGTATTAAGAAATAAAGATGAATTCCAATATTTAAAAAAATATATATGTGAAATTCATAAGCAAAACTAACAAACACAACTTTCACAAGATGATTATTTTGAGTGTCTTCCTAAAATTTTAGTTAAAGATGCTAGGTCCGATTTGACCAAAAAGTTTTGACTTAAATTTTAAATAGCTACATTTATAGGTTAAAGAAAGTTATAAGGGTTCAAATAAGGAACTGCACGAAAAAAATCAACCAACGGTAAGTGGTAGTTAGAAGATATAAACAAATTATTGTCGATATCCCGACATTATCCCACATCCATCAGGCAATGTACAATTTTGCATGTCACATGTATTTTGTACATTGTCCATGGCATATGCAAAAGGTTTTGTATGTGTTTCATTTTTGAAACATCTGTCGAAATAAATTCAGGAAAAAAAAAGCTGAGAAAAAAATATTTCGGTGAAAATCGGCCTAGCAACTTTAATGTTTACTTTACGACTTGAACATTTTGGACAATAAAACTAACACGGCTGATGAGCTTAACTGTAGTGGACAACTTTGTTTACAAATGCAAGACACAACGTATCAATGGAGGACTTTTGAAAGCTAAGTGGCCGCAGACATACCAGGAAATGTTTTGTTGTAATTCTGAGCATGAGCAACTTTCCAAGTCTGCTGCCACCTAGTGTCCCAAACACTCTCCCATTGTTCAAGGGCAATGCTTTTGTTAACAAGACAGCTATTTTAGGGAGATCCATATTAAGGGTTGCTGATTGCAGGGCCCAATTTTGTAAAGCCTGTTTCTTGCTTACAGAGCGCAGCCATTAGCAAAATGTCTACTTCATAAACACTGCTAACAGTAAGCAAAGGCCGGCTAGTTTGCCGGCAGTTCTTGTACGCAGAGTGATGCAACAATGCAAATCCATTGTGAACGCGCACACGCGCTGTCGAATCGCCTCAATCAATTATGAAATACATTTTGCTTTCGCATGGTAAACAGCTTTATGAAATTGTGTGGAAATTGGTTTCCAACAACTATAAGCCTGGAATCACAACCTTAACACATACTATTCACTGCTAACCAGACACATTGCCTAAGCACAAGAAAAACCTTGCTTATTAAAATGTCAGCTTAGTAAATGTTTGTGCTTAAATTTGACTGCTATAGACCTTTCTTCTGCAATGTCACGGCTGCAATTTTTGCCAGACTTGGTTGACAAAAGTATGTGTGATCCTTCATGAATAACAAAAATTGCTATAATTTATCATTTAATACAACTACTATCAAATTAGCCATATCACTGTTGAATCAATAAGATCCTGAAAAAAAGATAAAAAATGGTTTAAACATTTTATTCAAAAGGGCAAATCTGTGCCAACCCAGTTATACATTTTGTGAAAATGGTGGTCAATATTTGCAAGCAAAAGAAAGGTCTACACCACTTAATGTATTGTTGAAAATGCTCTAAGAATATATATATATATTTTTAATCGCAACAGGCTAATTTTTTATTGTATTGTGTAGAAGAATGTTTCTTTGATTTTGATTAGCTTAGAGACGGCAAATATCAGCCTCGGAGCAAGGTCTTTACTGCCATGCGAGTACAGTCAAATTTCAACCAGAACATAAACAATCCTCTCCTTGCACAAGCTACAGAGGGCAGTATTTTGTGACTGTCACTATGATAATGTAATAGTACAACTTTAGGTTTTTCAATAAGTATACCCATTTGAATGATCAAGTTCAAGTATATAATGGTAATGGGTCCTATGGGATGATGTGTTGATTTTCTTAGGATTTGAAAATTTGCATGGTGGAAGTATAACTAAGAGAGGTTTGCGGCAACACCATGTGAAAATCTCTTTTGAGTAGTGTTGGTTCTAACCACCAGTTCTTTTCAGAACCAACACTACTCAAAAGAGATTTTCACATGGTGTTACCGCAAACCTCTCTTAGATTTTCTTTTCCTCCAAATAGTTTCAGACAAAAGGAAAAGAACGCTATTAATTTTTTTCACGATCACAGATAATGAATGTTATTCTTTTCAGTTTATAACCAAGTTGAAGAACACCTCGTCAATGGATGAGACTGTCACACTACACATAATATTCTGTACCATGGGATGAGAATACATGTAACTCTGTGCAAGGAGTGATTAGATCGTTCAGGTCACCTCTGCATCATTCTGTACACCACCATTCTGCAGAATACGTCACATACAAGATTAGTCAATTGCAGCAGAACCCATTACAGAGCAACATCAATGTTAGAAACAGATAAAGCAACATCAACATGCATGCAGTATCACAGTTGAAACCTGCCGCTATTAATTTCATCTGAAATGCATCTTTGGGGTTCATTTCATATTAAAATAGTAAAAGGGAAATATTTTTTTTGTTTCCATTATTTTAAAAATAATTTCGGAAATGAGCCACGGCTGCATAAAGTGTTACCATCCATGGGATCCAGGGAACGCTGATACCATGGCAGCTCAAGGTTCCAATCGGGGTACGCTATTATCTAAACTAGGATAACTCTGCTATTTATTGTTCTTTGGGGGTTCCTGATTAGGAACTAAAGATATCCTCAATGGTAGGTAGAAAAGGGCTCCAATTGGGGTATGTTTTATCCACAATAGGATAATTTTGCTGTTATTGTTCCTGAGTAGAAAATGAAATTATCCCCAATGGTAGAAAAGGGTTCTCTCAACGTGGTAGGTAATAGCCAAAATAAGATAATTTGGCTATTACTATTCTTTGCGGATTCCAAATTAGAAACCAAAGATATCCTCAACAGTAGAAAAGAGTTCCAATCGGGATATGTTGTATCCCGACTAGGATAATAGTGCTTTTATTCTTCTTTGGTGATTCCTGATTAGGAACTACAGATATCCTCATTGCAAGAGAGGGTTCCAACCAGGGTATATTCTATCCAACATTTGATAACTTGGCTATTTTTTGTTCACTAGGGTTTCTTGATATTGATAGCTCATTGTCAAAAAGGGTTCCATTCAGCATAGTGTTGTATCTAATTGGGTTCCAATCTGGGTACCAGGTATGTAATACTCAATCTAGGATAACTTTGTTAATAATTGATCATTTGGGGTTCCTGATTGGGAACTACTGTATTTCGCTTTGGTAGAGAATGAGTTACAGTGCACTATGAATTAGTATTGGTGATTGATATTGAATACGGGGAACATGACATAATAGCAGCTGTCTGCCATTGTCTTGATGATTAATTTGAAATAGAACCCAAAGAACTCCAGTTTCAATACCATGTGACAAGCCTGTACGTCAAAATGATACCATGTGACACACATATGCCAAAACGATATCATGTGACACATGTATGGCAAAATGATTTCATGTGACACACATGTATGGCAAAATGATATCATGTGACACACATGCATGGCAAAATGATATCATGTGACACACATGCACGTCAAAATGATATCATGTGACACACATGTATGGCAAAATTATATCATGTGACACATATGTATGGCAAAATGATATCATGTGACATGCAGGTTTCTAAATTGTTGTATTCGTTGATCTAAACAAAAAACCATCACTTTAAATGTATGGCAAATTCTGCCATACACATGTGTCACATGATATCGTTTTGCCATAGATGCGTACAGTGTCATGAGAAAGGTGCGGGCATCCATTGAGTTGTCTCACAACTACGTCACTTAACATTCTCCGGGTTCTCGCCCTATGGTTTATAACTAATTCAATTAAAATTCTAATCAAACAATGTATCTTTCAACAAGTATGCAAGTCAAAATGAACTAAAGAAAAATACTAGCAAAGGCACAAAAATAGCTGATAGAACAAAATAAAAGGTGCCATGCCATGCAAAAAGACCAATTAAACTGGTACAGTAAAGCCAAAACAAAAACCCCAAACACCAGCATTTACCAACGCAGATGATGCCCAACCTTTAGCAAACTGTAAACAACATCTTTCAAACAAGTTACAGAAGGCAAAGTAAAAAAAAGAAAGAAGAAAAGCAAATGGACAATACAATCCTTGACATACTAGTGTGGCACACAGTGTCGTCGTCTTCATTTTTACCGTGGTATGTGTGGTACTTTGGGTATTTCCGCATTTGTATGGACCTCCAGAAGACTGATGTCAATAGCAGCATTAATGGAGAAGGAATGAGTGGATGGAGGGGTAGGGAAGGGGGGGGGGATGGGGGTTCAATGGAAAAGGGAATAGGGATGAGATGATTAGTGGGGGGAAGTTGATAATGAAGGGGGTGGAGAAATGGGTGGGGAGGGGTTGGTGAGATGGGTGGGGAAGGATTGGTGAGATGGCGGGGAGGGGTTGGTGAGATGGGTGGGGAAGGATTGGTGAGATGGTGGGGAGGGGTTGGTGAGATGGGGGTCACAGGCAGAAGGACAGGTGAATGGATTAAAATATTAGTAAGGGAAGTTGAAAATGAAACATTTGAAAAAATGAGAGCACGGTAGAATGGAGTTTGCAAAAGATCAGGGTAAGGGACAGGTTTAAAAGCAGGACAATTTTTAGTAGAGAGTGAGAGAGAGGAGTGAACAGGAGATGACACAGTTGATGCACAAGAAAGATGACACCCCAGATGTGTGAGGACAGATACATGAAGAAAGAAAGGATGAAGTGGGAGTGGAATGGAGAGTGCAGTGAAGAAATCAAGAAACGGACATAAGTTCAATAAGAACAATTGGGATTCAATCAGTGAGACACAAAAGATTCAGTGAAGCAAACATGAAACAAACAACGCCAAAGTAGAGGAAAGGGAAAAGACGTTACAATTGATACGGCCAACAGTCAGATGATGGATAAGACAGGAGAAAGATCAGTGACAGAGAGCAAATAGTAAAACAGTGAAACACAGACACCAGAACGACAGGAGATGGAGAGAAATACAGACAAACACAACAGCGGTTTCAAGATGAAAAAGTGAAGATCAAAGGGTCAAGGTCCCCCAAGGTCAAAGTTCATGTTTGAGGAGAGAGTAGAGGTCATATTTGATTAGGAAAGGAATTGGGCCGTTCAGATGGGCAAAGAATGGTGGGATGAAAGAAAAGAGATGATAAATGTTAGTATATGATAAGTCACCAATGCAAACTGTGATCAATATAAAGCTCAATTGAAATGTTTTGCCCGATGAAATTGCAAAAGAGACCCTTTTTAAAACTTTCGGTTTATTTTTTACCTACACCGCTCCGTGCTAAACAAATATTTCAAAAACAAATCCTCCCCCAGCGTTCCCAATTTTATGGAAGATGCTCAAAATTGTGATAAAAATATCTGATTTCCACTCCGTGTGCTGCATATTTCAAAAGCGAAAAAATATATAAGCATGGAACCAGGTTGACTGGGCACCAGTTGAAATGGTTTTAATGGACGACGTCACATGGTTATTATTATTTTTTTTTGGCCATTTCATGCACGGAGCGGGAAAGCTACATGCTGGAAATTTAATTTTAGCAGAGCTAATCTTTGATAAAACACATGCAGTAATTTAGTATCAAGAAAACAAATTAGGCTTTGTTCCAAATTAGGTTTTTTTTCCAATTTGTCACGAGTGCTTTCAAACAAACTGGCGATGTAAAAGAATACACTTTTTTTTTTAAGGAGAGAAAAACAGGTAATACTATCAATAACTGTAACCGCCTGGGCAGTAAAAACCTAATATTTTCAGGAGTAAATATGGAGTTAAATGTTGAAGGGTGTTTCAGCAAGGAGGGAATAACATTAACAAATATCGTTTAACATTCAGAGAAAATGCACTTTCAGCCATAACTGCCTGATGTGTCAAGTTCAATTCGTTGAGAAGTTCACTCCAACCTAGGCCTTTTGTCGATGACAATTTCTTTTGAACTTTAAAGTTAGAGTCATAAATTGGTTTTTGTCACTGAAATGCTTATTTATAGACAAAATTATAAAGAAAGATACAGTAACAGTCACATGCGAAAGTTTAAGCTGAATACAGCAATAAACTGTCACAGTATTTTCACAAGAATGTCAAATTCATTCATATTTAGCGAGGTGACAGTGGGTACCAACCGCATCTCTGGCCGCAACATTCACAAACGGACACCAACCCTCAGAAATCTTAGAAATTATTCGTGCATGAATGGTTTCTCAGATTCAAATGCTTTTGGGTGAAAAATAACCCATTACTTCAAAAAGGAATAACTTCTCAAAATAGTTTATACTTTCAACAGCTGCAGTGCTTCTCACCAAGTAAGTTTTTATGGTATAATTTTTTAAAATAGTATTTCCCAATCTATGACCCTACCTTTAAATTCAGACCTTAAGAACTTAAAAACTAAAATAAAATATCACAAATTATATCAAAGACCAAACATGCTCATTCAGCATTATCATTCCATTCGGACTTATTCCTTCTGTTGATTGTTTTTGTTTACCAAGGGGGGAAGGCTGTCTTTCCTGCAGACGGTTCCCAAAGAAAAAAGTGTAAATTTTCCTGATGGAGGGAGGCGTTCCAGTTGGCAAAGATTCTAGCCCTGGGTGGAGGTCAAAACAAATCAGACAAACATTTCATGTCTGTACACAACAAGATTAACAACTGTTTCATGTTTCTTCTTTTCTAACCATAAAGGGAGATAGGTTTCCCTTACACAGAATATCTCCACACCACTATAAAGACTTTTTAAAATTTATACTTAAATTTTTTTAATAAATCTTATAATGACAGCATGCCATGAATGAAATCGTTTCAAAATAGTTTTGAGAGGTACTTGGGAAATCTTTGAGGAAGTTTGTCTGCTTGTTTTGATCCAGCATATTAATTTGGGTCCACTTCTTAGGTTTCAGCACCCCTGGACACACACAGTCTGCCAGCCAGCACATCACTAAAATGAGTACTATCGTCACAACAAGAATCATTCCACTTTGTTAAACAACTTGCCCATTCAGAAACGGGCTTCAACCAGGCCAACAGTTGTTTATCTATAAAGGCTAACAGTCTTGCTCCAGAAACACACTTCCTTACGGGAAAACCTTCAAGACTGTTGAATCCCCCTTAACCAGTTCGCTTTGGGATTCAATATCCTTTTCTTGGTACCTGTGCGGGATTATTTTCAGTCAAAAAGGTACTTTTTTTTCTGGCCACTTACAACTTGTTTTGTCAAAGAGGCTCAGTTTGGACTCCCATATAAAGACGCTTTCTCATTGACATTTTAAGAGTCAATGAAAAAAAATGTCTTTATTCGGGTGTAATATCGACTTTAATGGGTCATTAAAACATTTTTAAAAAATTTGGTAGTGTTTTAGAAATGCAATTAGACCTTTGGAAAGCCGTTATTTAATGGCCGATCATCGACCCATGTCCTGTTGAACAGACAGTATCCTGGAGAGAGTATAATCTGTTTTTACAAAATCTTGGCTGGTATGTGAAAGGAACAGGTCTTCGACAAAGTCATTAGGCACAAACCCATCTAAACAGTTAACCCCAGTCATTGTTTGTTTGCAGTGCCTTTTGACCGGGCCACCGAACTACACCTGCACGGACTCCTTGAAACAGGTGCACGTGTATGCAAAATACGCCACAGTGTCCCACCACATACAGCGTGTTGACGTGCACACTGCCAAACACGCACAGAAACTCAGATGTCAGTTTGTAAGATCGTCGCTGTGTGTTGCTGAGGAGTTTTGCAAATTATTGCAACCTCCAAAACGAACTGGTTAAGAAAACCTTTGTGGAAAAAATATTGCCTTTCTCTCTCAGCAAGTAGCAACACCAACATCCCAAAAATTATAACCTTCCTCCACAGACAGCCAAGTCGGCATTTCTCAAAGAGGAAGTTTTGCTATTTCTGAATGGATTCCGAAAAAATTGTGAAACAAATGTCACTAAAACACGACGACAACTGTAAGGATTGACTTTGGAAAAGAAGCCTTAAAAAAAAAAAAGGATTCTTCCATCTCTGAATTGTGCTCAACAATTGACTGGTCCATTAAGCCCCACCTACCACAGCAACTGTCAACAAATGGCCCCTTGTGAGTATTGCCTCCGACTGATCCTCCATTTTGTGCCCCGCACCAAACACAAAAAATTTGACCTGGCCTTGTGTTGGATTATTAGGCTCATTTACTATAGTTGTGATTGGTCAGTGCAAAAGGGTCAAAGCTTTTATGGTTACTGAGAACACAAATCACTCCAACAATTGAACCGAAGTTAACCTTTGACTTTGTTAGGATGAATGTTTAGCAAACAATCACATATGAGATTCACCTGTTAAAAGTGCCAGTGCCTCTCTTACAAACTTGACGTTACTGTTATTAGGATTAAACGGAGAAGCAAAACTTGTTTCTAACCATCCCCTTACCTGTAGAAAGTGAGTTTGCTTTCTTATTGGAGGGCGGAGAGGAACTGGATGAGTGAGTTGATATGGAGGACTGGGAGCTGATTGACTCTCGACTGCTGCTGGAACTGTACTGGGGCTCCACTACTATCAAGAAGGGACAAAGAACACAACAAAGAGATCCTGACATTCAGAAACTGTGTGGTGTGGTACTATGGGAAAGCATTGCTTCAAACATTTTGGAAAGAATTTTTAAGTTTGGGGTTTTGCGATATGTGTTAATTGGGACGTTATGAATTTTTTTTTTTTTTGCAAAAAAAAACTTGCCTGTGCCAGGGTACACTTTCTTCTTCTGGCACATAACTTTTATTTGTGTGAGCATAAAAAGGAAATCACAGCAAAACAAAGAACTAAAACAAAACATAAAACGATTCTGATTGACATATAAACAAATAAAAATTGCACTTTTCAACAAAGCATCAAAATATCCAAATGACCTTAATTCTGGATCATTTTGACTTGTGATACATAATTGGCAGATGAGTGCGGACAATTGAAAAGGTAATGTCAATGAGAATGAAAAAAAAAATAATAATAATAACACAAAATAAAACAAAATGGAAACAGAAACACAAATGAAACAAACATTTAAGTTATTCCTGCAAAAATAAAAACAAATTAATTGTGAGCAAACTCAACAAGATGCTGTGACGTAAAGCTGATAAGAAGAAACTCTCCCGAGTTGCACGATTACTACAACTGAACATAGCTATATTTAGTTCAGCGGCAGTTTCATCATGTAGTCTCTCTTGAGTCGACATTTATATTCCATCTCAACTGAAGTACCTCCTGCAAAAAAAGTCCTTGGAGAATTCTCCAGACAAGTATGAATGCATTGCCAAGGAATTGAACAAAAATGAAGCCTAGAGCAACGGCTGACAGTTTCACGTCCTTGGACGAGAGCACTTCGCAAAGAAGCTTCAATGACCTTCAACGAGTGCTTCAGAAATCACATCCGTTAACAAAAAAATTGTTTTCCAACTTGCAAATAGCTATCATTTTTACCACTCTTTTCACACTATAAAATTTTGAAATAATAAATGACAAATGGTACCCACTTTTTATTGATTCATTTCTACAAATACTTTTTTTTTCGACCTGTCTGATATTCGTTGTTTATTGCTGTTGATCTATCATCCTGTAGACAAGAAATTAAAGAGTTTTACAATCTGAACCCAATCTCACAGAGCTGCTTATGCATAAAAAGTTGCTAAGCACAACAAAAATAACGCTTACCAGAATAAGGATACCAGCTAAAATAACATTTTACATGTTAAAATTGTAACTGGTATCCTGCGCTTAGTTTTGCTTAGCAGAAAAATGCTAAGCAACTCTATGAAATTGGGCCAGGGTTAACTTGTGGGAACAGTGGGATGTTCAGGGATTAAAATTCCCATAAAAACGATAGAAATGATTCTCAAACGATCTAAACACAGAGAGAAAATACTCAACGAGACACAACACATCACAAAGCACACACCTGCTTTTTGCTTTACCTACGAAACTCTTTATTGCATTCACCAACAGAGATACAGGCAACACATACAGCTCCCTGCATGCATAAAACGATCCATGCCTACCACCGAATGCGAAAAAAACATGCATAACGTACCCACACCACATGCTCACAATAAGAAATTTACACCATCGGAAGATGCAGAGTGGTGCATGACAACGCTCCTTTATCAAAAAATACTTTGTTGAAATATAAAGCTGTTTGGATACAAGTCATCTACCTGATTGACTGACCCCTTGCAAAATGCGCAGCGCACTTACAGGCAACTATCCTGTCCGCCATTTTGTGAGTCAAAATGTACGGAATTGACTCCCATGATGGAGGTAGACATGCATTTTTACGGAGGTGCATTCACCATCTGCAAGGGGTCAATACTTGCGATTTATCAAATACAAATGATAATATTGTTGTAAAGCTTCTCATTTTGTACATTTATTGTAGAGAAAGGATTGCTTTGTAATAGCCCAGGTTGGACCCCCCACCCCCCATCTTCATTTCATTCCGTCTTGTTGTATGCAACAGAGAAGTCCAACCTGGGCTAGGTTTGTCATATCATTTTACAAATTATATACATTTGATCTGTTTTTATTAATTATGGCCTTTCGAAAAATTCATTGAAGGATGTATCGTCTGGAAAGTTTTGCACTTTATCTATAAAATGTTACTAAACGAATGAATGTTACTCATCGTAACTGATGCTTCAATTATAAAATAGTCTTTCTTGCCCTTTTCTCTTAGTTGAAGATACACGTTCATCAAACTTTCCTTAGTTTATCAATACACGACCCAATTTTAAAATATCTTTACTGCTATGCTATATTTTGCGCTTACCTTGGTAGAAAAACCAAGGCATAAACAAAGTTTATAACACATAATTTTTGGTGGTGCTTAAGCAATGTGGCCTGGCATTATTGCATCACAAGTTCGTCTTTTACCTTGTTTATGGTAAGAAGCTATGTGAAATAGAAAGACTACTTAATTTAAGCAGACTAAAGGGTGGCTTTGTTCGCCTGGACACTTTACAAGCTTAAGCCCTGAGGTCAAGGGTCATTTGCCTATACATGTATATGCATTCCCACATGTCAGTTACACTACACAGATTATTCTCAACAATGTGTTTATAAAATCTGTTTAAAATCAGAACTACGCTTTGTCTTTTAATAAAAGAGTCGGCTTGAACAAAAAAGAAGATTTTCAGCATCACCATCAGTCCAGTGTCTCTGTCACACATAATCAAACTTTTGATATGTGCGTAGGCTGCACATGCGGGTTTTACTTTCTTCATACTATCTGGCTTCCATCTGGGGTAGAAAACAGCTTCCCAAAATTTGGGAAACGTCGCTAAGGTACACCTCTCTTTTTGCAAGTAATAATGCACTTGAAGTATTCCATCATGTACAAAAAATGTTTTCATGTAAATGTTTTTTTCATAATTTGGGGTTGAACAAAGAAAAATTGATAAGAGCAGGACGTAAACCAACGCCCCCTGCATTAACGTGCTGCCGCTCTACAAACTGAGCTACATTGCATCTAGCCCTATGTTGGCGGTCTCTCTATTTTGTCAATATTTTTGTTCGGGGATGCCAGTTAAAGATTGTATGGCTTACTGACACCCCCAAAGGAATTGAAAACATAGGTATACCTAGATAGCTCAGTTGGTACATGTAGAGCGCCGGCACATTAATCCAGAGGTTGTTGGTTCCAATCCCGCTCTAGTAAATTTTTCTTTGTTTGACCCCAAATTATAAAAAATGTACCCAGTCAGTTTTCCATAAGATTTATTACTTGATATTTGAAATAGTCGCAACCCCTTAGGGTGATCCCTTGGCTGCCGCTTCCCGGGTTGTGTTGTAAACTTGGGTGTGATCCCTGGCTACACGGCAGTTAAAGAAGGTGACTGGCACCCCCAAACAAAGATAATGATAAAATGGAGACTTCCAACATAGGGCTAGATAGCTCAGTTGGTAGAGCAGAGCACCAGCACACTAATCCGGAGCTCATTGGTTCAGATTTTTCTTTGTTCAACCCCAAATTATTTGAAAGTTAAGTTTTCTTCACAGTTTATTACTATATTTTAAAGGTTTTTTCTTACAACATGGGACTCTTGTGGATGGGATAGTTTCAAACATTCTAATAACGATTTGACGGAAAGATATCCTGACTTGGTTTTTCGCTTTAGATAAAAGAACATTCTTTCTTAAGATCCTTTTTAAAATGTTCTATCACTTTAGATTTTTTTAAAAACATTAGTTTTTGAGAAAAGTTTGCAATTTCCTTTGAAAAATTTGGACAACAGAAGTGGAAAAGGGAGACAATAGTATACAATTTGGAAAAGATGGACATGTGGGTGGTAAGAACATGACAACCATAATAAAGCTGGAGTGACTAAAGAGAGAAAATATCAACAATAAACATTAACAAACACTTGACGAGCAAGAACAGGCAAGAAAGCTGACAGAACCCAACAGTTGGAATGAGAGATTTGTACGTACTGATTTTTTTTCAGGCGCAATGAGTCTGTGAGAATGACACCGAAGTGCAGTTGAAACCATGGAGTGATGATGATGCAAAACCTTCAGAAATCAAGTCCAATAATACTATCTAAATTCTGTCTCAACCATTTACAGATCATGCATTTTTGTATAATCATCAACGTACATGTGTGCTCAGACATGCCTCTTTTTTCTCTAAACTTTGTAACTACTTCATTTGTTCTTAAATGTCTGGAAAACTCTTGTCAGAAAGTTTGTTTTAGTTTAGAAATGCTGTGCATGTTAACATAATCAATGTTGAATATAGACCCGATCCATTAAGTATTAATGCATACAACAGCAACTGTCTAAAAGCAGTGCTCCTGTAGGTAGTGGGCTTGACACGTGCGTCTTGCTCTGCCCAGCACGACATAAAAGTTGATACCTAGCGCGGATCCAAATGATAGTGAAACTTGTTTACACTTGGTGCTGGGATTTTAACCTCGCACAAAGATATTGACAAAATAGGGAGACCGCCAGCATAGGGCTCAGTTGGTGGAGCACCGGCACGTTAATCTGAAGGTCGCGGGTTCAAGTCCTGCTCGAGTCAATTTTTTTCATTGCTCAACCCCAAATAAGGGATTTTAACGTGTCAGCCTTTTGGGCCTGTGTTCTCAGTTGTGATAGATTGGTCAATGCGTGAAGGGCCAGAGCTTAATGCATCGGTCCTTTGTCCAACCAGAGCATGTCTGTCATTTTGGTCATTTGTACTTTTTGGATGAGTGGACATGGACTACATCAAATCTTGCTGACATTTGCGGGAGCTAAGAGCATTTGGCACAAGCCCTTTGTGACCGCTATGCTCTCTATAAAAGGACTAATTTTTGGTACTTTTCTGTGTTGCATATCACATGGAAAACGCTTTCTGCACTAAATTTAGGAATAATTTCCATTTGCGATAAATCTAGTAAGTTTTGAGGTAACACCATTACAGCCATGAGATTTGAAGAATATGAAAATTCCTGAAAACTGGTTCAGGGGCTCTATTCTAGACCCAGAAACTCTTTGCTACAGACTCTGTGCATTACCAGAAATACAAAACTAATTGCTTGGACAAAATGTGGAGTATTTCTTTATCCCTTTGGTGTCTGCTTCACTTCTCTAAAAAAAACATTTTAAGGCTCAACGAGGTTTTGAGAAAATCCTAAAAATCAGAAAAAAAAATCCTGAGAAATCACCAGCCTGCCATTAACATGAAAATCTCTCGAGTGAGTTGTAGTGGTTCTGAAGAGAACAACTCAACGTTTCGATCAGTATGCTGCGACTGTCTTCATAAAAAAGTTAAACTCTGATGCTGCAGGTTGTACAGAGCAATCCTCATCTACAGTGCTTACACAGCCTGCATCGTCACGAGTCCAGCCATCTCATGAAGATAATTACAGCATACTTATCTAAATGTTGAGTTTGTTATACCATCAGTTCTTTTTTAGAACCCCCACAACTCAAAGAGAGATTTCATGTACATGGTGTTGCCGCAAACCTTACTAGATTGCATCTCCAGCAAGCAGAGTTTCAAATCCTACTCATGTACATGGCGTTATTGCAAACCTTACTAGATTGTATCTCCACCATGCAAAGATTCAAATCCTACTCATGTACATGGTGTTTCTGCAAACCTTACTAGATTGCATCTCCACCATGCACAATTTTAAATCCTACTCATGTACATGGTGTTACTGCAAACCTTTCTAGATTGCATCTCCATCATGCAAAGTTTCAAATCCACCTTAACTTGGAAAAAGACTAGTTCACTGTCATTTTAGTTCTTCCTTATTTTTTCTGAGAGTAGATTGCATACAGTTACTATAAACACCGGAGTGTGTTTTGGCAAGAAATTATCAGCAAGAACTAAGTGGTTGATTTAGAACATAACTTAACAAAACATTTAACCTAGGATTCTGTAACAGTTTTTTTGGGGGGTGGTTAAAAAAAGCAATACTTTGTAAATATATGTTCTTTTTTAAATGCTTCTAAATATACTTAGCTAACGAAAGATAAATAATATACCAAAATGCATGTCACAGGCAAGAACTGAAGTTTAACTGATAATTTGATATGTATTTGTAAAAGGAACTTAAATAATAAAAATCCTATACATGGCCGATTAAATATGAACATTTTCTTTTCAAATAGTATAAATTGATAACATATAATGGGATATCACAAAAAAATGAACAATGTATGTCTTCAATCTTGGTTGTGACCTCCTCAAACAAGAAGACTATTTCTCAAGAGGAGTCTCTACAAACCATGCAGGTTCCAATTGCATACAACACGACTCCAACGAGAACTGCACAGCAAACATACTTGCACCCGGTTCAGACGGGCGCTCCAGGGTCGCGCCGAGACCAAATAGATTAGGAGCGACTCAAGGTTGACCCAAATAAATT